>JAGPOW010003316.1:124567238-124713157 GCA_030014935.1 Caiman crocodilus
CAGCAGGAGCAGGCAGGGACTGCTTGTGTGGAAAATCCAAGCTGGGAGAGACCTGACTGCAGCCAGTGTGGCTGGGTGACCACAGCAGAGCGGGGGGGGACTGCCAGGGTCTGCCCTAGTTTCCCTGAGGTGTGAGGGGCCCCAGGGGCAGGCAAAGCCCAGGGAGGGGCTGCATTTACCAGGGCTGTGAGGCTGTGTGGGACCGGAGGGCTGCTATAGCCTGCAGCCCAGACACTGCTCACAGCAGAGCCGGGGAAGGGGGTCAAAGGCAGGGGAGGCTGTCTTGCAGGAACTACAGAAGAGGAGCCACCACTTGCTGCCCGGAGACTCCAGGACCACAGAGACAGACACCAGCGCCAGGGAGCGTCCACAGATCACGTGCAGGGACATAGACAGTCCTGCTCCCTGACATACCCCACCAGGGGCAGTGCACATGGGATCCCCAGTACACCGTGTGCAAGTGAGAGACTGTATTAATAAGTTCTTGAGGGTTTATTAGACAGTATATCCATGTGCTTATTTAATGATTATTTGTTATGTTGTAAATAATTAAATCTTGTAAATAGTTTGGGAATTGTCTGTGAGGGTGCTTGATTGTAAGGGGAGGCTCTCTGCTCAGGGGCACTGCAGTAGCTTCCCAGGGGGGCTGGACAGGGCTACTGGGTACCCCAGGATCCCATTATTCAGGTGAGGGCATGTGTACTGTCATGCCCAGGGTTACAAAATGATATTTTCTTCACAACTCTGAGTTGGCTTTTCTTACCACCGTATTACATGGGAGGGCCCAGATTCAAGGATTTATATGCTCTAGTTGCTTTTGAGTAAGAACAGATACACCTTTTCCTCTAACAAAACGGTTGACAAAGTACAGTCTGTAAATTGAATCCAGCACACCAACAGATTTGATGACTTGTAGATGGAGGACCACCAATTAATTGGATCTGGCCCACAAGCAGCCTCTGGCTCTGCCCACCACATGGTGCTAGATGGGTTTGCCTCCACCCAGCAGCATCAGGCTTTTGTGGACCCAGGCAAGGTTCACACTGTGGACCCAGGCACGCCTCAGCATCAGATGTGGGCACCGCTGACAGATTCCACATTGGAGCTCAGGAAATTGCTGACTGTGCCCACAGCTGACATCACCACCCACCTGGCATGGCAGCAACTCCTGCATGGGTCCACAGCTGCCAGCAAGTCCCAGGTCAGGGCTCTGTGTAGGAGCTTCCACCATGCCAGGGAGTGTCAGCATCAGCTTTTGATGCCACTAGCAGGTTCTGCATCTGGGCTCCTGAACCTACCAGCAATGTCCACTGTTGATGCCACCACCTGCTTGTTGCAGCCAACTACAGCTCCAGTGTGTTCTGGAAGGAGGGGGGAAGGCAGAGACCATGAGCGAGAAATGAACAGACAGACAGAAGAGAAGAAAGTGAGCGGGTGAGACAGAGAGTGCAAGACAGAAGAGAAGAGAGAGCGAGCAGAGACAGACAGAGGAGAGAGTGTGAAGAAAAGAGAGAACAACAGAGAGGAGGAGAGAGAGAGAGAGACAAAAAAATTGAAACAAGAGATGCACACAGAGAGAAAGATGGATGTGGCCTTCAACTGGTCCCCAAAACTCATTAAGTGGCCCTCCACCTGAAATAATGGCCCATCCCTGATCTAACATGTGATTCAGCATAGCCTGACCTAAACTTATGTGCACAAACTCCTGCACACTTCAGTACAGATCCACATATACTAAAGATTAGGTGAGAACAAACAGAACAAGGTATTGGAATACATTAGTATCACACTTGCTTAGTTTGTCATTTACTTTGAACAAGAGCTACATGGTAGCCTCTGAATCCCAGGCAGGGTTGTTTGGGATTCACAAGCTAGAGTCCCCCTGATGGGCCTGAACAGTTTGGAGAACACAAAGTATGCCTAATGGAGGAAGAGAAGGATGGCGATGATCCTATTTTTTCCCAACAGCTAAAATTATGACACAGGATTGAAGCTAAGATATATTGTTCTCCACCATAGACATATCAACTTCATAAGTAGTTAGTCTGTGAGTGAAACACTTCAGTTAAAAAATGACATTTCAGGGATAAGCATGAGAGAGGATGATAATTAGATTTCTTCCTACTTCATCTGTCAGGAATGTAAAGGCTTACTCTTGGGCTTGGAGAAGTCCTTGGGGAAGATGCCACTAATAGCTAATCTGTGGAAATGTGCTTTAGCTGATTTACAAGAGCCTTTGCCAGAAACACCAGTGAACAAAAAAAGGAATGAAAAGCAAAGTACTGCTTTGAAAAGTGACTAAGACAAAATGTGAATTTCTCAAAGCAGCAGTTTCCAATCTGTATCAATGTGAGGAAAGGCAACTGTCAGCTCCCTGGGGTGAGTCCACAACCTTTTCGTTGTTACTGGACATACTACTTCTGCCACCATCCCAAGTACCACAACCGTACTGTCCTTGAAGAAGCAAAAAATTGAACTATCACAGGTAGAGTTACACTTGTGACAAGGCTAAGCTTAAGATTAAATGACAGTATTTTTATCTTTTCTCAGCTCTCATCTTACACTTTCCACTAAGTTGGTTCTATATTGCAGCTTACAAGCACCTAAAGGGTACAAACAAGTGTGCCTAAAAGATTTAAACCTCAAGCACTCAGTTTGAAAGAAGTCAGTGCAGCTTCACAGACTTCATAATCCTCTAAGTTGGAAAGCTTGAAAATACAAAAAATGCTTTTTTCTTTTTTAAGACAAGGCATTACTTGTTTCAACACAATCTAATGTGCAATACCAGCTCCCCTGCCCACCACCTGTCAGTCTTTGATCAATGGAGATTGCCTGAGCTTCATTAGATTGTTATAAAACAAGATACAACAATGGTGTTTTTCGTCAATCAGCCCTTACTCCTAATCATAAACTAGTGACTCTTTAGAGACAGCTAGCTGAAAGGTTGCCAGCTGAAGTTAATTTTATACAAATTCCTGAGTTCCTTTCTTTTTCTCAATAAAGAGACTATCATCTGGTTTACAAAAATTACCAAGAAAATCAGAAACCTTGAAATTAGAGGCATCAAAGGCACCATGAAGATGATTTATAATCCACCAAAAAGGGTTAGCACTCAATTTCTCACAGCATGGATTATTCATTTATTTATTTAAACACATGGTTACATTTCGAGCTTCTGTGTCAAGTGTGCAGATAAAAAGAAGCCTTAGAAATAGATAGCACAGGTTGGTAGAAATAGCAGAAGACAGAAAATATCTTTACTTATCTACAGGCTTTAGTAGGTATTTTGTGCACTCCTTTCTATACTTCTGGGCATATCCGTCGTTGGTGTCAATCAGGGCAGTGCTGCTGAAGTCAGTGGAGCTATGCCAAGTATCTCCAACAGAAAAGATGGCCCTTCCAATTCAGCTTAGTCACGGCTACCATGTAGCTGCCCTGCAAAGAAGCCACGCAGAACTGAGCCATGTTCAGAGTGTAATTACTCTGTAATGAAGCCAATCTCCAGTGGTGCCAGTTCCCTTTCCATGCAAGTCACTAGAGTTCAGCAGGCACTAGACATTTCTCGTTGCTAGTGGGTTATATCCTGAGATCTTCTTCTGAAGCTAGGTAACAGCAGTGTTCTGGCACAGAACTGGCTCCATCATGGGAAGCAACAGATGGATAAACAACACTTAAACTTACTTTTACTTCACACCATACTGCAAACCACACGAGTCAGACTCTGTAGGAATCAAAGAGTGGCAGTTGACTTATGTGCACTAAAACAGCATTATAAATGCATCTGTTTCGCTGGCTCAGCATGAAGCATGATTGGAAGATAAATATATTTGCTGAACAATATAACAACTGCTCTCACCATGTAGAGAAACAGTGGAGCTGGAGGTATGAGAAAAAATTGCTTGGGGTATGAAGTTTAGGAGTGCCAAGTGTAGCTATTCTGGCTGCCTGAAAGAAAAGGACAACTATTTTTGCATTTTTGTAAACTGAGAAAGATGTTTTCATTACAGTACGTTAAAGGTCACATCCCTGAGAAATTCAGGGGAAATATTAAAATGCTTTCCATGTGAAAATAATGCTTTCATTTGGCAAGTTTAATTTAGCAACTTTAATTATTTTCTTACGAGTAGTTCCCCATTTCAGGTTGACGTAGGTGATCTGCAGGGATCCTGGTTTCCCCTGATAACAAAATTGCAAATTCTCTGATTAAAACACCTCAAAATCTAAGTTTTTCTATGATTAAAGTGAAACACCTCTCTCTTTCTCTACACACACACACCAGTTGAACACAATATTTTATCGATACATTTACAATTTTACAGCAATTTGGAAACCTACCAGTGCCTCAATCACTATAATAAAATAAATGCCTATAAATGTGCGTGATTTGTTGGTTTTTTTAATCATAGAAACAATCAGAGCTTCCCCTGCCCCCTTTGCTCACCAAGACACAGGTCCAGGTGCAGCTGTCTCCTCTTCCCACCTGCTAGTGGTACTGAGCAGCCCTGATACGTCAATGCCTGCCCATGCCATTGCCCCTCACTCCCAAGCCACAACCCCCCCACCCTTGCTGCTGCCCCTCACTCCCCACCCACAACCTCCCCACCTCCTACAGCCCTGGGCTACAGGACCAGGGACCCCGGTCTGCAGCTTCCTGTTTCCCACAGAAGCACCTGAGACCCAGCAACCACCTGAGGATGGTAGCAGCAGAGTGGAACATGGAGCCCAGTTCCATCTCCCCAAAGGGTGACATGGCCAAAGCAGAGCCCATTGTAGGGGGAAGGGATGGACTGCCCACTGCAGGCCTCAGGCTCCCCACCCTGCTGTCCTCCCCCAGGGCCTCTACAGCCCAATGGGTGACACCCAGCAAAGGGTAGAGTGGGGCTGGGTGGAGAAGCTTGGTGTTGTCACCACAAGTCCTGAGCCATCATGGCAAGGCACCCCTGCCTGCCCAGCAGCAATGAAGGGCACAACTCCATGCCATCACCCCCGCTGGTGCTGGGCAGATGGTAGGTGCCTAGCCACGGCAGTGAAGGGCTCCCTGCTGCAGCTTCAAGTTTCCCCACTCCGCTCTACCCTGCCAGCTCTTGCTTGCTGGGCTGCGGATGCCCCTGGAGGGAGGGCAGTAGGGCAGGGAGCCCAAGCCTGCAGCAGGCAGCCAACACCTGCCCCACAAAAAATCTGGGGGCCATGTACCCCACTGTGCCCCCCCAGAGTGTGCACAGTAGTGGGGAGCCAGCCCTCCCTCACCGCCCCACCCAATCAAGCTGCCCGTGGCCCTGTCTTGTTCCTTACCCAGGCCCTGTGGCCGCACATTCCAGCTCCCCACAGACTTACCTGCGGGAGCTGCTCTCCAGGCTGTCTGGTGGCCATGTGCATGTGTATGTGTGCACATGCATATGGCACCTTCTGCTTGCCTGCCCTCCTCCTGCTCCCCCAGGCCCTTTCAGGCTTGAGCTCTGCCAGTCTGCAAGGGGAAACCCACTGTTTCCCCATGTTTTTTCTCCTTAAAAGGTGAAAATCCAGGTTTTAACACATTTTTCCAAGGCAAGGGAAAACGTGAGTCCCTGGTGATTTGACATGATTTTGTTTGTCTATTTAAGATTTAAAGACTATATAAGCACTGTTTCTGAATACGAAGGAGGGTTTTGACATTAAGGGTGAGACACCGGAAGAGGACAATTTGGAGGGGAATGTAGGTGAAAGTCAGATGCAATTTGCCATGCTACACTCCATTCCCTGGGTTGTGGGTATGTACTACCTAATAATATTCAGGACTTCATGTGTTGAGACTGGGAGAAAAAAGAAACCCAAGAGATGGAATGAAATTAAATGGACAAGGGAGAGGAAATAAAAGATAGTTGCATTTGTGCTATGCAGAGTTGTACAGAGTGACTCACCTCGTTTTAAATAGCTTAGCAGAATAACAGGAAGGCTCTTCAGCAGCACATGGGAGTCAATTGGTACCAACAGAAATACTCACAGAGAAGAAGAGCGAAAATCCAGAGCTTCGTATTATTATTACAAGTGTCAGTGATCTAACAACCCTTCATCAAGACTGATAAAAACACCGTTTAGAAGATAAGCAAACTAACATCTTGCAGAATAGTAATGAATATTTCTTATCCTAAAAAATAAAATGCTAAAATACTCCAACTGTAGAGAAGACAGAGGCAATTTGTCATTTTTGCATCTGTTGCCGACGAATTGGTGGCCATTTAAATTGTCACTTCTGACAATCACAAGCTCACTTGTCACACTGGCCCCTGACTTAACTCTGGATAAAACTATTCTGACCAGTTTGCCCCACGCTTTTCTATTCAAGCAGCATGTCTTATTAACAAGCATGAAAGTCCAGTCAATGACCAATAGCAGTGGTTAACTGAAGGCTTAAAAGTAAGAAACCATTTTTGAAGTTATTGAAATCTTTGCCACCAAATGTAGCCACAACGTTCTCCTCCTTATTTGTATTAAATTGAGTGATAAAGTTGCTGTCATCATTAGTAACAAGAGATGGCCTATGCAGAGTATGTCCTACTTATGCAATACATACTTTCCACTGACAGGAATGGGGGCTAGTTAAGACAGAGGAAGGCAAGATTCACTTTTACAGGAAAACCAAAAACAGCCATTGGCAACTTCACAGAACTTCATTTCAAGGAAAGGTCACAACTTGGATAGCCGTTATCAGAAGTTGCCAACATACTGAGAGAGAACTGCATTTCTGCAGCGGGCATGTCACGCTGACAAATGAAATTGGAATTCTGTCTGGTTCACTAAATGAATCCGACAACCTGAAGTGATGCATAACCCAAACTTTTACAGAGACTTGTCTAAAAGTGGAAATCACTGCCAGAACTATATCTTATTCCACAATAAACATACCTAGAGGGGAATAATTCCACTATAACTACAGCAAATTCTACCAGGATAGTAAATTTACATTGTAAATAAGCCCTTAGTTAGAATCTGCTGGTTAAACACGAAAGTCTTACAGAGCATTACATCATTCTTAATCTTAACATCTGCTCTCCTCTGCTTAGCTTCTGTCATTTTCAGAGGTTTCAAGACATAGCACAACAAGTGATAATCATGGTCAGTGCCTACATTACTCTCTCAGGGAAGTACCCTTCCGTTTCCTGGCTGACATGCTAATTCATACTGCTGAATCCACATGTTAAAAACACCATAACAAAAACCAACATCAAAAATATATTTGTAATTTGATTACATCACACCATCCAAAAAAGAGTTTGACAGTTATTGGCACTGCATTTATGACCCAGGTATCTTGTTCTGGGCAAACCCAAACCCTCAAACTAACCATGACTTCTCCGTTTGATAAGAGGCAAATTTTATTGGAATGCAGTGATAGCTGATAAGAATAATGCAAACAATTCTATAGCTACCAGTCCTAGAGCTGTCACAGGGTCACGGTAAATCTGGCCAGTACATGAGCTTCACCCTGAGGTTCTTTCTTGAATGTCAGATATCAGCAACCTGGAGGTCAAAGGCTGAGGCCCACCCTCCCACAGTGGCATGGGTAAGACAAGCTGGTGGCATGCCCTCTGTCCATGGTGGCCTCAGGTTCCTCTCTTAGGGACCCTTTGCTGCCCTGTAATCCCTTCTTTTGTATCCTGTCTCCACTCTGATGACTCATTTCTGGGCATCGTTGTTTGGTTCCCTGTGGTCATCATACTGTCTGTGTTCTGTCCTGTCAGACTATTCCTTTGTTTCACAAATCCATTGCATGCACGCACCCTAATTTGGTTATTCCTAGTTTCTCCTAATTTGGTCCATCTACCAAAACTGGAAATCCTAAGGGCCCTGCAGTTTGACAGGGATTGCTATGCTACAGAGTCCCTTATCTCTGTTATGGAACACTTCAATTTCCCTGCCTGTGTGTCAGTTTACTACTCATCTGAGTCAGACACAGTGGGCATAGAAGGAAACTTTGTCATTAACAGGTTTTTAATAATCAAGTAATCCTTGCCATTTCCCTGGACTATTGTTCTAATGCAATATCTACTTTACCTACAAGCCAATTCCCAAAAGCAAACCTTTAAGTACCATTTTCTAGCCATCAATGGTGGCTTAAAACAAAGTAATAAATAAAATTAAAAACCATACATTATAAATAGATAAAAATATTTTTAAAATAATATAGAGTAGAACAAATTCCATAGAAAATGCCACAGAACTTAACTCCACCTGCTGAAAGCCTACCTAAATAAAAAGATCTTACAATGGTACAAGATAATACTCAGGCATTGACAGACAAGAGGAAGGGAGTTCCATGGCTGTGGAGAAGTAACTGAGAACAAGTTTGTCAAGAGGCCTATCTGTTCCACCTTCCAAGTTCAATCTCTCTCTTCTGCCATTCCAATGGAAGATTATTTTTAACATCCTGCTACAGGAAACACAGTGTGGCTCACAAATACAGTAGGTCAGTGGTATTCAGCCTCTGGTACATGGACGAGATCCAGCCCACAGAGCAGTGTCATCTGTCCCAAAGGGTTCTCACAGGTCCAAAACTTTGGAAGTGCAGGAATGATGGAAGTGAATGTTGCTGCTGTTTCCCCATTGCCAAATTACCAGTCCCCTGGGCAAGCGACATGGTCTCATGTATTCAACCAGGCCAACACACAGGACCAGGGGTATAACTGATCCAGTGCATGTGGCTGGGGCCAGGGCAGTGGTATAATCCAGCACACATGGGGCTGGTGCTGGGGCAGCAGGTCCAATTCGATGCTTGCAGGAAATGGGGTGGGGTAGTAGGTCCAATCCAGCAAGCAGGGCCAGGGCCACGTGCAGATTATGCCTGCTTGCCACCTCCACACTGGATCAGACTTTCCGTGAATAAAAGTCAATAAACTGCAACTCTATGTACCTAAATTAAAACCAAAAAACAAGTTAATATCAAAACCATATTTAGATTCTAGCAAAAAAGGGCAAAACAGATCTATTGGTAAAATTCCACTGAATCTAGACAAATGCTGACTAGAAACAAGGCATGCAAAATTAAATAGGCAATTAACTGTTGGAACCACTTACACTGGAAAATGGTAGATTTTCAATCACTCACTATCTTGAACCTGGACAAGATATACTATCACTGGTTCGATACAGAAATTTTTGGCTGAGCTGGTCTGATCTCTATTATGTAATCAGATTAGATGTTCATATCTGTCCCAGTTGGCCTTCAAATCTGAGAGTTACCACCTTAGAATGACCAAATATAATTGGCACACTAATAAATAGCACATCTAGAGAAGTGCCTGAGAACAAAGCCAATTCAGTGACTCTCAAGCAGCTGCTATAGCACAGCTAGTTGCAAAAAGATAATTTAAGAAGGCATGCTGTGTGGTCAGTAAATCTGTTCAAAACAGCTGATATTTATATATCGCTGGATGCTAGCATGAACCTCCCACTCAGCAGTGTTTTGCTCCATAGACTCTGTTCCTCTCTTCTATTATGGATCATCAAAAGTCCACTATGGCTGACTTGTATATAAATTTGGTAAAATAGTTTAATGCTTTGTACAATATTGATTGTAAAAACAAATTCATAACATAAAAGTGAACAATTCCCTGCACAATATATTCTTCTCTTGACTCTGGTTGCCTCCAGCAGCTGCTTAATTGGCAAGTTTCTTTCCAGTAGAATGAGCTAATTAAGACGATTCTGCAGCATTATAAAACTGGTACCCTACTGATCACTCTCTTTGTTAATGCAGAATACCCCCATACTTTGTTAAAATATATATAACTGCTCCTTTAAAAAACCCCCAAAGAAACAGCATCCCCCGCCCCTGCCAAAAGCATGGTGAAGTTTTTCCTCTGAGGCTAAAACAAATGTTCTCAGAAACATTCTTTAGTTCAATCGTAAGCACTGAAAATAGCATTTCCATTTTAAAAAATGCCCTACCACAACTTTAGCTAGTACAAGTGGCTGGATAGCAAGTAATTGTCCCTGTGAACCTGTTTTGATGTTGAACTTGTTCACTTGGAAATAATCAACTCTTTTGGGTAATGGCTCCGTTCAAATTCAGTTATTCAGAGAACAACTTTTAGCCAAGGCAAGATGAATGCAGAGTCCACCATTCAGCCCAAATGAATAACTTCCTTAATGGTTCTCCTGGCAAAGCAGCAGCAGCCTCCAGGTAGAAGGCTCTACTTTCCAGTTCTGGCTCCAGCATATCCTGCCAGACATCACATAGGAGAGCAGTATAAATTATAGCCCAAAACAGAAAGAGAGAGAGAGATTGCACTTCACTGCAGTAGGTATTTGGAATGCATGAGCAAGAAGCTTGCACCAAGGAAAATTTTATTAGGGCTGATTTTACCTTTTGACATCATATTTTATTTAACTGCAGAACATCATCCAGCACCTTTGAAACCGAGTAATAAGTAGGCAATGCCTCAGGCTCAACTGCCTGTGGTAGTGAGTTATTAGTACACAGCAGCAAGTGTAAAGCTGGAGCAGATTCAGGACTGGTGACTCTTCAGGTGAGTCAGGTTTCTCAGATTCTTCATCAGGTCCAGTGGTTGTAACAGATTTCATGTCCAGAGAGGTGGGTGCACAACACAGCCCTCCTTCCCTGCAGGAATTGCAACTGCTTGTCATATGTTCCACAGGGAACATTTTGTTTAACTTCTGTCTGGAAAACCACCAGGTAGACAAAAGGAAGCTAAACTTCCAGCTGGCAGTTAAGATCAAAGGATTATGCTTATACTTAGGATAATACTGCAGTACCACACTACAAACTGGTGGTAAGATTCAAGCCTAAATGAGAATGAGCTGCTGTTTTCAGCTCACTGCCCAGTGACTATAAAAACTGCAACAAAAACACTCTCTCTTCCTGATTTATAATTACAACATTTAATTCTTTTGCACTGAGTGCATGCATTTCTCAATCTTCTGAGAACAACACTGGACTGTCCCCACAACAAAAGGCTCCATTTGTCCTTTGCCAAGCCGCAATGTCTTGGATTTCCCTTTATTCTCCTAGCTGACCTGCTGTGTGAACTAGCAGTGGTTCATATGTAGAATTCTAATATGGGATAACAATTTCAAACATAAAAACAAATGAATTTAGGATTGTTCAGAAGAAAAAATGCAGAAATTTTTATCTCACATCAGTTGCACTTAAACACTGCCATCTTGTGTTGTAGAGTGCATCAGTTTGTTGAATTTCAGAGTTGAAAGACCATTTCAGCAAGGATATTAAGACTAATACAGTAACCTTTAATAGCTGAACGCATAGTTATACTGTGGAAGAGGTGTGTTCCTCACACAAAGCAGCTCACCCAAATTAACCAAAATTGAATTAAAACAGCAATAAGTAGGCAGCATGGAGTTTAAGACTGCTTAGTGGCTCTAATTCCACTTAACACTCTTCTATAAGCTTTAGTGCTAGCTTGTGTTAAAACGTAATCTCCCCCCACTGCTATTTTAACCTTTAAATTTTAAGTATTTTAAGATCATACTTTTGTTTTTTCCCCTTCCAGAGACACAGTAAAAGTATAGCTGAAAAAGGGAGTGCTTACCAATACCAATTACAAAAGGCCACCAAAACCAATAAAGTATTATTACTTACGTAATAAAGAGGTTTGCAAAATATAGGATTCAAACTGCAAGTTATAAAAGAGCAAAAGTGATGGAGATGATCCCAGCCCTTATCCGGCCCACCGATTACTACTCCAGGGTCCTAATCCATATGGGCACTAATGATGCAGCCAGGAGCAGCCCAGATCACCTGATGAAGGACTACAAAGCTCTGGGGGGACAAGCTGAAGGAGACCAGGGCACAGGTGGTCTTCTCATCTGTTCTCCCAGTGAGCAGATGTGGATGCTGCCATGAGACTTGCATCAAGGGAGGTCAACTTGCGACTTCAGAAATGGTGTCTTGAGGCAGGCTTTGTCTTTTTGGACCATGACCCATACTTCAGAACAAGAGACATGCTCAGGTGGGATGGGCTTCACCTCTCCCCCAAAGGTAGGCACGTGTTCTCTTTCAGATTGGCTGATCTCCTCCAGCAGACTTTAAACTAGGTTCGTTGGGGGAAGGGAAGGATGAGTATTGAGTGAGCCATGGAACATCGAACCAAGAGACACCCACAAGACCACCCCAGCTATGTAGAAAGATCCTGTTAGACAGCAGTTTAAGGGGGGACCAAGGACAGCCACCAGGGGAATTAGGTGTATATACACAAATGCCAGAAGCATGGGAAACAAGCAGGAGAATCTAGAGCTCTTGCTAGTGAGCAACAACTTTGACCTACTGGGACTAACTGAAACCTGGTGGGACTCTTCTAATGGCTGGGTGGTGGGAATAGTTATAGGTTGTATAGGACTATATATTATAGGTTGTATAGAACAGCTAGAGTAGGGAAAAAAGGTGGTGGAGTCTCTCTGTCAAAGAACAGTACACATCTTCCCTAATCAAATTAGGGTCAGAGAGTGGTCAAGCAGAGACTCTGTAGGTTAGGATTCAAGGGGCTCGGGGTGAAAGGGATCTCTTGGTGGGGGTCTACTACAGGTCGCTGCACCAGGACAATGAGCTAGACCAGGAATTTTCCAAGCAGCTCAAAAAGACTGTGAGGTCTAGAGATATGGTAGTCATGGAGGACTTTAACCACCCAGACATATGCTGGGAGGAACAGTCAGCTAGATCTAACTGCTCTCGCAGGTTATTAACCTGTATTCAGGACTTCCACCTCAGACAGGAAGTAAGGTGTCCCACCAGGGGCAACACCTTGCTCAACTTGGTGTTGGCCACAGGGGATGTCCTGGTGGGGGACCTGTGGATTCAAGGCAACTTAGGAGACAGCAATCTCAAAATGATTAAGTTTACTATCCAGCAAAGGGCAGGCATTCTACCCAGCAGGGCACAGATGCTGAACTTTAAAAAAAGCTGACTTTAATAGACTCAGGTGATTGGTTAGGAGGGTGCTAGGAGCTAAGAACTTGGATGCGTTGAGGATCCAGGATAGGTGGATACCATTCTTTGGGCTCAGAGTGAGTCAATCCCATGGCACAGGAAAGTGGGGAAAGGAGCCAGGAAACCCCTTTGGCTAACCACGGGCATCCAAGATACCTTAAGGGCAAAAAAAAAAAAAAAAAAAAAGAGAGAGGCGTACAGGAAATGGAAGCAGGGGATAGCTAGCAAAGAGAAATATACTTCTTTGGCTCACACCTGCAGGGAATTGGTCAGGAAGGCCAAGGCAATTCTAGAACTCAGGCTAGCATCAGGGATTAAGGACAATAAAAAGTCCTTCTTTAGGTACCAAAAATAGGGCCCATACAGGATGGGCAGGAGGGCCTAGCGACATATAGCAGGGACAAGACAGAGCTCTTCAATGAGTTTTTTGCCTCTGTCTTGTTATATGGGAATCTAGATGAACCCTCAACATGCATTACGGACACCAACAAGGGGAACATCAGTTGACCAATGGTCAGTGCCGACACTGTAAAAAGATACTTACAGGGACTGGACGTATTCAAATCACCAGGACCTGAGGGACTCCACCCAAATTCTGCAACCAGGACACCTGTCTCATTGTAACAGCCTTCGTCATTAATCTTACCATAGCACCTCTGGCCTCCAAATGCCACCTGAACCAATAAAGTATTTATTATTTATACAACGAAGGGGTTTCCAACATGTCAGAGGCAATCTGTTGGAAAGCTTGTGCCACCAATTTTTCTTCAGACATGAAGGATCTTATTTCTACCTTAAACTCCTGAGGTAGTTTATTGACTAAGCCTAACACCTTTCGCCAGCTAAAGTTATTATACTTGCAAAGACACAGACAGGCTAAGTATAGACTGTCAAAAAGTCCAAGGCTGAATCAATTCAGTCTTCAAAGATTAGTCTCATAAATTGAACAGATAAGCAAGTGAAAAGATGTTCACTTTTGATTCCAGAAATGCAGCCATATGCCTGCAGTGGCCCAGGCCAGAAGACAGATGGCACACTTCCCTGCTTGGATGGGGCAGGCAGCATGGGACAAGGCTAGCCCACCCACTCTGCAAAGGATGGTTTGCTGGGAAGGTGAGAAGCAACCTGGGATGCTGAGGGACTGTGAGTGAACTTGAATCTGGAGGGGATCTGGGACAGGAGTTCAAAAAACCCATTTAACCTAAACCAGTTAAGTCTGACACTACATCCATACAGTTTATCTTAAACTAGCTTCAACCATTTTGAAAGAGGTTTACATGTACTGAACTTCTGTTGTGTTACAGATTTGAACCCATGTCTGATCACTTATATTGGTTTGTGTGCAACTTCTGTCCCTAGGCCTAGTTTGGTAATTCTGAGTAAACTGATAAGGAACTTCCTTCCAAAAGAAGCGAGCCACCTAGGCTCCTTTTTTCTTCTCATCCGATGAGAGTAATAAGTGCAAGACATTCAGGTGTGGTATACATGCACAAAACCCTCCAACCCTACAGGGTAGGTATCTGGCTCTTATACCTGCTCCCTTGCAATGCTTAGTTCCTCATTGTCTGGCATAAATTAGTCTTCTCCAGCACTGCAGAACATCTAACAGCTCCTGCAATTTCATCTGCATTACATTGGGCTGTATATCTAATGTATCTGCAATGAAAGACTGGAGTTGTTAGGATGACATGAAATAAATGAGGTCACAGACTTTTGGATGGAGACCAGGGATAATCCTGGTTTTCTCTGATAAAAAAAATCCCCAATTTTCAGATTTAAAACAGTAACCCAAAATCCATTTTCTGTCATCAAAATGAAACACCACTACACACACACACACCACTTCATTTTAAGCATGGAAAAAATGTGGATTTTGAATTACTTATTTAAATCTGAAAATTGAGGTTTTTATTTTTTAAATCAGAGAAAACCAGGATCCCTGATGACAAAGAACTGTAACTGAAGACTGATGTAGTTTTCACTGTGCTTTTTGTGATGCAGCTTGAAACATCTGGTAGGACTGACATACTTGAAATCTTAGAGATTTTGCCAGGAAGGGTGATTCAATACTGAAATGTACAGAACAGGAGGAATTCCAGGTGTGTTAAGACCCTCTTGAAGCCAATTACAATAGGGGTGAGCCAGATGTGAAATCAGCAGGTCACGGTAGCAGATAGTGGGTAGGATTATTCTTGTAATAATAAACTATTTATTGTAGTAGCCTGGAACTCTGACATGCATACCAGAAGCACAAGATCAGGTGTGTAAAGGCTTGGAGGATAGATAATAGAACAGTTATGGTCCATGGCAGAAGTGAGTCTTTCCAGGCTAGGGACAGAGAGTCAAAAAGCTTGAGCCTGAATTGATTCAATCTTTGCAGGTTAGTCTAACTTGACTAGGCTGAACTGGTTGGAAACCGGACAGACATTTTATCTGGGCTGAGGAAATTCAGGCACCTGTCTGCAGTGGCTCAGGCTAGAAGCTGGGAGGTGCTTGAGCAGCCCACCCTTCCCTTCTGCAGGGAGCTGAGCTGAGGGGGGCATGGCCAGGCCCTGGCAGGACTCTCTTGTTAGGGGGTTTGCGTGCACAGTCGCAGGCTTTTCCCTGCTGGCTGCTCAAGTGGCAGGAGTGCTGCCAGCCCCCAGTCCTGGGCTAGCACTCTGAGACAAGCCAGTGCATGTATCTGTTGATGATATTGAGCTTTTCAATCTCCCTCCCTGCTTCATCATAATGTCTGGAACACACTGACAGGTGAGCAAGCCAGCTGGGGGGCTGATTACAGTCCTTATCACCCAATTAGCAAACCAATAGCCTATCTCCACCTTACTTCAAACTTCTTAAACAGTTTACCAGCTGACCTGTTGATTAGCTTCAAATGCCCTAAGCGGTCACTGTTCTGTCCGCCTGTTCCAGTGAAATTGGAGAGAGGCACACACAGAGATCTCTCTCAGCATTAGCTAGCATACCACATGTTGGCTATGGTCCCTACTGTGGCAGAGAAGAGGAAGGGATTTCTACTTAAGCAGTGAGAGGGGGAAAGGGGGAAACCAACAGACCCTACTGTGCCTGCAAGTCTAAGCTGAGTTCTAGCTGTGTGCTTCCCAATCAGCCAGTGATGACAAATACTTAAGACAACATGTGAAGAGTGCTCCAAGGCAGTAGGAACAGCTTGTAGAGAAAGACTGCTAAGACCTAGATTGATCCTGTTTTTGCAGCTCAAACAAAGCCTTTTTTCAGGCAAGATTCCCTGGCCTTTGAATTGATTTAAAACAAACACAAGGCAAATGAAACATTTGTCCAGATTTGTCCCTTTTTGCCCAAGACACCTTCTCCTTTATCTTCCACATAAGCCAGCTAGCTCTGGGAAGAATGGTCTGGTGGTTTGAGCAGAGTCTGTTAGCTGGGTGTGCTGTAAGGATTGTATCTCAGGGCTTTTCTAGAACAGATTTCAAATTTTGGGGGTCACTAGCCTGACCTTGAGACTGCTTGTGGTTACTTGCCAGAAGACAAAAACTGTTTTCTGTGTTGTATCAAGGCTCAATTTCCTGCAACTTTCTGCAGTGGCTTCAAGACATGAAAATTTGGGCTGGAAACAATAATTTCCATTCTTTATTGTATCTGCATGAGTTTGCATGTTTGTGCTTGCATTGTGGGAGAAAATGCTTATCTATTTTTTACTGGTAAAAATGTAATCCTGCCAAGTCTAGAATGAAACACTATGAAAGAAAAACTAACTTGTCTGGAGTTCCAAAAGTATCTGGACTGGAACACCAATGCAGTTACAGTGGGTGTCTTTACACATGCTCTGGTGTGTGGGTGGAGCAATGCTTTAATTAGAGTGGTTCTCAAAGGCTGCTTGTTTATTCAGCATCTTGTTTATCCAGCGTCCCATGCTTCAAAATGGCAGCAGGGGTGCTTTAACTAAAGCTGGTTTGACAAGCTTTAGTCAAAAACACCCCTGCCACTATTTTGAAGCATGGGGATGCTGAATACATGTAATGCTAAGACTGCTGGATCGTGCTAATTAGCATGCTCCAGCAGACTCAGTTAATCAAGTCTGCTCCAATGTGTTTGAAGTAGAATGCCTTGGAGCAGGCATAAGGCACGTGTATAAGTGCTCACAGTGTGCTTGCTGGGATTGTTGCTGCCCTGCTACCATTCAGCAAGATCTAGCTTTATTCAGAGCGGGTGCATTTTAACACATTCTGCTCATCTCCCTATTTTTTTTGGATTAGGCATACAAAATGTCTGAAGTCGAGATGAATTGGTCTACTGGCAAGGCTGAACAAACAGCTTACCCACCTCAGTGTGATCAGGCATTTTCTAAAGGAAACAGTTGAACTATAAGCAATATTTGTTACGATTCATAGGCAATCCTGCAGGACAAAACCCAAAAGATTCAGAAAAAATATCAGCAAAGAAGAACTATTAAAAAGAAAGGACACCAAAAAGGGGAGAGAAAGTGGAAGGAAAGACTCACTGCCTGTCTTTGTGTTAATTTTATTTCCAGGCT
Organism: Caiman crocodilus; assembly: GCA_030014935.1. Classification (NCBI taxonomy): domain Eukaryota; kingdom Metazoa; phylum Chordata; order Crocodylia; family Alligatoridae; genus Caiman; species Caiman crocodilus. The sequence continues at coordinate 124,584,692 of JAGPOW010003316.1, forward strand.
AAGACAGAAAGTTGAGTATGTCAAGTTAAGTGCCCATTTTGAATGGTTTCACATGAAGAAAAGCTACTACTGTACCTTGAGAACAGACCTACATCTTGTAGGGTGAGAATGTTTCTCACCCTACAAGATGAGTTCATTGGTTTCACAGCCCAGTGGCAGAGAGCAGTAAATCCCCCAGGTCACAGGAGCCCAGGAGAGGGGAAGGAAGGAAGGAAGAACTTATTTTTCACCTGCTTTTCCTGATGCTCCAGTTGTACTTATGTCCCTGGCTCTATGTAACTGTTTGTGTACTCCCCATCCCCTCCCATCCAAACATAACATTTAGTCTGATCCCCATCAAAGGAAGAAGCACTTAAAGCTATTTTGTTTGAGTTACTTTGAGAAGGGTTTTGCTGTCCCCTTGCACCCAGCTTCTCTTTTTCCTCTTTTGAACTGCAATCCATAAATGAGTCTAAACAGTTTTTCGTGGTAAAAATCCTTTTTTTTTTTTTTTTTGCATCTACCAAGGACTGGTGGGGTACTAAATGACAGCAAAATGATTCTGCAGATCACCAACCAAAAAGAGAAAAAGTTGAGAGCTATTTCCCAAAACTGCATAGTACATATTTCACCAGCATGCAGCAGCAGCTCAAGGATAGTTCTTGCATCTCATTAACAGAGCGACAGGCCAATTAGGGGAAGTTTCCACATGTCCTGAATTAAACATTATGTTCTTGTAATGGTAGTCGTGTAACTTGTACTAAATATTGAAAAGAAAGAGCAAATAGGACCCGACAGGGAAGATTGCTACCATATTTACATTTGGAATGGGTAAATAGCTGAAAAGCAAGATACAAGACCTCATTCTCTATGAGTATGTACACCTATATGTAGCAGTGTTTTAAATTTCAGACAAGAAGCGTTTACCAAAACAAATTCAAACAATCAGGTTTATTGTTCAGCAATTCATTCTGTGGACATGAATATTTTGCAAAAGGCAGGTATGACAAGGAAAAAGTCAACATAGCATCAGAAAAAATATTTACAAATATACTGTAATTCAACAGAAAACTCCTCCACTTCCTGAATTAACTTGTTTGAGGGAAAGTGATAGTTTTATCTGTCAAAAGTGAAAAGGAGAAACCATTCCCTCAAATGGATTCCACTGTTTGTGTGTAGCACATTATGCCTTCACCACTGAGCAGACTATACTTGGTATCTTAGTTTCAAAAAGCAAATAAACAATTTTAGAAACCAGCATACAGGAAGCAAACATATTGGTGTGCATTGTAATGCAGCTTCATATTACTCTAGAGAACTCACTTTGCAGCATGTCAAAAAATGAAGACAGCGATTGCAAATACACATTTATATTAATTATTTCTATAGTGCTCTATGGTTTTAAGAGCATAAAAACAGAAATACCCTCTTCATGCATCATAGGAAATTCAGCTACTTAATTATTAGCCTCAAACATATTTTGAAGTTATTACTGATGCTTGTTCTTCTTTGTGCTTGAGAGGTTGAGCTCAAAGTGAATGCATTTTCCCCAAGATATTATCTTATTGTAATTACTTTCTTATAAATAAAAGTACAGGTATATGAAGGATATAACTCATCTTCTACGAAATCTAGAAGGGCAAAAAAATGGTTACTCTTAAAAACACACATGATATATTTATAGATCTACATCAGCAGCAACCACCTCCTCCTCTATCTGCAGCAATGGCTCCATATCTATGTTTGCTTCACATGGAGGTTGGCTGTCCAGCTGTTAAGGAAGGGAAGAAACAGAAAAGTTGTTAATTAAGAGCCTTGCTACTGCTCATATGTTAACTGCTGTTAGTGCTAATGCAAGTTTGAAGCAGTTGAACCTTAAGGCTAAACACTTTCTCTGGATGTCTTGTACCTGCACAGCTGTGACATGCTACTAGAGAGCTGACAAACAGGGGCCTAAGTAGGAGCTGCAGGTGTGAGTTGCCACTACAGAGCTGGTAAGCCCAGACAGGCTCCTGAAATGGGAGGTGGAAAGGAAATAAGGGTGGGGGAAGGGTGGTGAAATGAAGTCCCCTAGCCACTGAAGGATAAAATAAAAAGTAGTAAAAAATAAGAATTAATTTTAAAAGAAATGAAGAGGAAGTAAATTAAAGAAAGTCTCATGTTTAAATAAATTGGGATTTAAAATTACAGTGTGAGGGTACTGGTTGTGCTTCCAGGGGTCGCTGGGACTGGCAAGACAAAATGCTTTTGGGGAAGCTAATGCACTTGTCTGGGAAGTAAGTCCATAGGGACCTGATCCGAACTCTTACCTTATTCCCACACACGCCTGCCTAGACTCCATTCCTGGACCTGTTCATGTCCTGCAACCTGGCTAGCTGGCACGTGCTAAGCAGGCTGCACAACTCTGAGGGTGGGAAGGTCACACTCCCAGGGGGGTGGGAGTGGGAGCTGGCTTGGTGCCAGAACTGCCCCCTGGGCAGTAGAGTTCAGGAGGTGGAAAGTTCAGAATGGAGGGGAGGGGATACTGTATCCTGGGATGATGAAGGACTGCAATACGGGCAGCTCATCTGTAGGGAGTCACACATTAATGAAACAGGATCTGGATAACAGAGATAAATCTGGCCCAGAGTTGCATAAATTTAAACCACCTAAAATGTGCTTAAAACTAGTTTCCAGTGTTAATGCAGAGACAATTCAGTGGTTAAGTACTCCAAGAACCACTTAAAATTAATATATAACAATGCCCTAAGATTACAATGTCTTAGTGAACAAATATACTTGTAAATTGTTAGTCAAAATAACACCAAATCTATTATAAGTTCTCTTTGCAGAAGTAAAAAAAGTCTCTTTACACCAGTAAAAAATAATATAAGTTATGGATTTAACATCTAAAAATATAATGAATTAGCCAACTGCCCGTCAAGTATGATAAGGGGGGGTGAGGGGAAGGGGGCCACCTAATGCCCCATCCTGCTGCTGTTCTGCATCTTGTCCAGTCCTTGGCATGGCTTCGGAATCATGGCGGCGCTCCCCCATACTTGGAGCACTCTGATTGACTGTTTCCATCAGCCAATCAAAATGTGAATAAAGAGTTACGGACAGACAGACGTAGGCTTTTATAATATTAGATGATAACACTAATTACTGTGCTACAGTTAAACTCAGTGTTGCATGCAACTAATGTCTTGGGGGATGTTAATATTTTAAAACTTAGGCTCAGCTGGAAAACAGGATTGGGTTTTAGGGATAACCACCACCACAACATTTTGGACCTAAGAAGCAAACTTAGACTGATATAGCAGTTTAACAAATTTGGATTTTATGAAACAGATGTAAGGAAGAACAAAATCAATTCCAGAATCATGCATCCGAAGCATCTATATTATTTTTCTAATATTCCAAAGAGCTGGGCGAGGGACAGACGTTACACATAAACCAGTTTAAGTGATTAGTAGCTAGTTTAAACCTGTAACAGAACAGATATTCACTGAACATAAACCAGTTTGAAAATGGCTGAAACTGGTTTGAGAGAAGTTTGGTTGAATGTAGTATCAGGACTTAACTGATTTGTGTCAAACTGGTTTATGCAATGTCTGTCCCAGTTTAAGATAAACCGGCCACCCCCAGCATCCCAGCATGCTCTGTGGGCTGGGTATATGCCTACATTTTCTCAGTCCAGAGAGAATGTCTATTCAGTTGGAAACTTGTTAAACCTAGTCAAGTTAGACTAACCTGCAAAGACTGAATCAATTCAGGCTCAGGCTTTTTGAAGGTCTGTCCCTAGCCAAAGAGATCCATCTTGAAAGCCTTTGGCAATCACATCTCCTGCAGCAACACGCTGAGACAAGTTGCTTTTCCAGTATCTAGTTTCCAAATCAATTTGTACTTTATAGCTAAGTACAGACTGTCAAAAAGCCTGAGGCTGAATTAATTCAATCCTCACAGGTTAATCTAGGTTGCATAGATTGAGCCAATTAGCAAGTGAACAGGCATTTACTTTTGATTCCAGAAATGCAGCCATATGCCTGCAGTGGCTCAGGCTAGAAGCTGGGGGGCACTAGAGCACAGCTGCCTGGCACTTAGCCAGCATAGGCTGTAGATTTGCTGTGGATTTCCTCTTCTTGCTGCCCTGATGTCTCTGGGATTTACTGTCCAGACTCACAGCAGCAGGACTCTTCAGGGTTGCTCATCACTTCCTCTTCCTGCTTCCAGGTACCTCTGGGATTTTTAGTTCACAGCTACAGCCAGCACTAAGCAAGCTGAACAGGGCACCTCTGTACTTGGGGGAAGAGAAGTTTAACCCCTACTTCCCTGGCACCAGACTCCAACAGGGGTTTGCTGGGGGAAGGAGGAGAGGTGCAGTGAGTCAGCCAGTGAGGCCAGTAAGCCAGCCCTCACTACTCCAGCTAGGGAACAGAGAGGCAGGGCCAGCCCTGCTCTATGGAGCAGACAGCAAAGCTCAGCCCACAGCTGCAAAATGCTGGGCTACCCGGGAGGGGGAGGGAGGCCTATAATTTAACTTGAAACAGGAAGGAGTCTGGGACAGACATGTCATAAACTGGTTTGACCCAAATCAGTTAAGCATGTACTACATTCAACCAGGTTCATCTTAAAACCAATTTCAGCCATTTTGAAACTGGTTTATGTGCATTGAACTTCTATTCTTTTACAGGTTTAAACCAGTTTCTGGTCACTTACACACAAATGTGTTTAACTTCTTCCCCTAGCTCTGTTGTGTAACAGATTTGAGCTAGTTTCTGATCACTTATATAGGTTTGTGTCATTTCTGTCCTTAGCTTATTGGCTTGAAAACAAAAATAAAGTAACCTGACTTTGCCCCCACCACCAAAGAAAAAAAAACAAAAAGAAAAAGAGAGAATATAGAAAAAAATTAATAGTATTTTCTCTTCTCCCTGTTGGGCTTCTACAGCCAGGAAAGACCTGGATCTAGGTCACAAGTTCTGGCAAGAGCACCACATTGCATTCCTAATATCAGTGAACAACATGAGCTCAAATAGAATAGCTAGAGCATTTTACCATGGGAGTATTTCATTCCTAAATGCCCTATTCAAAGGAAGAACTCACCTTAAAATTAAGGAATTGTCTAGTGCTTTCTGCAACAGCAGCAAGAAAAAAGTAATAGCTTATAAAGCTACCAAAAGCAGCTTCATTGAAAGTTAAAATGTTAAATTTACTAATGAAGAAAAAAACATAACCGTGTCCTTTAATTAAGACATGCAATTAAATCAACCCCCAACTGCACTCATACCCAAATTAATAAACAATCATGAGGCAATAATTCAAGTAATATTAGCATTTGAGAATAACTAAGATCTGTGTAACCAGCACAAGATAAACTAATGACTTTTCTAGAACATGACAGGAATGTACTAATAACATTTCATATTAGTTTTATAAATGGATGCAGGTCTGCAATGCAAATGATCTGTTATCAAGACAAACCTATTCAGTTGCTGGCAATAATCCTAAAATTCGCCTCTCCTGGGCTTTCAAAGACCGAAGCATAGTCACTTCATCACCCTGCTTACATCCATTTCCTTAACAAGATGCTGGTGGCTATACCAGCACAAGAGTTAAGTGGAATGGGGACAAGAGCCCACAAAAAAAGAAATGAAACAAAACCATCATAAATGAATTTGCTAGTATACCAAGTTTGCACTAAGCCGGTCATGTCAAACTTAGATCTGAATGGTGGGGTACCTTGCAGGTCAAATAGGAGGCAGCAGGACGAGCAGTGACAGTGGGGGTTAACATAGATTTCACTCATCTCCCACCACCAACACATACCCCTGAAGAGACTCCATACCTAGGATTTTGGCAGTGGGCCATCCCCCTGCCCACACTTGCCCCAAAATTTCAAGCCCCTTTTGACTGGTAGAAGAGGAGACATTCATTGAGCCCCACAGCAAGTACCCCCAGAAAGCAGCACTCACACTTATTCTATTTCCTTACTTTTAAATCTGATATAGCAGTCATTGCAGAAAAGCTCATTGTTTCGGATTCTGACTTCAGCTCCTGAGCCTGATCCTCCAAGGTTGCATTTACAAACCACACACTGTAAGAAACAGCAAGAATTAGCTCCACTTTACAAATGCTGGGAAACAAAGTTCAGAAGCAGCTCACATTACAAGCCAGCAAAGCCCAGACCATAGACCCAGGATCCGCAAGAGCAAACATACAAATATTAGTTGATTAAAATGCAGCCAACCAGATTAGGGTTATCATTTAAGGTGATGACTTGCCAACTCATAGCAGCGATGTACATTCTAAACATGTAAAAAGCAGACGTGATTTAGAGATTAGATCACAAAATCTTGTTTTAAGCTACAGTTTCTCTGAAAACAAAAAAGATGGCACAACATGAAAGCACTTATTCTTGAAATGGCGATGAGCAATTTTGGCGCAAAACATTCAGGTCTGCCACTTGCAGACTCCATGCTGCTGTATCTGCTTCTCATTCTGCCAGCTTGTTCCCACAACCCCATAATTTTCAAAGGCAGCAAGCATTTATGCACAATTATTCTAAGTGGTGTATGGATACATTTAAAAAATAAAAGTTATTTGGAGCTCCAGTACACTTCAGTTGCCAAGAACAAAGTCCTCCGTACCATTTCTTTATCCAACTATTAAAATGTTTAAGCCTATTCACTAAACAGAATATTGCTACAGAAGGGCAACTACACAACATCTCTCCAAGAAGGCATACAGAACCTTCAAAGCTTCTAGGACTATTTCACAACTCCCATTTACCGACTGGATTTAAAAAACAAAACAGTAATCCCTAAGGATCTCAAGCTTTCTAACCTAAGTGAAAAATGCTACAGTATGTAGGCATCAGGCTCCTCCATAGGGCCTTATAAAATACATTTGAAACAACCCTTATTAAGTAATGAGTCCAATTCTGCAGCACTCTCTTTAATGTTTCAGTCTTAACAGATTCTCTTTGGGCAGGGTCATACCTTTTCTCATATGCCAGCACTGGCAAGTTTAGAAGTAAAAAGAACCCTCCAGTTCCTCAGAGTACACTTCTTATAGGGAACAAATGGACTACAATATCTCTCCCTTTCCAGGTGGGCAGGAACAGATGAAGCCTCTTCTAAGTTCACTGCAACATACCAGTTAGCACAGTGGATCCAGACCAGAGCCAGTGGGATAGTGTGTGTGTGCCAAGGGGGGGCAGGTAGTGTTGCAGGGAGTGGGGAGGGACACTCTGGGCACTTACACACATGGGGAGCCTGCTCCTATGTGCTGGAAACTCAGTGTGTCAGACTAAATCAAGTCTGCTGGAGCACAAATTGACATGCTCTGGCATGCTCATGTGTCATGTGCATGAGTGGCACAGCGCACCTCCACACTGAGAAACTGGTGGTGTGTTTTGAATTAAAACACGTTCAATGTGCTTTAGTTCAAAGGACACTATCACTATTTGCTCAGCTTGGAGCCGTGCTGCACTGCTAGAGCACATGACATGCAGGAGCTTTTAATTAGTACAGCTCCCTAATTAAAAGTGCCCAGTGCCACATCAGAAGCATGTGTAAAAACATCTACACAATTTGCAACAGCAGTGGAACTGGCACAGATTACTTTTGCCCAAGCTTGGAGAGAACCAGGAACCAATGGCATGGTTGTCACCCCTGATGTGCTCCTAGAGCAATACAACTGTGCATTATTGTCCTTAACTAAGGGATCTTAGGAAAGTCAAAAACTGACCTCTACTGACTGAGATTCATAAGAAGGACTAGTGATTTTAGGTGGCTTAGTTCTTGACTATACAACTTGAGACATCTTTCAGAAGGCAGGGGTTCAGCTCTTTCACAACAGGTTTTCTTTAGAAGTAAGAAGTGTAAGGTAGATCTGAGAGTTCTAATGCTTCTCTAATATTGCTCTAAAATTTAGAAATATTGCAAATTAGAGCAATATTAAAATGAGCATTTAACATTTGCAGATAGGACTGCTGCATGGATACATACACGAAGCACACCTGCATAAGGAAAGCATGTAGCATGTGATCAGCAGAGCCCCTGCAACCAAGCGTGCTCCACATTAGCTCCTGTTTCTTCACAGTGTTACTCCTACCTCTCACCTTAAAACAATGTAAATGATAACAAAGACCAAGAGATTCGATGATCATGGCAGCTCCTTTGCCCAGAACGTTATTACAGTATGAACATATTTTCTTTCCACTGATTGACCTGGATACAGAACAAAAATGTGGCTGAGATCCTGAAAACCAACTTGGAAAGGTTTTTAAAAGAATTTAGCAAAGGCAATCAAAGGTCTGAGGTGGTAAGAAAAAACACTGAAAGAGAGTACTTGTAAAGAGAAAAGTTAGGTTATCTGGAAATAATATCCAACTTAGTTTGTTAAAATAAATCTGCAAACTAAGAACAAAATATATAATCTTAACAAAAAAAATAAATATGTACAGACAAAACAAATGAACATTAGAATTTCTGTCCCATCTTTCACATCACTCACAAGACCAAATGCCACCTCAAGGGGAATCTAAAAGAAGGACATTGCTTAGTCTGATAAGTACCACACAGTCTCAGCACTACTGCCTTATTACTGATCTCTGGGAAAGTATTCTAAAGTCTGCATTTGAGTATATACCCTTGCCAAGTCTCTTCATATGCACCTTGTTAGATAACAGAAAGCTGATTCTGGAATTTAAACCCTTTGAAAGTGTGCCATACGGAGGTCAGTTTCAATGGATCAACCAGAATGTTAGCAAATCAGAAACTGAAAGCAAGAACAAGATAAGCTCCCATTTTAAGAGGAAAAATTATCTTACACTATATTTTTAAAAAATTAGGTAGCCTAGCTTTAAAAAAAGAAGGGGGGGGGAGGGGGAGAGAAGGCGCAGCTGATACATTTATTACAATGTTCCACAGTGTTAGAGGTAAGAAAGGTAAAGGAATGTTTTCTAAAGTTGTTATTAGACCTAGTACAAGCAATCACATGTAGATGATTTCTGAGAGTTATCCACAAATTTACTTAAAAAAAATGACTTGCACATAACCTGTGCAACATGGAAACATGATCTGTTTCTTCTCTTATGCCACATTTGAAATTCATTATGACTTCAAAATAAACTGTAATTCTTTCTTTCCCTTCTGGATTAAAAGTAATGGCTTACTCTAGCTGTCCAAGGCCAGTAGTAATGAAAATTCCTGAGCATTCCTTAAAAAGATATTGACTGCATGCCAAAAGATATGAACAATAAAACATAGGGCTTACACTTTTATTTACTGTATTTCACAGTGTATAGGAGGATGCACTGTATATATCAACCCCATTTTCCTGATCCAAAAAGTTAGGAATTTCATAGATCCATTGTATAAGTCAGCCTAACTTTTTGGATCAGAAATATGAGGTTAACTTATACCAGTCCCTGCATGCCCTCATGCAGTTCAGGCACCCAAGAGGTAGGGAGGTGCCGCAGCACCGTTCTCAGGGTACAGAGCTAGGCTCAGGGCTTGACTGGTATGGCCCCAGCCCCTGTGAGTAGCACTGCCTGGGCTGTGCCAGCTGAGCACTTAGCCCAGTGCTGCTCACAGGGGATGGGGTTGCACCAGTCAAGAGCTGAGCCTGGTGCCACTCACAGGGGACAGGGCCAGGCTTAGTACTCAGCTGGCATGGCCCCATCCCTTGCGAGTGGTGCTGCCTGGGCTGTGCCAGCTGAGCACCAAACCCAGTGCCACTCACAGGGGATGGTGATACAGTGAATAAGTCAAGGTTGAATTTTAAAGCGTTAAAAATTGGGCATCAAAACTTGACTTGTACACCATGAAATATGGTATTTATTTTTTAAATACTAGATTCTTAAAAAACCCCAATAAATGCTAGCAGTACTATCTGAAAAGCATAAAGATACTTTAAGTAATCATTATGGTAGCCAACAAGTAATAGAATTAAGTGACTAAAAGTTTATTGGTCTAGCTTTTCTTTTTTTTTTTTTTTAAAAAACCAGTATAAAGCATGAGCAACAAAACCATGAGAAATATAGAACTGATAATGCTTGGTTCTGCCTGGTGCTTGCCTGAAAGTTGAGGCACTTGGCAAACATGAATTAAACTTTCCAACACCCCTATTGGGTAGAGGCCAGTACAATATAATTATATCCATTTGACAGACATTCAGAACCAAGTTAAGAAATTAAGTAGCTCATTTAATATCAATCAGCAAAGTTCACAGTAGCCCTGGAACACCACTCCCACTGTAACTACTATATCAGCATCTACAGGGTAAGACAGACTTCTGAAGTTCATTAGACTGAGAGAGGCAACTACTTACTTATTCCGTGTCTGAGACCCAGATTGGGAAGCAGAGGTAGGAGACTGAGCACGAGGAACAGGAGATGGTGCTGATGGGAGAGTGTGGGTCGAAGATGCTGTTCTGACAGAGCTGGTTGATGAAGGTGCTACATTGGGAGTGCATGTGTAGGCCCGATTTGAAGTAGACCCTGCTGGAGGAGCAGGACGAGTATAATCTTGACTAGATGAGGAGACAGACTGATTCATCCATGAATGATGTCTCCATGAGCTTGTTCTTGAAGAATCAAGATTATCTAGAGATTCACCTCTGAAACAGATAATTGTTAAGTTCTAATACTCCAATGTTATTGTGCAGAATCACCTTTCTGATGAAAAGGTTCATTGTGTAGCATAATATGCTTGCTGGTAACCCAAGAAACATTTGTATTAGGCTCATTAATTAAAAGTAGCAAGCTACATAATTTTACTGTGTTGTACTGACCTTTGGAAAAAGTGAACTAAAAAAGGTGGTGCAAAAGGCAAAGATAATGGTAGAATAATTTTTGCCACAGCCCTATCAGAGTGAACTAAATAAGAATCCTTTGATTAGTAACAGGCATCACATAGTGGCTTTGTTTGTAGTTTTCTCTAAGGGATACTGGTTTAAAAATAGATCTACCCACTACTAGATAACAATGTTATCCAGAAACCAGCTGTTGGCACAAGAGCTATGAGTCCTCATGACTGATATCTATTGTCTCCTAAGTGCAAGCCAACGCTGAGATGTTGTTCAAGCAATAAATACTAGAACATGAGTTTCATGCAAGATTCCCATGTGGCAGAACTTAGAAAACCAATGCACGAGCTTTATTTCACAAATTTTGCTATTGATGTTCTTAATAGCATGGGCAAATGATGGAGCATGTTAATGATTAACTTTTGCTATGGCTACATCAAATGAAAAGTAAGCAATTAGGGAAGTATTTTAGTTTCCTAAACAATCGCTCTGCACAGTACTTGTAAATATGTGGTCTCGGATATGATACCATAATACAAGCAAATGTCATCCTTCTGTTAAGACTCAAATTGGCTTAAAATCGTCTCGTCTTTGAAAGCAACAATACCTAAAAGGCCCCCAAGATAAATATTTATCAAGAGCCAAAGTTCAAATTTTCAACACTGGTCTTACCTCCTCATCAAAGTGCTGTGTACAGTAATGGGTTCCTTATATACACTGGAACTGCGCTGCCTAATCCAGCTGTTGTCTGTATGCAGTGACGTTCTCTTTCTCATTTCCTGAAGGATTTGTCGTCTCTCTGCCTCTGCTTGGGACATGGCAGGCTCTTTCTGAGACCCTTTCTGCAAATCAGGAACATTCCAAGATTTTTCCAAGTATTTGTTGTTTGTACCTGATTTGAATAAGATACACAAACATCTGAGGGACGAAGGGGAAAAAATTGCAAATGGCAAAAAACTGGTGTTGCCTAATGTGCTTCATGTTCACAGTCACAATTTTAAAATTTGACTGAGGTGCTGGAGGCTTAAGTTTATTCACGTTTGTATTGACCGTCATAAAAGAAGTCCAGTCCAGGAGGGGATGGAAGAGCAGTGGGGAAAAGCCTTTAGCCCATTCCTCAGACTAGGGACCCTGCTTCTGACTCCAGGGGCTCCCGAGTGAAACAGGCAGGGGGTGGTGCTGCTCCCTCTACTCAGCTCCCTGAAACCAGGAACAGGACAAAGAAGCAGCTGGGCAAAGCCCCATACCACTTCTCATTCTAGAGACTCCTCAGGGAGAAGCAGGTAGGGGTCTCATAGCACCACTCTCTCTGCTTGGCTCCTGGAGCATGAAGAGCCAAGGGGTAAGCATTAATATTAATCTGCTGCTTTCACACACAGAATTTAAACATCACATAATAAATCATAATTTAAAAATAATAGTTAATTTGATGTGATATAAGCAAACACTATATACATACCACAGAATAGAGGTGTATTATTTTCAAGAACAAGGGAAAGCCAGAGGATCCTTTTCTCCAACATCCTAAACTACCCATGTTTGATTAGAGGTCCAATAATTTGAACGAAAGCCTGACAAAATATGTAGTTGCACAATGGAGTCCTCTCTCTTTTTGCAGAATTTATATTTTCCCCATTCTCTTTACAAGAATTATTTCCTTGCTCAGGATATAATTATTTCCCTGTTCAAGATATACACAAACTTATTGTGTTTTAGACAGGACTCTTAATTTTGCTTTTGTAAATTCACTGCCTTCAAAAATGTCCCTTAAATGAGACAAGGTTCCTTGGGTGAATTTGATATCTTTTATTAGACCAACCCAAATAGTTGGAGAATAGCTATTAAGCAAGCTTTGGGTTAAAAAACCCTTTGTCAGGCTAAGGAAGTTTCAGCAGTTGGTGTGTGCTCTTCCTTAAATGAGACTCATTTTCTTTAATATCCTGCTACTGTAGTATCCATCCCAATACCTTGATACTATGGTAAAAGGAGACCTCAAATTTTTGGTGTAAAGAATCCTCTGGTCTTTACTTGATATACCTAAACAATAGGGGGAAAAGGACCACATTCCTTAAATTAATAGAATTACCCATGATTAAAAGTCAGTCTTTAAAATTAACAGTAGCTAGTACTTAATCAAATAGTCATAACACATATAGTTCTGCATTAATTTACTTCACTGTCATTTTCTCTGCCTTTAAATGCTGCTATATCTACAGATTTTTTTGTAATCAGTAGAGATTTAAATTTTAAAATAGTTTGGGAGTTATTTTCTCATTAGTTTTAATGATTGAAACATGATTTGAGAAAGTGATACAGCCATTATGAAGCTGCACTCCCACCTTGCTTTGGGTTATTATACTTCATCTGATAAAGCATTTGCCTTCTTGGAGCCTTCTGTTCAGGTTCTTTGGTTTCTTGCTGCATCTTCACACTTTGTTTTTGGTTTAGCTCATCCTGTAGCAACCGTTGGGCAATACCACCCAATGGTTTCTCATACTGACCTACATTCATGTTTGCATACATAAACCCATTTATTACTCAGACACAAGATGTTAAAACAATTTCTAGATGCAGAAATAGTATCTTCCATCATTGGTATCTTTCATCAGAACAGGATTTAGTAAGTCAAGTCATCCACATTCACTTTCTATTTTTGCTTGAAACAGATTAGAAAATATCCAAAATTCAATTCCTAAAGAGAATTTTCTGAAATGTAATTCTTCCTAACTGCTTAAAAAACCCAAAGCCATTGTCATAAAACTAAGCAGTCATCTCCTGTTATCCCCACATTCACAAACTAAAAGTTGCAAATTCAGCTATGTTAAAAATACCTGCCCTTGAGTTTTCTTATTACCAATTCAAATGTATTAATGGATCCTATACCAGGGATGCTCAACCCCACAACCCATAGTCCCATGGTATCTGGCCCATGGGACTGACTCGCCACGGGTCTGGAAGACTTGGCTGCAGAAGAGTGGTGCCACACCCCTGCCACACTTCCTCCTGCACCACTCCAAGACCACCACATTTCTGGACCTCCAGGGGAACACTGGGCCTTGTATGCTGAACTGGGAGTCCAATCCCAGTGCAGAGGGCTGGGTGGAAGCCTGGGACCTTGGGGCCCAGTCCTAGCACAGAGGGATGGGAGGGGGTGGTGCCAGGCTCTAGGGTCCACTCCTGGTGTTTGGGGCAGAGAGGGGACAGTTCTGGGCCTCGAAGCCTAATCCTGATACATGGAGCTTATCCAGGCTGCGGACAAGGCCTGCTCTACTCGTCTGCCCCACAGGCCCAAAAGGTTGAGCACCACTGCCCTATACACCATAGATAAACCTATAGTTTCTATCAATTTACTGTGCAAGACCCATTAAAAAAAATCTAGCCATATTCTTAACTATTTTTTTGGGCTGACAAAGACTTTTTAAAAAAAATAATCACAAATTCCTAGATTAAAAAAATAGTTGCAATTAATCAAAATTTTAATTACACAGTTAAACAAGTCAGGACACCCCTACCCAACACCTTGGAACCTGTGCACCCTGTAGCTCCTGCCTGCTGCCACCAACAGCACGCAGCCCCAGCTCTGACCCTGGCCCACCCCATGCCCACTCCGGACTCTCCCCAGCCACAGTGAAACAGCCAGAACCCATGTGAATAGCTCCAATCCAGACGTGATACATGCCTGCTCCAGACTTGCCTGTCCACACTGGGCAGTGGTAGCAGCCAAGCATAAGCTGCTGCTCAGTACAGAGGAAAAGTGGCCTCTCCCCCTCACCACTGCCAGGCCCTTCTTGCTGCAGCTGTCCAGAGCTCACACCCCAGCTACACTGTGGATCCTCTGCACTGCTACCCTGCTGGGCAGCCCAGAGGCAGTGATGATGACAGCGGAGAGGAGTTACAGGGCAGCCCAGGCACAGGCATTGGGCAGCTGCAGCAAGAAAGGCCTGGCAGCAGTGAGGTGGAGGGGACTCTTTTCCCCCGTGTCAAGTAGAAGCTTCTGTCTGGCTGCTGCCGCTGCCCAGCATGGGTATGTAAGCCTAGAGCAGGTGAGGGGTGGGCTGGTGTTGGGGCCACGTGCATGGGTTCTGGCTGGTCTGGAGCTGGTCCACTCCACTGGTCAAAATGATGTGCGTGATTCATGCAATTAAAAAAATGAACTCATTTATTTTTTTTGAGTTAATCACATAAGTTAATTGTGATTACCTGACAGCCTATTAATTTTTAGTAGAGCACTTATTTCTTATGTAAATGATGATCATGACAGCAGTCCATACC
Source organism: Caiman crocodilus (assembly GCA_030014935.1). NCBI lineage: Eukaryota > Metazoa > Chordata > Crocodylia > Alligatoridae > Caiman > Caiman crocodilus. The sequence continues at coordinate 124,599,737 of JAGPOW010003316.1, forward strand.
ACTGCCTTAAAAGGACTCTTGCTAGTATGAAAGCTTTTAAAGACCAAAAAGGAGTGCTCTATAACAAAAACTACAGATTTCTCCCTATGATTCTTACAGCAAGCCTAGTAGTTTACAGCTGAAAGTAGAATATATATATTTTTAAAGCATCCAAACTGGATCTAAAGACTGAGTCTTGGGTGATTTGCCACACCCCTCAGTTATTTGAACTGTTTATATGCTTAACTTTTAAAATTGTGACAAAGTGTGATATGTTGTGAACCTGTGTGCAGATCCCAGCAATTCTTTTTTACTTCCAAATTATCTTACTGCATTAACTATCCTTTGAAGTTATTCATGTTCCTATTGACGCTTCATGAAGAAAAAAAACAAACAAAAATTTAAATACTCACCGTTTCTGTTTGTGGTGTAATCATCCAATTCTGAAGTTGACTTGGATTTACTTCTAAAAATACAGAAAACATGATTTGGTTTCCCACAGCTCCTAGACATGGAACTGGAGTTAATTGTTTTTGATGCTGTATAAATACAATCTTCCTAAATTACAAGGAGTGCTCGTAGCCTTAAATCGTAAGTGCAGAACCCTTTGGTAACTGCTGTATACACACAGAGGCCCATAATCCTTGCCTCAAAGAATGCCAAAATTATTAGTTGAAAGGCTGATGAAGATGAGGTACAACCCAGCATATCACATTTCAGGCATGCACTCTCCCAGTTCATACAAGGTGATGTATTTAGCCCTTTACACTTTGAAAATGCCACTGCAGCTGAAAAGAACAGTAAAGCCTTACATGTTACATTGCATCATTGTTACTATACTGTCTGTTAGCACTTCCTTTTACAAGTGCTAAAATGCAGTGAAGAACAGTCCATACTGCACTGTATATGGTTATTTTTAGGCACTATGTCACTGTAGTGACATGCTATAATGAGGGAGAGCCTCACTATGGCAATGTAGCTGCAGCATTACGGTTTTTGCCCACAGATGCTAGGTCACCACAGAGCATTGCTACAGCAATGTAGCGTCATGTGTAGACACACCCTCTGTGAACTTAGCTGAAGGAAATCAGATATATAAGAAAATGAAAAGTAAGTCTATGTGTACTGACAGCCCAGATGAGAAGTTTATCAGCATTTCTATACTACTAGCTCTAGCTAATGCAGGCAGATCAATGTGGCAATTAGTATTGAAAAATAAATAAATAAATAACCTTGTGTTTTCTGCTTCCAAAAGCAGCAGCTATAACACATTACAGCAGCATCATTGCATGCACATCAGCTATCGAAGCCCTAAGTAAGCTACTGCCTTCCATCAAGAAGATCTTTGAATGCAGAATACTTAACATATCTGCATAAAATTTCTTGTCCCTCACTCTGTTTAATGTGCTGACTGATGAGTTCTTGCACGGGTGAAGGAAACAGCATAGGTTGTTCAACTGCTTATAAGAGTAGCAATTATTAGGAATAAGGAAGCCTGACCCAAGCCTTACCTCTAGGGTGCCTATACACGTGCTTCCTGGATTTCTCAGTGTTAAGATTGATTAGCTGAAGCTCAATATTTCAGATAAAGTACTCTACATACCAGCTCTGACTCCTAGTAGGTGAAAGCATAACTCAAAGATTACACAAAATAAAATTGCTAATAAGGAATCTCACTTCACCACAGCAAAATGGCTCAGATTTACTGCCAAAAATCAAGACTCAAGTAAATAAAGGTGAAATTATAACCTGTATGAAGATTTAGTGTCAGACTAACCTATCAGCAAGAAAGTGGCCAGATCGATCCTCAGTGGTTTTAGGTTCATCATAATGTTTATAAAATCTATAAGCAAAATAAATAAATAAATACACACACAGAGACACACACACAAAACAGAGCACTATGTAAAAAAAACAAGGTCAAATGGGCAAGAAAGGCCTTTGTAAAAATGCTCCCTGTGAATACACTGCTAACATCCACTTCTTAAATGTATCATATTTACTCAAATAGAAGACAACTGAGATTATAAAATGACCTCCCCCAGTACTTAAATTCTACATATGGAAAGTTTATAAATTTGTTATAATTTTCCAGGTATAGAATCTAATTATTGAAGATCTGCCTTGAATTTGTTCTCCTCAGACTTATTTTCTCTACTGTGGCAGCATAAGTGGTTAGGTAGCCATCTTGCTTTCTGCTTCCCCCCCAACTTTTTACCTTGGCAGCCCCCTTCCCCCTCTCCTTACTGTAAGATCCTGCTCTTCCTGAGTACATGAAGTGAGGAACAAATCTGAAAACAATAGCCTTTAAATGAAACATGGCTGTAAAAAATTTCATATAGTATCCATACACTTAGGTCATTCAGAATTGATGCATGTTACCTTTTTTGAAACTGCTGCCAGTTTTAGCACACGTACTTCATAAACACATTTTTGAACAGCACTTGGCACCTACCTTTATGTAGTAGAAGCTATATATATTAGTCCAAAGCCAAAGGCTCATGATATACTACACAGTTCATTGGGCTGGGGCATTCAAGCCATGTTGACCCCACAGCTCAGCACTGCTCAATATGTATGTACCCCCCCACCCCACACACACAAAGGATCCATGTACTAATTAGTCCCCAAGTCATTACAGGAGCTAGGTGCTCTTGTTAGGAATCCTGTGATGCTCCAAAAAGTTATATGCAGGAGCAAAGCAACCTGGTGTAGCTTTACCATATGGAGGGTGGGGCCACACTAATCATTTGCACGCAGGTGAGAGCTGGGGTGACAGATGGATTCTGGATCAACAGTATTCAATAATGTGGCTCACCATGACTTGAAAAAGAGTCAGTGATGAGGGGGACTATGCTTAATAGGCATTACCATAGGTCTTATTCAGATGGGCTATACTAACCCATTCATGTAGTAGGTTCCCATCAGCATCTTGGCTGGTATCAAGCATTTTTGGCACCAAAAGGAGGGTGTCAGGGCTGAATCCTTCCCTGTCTGGCCCTCCCAGTGCTGGCCTGGTACTAAAGTACCTCTAGGCCCAGTGCCAGTTCCCTGCAGAAAGAATACTAACCCATTTTTTTTTTTTTTTTTTTTTTTTTAACTGCCATAAAAATGGTTCCTATCAGCAGGTTTGCCCAATATGGGCCACATGTTTTATAGTCATGTTCAGTGTTGGCTGCATTTAATCAGTTTCATAGTTGGTGTCCATTGATGAGCACATGCTCTTTTTGGCAGTAATTTAGTAATAGACCATGTATTTTGTGAGTTTTCCTTTTATGGAATGAGGGACTTATTTCCCCATGCCAAGTAGGGGGAAAATACTTCACCCTGTATTCAAGTAAATACAGTATAGAATTGTAGAAAATTAGAGTTGGAAGGGACCTCAGGAGACCATCTAGTCCAAGCCCAGCTCAAAGCAGGACCCATCCCCAACTAAATCATTCCAGCCAGGGTTTTGTCAAGCCGGGTGTTAAAAGCCTCCATGGATGGAGATTCTACCACCTCTTTAGGTGACCTGTTCCAGGGCTTCAGCACCCTCCTAGTGAGAAAGTTTTTACTAATATCCAACGTAAACTTTGTTTGCTGTAACTTGAGAACAAAAATCCTATGTCAAATTTAAGTGCACAGTTTGCCCAATACATTTGGCCTGCTAAAGAGGGGACTCAAGGAACATTAGTTACACAAGAGTTCAAAATACTCTCAGATACTCTAACTTTTCCTGCAAATTTATAGGTCTTTGAAAACAGAAAACAAAACAACCACCACCACCACATTTGTTTCTAATCTTTCCATTAAGTTAACCTGTTGTGCTCCTTGTAACAGCAGGAAAAGCATTTTAGAATTACAGGCTCAGAAGGGACTTTTAAGGTTATCTGGTTCAACCCCCTTCATACATACAAGATTTGCCTGAACCATCCCAGAGAGGTATCTATCCCAGTCAATTCTAGAACCCCTGTTGATCCTTTTTTTTAACTATACAAATAGATGGCTATAAAAGGAAGGAGATAGTGTTTTACTTTCTACCATAAAAAATATTGAAACTAGGCATCTCAAGGACAGTGTAAAACCTAGGTATCTCAGTTACTATATTCAGTCTATGTAAATACATCACTCCCATTATGAATGCAGACCTTTGATGCTGCTCCTCTGCCTCTGCTTCCGCCCACCGCTTCTGGTCCTCAGTATACTGCTGCTCTATCTCCTTACGTCTTTGCTCAAGCTCTAGCTCTCGGAGTTCACTTTTTTGTTTCAAGTGGAGGATTTCTTTCTCCTGGAGTCCTTGTTCCTCCTGAAGCCACCTCCTTTCCTCATCTTTCTCTTTCTCATTCTGCTGCTGCTGTGACCCCTGTTCACTTCCTCCACCTCCTTCAGGAACATCAGTATCTCCTCCTGCGACTGTTCTCCAACTAGAAGCCAAGGGCACATGTGCAGTGATAGACATTGTGTCTGCAGTTATGACGCACTGCTCCTGGTGGAGAGGAAAACATTGCATTTTGTTTTTAAATAACATCACATGATGAAGAAAATATTGTGTTTTGTGAGCAGATGAAGAGCTAGCTCTCAGGGAAATCTGACAGCAAATAAAAATCCTTTGATGTACGTTTCAGGACGTGTTAGCTCAGGTCAAACAGGTCTTATGGTCTTGAATAAAATTTATTGGATAATGTTACAGTGAAAAGTTGTAACAGCAAAATTTGTAGCTTAAAGTTGCCTGAGTTTCAGATCTGTCCCACCTCCCTGTTCACAACTGTATACAAACAGAAATGGTCTTGCCAAGACTGAGAAACTGCTCCTTAATCTGATACAGAAACAGAGAGCAAGAGAGCCCTATAAGCACTTTAGATATCCAGAGTGGTTGCTCAGCTATAGCACAGACAATAGGTGCAGAAAGGAGCTGCTAAAACAGCCAGTCAAACTCTTGATGTTTTGAGATATCTAAAATATTTTATTTAATAAGGCTGCAGTGTATTTCCAATGCAAGTTCCTCAGGGACAGTCTGGTGTAGCCTTAAGACCACTATTAAACTAGGTATTTTTGAATGCAATTAAATTTTGACATACACAGGTATTCCCACTAACTTCAGTGGACCCATTCAATAAAGAGAATATGAAAAGCTTGAAAGGGAAAACAATATCGCAGCCTACCTCATCTTGGTATTTTGAACTCTCTTTTTCTGCTTCCTCCTGAGCCCGCAGCCATTCTTCCCTCAATTTCTCTTGCTCACGTTTATATTTCTCCTAGCAGATTGTGTATAAAAAAAATTCAGAGCAATGAGAAAATGTGATGTGATCTGCTTGTAATACAATACAATACAGCACTTGCTTTAAACCATTCTAGTGTATACAGCAGTCTGTTTGGTGTAGTGAAGTCTAATCCAATGGAATGAAATCCTGACTCTAATGATGTCAAGGGGAATTCTGACAGTGACTTACATAGAGTCCAGTTTTTATGCTCAGCTTCTGAAAGCCCACCAACACATTTTTAATGTTCCCTACCTTTTGATCAGTTTGAGTGCAACCTGAAAACTACTGTATCACAGGAAGAGGGATAATACTGAAACTATAAGCTAGCACTTTGTGTGCAAAAGGACCAAAGAAACAAAAGGAAAGAAAGGAAAGAAGGAGGAAGTGGGAAGCCAGGTCTCATTTTCTTTAAGAACAGCACTCTAAGTTTACCTTGGGCTCCAACAGATTGATCTCCAGAAGCATCCAAAAATGTGGTAGGCACTTTATAAAACACCAAAACTTTTACCTTGAAAAATTTACAAACTAAAAAAACAAAACCAAAAAAAACCCAGACAAAGACAGACAGGCAGACAAAGGGTATGAAAAGGGACAGATTTAATTATAGATAAGCAAAGTGTGATTAAGCAATGTCTTGATGAGTGCACTGTCACCACAAACAGAGCTTCTGCGGCAAACTATGCTCAATGACACCTGCAGATCCCCACAATTTTTAGATGGTTAGCCTTAAATTAAATTAACCTGCACAAATGTGGGGCAAAGTGTTAAGCACGAGTAGTCCCATTCTGTTCATTTCCCTGTGATTACTGGCATGCTCAAAGTTAAGCACATGCTTTGTAGCACTGCTAGCTTCAGTTATACTTTGCCCTTCTAACATATATCATAGAAATGTGAAAACATGGAACTATCTCAGCTTAATTGCTAATGCCAAGGCTGGGTTTTCAAAACTCTCAAGAAAGTATTTGTTTTGTTTTGTTTTGTTTTTTGAGACAATTAGACATTGAAGTTAATAAGAGACTGAACTTGGAATCCCATAATGGCATTTCTGAAAACTTTTTTTTGGAGGGAGAAAGTGCAAACTACAGTTTAAGAATATTTTATTGGCAGATTTTTGTGACCTCGAACATCTTAGGATACCAATAAATTGGCCCAAAGCATTAGTTAAAGACATATAAAACATGCTAACCTACTCTTCTCTTTGTGCCTCTACGCACATTTACAATAATGAATGACCAGCCAATTGTTATTCTGAAATACTGTGGCTTGTATAATACTGTTGCCACATTTTAAAATATTAACATTAACTTATGTTGGAAAAGTCTTGTATATAAAAACTAAAAAGTTAAGTTTTGATATAGCTAGATCCTAGACCTCATGAAGTATTACTTCCCCTTACTTAATTTTCAGTGAGACTGAAATTTAGAAATTCTGGAACTGAAGGTAACTCCAATTACAGTCTCATTAAAATAAAAATTCAAGGCTTATTCAAGTTATTCCATACAGTTCACACATTTCAAAATAAACATACACCTTGGCAGACTAAAATATATATATGAACTGTTTTTTAAAATAAACTTTTTGAAATAAATAAATTTCTCCTTGACAGATTAAAAAAAAGAAAAAGTGAAATTGATTAGTTTTGTTTGAAATTATATGCAGGAAAGGTTTATAATAATTTTTTTTAAAGACAAACATTCGTTTCATTTCAAATTATGAAAATACAATGTTTGTATTTTCCTTTCCCACGTAAACCTTTCAAAACTCCTTCATTTTTGAAAGCTTTACAGTGGCAAAGAGAAAAATAAAGATAACTCTTCCAAGGAGCTATTTAGGCTGTGCACACATGTTCAAATGATCTGGAAGACTTATCCCAGATTTGTTTTCCTGGTGGAAAAAATTACCAGGAGTCCCCTGAACAGACATTTAAATGCTAAGCCCCTGAAGAACAGAGATCTTGCAGTACTGACACTATGCTGCTGTGGGCTCCAGTGCACACATCTGAGTTTGCCCTGAAACCTCCCTGTCTGCCTGGAGACAGACAGCAGTCGTACAAAGGCAGCCTTGATTTGCTAACTCAGATTGCTTAAGGTCAGCTTGTGTCTCCCTGCAGCACAATGTAGGAATTGTAGAGGGGGGTATGTTCTGTACTCTGGTTGGTTGGAGCAGTAGAATCTAGCCTGAGCAACATACTGCCACCCAGAAGGGCTAGGATCAAATTACTCTGGGATGCTGGATAACTGTGCTGCGGCTCATCTCAGAAAGGCAAGTTCACAAACATTTGCCCTGCCAGGAGAAACTTTCCCAGAAGTGATTTAACCTTGGTTATTCCCAAGATATTTTTCTCCTGGAGCAGCCATTTTTGCTCTGGGAGAAATAACTCTTCTGTTGTTAGGAAGGCTTAGGACTCAGACTGCGGACACACATTAAAATGATCTGGGAGAACACTCCTATTTCATGTATATGCCTAGTTTCTACTGAAAGAGGAACAACTTTCCCAATAGATACTGAAAGTCTATACGTGGCATTAGCCAAACTTAAACATAATGAAAAGCAGTTTATCCTAAATCCCAATTCCTTACATTTCTGTCATGTCTCTTCACAGTTCCCAAAGCACTCTGCAACATGATGGAGGTAGAATTGTTTTAAGAAGTAGGGCATAAGGTGTAGAGAAATTAAATTATTTATCCAAAATTAGGCAAGATGGCAGAGCTTGTACTAGGTCCTACAGTTTCCTGAATGACCATCCTATGCATTATCCACATGCAATGAAATTTCCATCTGCAACAGGATAGCTGAACAGTACCTGCAGTAAACGTTCCTGTTCTTTTTGCCATTTTTCTTGTCGTTTTCTCTCTTCCTCTTGATCCCAAACCCGGCGACTAGGAACAGTAATGGATGGGACTGAAAGCTGAAACACAAAGAGAACAATTAGATGCAAACGAAGAAGATATCTATTCACTATCTTTTAAAATGTATTTTTAAATATTGGGTCCAAAAACAATAGTACAACTTGAAAGCAACAAGATCCTACAGTACTATACCACTTGGAGCAGTTAAATTGTAACACTTCATTTGAGCTTTAAGAAAGGTTTAATAAGTGATCTGGGTAATTTAGTGAGACACGTAAGTAGAATAAAAAAACCCAGTAAAATACTTAATAGAAGGCTTCCCCAAACAAAGCCACAAAACTAGTAATCTATTCACAGATTCATAGATGTTAGGGTCAGAAGGGACCTGAGTAGGTCATCAAGTCCAAACTCTTGCCCTGTACAGGAAAGAGCACTGGGTTCAGATGACCACAGCTAGGTGCTTGTCCAGTCTCCTCTTAAAGACCCCCAAGGTAGGAGAGAGCACTACCTCCCTTGTAAGGCCATTCCAGATCTGGCAACCTTTACTGTAAAGAAGTTCTTTCTAGTGTCCAACCTAAATTTGCTCTCCGTCAATTTGTGGCTGTTGTTCCTAGTAGTTACTCCAGGGAGTGTCCTAGTAAATACAGCATCTCCTATTCCCTGCTCCCCTCCCCTGATGAATTTATAGGCAGCCACAGGATCACTATTAAGTTCTATTAAGTTAATTTCATAAACAGTGTGTAAAGAAGTACTCACATCAGATATTGCAGATTCTGAGCCTCCTGTATGATTCACGGATAAGAGGAGAAACAGACAAAAAAAAACCTATATTATAATTGCATGCAGCTATAAGACCTATTTAAATGTGGAAAGTTTGCTTGTGGAAATTCTATGATACTATTTGGTTACACTGTAAACTATGCTTGTATTTGACCCATTATCTTTATTTAGATCAGTGAATCATTAGGCATCTGCAGTTAATACCTATCTGAGCAACTGCTGAAAAGAGAATAACCTTGTAACAGCAATACATTCTTCCAGACACTTCCAGTAATTGCTTTGTATTGAATTAGCAGTATAATCCTAGCTGCAGTGACATGAAGTTTACTCATTAGTCATTACACCTTTCCCACTATTACACTGAAAAATAAAATATTTGAAATATCAATATAAATACTTCCCTCATAGAGTGCTTATTAGTGTTTGTTACAGATCTCAGTTTAGCTTGTGCTGTTGTGACAAAGTGCACACACCATGTAAATATACTAAAAACTATGAGAAAAAAAATTGAGGGAAACAAACTCTTAGGACTGAGTTTTTCTTAGAATATATCTGGAAGAACATAATGAATGCCAAAAGAACCAATAGTTTAGACTATGTTAATTACATGACACATTTCATTAAAAACAGTTATATAACAGAAAAGCAAAAACATTGGAACCTATTTCCCTGCCATGCAACAAAACATGGTAGAGAAAAGCACATCAAATTATTGTAATTGCTCACAGGCCTATGTCAAATTTATTTATGTGCATTATTTTTAGTTACAAAATGTTTAACAATGGAAATGTATTGATGAGAATAAAAAGCATCATAAGTGAAATTAATAAAAATATAAATTATTGATATATAGCTAAATACTAAAAAGTATGCCTTACCATACATAAAGGCTTTTTTTGAACAAAGAGAAAAAAGGAGGTTAACATACTACCATAGAATTCATTATACAAAAACAAGATTAAGACCAGGTCTTAAAATATTTTAATCAAGGAAAACACAACAACAGATACAAAAATATTTCAACATCTTCATTACAATAAAAAATAGGTAGGGCAGATATTTAGAAATGACTACCAACATAACAAGAAATGCGTTGTGCCACTTCAAAAGTCACTTTAAAAAACCCCACACATTCGGGATGAAATCCTGGCTCCACTAGTATAAGTGACAGAATTCCCATCGACCTCCACAGGCCTAGAATTTCACCCACGAAGGCTGCAGCAAAATACTGACATTCAAAAGAGTCTTAAAAGACAGAATATTAGAGTATTAGTGAAGATATGAGATGTGACATGCAGAGCACACAAAAAAGCAACCCTACAAAACTATGAACAAGAGCCATATATTTTGCCTGTAAAAGGCAAAAACAAAATGCTACTAAATTCATTTAAAAATTTATACTGGGTTTACTTTGGATTTAGTGCTGTTATCTACTGCAGAATGGCAGTAGAATGATACGTTACATCAATCTGGTTGTAGAGAGCAACGATTCTGAACAAACTTCAATTTAGGTTGAAACGAGTAATGTTATTGATAACTCTGAACATTTCATGAAATATGTGCTGGAATGTTTATTATCCTGTTTTGTAGGTAGTTGCAAACCTAAACAAAGAACATGACCCTTCTGTTACCCAGTGGAAGAAAAAAAAAACGTGTTTTGAACTTTTCATCAGAGGTTTTAAAAAGGTTTAGATATACAAAAACACACAAAGACCCATTACCACAAAGGTAGACCCATGAATTGTAAGAATAACCTGACGACCCTAGAGAAAGAATGGAAATGAATTATGTTCCTTTGGCATGGTAGCAACAAACAATGCTGAAAAGACATAGTACCCAGCACCAGAGACTTGTTAGAAAGAATGTACAGTTGGAACAATTTCATGAAAGTACATGAAACGTTAGCTTTTAGTTTTACCTTGTTCAAAAAATTGTGATCGCCTTTTTAAGTTTTTCAAAGAAATAGATTCAGATTCTATTTGAAAAATACAAAGAACACAAGTCAATATGGTGCTAATTTTTTTTTTTTTTTTTTTTTTTTTACTGACTATCACCACTGGATAACAAATGACAACAGACTTTTTCAATCTGTAAATATATTACTTAGAAAAAAAGATGGAAAAAATTCTAATCTTTTGTAATAAATGTACATTTTTAGTAGGTTATATACCACATACAGATTAGTACTTAGTATAAGCAGAATCCATCTCCAGTAACAGCACATATGACCCACTTTGTGTGGGAGAACTGGAGAACTGTCAATATGGCTTAGTTTAGCTGAAATCCCAGGTTTGGTACTCTTTTACAGCCCATGTTTGGGATTACAATCTCTAAAATTCAAATTCTTTGACTTGTCTTTTCCTCCTCTATGACCCTTAGTCATAATACAATGGGATGGCTTTAGCCAGTGCATATACTTTCTCATTCACACGTGCTTTCACTTCAGGGCTCATATATAAATCATCAGGCAAGCTATTATAAGATATAGTTAACTAAGCATTTCCCATTAGAGAATTAGATATTCATTAGGAGACCTAAGTGGTTGCTTTCCTTTACTCTACCTCTAAAGAGTACCTTTGTTAATAACATCATTAGGACTTGATACATGAAGTCCACACTATGCAGTTGAGGTATTAAAAAGTCATCATACTTGAGTTGTAGTGGGAGAAAAAAAACCCTGAACACATATGGCAAGTCCCTACATTCAAGGGTGTGAGGTTTGTGGTGCCACAAATCCAGTAGCAAAAAAACCTCAAAACACAAACACCCTCCAGGGAAAAACCCAGCACAGAGCATGTGTCAGTAGCATGGTCTGAAACAAACAGAGGGCTAGCCATCCAGAGCAATGCTCTGGCTGCCAGCCAGGCTCCATGCTGCCAGATCTGCACCTTTGCTGTACCAGGAGAAACCAGATAATACTTCAGGGGTGTGTAATGGGGCAAAAAGCAGTGGCACAAATCTGTGCCTCTGCTCTTTGTGTCTGCAAGCACATACTCCTGCACGTGGGGACTCACCCATGGAGCTAGATTCTCTTCATCCCTCTAGTGCCTGGGCAGAGGCAGAGAAAGCACTGACACTCAAAAGCTATGGAAGGACTGATACGAAACTGCTTTAAATTTGTTATAAGCAATACTGCACTGTGTGGAATTATTTTTTGTCTCTGCTTTGTTTCCCCGCACAGGAAGTCTATAACTAGACATACTGAGATCCAAGTTCTTGTTAGGGCTTTGTTTAAAATCTAAGAATCATAGAGACATTCAGCGGTCATCTAGTCCAACCCCTCCACCAGAGGCATGATCATATCTACCCAAGCTATTCTATACAAATTCATTATCTAAGCTATTGGTAAAACGACAGCCAACCTTGACACAAATCACAAGGCATAACACCCTAACCTGCCACAAGGAAGGCAAGGGGCCAACAGTGGCTAATATTCTGTTACTGCAAGGGTTGTTAAAATATGATCAAGAGATCCAAAGAGGGCCTCTCCCACCACTATACAGGACGGCAAAAACCCCTACAGTCTGTACCAACCTGAAAATGGGGTATAATTCCTTCCTGACTTCAAATATGGCAGTAGGTCTGACTCTCAGCAGAAGGGCAAGCTTTCTAGCTAGGAATCTCAAAGTTTAAATGTCAGTAGGAGCATTGGTACAACGCAATCAAAATCCTTAGCCTCAGCTGTAGCTAGTGCTCAGTGTTTGAGGAAGGTAAAACCCTGTCCTAAATTGAGTAGTAACTGGGGAGGGTGGGTTCTTTCTTGGAATGTGAAGTGAAGCCAAAACCAGTGAAGCTACAGTCAACTCTTCTTCAACTAATGAACATTCCCTGTAATACAGAGGTTCCCAAACTGTGGTATGCAAGACATCGCTAGGAACACAGGAAAAATTGTGTAATAGCAGATTTAATGTTTATTATAATAATTGGCATTTAATGAGTTAAAATAAAAGGTATGCTGGTAGGGATATGCATGCAGCTGATACATCTGAAGAAGGTATGTAATAAAGAAAAAGTTTGTGAACCTCTGCTGTAGTGCAAACCTACTTATTTTGAGTGCAATCAGACTTATGTGCTAGACATGTAGCCTCCAGTATTCCACTGACATTTACAGGTACAATATTTGTGTTTTCTCTTCTTTCCTTTACAATTAACTGATAAACAACAGTAGTTTACCTTTTTGCTCATTAGAACACAAATCTGCTTGCATCCCATTTATCACTTTGGCTCCGGTATCCTACAAAAACAAAAGCTATTTAAATATAATTTCATGGTTTCATTTTAACTTATCAGTCACGATCACCATTTTCTCTCACAGGAATTGCAAAAAGTTAAGTATACCAGATAGTTCCTGTAACTTTTGAGCAACTTGTAACAAATTTTCTCCAATATATTTTCTATATAGGGTACAGACATTTGCTAGAATTACTGTCCATCATTAGCTGATGGCCTGAAAGAAACTATTCAATTTGGTTTAGAAAAAAAGTTGTAAGCCAAAATGGTAGTTGCTATTTGAATCCATGAGGTGGGGGTGAGGGGGAGAGTTTAAGTGACTCAAAAGCATAAACTTTATATTTCTTGAAAAAGTATCACATGCATTACTATCAAATACCTGCAGTAGCCATTTTTAAAGAATTAATGTTCTCATCAAAGCCTCTATGCATTTTAATATTTATTGATTCCATGTTCATGGAAATACAGCAATCACACTTAAAAATATTTTTTCTCTTAATTTATTAACTAATATCATCACAATAGTCATAGTTTCTTTCATCTTCACTGACATAAGGATAGGCAAGCAAAGAGAATATTACACTAAGCAACTTAAGATAAAAGTGGCAAAAAAAAATGTTTAAAGATAAGTACTGCTTATTTCTAAACTAGACCAATTCCATTACTCCCAGAAACAAGACAAAAAACCTAACTTCTCTCCACCACAAACACCTACTTAAAAAGCTCCAGGCTCAGAAGAGGAAATCTAATCAGTAAAAGCATTGTCATTTAGAAAAGGAAATGGATACTAAATACTATGGAGGTGGAGTCCCTCTACTTGTAGTCCTTGTGGGCAAAGGGGAGTCAAACTAGATCCCTGTTCCTTTACTAACCTGGCCAGATAGCAGAAGCCTTAAATTATGCTAATGAAGGAGAGAAGTGGACCACCACTCCATCATGTCATCAACCCACTCTTTTCCCGAGTGGAAAGTATCATCTAGTGTAAGAGCTTTCAGTCATCAGTAAAGATTCATACCTTTCCACAAGGTGGCCAAAGTGAGGTTTCTTTGTGCTGCTTATTCTGGAGATTCTTCAATTACATCCAGGCTAATGTCATTTTAATATAGTAGGAATTCTTTGCATATTTATATGGAAGCCAACTGCTTTCTAAATTGCTACCAGAAAGATACTGTTGCCTCGTCATTCTAAAACTCTATGTAAACAGTTACACTGGCTTTGTACATAAATAAAAGTTAGATATTTACACAGGAAATGATGCATTAAAACAGAGACTAATTAAAAAGCCAATTGAAAAATCTTGCTCATTTGCTAGATTTACTCTTTTTCTCCTTATGATCTTAAAACTTATCCATCAATTTCTTCTCCCAACATTCCACAATTCTGGAAAAAATACAAAATGAAACAAAACTACAAGCAACTTACAGAATTTTGAAGACTGATGTTGAAATCTGTTTTTGTTGATATGTCTGAAGAGGTAGTGGGAAAATGATCTCCAGAAGTTGCATCAATCCATTTATTTTCAGATGTACCTACAATGTTGGCAGCCAGACTGGTGAGATTGAGGATTTTATGCCTTACATATGGCAGGGAAGGCTGGTCTTTTCCCCAATCTGATTGGCACATGGAGATCAAGAAATGAATGTGGACAGATGTCAAAGTAAAGAACAAGAGTTAATGAAAACACATTCAAATCAGACAATAATAAGGAAACATACACATACACAATGGAGAAAGAGATGAGGAAAAGAAGAAAGATGAATTAGGTAGACTTTTAAGAGACAGGAAAAGCTTAGATTTTTTATAAGCAGACCGCCTTCCCAATAAGCCAGTTAGTCAAAAGCTAGGCTCAAGAAATATTAGCAAGTTTACTTAGATATATTACATTAATTAATACATTGTATTATTCCAGAACTAATATCATATAATATAAATAATATATTTATTATTATTCATTAAAAGCTATTTTTCCACAAAATCTTCATTGCTAAATCTAACTCATCTTAACTATTATCAAACCATCATGGACAGAAATCAGGGTTTAAAATACATACAGAGCTCCAGGAACACTATCTCAATATTTTTCCAGGGGCATGATATATCAAATTTGTCCCCATTGATTATTTACTATAATCCACATTGAATTTGACTATATTATGCAGCTAATGAGGCCCAGAGACTGGGCTTTCAATGATAGATCACAAATCTAACTGTATACAAGTAGGAAAGGCAAATACCACTGCCTGCTCCAATAAACTAGTAAGTTATTGATTCAAGAAAGGATTATATAAGCCAAATGAAACATGATTGAAGGGAAAGTTACCTTTACCTTAATATTAATCTCATACAAGAGCTGCAGCTACCCTTGAATCCAGAACCAATCAAGATCAATGCCAGTAGCTTCCAGGGTCCCATGCTTTTGATTTTTCTTGAGACCTGTCACTCATTATTTACCTAAGGTTCTAGACAAGTTAACAAGCATTTTGGTTTGTTTGGTTTTTTTTAATATCCTATTCTACATTTTCCTGCCCCAACAAATGACACTCATGCTTTAGTAGGGCAAGTAACAAGATCACTGATATGAGACATGTGGTCACTGGAAAATCCTTGTCAGACTCTCAAAATGTGTTAGGGCCAAGCCAACAGCAAACTCTGAGGCTTTGCCAGATCTCCTTCAAACCAGGAAGGATGTATGGATTAGCGCTTCCTGCAGAGCCAGAATGGTGGTACCATAGCCAGGAAGGAATTTTTAACCCAAAACTAAGTACAGATACTGAAAAATTCCAAGTGGAATTGATCAAAGCTGCACAGTTTTCTGTAAGGGGCATAGTTTAGGTAAGTACCAAACAGAATATGCATTCACCCTTGGAGAGGATGGGGGCAAATATTAGACTGGGTTCTGCCATTTTTAAATTAGTCTATATTTGCTGAACTTCTGTTCTGTTACAGGTATAAACCAGCTTCCAATCACACCAGTAAAAGTATAATGCCTGCATCTGGCCTGAAAGGCTAACTCCCACAGTCCTCCTTTGAATTAGACAAATCACATCTCAGACATAATATACTAGGTTCTGCTTCAGTGTGCATCATGTATATTTCCTGCTCCTTTCCCCACTGTTCAGAGGGGAATGTAGGTGGAGTGTTATACCCAAAAGGGAGAGATGGGGGAAAGCTGCTGTCTCCAAAGCCTGTCAGGAAAGATAGGGGTGGTTTATCCAATCTGAACAAACAACCGCCTCCACACATGCTGGCAATGAGGTGGCATTTTCTGTCCCTTTATATAATCTTCTTACACACTTAAGTAACAATTCTAGGATGCACCTGTAGCTTTGCATTCCATCAAAAGTTAGGCCAGTGCATAAGTATTTCACTAAAATTAAGATCAGTAGACTTGCCAGTGAAGACTGCTGAAGTATAAATGGTTAAAAAGGAAACCAAAAAAGAAGGATACCAAGTTGCGTTGTTACGAAGCAGTCACACTAACAAAACACTTAAAGCAAGGATTATGGGACTCTGCAACACATGCATCATAGACAAAGCATATTCACCTTACTAAGCATACGGTAGTTGCCCTGTGAAACAACTCACCATTCTTTCCATATCGTCTGACATCCATGACCAGGTTTCCAGTTTCTAGAGCATTAGCAATGGCTTCTTCCCCCTCAGCAGGGTCCATGTGTGACACCTTTCTGCCGTTGACAGCAATGATTTCATCATCTACATGCAGTTGGCAAAGATCTGCAGGACTACCTAACATACCAGAAGTGGGGGAGGAAAAAAAATACATCATTTTTGTTACTGTCCCAATCAAAAGATAGGCAATCATTTGGTTTCCTGAAATCAATATTTACTATTGCTGGAGAGTTACGTAAGCTTGGAATAATTACTACCATGCATTGGACTTTCTGGTCTATTTAGTACTGGGTATCTTGGGTAATGACGGAATAATACTTTCTTTTCTATTAAAACATCTGCAGGGATCATAGAGGAAGCCTGAGTCTTTCAGATTTACATATTCATACCCAAGACCTACTTATTTATTTTGAGATTTTTGTTGCCTCTTTCTTGACAAGTCTGATCTTGAAGGCAAGGCAGTGCAAGCACCCTGATATCTGCCAAAGATGCATTTATGTTGCGTTTGTTTGCAGTTCGTACCCTGCTAGCATTCTGGATTTCTGGTTGCACCTGAAGTGAATGTCATTTTGCCTACTGCCTTACTGAAATGCAATTTGTATTATTCCAGAACTAAACAGGGCTGAGCTTAGTTAAGATACTGCTGGGCTGTATTCCAAGTTAAATTTTTCTGGGTTCTTTAAATTACTGGCAAGTTCAATAGCTCAACCAAGCTCTACTTTTATTCTAGGTTCAACTTGAATTCTACCAACCTGTTGTACAGTATGTATAATTTTAGAAACCAGCAGAAAGGCGATGAATTTATGAGAAGCTCTAAAGCACCAAATTAAGGGGCAAGCAGGATATGGACTTAAGTTGAATTCCTTTCAATTCAGTGGAGGGAAAGATATTAAAGTTATTCTTCCTTGCAGAAGGATTCCATGGATTATACCTGAAGGGAGTGAATACTACTGGAGGGAAACCTGACAGATCAGAGGCAGGAAATTTAAAAGGCAGTGAGATGAAGTTAAAGAAAGGAAAGTAAAAGCTATAGATAAGGAAAACAATTAAGTAGGAGTTCTGTTAGATTATAAAAGTCTCCAAAAGGAAGTGGTGTAAGCAGTACTCAGGACTTTTAGAAATAGACTACATGCAACATTAGAAAATACTGTAAGAAAATCCTGTACAGACAAGAGTAGATGACTTTGTTCATGTAGTATTCATCTCCATTTTTTATGATATCCCTGCAAAGTTTTTACAAATAAGAGCCAGGGCCTCCAAATAACAGTTTAGATGGCATTTAAAAATGTGACATCACTGGAAGTCAAGGAATTATGGGTACGGCTATACTATGTTGCAGGACTCCTGGAGAGGGCTGCTCTCAAGCACAGCGCACTACCCACCCTTGTTCACCTACACCAAACCCAAAAATACAGTAGTGAAGACACTGTGGCTGCCAAAGACAGAAGATTCAAGACTTACATGGGCTAGGGACAGACATTACGTGTAAACCAGTATAAGTGATTGGAAACCTGTTCAGATCTGAAACACAACAGAAGTACAGTGCACATAAGCTGTTTTCAAACTGGTAGATTTGAACCAGTTTAAGATAAACCTGGATGGATGCAGTATCAGACTTAACTGATTTAGATTAAATTACTTTATTGAACTTGTGTTCCAGATCCCCACCACATTCAAGTTAACTCTCAGTCCCACAGCATCCCAGGATGCTTTGCACCCTCCCCCCAACAAACCACCCATTGCAGGGTGGGTAGGCTAGTCTTGGCCCAATCTGTCTACTTCAGTTGAGCAGGGAGGCATGCTTTAACAACGCCCAGCTTCTGACCTGCACCACTGTAGGCACGCGTCTGTATTTCTGGAATCAAAAGTGAATGTCTGTTCACTTGCTTATCAGTTCAATCTCCGCAGCTTAGACTAACCCATGAAGATCGAATCAATTCAGCCTCAGGTTTTTTGACCACCTTAGCATTGGTGGGGGAGGGGAGGAGGAGCAGGATGGTTGATGGAGAAGAGTACCTCAAAAGCAGCTTCCCCCTTCATGTATCTCCCTTTTGTGCAGAACAAGGAGAGGTGGTAGACAGGGCATGATCAAAAGCCAGACTACCTTAGAGTAGAAATCACACTACACAGCAGATGCATAACCTAAGGAAGTAGGGTGCCAGCCTTGGGCACTGACTCCCAAGTGGTGACAGAGTGAGCAGCAGAATGATTAAAAGAACAGAAATTTCCCATCATCTTAAAATGTTGGGGTACAGGAGTGAGTAAAATGGAACATTTTCTCTTTTCTTCCTGAATTAAATGCTGGTTAAGAAATTTAATATTCCATTCATTTGACTGTTCTTTAAAATTTGTGGACTCAAAGGGCCTCTGGTAGATCCTCACCAAAACAACAAAAACACACCACCACTGTAAATCCAAGCTTTTGCTGCATGTTATATATACACAACATTCTGAATAAAGACTAGGCAGAAGAAGGTATAGGAATGAAAAAAAGATAGAAGAATCTATATCTTTCTAGATACTGCTTATGCAATATAAGATTAATGAAGATTACTTTTAAAATCCAGTATCTTTGTGTTGTAAAATAACTGTGCAATATCATGTCCAATAAAATTTTGTGCTATCCAGGAAGCATGCTGTATTTTATTTTTTCACAACTGAAACAATGTCATTTGTAATATATTTTTAAATATAATGTGTATAACTGGAAAGATCTCAGACTCAGCTGAAGGTGTAAATACTTATATTTCCGTATTTCTAATACTTCTTAACAAATAATTTTGGTCATGCACTGAAATGTCACTTTAGAAAATTCTTCCCCCATAAGCTTAGAAAGCTGACTAAACTAAGTCAAAGCTAATGTTCAAAGTGAGAGGTGTACTGAAACTCAACAACAAAGTTGACTCTATGAGAGAAGTTCTTACTTGATAATTTGACTAAGAAAGCATAAACTACAAGAAACAAAACATACAGAATTGCTATACAAATGAATGAATGGCAACTGCTATAGATTACATCTATACATATAAACATAAATAAGCACTTGAATGAACTGAAATTTTTCCTGCTACTGCATCAGATTTAATTTTAGATCATAATTAAAGCAAGTGAATTATGGTATTTTTCAAAATTTCTACTAGAAACAAAAAGCGTTTTTCTGCTAAAAATGGAAATCTTTACTTTTTCTATTCTTATTTTCCACAGAAGTGTTTCTTTAGTCCATTTGGATATTATTGCAATAGAACAAAATGCAGTACTCAGCTTCACATCAAAAAAAAAAGTGCAAAGAAAGTGGGTCAAATTTGGTTTGCAAAGAAGACAGCCTTACACCTGATATATTTCAGTCATGTGTACCCTTAGGTCACTCATGTCATCTCAAATACTGGTTGTAAAGGGCAAGGGAGAAGAGGGACATTTCAGGTGTGGAGGATTACAGGGCAGTGGAGAAACTGGCTAGGTCACTTAATATTTTCCTCAGGCTTTCTTTGTTTATTTAATAGAAGGTGTAGAAATTGTTACAAAAAATAGCTGCAACCCTGGTTTATTTTATGGGTGTTAACTGGACTCTGGTCAAATATGCACTTCAACTTTTAAAAAGCTTTTGAAGGGAATAAATATCAAGTGCATGCTGCTTTGGTACAATGTTTTTTCTCATCAGGGCATTAAAAATAAAAAAAATATATGAAGCATATAAATCATTGTAAAAACCAAGAATGAAATGCACTGAAAATATTTTAAGGAAAACAATGTAGTTAAGATAGTTCGCTAAAATTTCAACATTCTCTTAAATTTGAAGCAAGCATTAAGACATGAGCAGAAAAAAAATGAAACCATGCTATGGTATTTCAAGTGCTGCCCTTATTTTTTACCTATTATGTAGCTACCTCACAATGATAGAACAACGCTTGCTTTGAAGGCAGCATTAAACATACCATGTATGTGAGAGTATTAGGCACAGTTCAGTTAAAAAAAAAAAAAAAAAAGTTATTACTGTTACTACTAATTCCTTTGTACTTTGACATGTTATTCATGGTTAGGACAAAGTATAAACTGAGATAGCCATGACCAAACATTCACCCTTCCCTCTATGGCAGGAGCCCAGAATCAGGGTTGACAGGGACCTTTGCGCACTACAATCCTATAAACATTAACCAGCATTACTGTAATGTTACTCCTATTTTGATTTACAATAGGCAGCACGGAGAGAGATCTTTGCCCAAAGTAACTGGCATAAAAAGAGAGGCCTAGTGGCAGTGAGAACAATTTTAAATTACGCTTGGATAAAGGGGTTATTCATTGTTTGATTCTCTTTATCTAGTAGGACCTAGCCGATGTAAACACAGTCCTGGTTTTCACTTTGAAGTCAATACATAAGTTGGCAATTAATAATTTTTCTTGCTATGAAAAAGAGTTTAACAAAAGCTAGCTTGCAACAGTTTCTCCTCTCCTCGTTTTTTTTTTTTTTTTTTTTATGTTTTATTATGCATTAAGTCATCAGGTGTAAAAATGAAAATAGCAAAACTTGGAGTGAATATTACTGAAAAACAACACAACATATAAAAGATGCTATTTTATGAACGATTACTCTTTTTAATTAACATTTCATTAAAATATAGTATGCTCTTTAAAACAAACTATACTAAAAATGTCCTTTTTCTATTTCTGAATTAATCCCCAACAGGAATGACAAGAACCTTAATCTTTGATATTAATACATATCTATAGGAAATGGAGCTTTAATTACTGTCTACTGTTTATTCCGATTCTGAATGCAACTTGCAGTTGATTTTTACTATCTCTTTTCTGAAAAAAAATTAAATTTCAGTCGCAGAACTTAGAGGCTGCAGTTACTTTTCAAAAGTAATAGTTTCCTGTGTTCAATACAGTGGAGGCAGGCAAACCTGAAACAAAATATATGCCTGGTAACAATAATCTTTCCTGTGTACCTGGGTTTATATACAGTAGGAAGTAACACCTTTAAAAATATAGGAGAAAAGAACAGTCTGTATTTTAAAGACCCAGAATATTCCAGAATATTAAACCGCATCAGACATCACAAAACCTTATTTATAAATATATATGTATACCATTGCTATGGATATACAATTGTTTCAGAACACACTTAATATTAAATAAGTTAAGTGATACTTATACAAAGGAACCGTAGAATATTTAGCCTTTAACAATAAAACAAAAGTGTTTCCCTTTTTCTTTTCTGTCCCCATCTGAACTCTTAAGAATATTTCCATCAATTCTTACAAGTAAATGCCTTTATTTGAAAGCCTCAGTGCATTAACAATAGGAACAAAGTCTCTAAGAGGATTAAATATGAATTTACCTTTTTCGATTGATTGCACAAAGACCCCAGAAGTATTCCAATTTGCTGTAAACCCAAAGTTGTGGCTCTTACCAGGTTTCTGGTTTATACTGATTCTCATTTCACTGTACTGGTCCTGAAAAATAAAACATGACACTGCAGTATCTGGTATCACAGGCATTTACATGACGGAAAGTTTATCCACTAAATAAGTGCGGCTACTCACAATGTACACTTTAATTATCTAGTAACTGACTTTAAAATGGTTTTCCTTGTAGATCATGCTAACTAGTTTGTTTGTTTGTTTTTTAGGTGAGTAATTTAAAGTGTATATTGTTTCCTGTAATTGTGTATAGTTTGTTTATTATTAAATTCATCATAACAGGTTCCTCAGGGCAAAATTCTCTGGTAAAATTCTGTAGGAATTGGAAAGACATTACGATCTCAATTTTTAAAAATGGGCAGTTAGTTTTTATAATCTTCATTCATAGGAGCACAAATTGTAACATCTGAAGAGGAAAAAACCCTAGTAAGTCCTTGCACATATTCTAGTACACTTGGGGTGCTCCCTGCCTCATGAGACTGTCTATTGGGGATCTCAAAAAGCCGGATAATTGTAACTCATTTAATCTATATTTATGCATGCATTGTTATGCAACTGGATGCATTAAACTTGGACCAGTGTCTCTGCGCAGAGTTCCAGAAAGTCAATGGGCTGTTCTTAGACATAGTGGTTTTAGATTTATAAAGCAATTCCTAAAGCTGGCTGGAAGCCAAACAGTCCATTCCATGGGGAACTGATACTTCAAAAATTGTTACAAGTCAGAACAAAAAGCTAAAGTTCCCTGTGAAAGAAAAATATTGAAAAAATTCAATTTTAACTTATCTAAGCCTTCTGTTTTGCTAAGGTAAGACTGTTTAGTTTACTATCAGAACATTCTCAACTATTCAGTGATATGATATTTAGTTTAATATAATGAAAAGCCTACTAAACAGTTTTTCCCTGATCCAAACAAAAAACACTAGTGTTTTTGTCATAATGGGACAATTGAAATGATTCATTTAGTTTTTTCCTGTTGGAAATTGTCAGAGTGGATGCATTTCCCCAAAACAATATTCTATTACTAAACCACATGCTGTGGCACTGTGGGCCATTTTTAGCTCAACAGATCACCACTCTCTGCATAATTATTGGAATCTCGGAGTTATAGATGCATAGTAGAGATACAGCCTAATCATCAGCTGCTTAATTAACGCTGAAAAATTAGCTACTGCTGAAGACTGGTCTCCACCATATGTGGATCTATGATTTTGAAAAAGCTAAAGAATCTCTGAGGTTGTAAAATAGAAAGGGAGAGAACAGAAGAAGCTGGCAAACAGCAAAATAACCCTAAAAAGTTTAGTTTGGTTAGTGGAACATTAAGATCATTAAAAAGGAGAGATGATTGTTAAGATTGTGAAGAGCAATAAGCTATTAAGTCTACTGAGGCCATCAGCTGCTTGACCAGTAATGCATGAGTGGCTGCACTGTGGAGTAGAAATCAAAGCAAGACATTTCTATCCTGGTCAGAATATCAGCTTCTTTGCTTAAAACACATACCAGTTTGTGGGGGCAGGCGGGTGGGAAAAAGGTGTGTGTTAGTAAGTGAGAAACTACAGTATTACCTTGTATTGAAATTCTACTACTATACTTAAAGTTCAGCACAGAATAATGTATGAAGTAAGATTTGGGCCATTAACCTGTTCCTTAAAAATAAATAAATAAATGAGATCTTTTTACCTTCCCCAACTATGAATGGATCTTTACTCTTACTCCACCTGAGAGAAGGAGAGTCCAGTTCCATTCACTGAATTTCACCTTGCTGCTTTGACAGGTTCTCTCCAAAGATTATATTGGTTTACAAGCTCAACATTAGTGCTTTAGTGTTTACTTGACTACCAGTCTCTCGCCTGGCCATGAAATGATTTACCAGCAGATTAAGCAGAAAAGGATTGTCTATCTCAACTACATCTTGTTTGATGTATGCTGTATAAAACAGTCATGTGCCTGATAACCAAACAGTTGCTACGCTTGGTCTTTTTATCACTGCAGTGAACAGAAATGAAACCCTAACCTAAAATTTTTGTTTCCAAAGCAAAAATGGGCACATGAAGTCCATATCTCTATCTAATTTAATACATACCCTACCAAATTTAACAGCAACGGCTCTAGTTATTCTTGTATTATTATTATTTAAATGATCATAATCTCCTCCTACTTGTAACAACCACATCTTCGGAAACAACAATTAAATAAATTAATTATGATAACCAGACAGGCAGTTTAGAGCTTCCAGGCCAAAAGCAGTAGTAAGAATCTGTAAACTGAAAACAACCCAAGAAACCTGCTCTCTCAAGAAAAAATTGATTAAAGAAAAACAAACAAGCTGCTGTCCAAATGGGGTGACACTTACAAAACAATATTAAAACAAAAATAAGACGACTATGCAGTGACTTCATGATCAGTATTCAGGGTTTTTTTGCTTCAGCAGTAGGCATAATTAGCATTTAGAGAAATGTAAAAAATCTGGACAATGCAACTGGCAGAATGATCTTTGAGGTTTAGCAACATCAACTCCTGCAGGATGCTAGTGACAGCTGAAGCTATTAGAATTCAGTTTACATTTGAAACCTGAGACTGACAGGAGACAGCAACAGTCAACAGCTTCATGAATACAGTACCTTACATTCCTGAAAGCTCTATAAAAAGAACACTAGATCTAATTTCTGAACAAAAGTTGGAAAATTTTGCATCAGACAATTATTGAGGATGTGATTTAGTTTAAAAGTAATTAGTGAGAACAGTTGTTAAACTAAAACCTAGTTGGAGAATTAGTTAAAAAAAAGCAGTGATCAGGCCAATTTGGGGAGAGTGGGAGTGGGTAGGAGAGATGCAACTGTGATGCTGCGTACATTAAAAAGGGTCAGATTTTTAACGCTTGAATTATTTTGCCTCCTGCAGTTTGAGGGCACAAATAAAGGCTAGTGCAATTTGGGTCACTCGTGTGACTGTACTCAGGAGATAAGATAATTTGCTGCTGCTGCAAAGCATGGGTACAAAAACTGAAACCTGGGTAATGTTGAACTGAACATCAGACTCACTTTGTTTTTGAATTAGAAATGCAATGAAGCTCAGGGCAGAGAGTTTTAAGTATTGTACTTACCAAAAGAGCAAATACTATTTTTCTCTATACTATCTGAAAAAGAGGCTAGATGAAACGGTCTAAAGTTGTTTCTCTGAGCAGCTCTCATTACTGGAGAACATTGGCCTAAGGTTTTAATAATAATCTTTGTTCACGCTGCCCTATGTCTACTAGATTACTGCAAGTAATGATATACTTTTCAAACTTACCTGTGACCTTGAAACCTCAGGCTCTGGCAGACTTGTTCTTTCTGGAGAGGGTGCAACTGTAATAGAGTCAGGAGAAGTATAATACTCTGATTTAAGACCATGGCTTCCAGCATCCTGGTCCTGGGATACAACAGAGGCTACTGAAATAGGTGAATATGTTCTGTTAATATCTTCTTCTTTTTCTTCCTCCTCCTCCTCCTCCTCTGCATCTTCAATGCCACTTTTCAGTGCAGTGGTCGAAAGAGGTTGTCTTGTTTCTGGTTGTGAAAACGAATTGCTGGTGAACAAAGCTGGAGCTCTCTTGGCTCTATCTACTTCTCCATTATACTTCTGGACATCATCCATCTAGAATTAAAATGTTATTACAGAAAAGCAATTCTTAAAACGCCACAAGCCACAAATGGAATATTTCAATACTCCAAAAATTTTAACTAAAAAAAGCACTTTGAACTTTCTTCTGTCTCTTCAATTACCTTTTTAGTCCTTCCATTCAATACCACTTACTCCTTGCCTTAACAGAAAGCAAGAGGCCTATAGGAAACTAAATAATCCAGATTTGAATTCAGGAGCAACACAATCAAACCACATGCTTTCAAAAGCCTACCTATTTACCAGATGCAAAATTGGAGAAACTAAGGGCTTTTGAAAAAGCTATGAAAAATCTACACCGATTCTGATTTTCTATGTTGTGTTTCAGTACAAAGGAAAAAAAAGAATCTCACTGTTCTATCAAGTTGGATTTACACCATACAAGAAGCTGTCCTGATTTATTAGCAATTATCCAATGCAAAGAAAAAGCTCCAGAAAACTAACATATTTTTAAAATTTTTTCTGGCAGGAAACATTACAAAAAAAGAGATTACTATTCACACAGGCTGATCAAAGTACTAATACACTCAACATGTGATCATTTAAAATATATATCAGTAAATGTTTGAGCATAGAAACAAAATAATCTGCTCTATTATTAATATGCTCTGTGTAATACAATCACAGGTAATTTGGAAGGTAATTAATTATAATGTTAAAAGTACTGTTTGGCGACTTATTTAAGATTATAACATTCACATACATTAAGAAAAAGGATGTTTTTACCGTAAACGATCTAGGAAGTGATGAGATTCCTCGTGTGTGGACACCAAAAGGTCTTGGTGTAACCACAGATGTTAACCTAGAGGTATCAGTTTTCTGGTAACTTCTGGGTAGAGAAGCTGAAACCCGAGCTGACCCAGTTTGTGCATTCACTGAATGGTGAGTAGACAAAGGAGTTGAGCTCTGTTTTTCGGACAGGCTTTTAGATGGAATTTGCGTTTCACCTGTTGCATAGCTCTCCAAATTCTCTTTGCTAGTTGGTACAGCTAAAGGTTTTTCATTGTTCTTAAAGCCATCAGTGCTATCTTTTTCAACTAAGTAATCTTTTGCTACTGAGGATCTAGAAGATGGTTTGTCTTCACTAAACACATCATCATATGACGAATAAATCCATTTGCATTCAGTTGTTCGCTGGTTGTCACCATAGGTTTCGTGATCTCTCTTCTCCCTGAGGAAACAGGGCTCATTAAAATACCAAAGGAGTGACCTGGTGAACAGGTGGGTTTTAAAGAAGTCTTTCAGCTACTAAATGCTTGAGGCAAAAAAACAAGCAGTAGGTAAATTAAAATGAATCCTTCTCTTTCTCCAAAATTAAAAAAAACTTTTCTTTTTACATATTAAAATGGTCAATAATCCTATATATCCTATATACTGTAATATTATCAACTGCCAAAACTGGTCTCTCTCCAAGCATTCCAGTTAATTTTTTTGGAAAACTATAATAACTCTTAACTTCCTTTGGAGAAACATAGAGGGAAATGTACTTAATTTGGAAGGGTGGAAGACTGCTACCTGAAGACTATTGTTTTATTAAATACTGTACCAAAATGCTTAACTAATTTACAGAGAACATGGTGTTTGTTGATCCTAAAGCTGAGCTTTAGCGTTTTGTTTTTTGTTTGTTTTATCATTAAAAGTGTCCATGTAATGTAAAAAGCTCACTAGCACAACTAGTGTTTTAGAAAACTGTTTTTGAAAATCATGGAGATATTGGTGATTAAGTACAATTAACATCTATGCTGATACTGAATAAAATATATTTTTTGTCTTGAAAATAAGTAGTACTGAAACACAGAATGTGTTCAAAAAGGGTCCTTTTAATTTGCTGTCTAGATACCTGTGTATACCTGCTGCATACATTCATTTAAAATAGATGAGACAATGTATTTATAAAACCACCATCACCAATAGGGCAAATAGTGTTGCTTTACTTTCTTTCCCTTTGAAGAGTGAGTTAAAACTATTTGCATTTCACTCATTCTATAAATAGCAAATGGATTCACATAGCAATTGCATTGAGAAAGTTGGAGAACCCATAGTCCTACTATTTTGTGATATAACAAGCACCAGGCATATATTTACTCACCATGTAAATACATTTCTACAACTAGTAGAAAATTACAACTACAATATTAAAGTAAAGAAAAATACCCAATCCTATTAAACTACCCCAGGTACTAGAACAGCATGACTGACCAACTTATTCATTCTAGTCAATTTTTAATTAAATACGATTAATGTGAATGCAAATTTGATAAAAACAGATACACTTATTTATACCTAGTTCCATTTTCTAAATTTCATGGTACATGACTATCCAGATTTAACATCCTCTATAAACTTCCCACAAATAACCGCATCTGCCATTCAGTTATTTATGTAATGCTGAAATCTAAACAAATCAGTCACAAGTTGGCAAAGGAAACCTTTATCAAACAATACGTCCCTACCCCCCCAAAAAACAAATGTACTAAATTAATTCCACTTCATATGCCAGCATCATTTTAATGCTAATTAAAGCTACTTTATAGTAGACAGAACAAAAGAGCCCACACTTAAATAATACACATGAAACCCCAGTTGGACGCATTACCTGTCTCGCTGCATTTCTTTCAGTGATTTGGTATTGCTTACAGAAACCTCAGAGGTTTTCCTTTCAATTTCTTCTCTTTCTTTCTTCTTCTTTTGCAAATCTGAAGTGAAACTTTTTCGCCGACTCTTCCATTTTGCAAGATCCTAAAATGGAAGTCACGTGAGTTTTGGGGTATAAAATTTTCTGGAGACCTGTAACCACTTCAAAGTCTATCCTACTGCATTACTCAGTCCTTCTAACTAGAACTAAGTGTCCTAATTTTCCTGTGTAGACAGACACAGTTTTTCTGTGCTAAGGCTAGAATGTCATGTGTCTTCTTACAAAGTCTGACCTAAATGGTTCTGAAACACAGTGTTTGTGTTTTCCAGATAAGGTAACATGCCTGTTGATCTTCTGGTCTGAAATTGGAAAGGAAAATTAACTTTTCCTTTTCAGTTCTTTCCAGTTGCATCTGCAATACTTATTCTTAAATTTGCTAGGAAAATAGAACTGTTTTATTTAAATGCAACTGTTTATTTGCTTGTTTGTTCTTTAAGCAAAGCAAAGTAATATAACAACTGACTGATGCATTAGTTTTAATAAGCTGATGTCAGTATTAAAGATTAATTGAAGGCAGAATATTTTTGGGGAGATTTTTTAAAGAATTAGCAAGGTAAAAATATACATTAATGTAATTTGCAAGGAAGAAAAATTTTTTTTTTCTGAATAGCCAAAATACTCAAATATACCCAACCATCAGCCCTTCACTAACTTTCATTGCACATGTAATGCTTTCTATCACTGAACAATTTAATGTGGTATTCTAACTATCATTAGATTTCACAGTAACACTAACATGCATTCCTCTAAGCAGAAGCATGTCCTGTTTAGTTTCCTCCAAATGCTATTTGCAATCTTTGTTGCAGATCATTGTATTAAGCCATACTACACATATGATACATGTATAGTAAATATCTATACATAGCCATACTATACATATATGATACTATACTATAGCTGTTTTTATATTACGCCTATATTACATTTACAAACATGCAGACCAAACGATATTCCCAGAGAAGCAAACATCTAGTAGAATGACACTATGTTAAATATGGAATCTTATCTTTTAGCCTTGGTACGGAGGTTCAGAAAGCCTGAGGGGGATTTACAGTAATTTTCATAGCTTTTTTTTAAGCACTCTACATTAGCCTGGGAGAGAACAGAACTCAAGTTCACACTTGTGGGGAGAGGCACAGAGGTGGCCTGCACTGACTGTGGCCAGCAGCTAGGGGTGCTCACATGCCCCCCAGGAGGCTGTTGGGGAATTGCAAGCCCAGCCAAGGAGCCGAGCAACTGGCCACCCCTAATTGGCCAGTACACACCCTCTCCCCAGCTCTGTCCCCTGCCAGCAGCGGCTGGGGGAAAAGGAGCCCCCAGCTGCACAGGCCCAGCTCCAAACCAACATGGGGGGAGGGGTGTCCATGTGGCAGGGTGGGCATTTCCCCCACATACCTGCTCTCAGTTCTCAGTCTGGTGGACACCTGCAGCCAGGCGCTGCTGCTTGAAGCCTCTGTCTCCTGCCTGTGACCAGACAAGGTGGGGGTATAGAGCCATGGCTCAGAGCTGCATAACTTTCTGCCGTTCCAGGAGCCAGGGTTGGGGAGCAGACCCCAATAACTTGCTGGCTTGAGTTTGGAGGGTGCCAGGCCAGACTGGATTCACACAACAAGGGGCTCCACTCCTTCTGCCCTGGGTTCCTGGCATGGTGAAGAGTTACACATCTTTGAGCTTCAGCTCCATTCTCCCACCCTTTACTCCTCGTCCCCCCTGCCCAGCCACACAGGCAGGAGACAGACTCTGAGTAGCTGCTCCTGGCTGCAGCTATCCGCCAGTCTGGGAACTGGGAGTAGGAAGTAGAGCCCCACCATGATGCAGACCTGGCCTGTCTCTCCCTCCCTCAAGATCCAAGCCAACAAGATCGGGGAGGGGAAGCATGCAGCAGGGGTCTCTGCTTCCTACCTCCCTGCTCCTAGTTCCTGGCATGGCAGACAGTCTGGCTCTAAGCTGGCTCCTGGCTACAGCTGTCAAGTGGGTTAGGTGGGAGTGATGAGTGGAGGGAAGAGCTTTCCCTGCC
Source organism: Caiman crocodilus (assembly GCA_030014935.1). Classification (NCBI taxonomy): domain Eukaryota; kingdom Metazoa; phylum Chordata; order Crocodylia; family Alligatoridae; genus Caiman; species Caiman crocodilus. Next base: position 124,630,237 of record JAGPOW010003316.1, read on the forward strand.
CCTCCCACTGTGCCAGCTCAGGGCCAGGGCCATGTGCAGTGTGGCTCTGTTATCATCCTCTCCTTCCCCAACTCAGCTGCTCAGGCAGCAGACAGAGACTCTATCTGTGCCTCTTGGGAGCAAGACTGGCCCAGTGCTCACCCTGTGCAGATAAGCACCAGCCAAGGCTAGCACACTGAACTGCAAGGGGCACCTCTGATGACAGAGGACAGTGAACAAAGGTGATTTGCTATGGGATATGGTATAGAAGTTCAATATACTGCTCTGACCTAAACCAATTAAGTCTAGTACTACTTCCATCCAGGTATATCTTAGCGCAGGTTCCACTATTTTGAAACTGATCTATATGTGCTGAACTTCTGTTCTGTTGCAGGTTTAGACTGGTTTCCAATCACTTATACTGGTTTATGTGCAATTTCTGTACTTAGCCTTATTGTCATATACAGAAAGCAGCCTTCAAGCTGGTATTTACTGTTTAGTCCTCAAAGGCTACAATGGAAAAAGCTTTATCTGGCAGAGTTCAATAAGATGCAGTAGAAGAATTAAGGCATCAGATTTTATCCCTTCTTCCGATAATCTAGGCTAGGGCAATTGTTTTGACTGGGTCTTTTTGGACTCAGTTGTGTGAAATAGAGTGCACGCAACAGCCTACAGATTAGGTAGAAGTTGAATGTACTCAGCATCTCTCAGGTAACACAGGATAGAAACTGCATGCCCTTAGAAGTGTATGTGCACAGAGGTCAGGGGCAGGGAATACTTACATCTTGCCACCTTTGGTCTTGTTCTTGTAGCTGGGCTTTTATTTTCTGTAGCTCTTCAAAACGAATCTTGCGCATTGACTGCAGTTCATCTGCGCTGATATCAGTCAAAGACTTACTCCTAGGAAAAGCATTGTTAATGCTTAGATTTATTTGTGCCAATATTTATTCAAGTGGAACTTTTGAAAGGAAGGGATTTATGTTAATATGATGAAGCTCTTGGAGGGAGACATTTTAAACCGAACAAGAAATAGTAAAAACATACAAAGTCTTGACAAGCAGTTAAATGTACAGGCTGGGATGTACAACAATGCCAGTGCTCATGTCAATAAACAGTATCTTTGTTCTAATAAGACTAGAAAAGGTAAGCAGCAGCTCCTGTGGTTTTTTATTGCAGCTTTGTATTAATCATTCAAATTGATTCTTCACATTTGCCTTCTCCTCACAGATCTCTTTCCCCGCTGCTTCTTTCTACTCAAATTCTCCTCTACCCCCAAACGCCATTTTCTCCCTCCATGTGTTCAGTTCTGTCATTTTTACCTATTCCTTAGGCCCACAATCATGGAACCATCTTCAATTACCCTCCTTCTCTTTCTTCATACAAAAGCTTTCGAAATGTTATCACTTCTCATACAAATGTGAATACCTCCGTCTCTCAATCCCCCCTTATTTCCTCCCCCCACAAGCCACAGCCACCCACACATTTTCAAAGGCCACTCCATCCTCACTACCAAAAAGCAGTTTGATTCATGCCATGACTTCACAATTTCCTCCTTCTCAGCCTTCCTGACTCTCTTTGATTTAATGTCCAACAGCTACAATAATCTTACTCTCTCTCAACTTTCATTAAGCTGTCCACACCAATTTCAAGTTCCATTATTGCATTGTCACCCACTCTCCTCCTCCTAAATTTTCCCACAGCTCTCTTCTCTTTCACTTCACTTGCCATATTTGACATCCATTCCCGTGCTACTTTCTTCTCTGTTCTCACCCATACTGAGTCACTAAGACAGAAGACAGCTGCATTGCATGACAATTTTCTGGAGGTTTCATACATCATAATGAAGACCTTTTGAAATATTTTGCAACATGGGCAAGCATGTGTGTCTGTGCATAATGGTTAAGAGATGCCTCGGCACAGCTTGTGTTGAGCACATTGTGAACACGGGAGCAGGGAGTTTCCCCTGTAGCGCGGGAAAAGTTTCAGTGCAAGATCAGAGCCCGCCAAAACCTTGCAGCTGCACCAGTAAGTGTAATTTGGCTCACGTTAAATTATGCATACGTATCAGTCAGTAATTGGCTAGCTGACCGAATAAGAGGCTTGGGCAGTGCCCGCCCAAGGGGGAGGAGGAGGGCTGGGACACGCGTGAGGAAACATCCGTGTGTTTCCAAGCCACACGCAAGGCCCGATCAGCCGACAACGACTCTCTGCCGCATTCATCTGATGCCCCATACCCTGCATGAGTGTGAGCTTTTGTGTGCCTGAGTTCCTGTTTTGAGTTCTGTAACTTCAAGGAACGTGCCTACAGCCTAAGGACTGTAAGTAAGGTTTTTCTGCTTCCAACAACCCGCGTGTTTAGCTCCGATTCCACACTCCATCAGCGGCCCCATTCCACCAGCATTTCTCGGCCCCCACAATGTGCACAAGCACGGATTCCCTCCCTCATCCCCCATGGAATTTTTGCAACTGAGAACTAGACAGTATTATGTATTAGTTGTTTTCCATATTGTAAGAGTGCCCTAACCACCAAACTATAAACTCAATTTCTGTCACACACTTGTTTGAGCTTTTCTATGCCACAAATAAATAGTTATTAGGCTAGAAAAGCATGGAATTTTAAGAGGTCTTGTGTTTGTCTATTCATTCAGAAGAGGTCCTGAAATTGTGCGAGTTCTTTATTTCCTATTCTCTGCAACCTTTTAGAACCTCTTCCAGATTTAAGACTCAGCCATAGCCAGAGAGACATGATAGCCTTCTCCCATTCTAATGCTTCAGAAGAATGCCTCTTCTGCTCCCAACCACCTAGCTTTAGGTTGAAGAATACTATGACCCCCTGAATGACAAGGAATGACACTGGATTGCAAGACCAAGGGAGTACAATTAAAGGGAAAAAATAATGGTATTAAATTAAATCTGGCCTAATAATATAGTTAATTGGCACAATGCCTTTTAAAATATTGGCAAACATTTAGGTAAAGCCCTGATCATGTTTCTTCCCTTCCAAACTTCAGCGTACCTAAGCATGACTATGAGGTACAAATTTGTCTGGTGGCTTCAAGGCACATCCACCTGAGGTTTAGGAAGAGGTCAAACCTTTTCACTAGTAACCAAAGGCTCTGGACTTTGGTTAACAATCCCATGGTTATTTCACTGGATACTTATTTATTTATCATTCTCTGGCCCTTCCTTGCTTTTCTAGTTAACTTTTATATCATGTGCAGAAAATTATTGTGGGTAACAAACTCCAAATATTAACACCAAAAGTGCTCAATATTTGTTGATGGAATGATAGAACACTTACCGTCTAAATTTCCCTTGCTTTTCTCTACATCCCCTGAACCAATTAGCTTTAAATATTGCTAAGTGAAAATCGTATGGCTTAGCATAAGATGAGCACGTACAAATTGGCATAACAAAAATTTAAAAAAAAATCCCAAAGACCTATACTTTCAGATACTCATTCTTAAATTGTAGCTCTGTCCTGGAACAACTTTCACTCTGCTGATTCTGGCAATGTTCGCTATTTAATAATGTAATTACACAATATCAAGAAAACTCAATCTTTTTCTAATAAACTAAGCTTTTTCAAAAATCTCAAAAGAAAATCCACTATCACTTGCCCCTCTAAGTTTCAAATATTTTCCTCTTCTAGGATCTTCCTTTTTCAAAAAAAAGTTGAGTTTTGATGTCAAGTTTTGATGAAGATGATTAAATGTCACATGCTGAAACAAGAAATTGAACCCAACAGAAATACTTCTCTAATTTCACTTTAAAGCTATCTGCTATCAACTTGCTTGAGTCTTTCTTTCTGGGTTATTTATCTTGCATGGTTTCATACATTTAGAATAGCTGGGAAATCTTCCAACCTTCCTATAACATAGATCTTTAAAACACAGCTCCAGAATTCTCGCTTGTGCCCTATTTCAAACAAAATAAAATATATGTACTAGCCTTACTTCATATTTGATGAATATCTAAAAACCCAAATTTATGCATATATAGTTACCATGTGTAAAGTTTTAGCAAAACAAATTCCACGGCTGATTTTAAAATACCAAACAACATAAGTGATTAAACTTTGTTCTCCGCATATTCAATGCTTTATGCCACAAGGAAGCTGTCACGAGCACAGCTGTTGGATTTCCTATACTTGTTAAGTAAATTGCCCAAGCACAGAACTACAAAGCAGCATGCACAAGTTGCTTCAAGCAAGAGTTTTTAGCTATTGTGCATGCATAAAAAAGTTAAATAACATACACAAAAATGGTAGGGTAATACCTTTCATGTCTTTATCAAACTTACCCATGCTCATCAGAAAGCTTTTGAAACAGTCTGAGAAAACCAGAAATAAAATAATTTCAGTAAGTCTTCCATGATAAGCAAGACAACATTAAAAAGTTTGGTAAGCAACTATTCTGAGTAAAGCAATGGGTGAACCTCATATGGTTAGGGCTTGAAAGCTTTTTAGAGCACTTCACAGTTCAAATGCTAGGGAGAAACTTTTAGAACCCACACACTTTGGGAAGTCAAGTTTGTAAACCTTTGAAACAAATGTCTCCATCCCAATTTCTAGTACTTCTATCTTTAGAAAGACTGAATTACTTCTTCCAGCACTGCCAAACTGCAAGGAATACATGCAAACCACAGCTGTTTCAATAAATGAAAATTAAAACCACACAGTCCTAACAAAAATTACTACTGTGGTTCCAATTAATTCACCCATTTCTAGTTTTAAGGCACACAATAAAGGAAATGAATTAAACAATGCCAAAAGTAATCAGCTTAACACACATGACACAGACCCAAATACATTCAGCAGAATGTATTTAAAACACAAAACATTAGTAAAGGCATTGAGCGTATTTTTTAATGAAAAATCCTTAGAACAGTTCAATTATTTTCAAATATTTGAGATATACTGCTAAGCACTTCTTGCATTTGGTTAACTGTGTGAAGCTGAAATATAAGTGAGACAACAAAAATATTGGCTGGAACATGAAAATGTATCAATCATAAAAGAAGGACACAAAACATGAAAAACTGCAACTCATAATGCCGTATTTCCAGTGCTAAGAACAAACTCAGAAAAACCCACTCTTCGGGACTGAGCATAACATTTGAAAAAGAGCAGTAGTTACAGTGCAGACTGGAGAAAGAGGTTCTCATCACCCCAGGGATGGAGCAGTGGAACATTTATTAAAATAGAGTATATCTGAAAGCAGGGAAGATGTTATGATTGGGAGAGTGAAGATATTCCAGTGGAAACTAAATTAGTACCATACATATAGACCCTCTCTTTTCAGGTAGGTTTTCTTAAAGGGCGTAGGGTTACTGGTGTTCTCTACCTCAGATATCAGGCTGAGGTGTTTTCTACCTCAGATATCACAGCTGTGAAAAATGAGTTTCTGACATTTTTCAATCCTGGATCATGGGCATTACCAAAACCGTTCAAAAATCAAAGCATTCATGTACTTCAGAGGCTCTGTACATGTTACATTTATACCACAATTAACACATTAATCATGGGATAAATGGCAAAGGTGGTACAAATGCACCCAATGCCAGCAACTTGAAACCCTACACCCACACTTTACAGTCTCTGGTGGGGAAAAACCTTCAGCAACCCTGCTCTCCATAGCCCTACTGGAGTTGCTGAAAGCAGGGTTTAAACTTCCACAGGAGGAAGCCCTCAAACAGACCCAAGGATGATGATTAGCTGATTGCTGGTCCCAGCTCCAGGGCAGTCTCAGGTTACATGTGGGACCAGGCACCTGGCTTTCAACTGGTCAGTGCAGAGGGAACTCAGGATCATGAAGGCAATGGCAAAGAGTGTGATTGGGACCCAATCACCAATTCCAACAATTGCAACAATTGCACCTCCTGCCATGCCACGTGATCAGATCACAGGGTGACTTGACATAAGTGTGTGTCATGGGCTTCAGGAATTTGTACACTATATTGAAAACCTACACCTCAGCCTCTATGTTCTCTTGAGTAATTAATGTACATGCCTGTTCAGCCACAAAAAAGAAGTATATTAATCTGAGACGCTGCTGGTATCTTGATTTTTATCAGAATTTACCAGAAGTCACAATGAAACATGAAATATCCTAATTATGGTTGAAAATATAGTGTTGCAGCCCAAAGCAAAATTTAACGAAAGCAAATGAAGCTTTTTTATGGATTACATAACTAAATAAATATGTTGAAGCCTTCACATTTGCATGCATGGATCAATACAAGATGACGTTTTCCTTAAACAGGGACAGTTCCAATAATTCAGATACAAACTTAGTCCGTGCAGATACACAACCTGACCTCTCAACCATCTGCCGCTTCTTGTGTCTAACTTTGCTGGCTTCTCGGATAGCTTCCCATTTTTTCCAGTCTTCTTCACTGCATGGACCTGGTATAAAACTGATTGGCTGCACAATGCTTCCTACTTTCCAAGAGTCGATCTTTCGAGTCAACATATCGTCCTTCTGTCGTAAAGAGGGTGATAACATCATACCAGCATTTTTTTTCTCTTGCAAAGTGCTGCTCTTTTCAAGTAAACAAAGGAATTTGGACCGGATTTCCTCTGGAAGGCTCCAAGGATCAGGAAAGAGTGCAGGATGGTATTTGTCTGGAGCACCTGATAAAGGCACTGCTTTTTTCTGTGCTTGGGCTTTGCGAACAATCATGTCATCTTTTTCCAAGTCTGGAATCACAGTTTGCTCTTCTCTGGGCTGCAAAATTATTTCACCCTCTAGGGAAGGCTCTTGCTCAGAGGATTTTTTAAAATAGTCAGGATCCTGAAGAACAACTGGATTCACATGGGAAGTCCCAGTCCTCCGTACAAATAAATCATCATTTTCCAAGTCTGGGTACAGTTCTCCATTCTCAGTCTCCTTCTGACTGTATCCTGGTGTAAAAGAAACATTCTTTCTACATGTTACGAGCCTAGGGCCAGAAGTAGGATCAATTTTGGTCTTTGTTTCAGAAGACAAGTAGTCAGTATATTTTTGCAGGGCCTGAAGTAATGAAAACTGACTGAAGCACATAAAAAAGGAGGAAGATAGAATATCATTAAGTGACAAAAGAAAAGTTGGATCAAGACAAAAGTATTCAGAATCATATTTGTTTTACAATTGCAATCTTTAGACTAGCACCCATACATTAGTCAGCATTTTCTACAATTATGATGCTGCAGCATGTCTACCACTCTAAAAGTGTCAAGACAGCACATCCACCATTTTAGAAACAAAGAGATGATATTCTCAGGCACAAAATAACCTTTTATAGCTTGCTATGACCTTTACGTTTAGGTAGTCAAGTTGCTATTTATTGCATTTCTGCACTTAATTCGGTACACCAGCAATACTGCAGGCGACACCTATTAAATTAATTTAACTGCTGCATAACTTGTAGGATCCTTTGACGCAGCAGGCGAATGCAAGTTTATGCAATGATATCAACCTGGGTTGATCAGAAGACTCCATCTTTCTGTCTTCTGCCATTTGTGACAGAGATTTTTGCACATATTCAGCAGTTTGTTTAGTATGGTTTGGATCCTTTCCATAATGGCTGTTCAAATCAAGATTTAGCCTTGGTTCTTTACCAATAGCAGCTCTGCTTTGTTTATAGGCTGAATCCTCATCTTCAGAATCTAATCTCTTTTGGCTGTAGGGTAGCAAAAGGAATGAAAAGGAGGGAACGTAAGGAAATATTTAGAATAACTGTGGAGCACAGCACACAGAGGGAAAAATGCTATATCTTGTCACAGACAACATACCAATCAAATTCCACTGTCAGAGAGAAAACTGTACAAAACCTCCGTTAAAAAAAAAAAAAATGCTGTTAAACCTTCAGCTTCCATCAAAAGGAAGCCAGTGGAGATGATGACGAAAAAATCAGTTTCTGGATGCAGCCACACACTTTAAGCAACACTCCAGTTAAAGGTTGTACATACAGGAAATATAACAGGAGCATGCATAAAACACACACCTGAACCCCTGAAATTCCTTATACCAAGGTTTGGAAGAATATTTCTTGATTTTTTTCCATTCTAATTCTTCTGGAGTCCAAAACTTAGGAAGAAACTTGTCAAAAGAAACCATCGCTTTTTTCACTGCTGAGTTTAGCTTGCGAACATATAGATCATCCTTTTCAATGTCTGGGATGCTTATGGCTCTCTCTTCCTCATCATCAAAATACTCAGAAAACTTTGAATAAATGTGGATGGTTGGATTGCTTTCCACTTTAAGGTCCAAATGTCTCTGACTTTTCCGGTTACTGTTCAAAATATCCAATCAACGAAGATATTTTAGGAACAACAATGTAACATGCGCAAGAGACATGCTTTTTGTTGCAAAAGTTCTGCCTTGTAAATGAAGCAAATTAGCTCCCTGTTCCATTACCTCAGAGTTAGAACAAAGTTAAATGGTTACAGTAGCATCTTATTTGACCTGAAAATAATAAGAATTAAGCTACAGAAGATGTAGTCATTTACTGGCTGTTAAAAGTTATTAGAAATGTTTGCTAGGTTACACTTAGTAGAGACTGCAATTTTAGTAGGATAGTTATTTGTATCTAGTACTAGCATCTCTGACCTCATGGGTTCAAGTAGCACAGCTAATGGACAAGCTGCATAACTCGTTCGTGAAAAAGACTTAGGAGAGTCTTTGTGCAACACATAAAGACGTGCAGATGCAGCAGGGCTCACAGGGCTCTTTTTTATTATTAAGAATCTACGTTTTGCCAAATCATCCAAGTCCACATCGGGCAACCTCCTTTCATCTTCTGATTCAGAGCCACTGTCATACTTGGAAATCATCTGCAGGGAAGCTGGATCTGTAAACATGCATTCTGCTCTGCTATTTTGGCAGCTTGCTAAAGGATCTTTTCTTTGCCCACTGAGGTTGATCAAAGCAGGAACAAAGTGAAGATAGTGAAATCACATAAGTATTGGACTGTTTTCAGATATTAATCTAAAGAGTATACATTTAAAAAAAAAAAAAACCACCACAGCTAGTAATTAATAACAACTGAATTTTGGGAAGCTTTAACCAAAAAGCAAAACGTATTCAAGACATTTTATCACTCCACTTTAAGATCATAAATTCCCACTTTTAAGTGTTAAAATTTCTACCATCCTCAAAATGTTATCCACATACTATTAGCTACGCAAAGAACTTAAGTATTTAACTATTTGCAATTTTGTCATTTGAATTACAGAAAAGATGTATTCTCCTGGTGTAATGAATACGCTTATTGTATTTGCCAATTTGTCAAATGAAAAAAAAAGACCTACTCTACTCAGATAACCTGCTAGTACCTTGAAAGTGTTCCATCTGACTCGGTAGAGACAGGACTTGCCCAGCTTCTTCTGTTGTCCTCATTTTTTTCTATCCTCTTTTTTCTCAAAGGTGCTGGCATATATGCTGATGGTTTACTTTTACTGGGTAAGAAACGATTGAAATCTGTAAGAGGCTTTGGCTCAACCGCAGATAGTCTGCGATAGGACATGTCATCTTTATGGGAATTGTGCATTTTGTAAGGCAGTTCAGAGTCTGTGTCACTTCCACAACCTTAAAAGAAAAAAGAAACGGCAGAAATGCAATTTATCCCCTAAAGACAAACTTCAAGATACCACTTTAAATGCCATAAAATAAAAGTAGATACATGTGCACATTCTCAAGTTTTTGCTCAGATTTCATAAAGCTATTGACAAGACAATAGCAAGGGTATTTTTAGAAACTTGTCACAAAGCTGTGATGAGATCCAGTAGGTTGAACTCAATTCGCATACTAGCATTATTTTTTTTTTTTTTGAGAGCAAAGTGCTGATTTCCAGACCTAAGTTTTAAAATCTGGCAAAAGTAAGTAATTTTAAGCTTAATAAACACTAACGTTTGAAATTACTCAACAAGGCTACATGTTAATATTTCAGGTAGTGGTACCTGAACTCTACAGTCTCATTAGATTAATACTAGGGGTGCACCAATAGAGATTTTTGGAGCCAATACCGATAGCCGATTTTTATGCAGGCATATCGGCCAATGCCAATCCGATTACTGATACACAGCCCAGCAGCTTGAAGAGCAGTGGCCAGCTGGTAAGTATGTTGTGGTGGAAGAGGAAAGGGAAGGGAAGGGGTGGGAGCAGATCAAGGCCCCTGTGATGAGGGAGGCAGTGGGGCTGGGGCAGGGGTGCTGTCCAGCCAGGGCAGGATGGGCGCAGGACAGAGCCGTGGCTTGTGGGGTGGGGGGTATGCAGGGGAACAGCTCCTGCTGCTGCATGCCCCCCTCAGGAAGGCACGGGGGAAGTGCTTCCAGATCTGTGCACGCCCCCCATGGTCTCGTGGTGCCCCTTCCCCCTCTGCACCCCCAATGAACTAGGGCTCCTTTCTGCACCCTGCCTCATCCCAGTGAGACGGTGCCTGCCCTAGCCCTATTCACCATGGGAGCTTTGATCTGCCCCCGCTCCCACGTCCCTTCCCCCCACTTCCACCACAACATACTTACCAGCTGCACACAGCTCTCCAAGCTGCTGGACTGCGTTTCTTGCCACCTACATGCTGCACTGTGGCTACACGCATGCATGGGGCATTTATCGGATGCATTATTGGCCATATCAGCCCAATTTCTGATACAGTCAATTTTCTTCATATGGTACTGATCTGACATTGGACCTATGTATCAATGCACGTCTAATTAATACCTAAAGCCTCCAAAAATTAGCTCTCTGTACAAAAATTACTCTATGAATCTGTGGAATCTTGACTAAGTAGAATAATATAATTTATAACTTAAAATGTGAAAACTGCCTAAGTTTACAGGTGTGCTCAAAAGAGTAGACCTTGAAATCATGTGTACTGTGTTTTACTTCCAATTTTAAAAGCATTCAACCACTTGGAAAATGATGCACACAGAAACAACTGAAGGAATTTGATTCACAAGCCTCATCCTCACTTTACATATTAAATGAGGAACCAAAGTAAATCCAAAAATTCCAAATATTTTATTCTGTCATACACCAGTATTGGATTATGCAAAAGATATAGAAATCTGACTTACGGCTACAAAAAACACATCTTTAATTTTGGTGATTATGTACGATTTTTGCATAATCTTTTACTAAAGTGTTTAAATAGACAAGCAAGGCAAAACAGGATGAGTTGCCTCTCTGAATTCAGTTTCCTTGTACGTCTTGCTTGCTGCTAGTTTCTTTGTACGTCTTGCTTGTTGATAGTTTTCATCAGGCCTTTCAATCAGCAGTTTTGAAAGCACATTAAAAGGGTGGAAAATACTGAAAAACAATCAAAGTTTTCCACTAAGCCTTTTATTTGACCAACAAAAAAGTATCAAATGTAAAGTTTCAGATAGGTCAAGTTAGGGAAATGAATCCTACTTCTGAGGAAAGTTATGTGGGATTTGGAAGACAATCAGGTGGTAGGCAAGAGCTGATACCTTCTCTTCTCTTCTCTATACTTTAAAGAAAGTGCAAGAAGTAAAATGACACAGTTGGCAAAGGTTGTGAACAATTCTAATGGGAGATATTCATGTGACCAGATAACTGCTTCAGGCAATAGCTACCTATCAATATTTATTCCTGTAAAGATATCCTGCCATGGCATCTTCTGAAGCCTCTTATTTAGAGCTAGTTTAGAAGATTGGGAATTTAAATGGCTAGGCACCTGCAGCATTAGGTCCATGCATTTTTCCCTACCCTTGCCAGTGCCACCATATGTGACCTAGCAAACAATCCATCAGACAATAGAGGAACTTAATAAAGCACAAGATACCTTCACTGCCACCTTTCAGGGTTATATCTGATGAAAAACTTGCAGAGGATCTTGAACCAAAGGAGTCTAGGCTATCAAACGAATCGTCTCTTTTATGACTAATTGAAGAAAATGCTTCTCCACGGTCAATGCTCCAAATATCACCGTATCCACTATCCCTGCCACTTCTTTTCAAACTGCTGGATTCTTCAAGTGCCTAAAGTAGAAAGTAACATACTTATTTTGAAATGCCTTTTTAAGGTACATGAACTCACAATTTCAAAACACTTTTGTATATGGATCTTGAACTTTAGGAAGGTGCATTTTAATATTTTAAAGTAAATGTATAAAAGCTTGTTAAAGGGGTAACAGAAGAAACAGAAGAATATGATGCCCATTTGAAAGAATACCATGATACAGTTACCAGCTGTCTACAAAGACAGCCGACTCCCTAAGGCAGAGGTGCTCAACCTATAGCTTATGAATCCATATTATCTAGCCCACAAGGCTCTCTACAGGTCTAGAAATATGGTGGCAGGGGAGCAACGTCATTATTAATTGCTCCCAGAGCCACACCAATTAATGCTGCCACTATTGTCACACCTTTGAATTTTTGGACCTGTGGGGAGCCTCACAGGCTGGATGACATGGCTGTGTGCGCCATCTTGTGTTGATGCATAGGATCAAGTCCACAGCTGGATTTAACCTGCAAGGCCAGTTCATGGCCAGATCCCAACATGCTGGACTGCAACAATGGACCAGGTCTACACATGAGATCTGGCTTGTCGGGTTGGATAGGTTGAACACTGCCTTAATGGATTTGTTTTTAAGAGCTGACATCATCAATGCATGATATTTGCATACCATATAGTTTGCAATTTAATATACATCCTTAGACAATATTTAAAATAACTATTCTACCTAGATTTTTACCTTAGTTAGAGCTTGTCCCAGTAACTTTTCAAATGCTTTAAGGTTTAAGTATGGACCATTATAATGAGGGCTGCTTTGAGCTCTCCTTCCAAGCCAGTACAATGTAATCAAAACCTAAAAGCCAAAGAAGTGAATTTTAGAAGCTCATTACTTGGTTATTAAATAGACACATCATTTGAGCACAATGCTACAGTTGCTTTGGAGGTTTCCAAGTACTAATGCAATATTTGTTAGTGTCTCAAAATTACTTTACTGTGGCTATTGTGTTACATCAAAATGCATCTTAAAGAATAAAAATTAATCCCTGTACTGAATTAACCTTTTCTGTTTGAGAAATGAAACCTGAAAGAAATCACAGTAGACTTGTACTAATTTATATTAGATAAATGATCAGTTCAAGATGAAGCTAAGCATGGCAATAACATTACTAGATATGTTTTTATAAAACTTGAATTAGAGTGAAATTATTTCAGAAAATGTTAAAAAGTATCTTACATTTTTCACCCTTCTATTGGTCTCCTCGGGTCTACAAAGAAAAGAAAAGAAAAAAGTAATTAGTTTGAAGCAATTTTATCCTTAAAAAAACAAAAACAAACAACCGCTCCCAAAAACCCTTAAAATTTGTGAAGCCGTTACACGTTGCCATGAAATGTGGATATGCGACTCTTCACAGGCATATATTTTTTTTTTTTTTTTACTGTTCAAGAGCTACTTATGAAAACAGACAGAAATAACTGTATATTGAGTTTTTGAATACTTTCTGTAAATGAAATACATCCCTTGTTATGATCTACTTATCTGGTGTCAGGGGACTACCTAAACCTCTTTCTTCTAAAGCTTCCACTGGTAACTGAGAACTTAAGCTGCTTGCCACTTTATTTAAATTATCCTAAACTCTGTATGAATCCAGAAGATAATACTTCCCAAAGTATTTGCTTTAGCCATGATCAAGCATACAAAGTTTTTTCAGCCTGAAGAGAAGCTTTCAAAATTCTGAGCAAGTGAATCTGGAATATCTAGAGGGTTGGGGTTTTTGGTTTTGGTGGGGGGGGGGTTGTTTTGTTTGGGGTCTTTTGTTGTTTTTAAGACTATTTAAGGAAAACCCCCTTAAAGAACAGTAACTGCAACCCTAGCAAACGTGTTTTAAGCAGCTCACTGAAATGCTTTGCTAGTGTGAATCAAGCTGTATTTGTAACATGCCCACTGCTCTCATGCAAAGTTTAGGAAGAAAATAAGAACTTTCCCATATTCCCAGGAGGGCTTTCAAATGCAAGGTGGTCAGAGAAATTCCCCCCATTCTGTATATTCACTGGTATATTTTTTTTGTATGACATCTTCTACTGGACCAATAAGAGCACCCTCCAAAAAAATCTTTGCTACTCGCATATTTCCTGGATCATCATAGCATCAACATCACTCCAACACTATTCACAGGTAGCCTTCCAACACCAACTAGCAAGCATTACAGGCTGCACCATCAGTATGAGGAGCACATCCACCTTCCCCATCACCACCACCGCTGACATCCTGCTCTTCTTGCCCTGCCTCAGTACCGAGTCTAAATATAAGCACAGCGATTTGAGGCTGCAGTCAAACAAGAGGAAAACTATACTTACTGGTCAGAAGACTAATATACAGAAGTAGAGAGACCTATCAGCAGGGACCCTGGTTTTCTTTGATTAAAATATTGTGTATCCTACTTTCGAGATATTTTTTACTGGACAGTCAAGCAGATTATTTCACTTGATGAACTTCCAGTTTTAACCTGTTCCTGATGGGCAGGGATCCTGGTTTTCTCCAATTTAATAAATCCCCAATGTTCAGCTTTAAAAAGTAACCCAAAGTCCACTTTTTTTGTGATCACTTTTTTTTAAAATCACAAAAGATGTGGACTTGGGGTTACTTTTTTAAAGCTGAACAGTGGGGATTTTTTTTTTAAATCAGAGAAAACCAGGATCCCTGCCTATCAGGGCTAGAATCAGACTGAAAGTTCATCCCATGAAATAGTTTGCTTGACCGCCCAGTAAAAGATACCTCGAAAGTAGTATACACGATATTTTTATAGGGTACAACAATGATGTAGTCTTTTATTCTATCTAATAAAACTGCTGGTTGGAGCATACAGTTCCTCTTCTGTCCCCCTTCCTGATTTCAGAGAGGCTGCCATTCATATTCAGGTCATCTGCAATAGCATACCTATCCTTTACAGCAGTTATTCTCCTATAGACATGCTCTATGACAGCTGCAACATGGATATGAGTCAGATTCACCTCCTCCCACAGTGCTTGCATTCACCCTTTGAGCAAAAACCTCCTACACACCCATACTAGACAGGTTCCTGACAGAAGTGTACAGCTCACAAATATTTCCCAGTAAACATCTAATACAGGTCACAAACATGTTGCTGACACATTAGATATGTATTTGGGATAAATACAGGGTGAACTTAAGAGGAGCTGCTTGCAGCGATGAAGCATTTTTCACAATTGTATCAAATTGTGAGCATGAAGATTTCAATGCAGTTGCTAGTAATGACTATGTGGTATAAATAGCAAATCTCTAAATAGCAGTACATATCATTTTCTTTAATCAAGGACTTTAATTGAAACACTAGCATAATACAGTGTTAGTCATTATGGGGAGAAATAAGCTTTTAGGTCTATACCTGGGTAAGTAGTTGCTAAGAAAAAATTAGGTAGGTCTTATAGGACTCTATACTACTTAAGCCAGGAAAAGTAGTAATTGCTATCTATTCTTTTCAAGATATAACATGATGCTTGATGCTTCAGAAAGCTAGTCAGTTCTGTTCATTTTTCCCTATTCTTTAGCTTCAACCTGTATGTTGCAGCTCAACAAGCAGGTTGGCTAGCTGCATTAGGTCTACACACACCTTTTATCTCATGTACCCCCATAAAAGTTGCTTACAATCTAGTACTATAGGTACTAGATTTTTTTGTACGTTCTCCCAAACTTTCCAGTCTTCATTGCTGTGTTTCACAGAATCAAAAAAGGACATGCTGCAGCAACTTTGACTATGCCTTTCAATCACTTAACATTCTTAGATAATTATAACTGCCCCTTGGATGTGCCCATATAGTACCAAAGTGCAGATGAAATGCTGATTTAACAAACATTTGTCTCTTGAAAGCAACTTAAAGAATTTAAGAGGGAAATGATTTACTGAAGCAAACAAATTTCAGTATTTGAATCAATGCACATAAATTAATTCCGTTACATTTAAACTTCTAACTCAAGCTACTTGTGTACTCACTAAGAGAACAGTAATATGCCCAAGTTTGCAACTATAAGTTATTTATGAAAAATCCTGCTGGGACACATGCATCTTATAATGACTTGCTATATGCTAAGCTATGTTACTATACAACAGCATTTAGATAATGAAAAATCAGGGAGGCATCACTTAACGCTAATGTCACTGTCAATCATTACTTCACCCAGGTTTCCAAACATTTTAATAAATTAAGAGCACTGACTGGTAATCTAACTCAATAAAGAAAAATGTTTGAACTAAATAGTCATGGCTAAATGTTTAAAGAATGTGTGGTGAAGGGAGGTTTAAAATTGCACAATTTTATTTCAGGTATACTGCAATCTAACTAACTGCCATACTTAGCAGTCATACTGAACAGCAAACCAACATCTCAAAAATCACCTAATACAATTCCCATGCCAAGCAATTAAGAGGTCCCCAAGTTTAAAGTAAAACTTCCAAAACACAAAAAGCAAGAATATTTTCTATACTGGGTGGTGTATTTAACAGAATTATCAAGGTTATGCCCATGGAATAACAACTAATGTGAGAAGGGAGACCAGATGCCTGAAATAACAAAAAGCATGAGAAATTACCACCTATGGATAGGGTGACCATAATAAATCAGAGGGAAATACGGGACGGGGTAAGAGTATCCGGGACAAGGGGCTGGGAGGTAGCAGTTTGCATGCATGCATACATGCATGCACACAACCCTCTGGTTTCCAGGAGTGAGCCCTGTGGGACACATGCGTGTGCACTCTCTCCCCCCTCCTTCCCTGGCTCCCCACACCCTCCTCCAGTGCCTGGCAGCATGGAGTTGTGAATGGCTTGTCCAGAGGGAATGATGGGGGGGGGGGAGGGTCGCTCCCACAGGAAGCAAGTATGACATGCCCCTGAATCTGAGCACAGGGCAAGGGTAGGCTGCCACTGTAGGCTGGGGCTCAGGGCAGTGCTAAGCTCTTCTCAGAGGAGGGACTGGGTCAGGGCTATGCTCGAGGCAAGTGCCAGCAGTGCTGGGAGGGGGACTACAGCCTCCCCAAAATTCCCCGTGGACCCCTTGGGCCCCGCCTTCCAGCGCTATCACTACCTGCCCTGAGCGCAGCTCCAGCCCAACTCCCTGCCAGAAAGAGCCAGGTGCTACCTCCAGCCCCAGCCTGCAGCAGCAGCAGCCCACCCTCACCCCATACAAAGATTTGGGGGACACATACCCCACACGCCCCTCTTGGGAGTCTACTGTGGCAGAAACTGCCTGCCCTCCCTGAAACCCCCAGACAAGCCACTCCCAGTTGGGCAGCACCTATTTCTTCCCCAGCCCCACTCCCCCCCTCACCATGGTGGGCCCCGATCTGCGCCCCGTCACACACTCCTTCCTGTCCCCCATCTCTTCACCCCCAAAGACTTACCAGCCAAATGCTGCTCTCCATGCTGCCAGGCTGGCCACATGCATGCTGTGGTTGCATGCAGCATTTATCAGCAACCTGATCTGCCATATCAGCCAAAAAAAGCTGCTTGCCAATAACGTCAAATTTTCCTTTTATTGATGCTGATATGATACGGACCGATATATCAATGCACCTCTAATAATGATTTTTTTTTAAATTCAGTATTACTATGTGTGTCTTCTGGAGTCTGGCTTTGTAAATTCACAGTTACAACACCCCTCCATCCATGTTTAAAGCATGGACAGATCTTTGCTCTTGATTAGCGCATTCCACAGTCTCCGAGGT
This sequence comes from Caiman crocodilus, assembly GCA_030014935.1. Taxonomy (NCBI): domain Eukaryota; kingdom Metazoa; phylum Chordata; order Crocodylia; family Alligatoridae; genus Caiman; species Caiman crocodilus. The sequence continues at coordinate 124,647,913 of JAGPOW010003316.1, forward strand.
TGCTGAATTTGACTCAAGATGCAACATGTAATGCCATTCAGTAAAATCTTTCCCTCCTTCTGTGGCAGAGAGATTCTCTGCTACCCACAGCAGAAAGAAACAACTTGTAGTCCATTTCCAGTAATGGAAAAGAATTTGTTGCTCCTTGAACCGGTGACAAATGCCTTAGGTTTGTTGCCAAGCCCTTTTCACTATGGTGACCAAACACCCCAAACACCTTTCTGACAACTGCCAAAGCTATCTGCTCCCATTCAGTCCTCCCTGTATTAGATATTGTCAATACATGACTAAAAAAAAAAAAAAAAAAAAAAAAAAAAAAAAAAAAAAAAAAAAAGGAAAACATCTTTAAAAATGCACCACATCCTGTTCTCCTTTTGACCCTGTACTACGAGGGGCTTTCAGTTCATAGATGCAAAATGCAGAACTCAGGGAAGCCCGATTGCAGACTAGACACACTCCCTTTAAATGTGCCACAGACTAACAATCAATCTTTAGCTAATTTAAAGAACAGATCCAACTTACACTTCTGACGAGGATGGTAGAGCATTTGAAGGGTTCTCCACCCACTCATGGGTAAGGGTACACTACATGAAAAATGAATGCAGTGTCTCTGCCCAAATTCCAGTGCGCTTGTGCTAAATTTTAAACTCTTTAGACACCTACTCATTTGCTATTAATATTCTAGCATCAGATTTCACTGAACTCCCACTAGTTGCTAATAATAGACAGGCTTCAATGGAAGATGGGATAGTTGCATGGATACAGAAATAAAAGGAAGTTCTTTGAGCTGTTGGATTATTACTAAAGCGAATATTTGTCTCTTGTAAGCCGTTTCACTGACTAGTGTAAATAATACTAATCTTGGCATTACAGCAAACACCCAACTTTAATTTGTGTGCCCACATGACTTGCAAATTTGACTATCCTTTACTTATTAAAAAAAGAACAAACATTCTCCATCTTACCCAAAAATATGCCATTGGGCTCCATGCTAAAAACCCTGTAACAGCACAGAAGACCACATGCAAAGTAATGCTAAAAAGGCCCCCTCTCTCCCAGACCCCAAACTATGACCATGTCATCAATCTCTGGCAAGTATTCATCCTCATTCATTTGAGAAAAATCAGGGGTCTCTTTCACATGTACTGAAGATTGAAACAGGGAAAATGTTCAAGATGTGGATGAGCAGCCAAGGAATTCACTGGCTTTCAACTACCTACCTCTGTCACTTAAACCAGGAGCTTCCTTGCTAATCTTTATGCTTCTATAAAAGTGTCTTATTAAAATAGTTACTTCTAGACACAGACATTAGACCCAGCAAGCAACAGTACAGCCATATTAGCTATTGCCTTCTCTTTCCTCACCACTTGCTGGGTTTTCAGTTCCTCTAATTTGTTCACATCTTAGATTTAGAATACGAGCTCCTCCTTTTTCCCATCATTGTAAAGTGCTAGGCAGATTTATGGTACTATAAACATGACACAACAGTGCCAGTAGAACAGGACTTTGGACTAGGTATGCACATATGAATCAGGGCATGAGTTCAAAGAAATAAACTAAAATTAAAAAAAAAAGAGAGAGAGAAGGCGGGCACAGGTCACAAGAGCCTAACACTATGACTAGCAATGCAAATAAGGTTTTGTAATTTCATTAACATACCTTCAAATTTGATCAAGAATTCTGGAGTGCAAGTTAAATAGAAATTCATATAATGGTGGATTGGCTCCATCATTTTGTATAAGAACTTTATTACACCAACTCTGAAACACCTTCAAAAACTGCAGTTCCTCAACAGAAGGTGGGAAGGTAATCACACATTACCATGAGTGATTATGCTATGAAACATCTCTGCTCCAGCCATTCATTCAGGCCTAGCAAACATGTGGAAACATCATGGCTGCAGAGAGCTGGGAGCTGCATTTCTGTCTCAGAATGATTTTGGCAGGATGTTCTGAGTCTTGCATTGCCCCAGACCAAACAGAAGTTTACTGCTGGTTCCACAGTGGAAGGGAATCTAGCTGTGGGCTGGGAGCCTGCAGCCAGGTTCCCACAGCAACAGCCAGGCTTTGTCAGTGCTCACTGTTTCCAGAACAGGAGGGGGGAAAGGCAGCAGAGGGAACTCATTATTGAGCCTCCCTGAGTGGTGCTGAAGGATGAGGTGGGGGAATTGGAGTCCCTATCCTGGGGGAGGAAGGAGGCTTCAATACACCTGCTCCACCCTCCAGGGAGAGCTGAAAAAATCCCAGATTAAACTCCATCCACTCCCTTTTCCCTCTCCCATTCTGAAAACAGCAACAGCCTGGGAGCTCTTCAGACACAAGTTACAAAAGATGCTACATTTTTAAATGTCTATCTGATCTCATGCAACGAGGGGTCAGATTTCCACCAGATGAGCCATTTTTTAAGTTGTCTGCAGCCATGTACTTGCATTTGGTCACAGCTATAAACTGCTCTCTCTGGCCAGACTGGGTGAAAATTGTATCTTGTCTCCATCCCCTGAAGCATCACTTGCAGGTTGGTATTAACAACTCTGCAACACACAGATACAAGGAATGCACTCATTCCTAGTATTTACCAAAGCATATTGTTATGCACAGAAACTCATGCCTCTGAACCAATTAGTGCCAACCTACCCTACCTTCTGTCAGACTTGAGGCTAGTATGGCTAACTACCTCTGAATGCAACAGAAATACACTGTACTCAAAATCACGCCCCCAACCATTTTTCACCTGACCTGTGACCACGTATGCAGAAAATAGTAATGTTAATTTCTGAAAAACAGTCTAGACCTATACATTATAAGATAAGAAATAAAGTACTTACCAGATTCAGCCAAAAATATCAGCCACATGCCAGATATTTTCAATCAATACAAACAGAATATATGCTACTTTTCAAGGGCCTCCCCTTAAAAAGGGGCCTAGAAGATGTAATTATTAAGATTTGAATATTGGTTGAAAAAAGTTCTCAAGTTTACTTAGCTGAATGTTATGCTTTCTTCATTCAACTCACTAGCAGCCCACTCAATAAAAAAGTTTCAAAGTTTTCAAAACAATTTTTTCATGCTGTAAAAATATTTTAAACAAGAAATTTTAATGAGGTTTTGATTAATTCAGTTACAGAGGCATAACAAAGCAGCAGTGATGAATGGGAGCAGCAGCAGCTTCTGGCTGTCAATGCCAGCAGCAAGACTGTACCTGGCTGTGGAGGCAGCTGTTATTTTTCTGTTCTACTGCATTCCCAACAAAGTTGGTGTATGGAGTTGCTGGCCTGCTCACCCCACCTTAGCTACATGATGCTTCAGTAAAATAACTTCTCACTTATACTTAATACCATTGTTTAGATATCCCATAATTTTTTTTATTGGTTCCAAGCACTAGTCCACAGAACTTGTGAAGTATTATTTTGAAGGATCTCTTTTGATAACTTTGAAACTATTCCTTGTATTGAGTTTCTACAGCCAGGGACAGAAGCTACACATAAGCCAGTTTCATAGACTCATAAACATTAGGGCTGGAAGGGACCCTGGAGGATCATCAAGTTCAGCCCCCTGCCGCAGGGGCAGGAAGTCAACAGGGGTCATAGGATCCCAGCAAGATAAACATCCAAATGTCTCTTGAAGGCGTTCAAAGTAGGTGCTTAAACCACCTCCAGCGGCAGTCTATTCCAGACCTTAGGGGCTCAGACAGTAAAGTTCTTCCTCATGTCTAGCCTGAATTGGTTATGGAGGAATTTGTGACCATTTGACTGTGTCATCCCATGGGGTGCTTTGGTGAACAGACATTCCCCCAGAACCTGGTGAGCACCCCAATAAACTTATAGGTGACCACCAGATCACCCCTGAGCCTGCACTTTTCCAGGCATGGTTCTTAGCCTCTCTTCATAAGGTCTGTTTTCCTGACATCTGATCGTGTGCATGGCTCTGAAACCAGTTCAAATCCATAACACAACAGAAGTTCAGTGCGCATAAACCACTTTCAAAATTGCTGAAGCCAGTTTAAGATATACCTGAATGGATATAGTATTAGACTTAACTGATTTAGGTTAAATTGGTTTATTGAACTTCTGACCCAGATTATCTCCAGATTCAAATTCACTTATAATTCCCCAGAACCCCAGGATGCTTGCACTTCCCCCACAGACTTCACCCTTGCAGGGTGGGCAGGTTAGCTTGCCCCTAAGCTGTCTGCCCAAGCAGAGAGAGGTATGCTCTACCAACCCTCCTCCCTGCTTCTGGCTTGGGCCACTGCAGGTATGTGGCTACATTTCCAGAATCAAAAGTGAATGTCTGTTCACTTGCTTACTGGTTCTACACAGCTTAGACTAACCTGAAAAGACTGAATAGATTCAGCCTCAGGTTTTTTTGATCGTCTGTACTTAGCTTAAAAGATATTACTTATACCCCTCAGTCCAGCATCAAAATAAATAATTAATACTGTCCTTTTTTCCATAGGTTTTGTAGACAGAGTTGCATTCCAAACTACACTGGTTACCTATTTATGGGACCTCCTTAAAAACTATAAATAGTAAATAAAGCATTAAATATGGTGGTATGAATTTTGAAAACTATTTTTAAAAAAATATGTTAATGGTAACTATCAAGCACCATAGAAGCATAGCAGATATTCAACACTACTTAAGGAGAATACATCACTCACTTTTTCTGTCTAAACTGCAGTCACCATGGTAATACATAGGTAGCGTTGGGAAAACCACCCTGATATTCCATTTTTCCATCTCCCAGAATTGCTCTGCCAAGTGCTAGATTAAGTTAAACATTTCCACAATAGTATGGAAATGTGTTCGCTATACTTTCAATTTCTTCCCTTACATTATGATTTAAGTATTTAGTGGGAAGGTAGCGGTGGGGAGGCAGCAGTGGAGATTGTTTAAAAAAAAAGAAAAAAAATGTGAGGTTTCAATTGGCAGGGGGCTAGACACGACGATGTCGCAAGGTCCCTTCCAGCCTTAATGTTCATGAAAGCTATAAATCCCAGTTCTGAGAGACAATAGATTAGTTATTAAATGGCAAGCAGAGTCTTTTGTTACTTTTCTGTTAGTTAAACTGATTTTTATTTATTTTATACTCAGTTGTCTGAACAAACAAAACAGCTAGTCATGAGTATTTTAAAACAAAATAATAATAAAAAAAAAAAAGTTAAAAAGTTAGAGTATCTTTCTACACTGGAGAATTTTGACTGAATAGTTAGTTCTGTGGTTAAAACCAGAAGTATTTTACACCACCATTATGATATCACTAAATTGAGAGGCAGTTTTGGAAGCAAACAGAATAAAAGTTAAGGTTGTGTTGTGATTTGTCTTTAGGATTAAAAAGGCTATTTTACTGTTTAGTTGTTAAGTTTAGTCTCTATATTTGGCACAAGAATTTGAGAAGAGAATTTTCTATGTTGTGAAATATTCAAGTTAATCAAGATGCATTAAAGCATTGAAACCTACCTTTCTGGTATTTTGCCTTATTTTTCTCATGTTTCTTTGGGTTACTGTAGCAACCACCATATATTAGAAAATGGTGAGAGAGAAAGGGAGCAGACATACAAGTATATCCTCCACCCTTTGGTTTCATAAACTAAAGGATAAAAAGAAAATAGACACTCATTCTGGTTTTGGTCCTGTGTGCCGAGACAGGCACAAGAACTACATGGAAACTATCCAATGTCAGCACTCTTACATTTTCCTGGTTTGCCTCTTTACACGGGGGCACAGGTTTGAGGGCCAAAACCAGACACTTCAAACTTTCATTGATGTCTGAATAAAAAGGAAGTTAAACCTGAATTAAATTCCTTAAAAGGGCTCCAGTGCAATTCAGACTCTGAACAGTACAGCTATTTCATAAAGTAAACAAATAAAATAAGAGCCCAGCAAAAAGACAGAAAACAATTACCTTGATGCACTCTGGTTAGCATGGACAAGATCTAAGATAAGCAAATATAAATGTTATTTTCAATATTTGCAGCACATCTCACTTGCTGATCTCAGCCCTTGTGACATCTGCATGTAATGGAGCTACTTAAAATGAGCAACCTGAGCTGAGTTTTCAGGTAAGTTCTTTAACATTTGGAGTTATTTAAGTGAGAGAGAGTGTTCCTCTTTTTCCATGGGAACAAAGCTAACAGGTCTTCTAAAGCAGGGGAGCTTAACCTCCAGCCAGCAGGCCAAATATGGCGGAGGAGCTTTGGCATTCAGGTTGTGGGGCTCTTCTAGGGCCAGGAAATACAGTGGCAGAGGAGCAGTGGTTATTAATATAATATGGCCACACTCCCCTACTGTCAATTCCCTAAACAAGCCCTGTGGTGGCTCAGAGCCAAGCTGAGCCAAGCCATGCCCCCTTCCCTCTGCACAGCTAGGTTGGGACCTAGGAGGTCAGGTTGGGGCCATACCGTGCATCCTTCCTCCTAATGGAAGTCAGGCTGGGGCTGCATGAAGCAGCAGGGCTGCGTTAAGCCCCCCTCTCCCTTCAAGGGGCTTGGGTGGTGGCACATCAGGGCCCTTTCCCCCTGTGGAGCTGTTTTGGAGTTGAGCTGTCCTCATCTTCTTCTGTGCAGCTGGATGGAACCCCACCATAACCATCTTGGGTGCTAGACTGGGATTGCCAGACAGATCCAGCCCACTGGGCAAAAGGGCTGAGCACCACTGTCCTGAAGTGCTGTTATGTGAATGAAGGCAGCCAAGTTAGATAGGGGATATTTTTAGACATTAAAATGTCCAAGTTCTTAAACCTGGAAAAATGAATGCTTCTTTCCTGCACAGTGAGAAAATGGATAAAGGTCCAAGTATTTTCCTTGCCAGCATGCCAGAAAATTGGGAAGAAAAGTGTGTGTGGGGGGAGGAGGGAAGCAGAGCCCAATTTAATTACCTCTAAAGTAAAGTAGTTACCCAACAAAGAATTATATATATTTTTAGCATTCCAAAGTGACAAAAAAAAAAAAAAAAGAGTAATCTGGGAGTTTATATTGTGAAATGGAAATGCAATAATAAATCCTATTAAACCAAATTCATGATATGGACAAACAGACTCAGCCAATTAAATAGGGATGATCTCACGCTTTCATTGACGTTAGTACTTATGAAGCATGTAATTTGTACCAAGCAACTGACTACTGACAAAAATTGCCCCAAAGCTTTAACAAGTTTTTACAACTACCCCTATGGGGAAGGAAGGGAGTGAAAGAAGAACCTGATTCTGCTTCAGCTGATAACTATGGCAATACTGCCCTTGCCTTCACTGGGAAGAGGAAAAAGCCTTAAAAGTACAACATTTTATCTCAGAAGAAAGAATATGTATGCAACATATACAGGCTCCCTATAGAGGACTACAGCAAGTCATCTGCAAGCTTTCACCAGTATCTAACCAAAGTCAGAATAGGCCTTACGGGTCTTTATGACAACATAACTTACATGAGAAAACTCTATGTTAACTGTCCTAAAGATGACCATTATTCAGATGCTCCCTTGCTTGCTAAACCCCTTCTGTTGCTTGCTCCCACAGTGTTTAGTAACTTCATCTTTGCCAGTCAAAGCCTGGATGATACAGCCTTAAACCATGTAAACCAAGGTCACAGAGGAGAGACAAAGATTCGTCTCAGCATGGACACAATTACAGTTTCCACATGGAGGAGTGAAGTTTCTTTCCATAGGCATCTTGAGGCTCTCATCTAAGACTATGCATCCTGAGAAATTCAGGGCTTCCTAAAAAATCCGATTTACTTCAATTAAAGGAAAAGATTAAATGAAACCCAGATGATCAAACAGTAGGAACAATTTCCAATAAATAAGGGTCAGATCCTGCACAGGGTTACTCTGTAACTAATGTCACCAGAAGTTAATTGAAGTCCTGCTTCCCAGGAAAGCATTTGGGAGATATGACCCCTATCATTTATCACTTATAGCCAACTGCAATTCATGGTTTCTCATACACAAACACAGTACTCCTGACATTACATTAATTTGCATCACAAAATGAGAAACAGTTGTCCAGACCTAGTTGTCCAGAATGTTCTGCACTGAGGGAGACATGGCCTTTTCTAACCCTACTCTCTTTCTGCCTGGGCTAAAAATGGAACAGGGAACACATTCAGCACAATAGAAAATAACTGATGATCAAACAAAAGGGCTCTGGGATAGGCCCATACAGATCCTTTGAAGATCCAGGTACAGGAGGAAGGAATGAATGAAAGGCCTTTGTGCCATGACATGGATGCAAAGGATTTGGTGAAAAAAACAAAACAGAAAAATGCTGCATTTGTAACAATCTCTTAGTACTTAAATATGATTTATATTTACTTCCCCACTCTGTTCATTTCAGGAGATATTTATCGAGATAAATATCAAATAAAAATGGTGCAACTGGCATAGGATTACATTAATGGCAAATAAAAATGACGTACAATTTTGTATGTATTATGGGTATTTTTCATAATTCTCTATTCTCAGTAAGGAATTATCCACATCATGGTATAAGTAAAGCAAGCATTATTTTTAATATGAAATCTTTTCCATCAAAACCTACTTGCAATATAACTAATCAGCCCCCTACTTAGTGCTACATTATTAGGGAATGTTAATTATGAAGTGAGCACTGCTTCAGCAGCAAGAAATACAAGAAATAGAAAAAGGGATAGTATTAAATCCATCATAATATTACACAAAAAGCTTCTTGCTTGAGAAAATGTACAGCGTCTCTGACAAAACATACGTACACCAAGTTCTAAGGTAGCTAATTGCATGTGTACAAAAGCAGCATTTTACAAAACATGGACAAGATTTCATGTATTTAGGCACTTTAACTCTGATAACCAGCTATAGATACTCATCAATTCTGAAAAATCAGACCATTTATTTAGGTGCCTTGGGTGAGGTACTCCCATTTGAAACTGCATATTTACAGGACTACTGAAATCAAAATAACCTGATTTAGGGGTTTACGGTCAGGTCAGGTACAGACAACTCATGGCCAGAATGCCTAGGATATTTTGGCATTGGCAAAATGAATGCAAATGGCCAATGACTTCTTGAATTCTGCATCCAAAACCAACTATGCATTACCAATTCACATTTCACTGGAAAAGATCACCACAAAGTGTCATGGTGACATCCATGATCAGGCCACCGGTACCAACTAAACTATGTTATTGCTAGGAGGAAGGACCTACCTTCAGTGCAGAAGACCCGCACGTTCTCCAGTGCTGACTGTGACGCTAACCACTCCTTGATCAATAACAAAGTGAAGATTACAGCCAAGAAACTACATAAAGCAAAACTTAGGAGCAAGCCCAAAAATCAAGGCCACTAACACCAAGAACCAGAGGCAATGCCAAGAGTTTGTGAAGGCTTTCAAACTTAGCATGTCTGGGAACTCACTACCAGACAAGGCAGAGGAAATTTGGAAAGGTTTAAGAACTGCAATCTGTGAAACAGCTAAAGCTACATTTGGAGAAAAGAGACCATTCAATAGGGACGTTCAAGGAAAATGCAGAAAAGAACTATTACTTCTCATCAACATCAAGAACATAGTCTATCTGGAACACAACAAGAAGCCAACAGTGAGCACCAAAGCGAGACTTCAACATGCAAAAAATGGGTAAAGAGAGCACCACATGCTATTCAAATCAGTATTGGACTAAGGTCTGTGAAGAGATAAACAGCCTCAGACGCAGGGAGCCTAAAAGTTATGTACGATGGTCTGACGAAAGCTCTAGGCCCTACTGTCAACAAGGCTGCCCCTCTCAAATGGAGCACCAGTGAAACCATTACAGGTAGAAGCAAGCCAATATCTCACTTGGTTGAATATACTCAGAGCTATACTCACAAGAAAGAAACAATCACCAGCAAGTCACCAGACTGATACCAACTCTACAGGTCGTGCCAGAGTTAGACAGGAATCCACTGTAGAAGAACTAAGAGAGGCCATTGATTCATTATCAAGTGGCAACTTCTGGAAAAGATGGCATCCCACAGGAAATTCTCAAGTGAGGGAAGAAAGTCTACTACCATATCTTGATCTGCTGCTACTCAAATGCTGGAAAGAGGGTGAGGTACCAAAAAAACATGCATGATGCAAACATCATCACTTTGTATAAAAATAAAGGAGATAAGGGTGACAGTAACAACTACAGAGATATCTTGCTACAAAATATACCAGAACAAGCTTTTGCAAGGGTCACCTTGGTGCACCTACACCAGCTAGCGAGTTGCATCTACTCAATCTCAGTGCAGATTCAGGGCTGGAAGATCAACCATAGACATTATATTTTCCCTATATCAACTTCAAGGAAAATGCAGAGAGCAAAACCAGCCACTGTACATTGTCTTTGTGGCTCTAACCAAAGCATTTATCACCATCAGCAGAGCAGGCCTATTTGCAGTCCTAGAAAATATAAGATGCCCACCAATCCCGTTAAGTCTTATACTTTCCTTCCACGACAACATGAAAGCAACTGCTCAGTTTGAGGGGTCTATTTTGGACAGTTTTGAGACGAAAAATGGAGTGAAGCAAGGATGTGTTCTTGCCCCTACACTCTGGAATCTTCTTTCCACAAGATTGGATGGGAAACTCTTCAATGTGTCATGACTCAAGGCAAAGACTGAAGTTAGAAAGGTACTTATCAGGGGCTCCTACTTACTGATGCTGCCCTCTTAGTCCATGACAAAGGCCTACTACAAGAAGTCATGGATCTCCTCTCAAGATCTTGTCAGGCATTTTCTCTCACTATCAGCATAAAGAAAACAGTTATTCTAGGATATGGAGTTCCACAAGATCCATCAATTATACTTAATGAGAGCCAGCTAGAAGTAGTCCAAAAGTTCATCTATTTATATTCTACAGTGACCACCAACCTCTCACTGGATGAAGAACTTAATGTTTGTATTAGAAAGGCTGCTACCACCTTCAGCAGACAAACTAAGAAAGCGTGGAACAACTCAAAGCTTACCATCAAAACCAAAATGCTAGTATATATGAGTGCTGAATATGCAAGATTTGAATGGTGGATAGTTTATGCATATCAAGAGAAAAGGATAAATAGCTTTCACCTGTGCTGCTTATGCCACATACTCAACATCAGATGGCAAGATAAAGTTACCAATGCAGAGGTTCTTCAAAGGGAAAATTTACCAAGTGTAACAACCCTACTTAGACAGAGATGACTGTGCTGGCTAGGCCATCTGAGCAGATTAGAAGATGGACATATACCCAAGGACACACCATACAGAGAACTAGAGGGAACAACAGGATGCCCCTAGCTTTGCTATAAAGACACACACAAGCGAAATATGAAGGTATTTGGAATTGATCCTGGCCAATGGGAAACCTTGGCAAGCAATCAGAACAAGTGGCATCATCATTTCCACCAGGGCATTAAAGTCCATGAAAGGAATTGGCTTCAACAGCTTGAAGAGAAAAGAGTCCTTAGGAAGCAAGCAGCTCTTGAACCACTCAACTGTGATGTATGCATTTGACACCACTGCCACAGACCATGAAAATCTTGGATTGGACTATTCAGTCACATGAGACACTGCAAACCATCTACATCATAGGCTGCAATATCTGCCATCTCTTGCATGCAAAAGGATGACATTGTCGATTTAGGGGGAAATAAAAAGATAACCACAAACAGGAGTGGAAGACCCAGACTATGCATCCAGACCAAGAAAAAACTGTAGCCAAGGAGTTTGTTCAAGATTCCCATTATTAAGTAAAGCCCTGAGAATCTTTAGTACACAGCCAGAGTTGACTGATCTGTTGATTTTAAGATTTAACTTCTGAATCACTAGATTATGTGTGGTTGAAAGCATATGCAACATGTACATTTGAGTATAATGGAGATCCAAATCATATTCTTTCTTTGATCATTTAAACTTGTTCAGAATTCAAATCAGTTTCAGAACTCTTAATTTTCAGATTAAGCAAAGTTAATATTGAGATGTTCCTGGCAAAGACTTCAGACCCAAGTGTAGACCTTGAAGCTAATTAAAAAGAATTAGGCTTTGAATTTTGATATCTAATTAAGTTTCCTCTGTGCACATGGAATATTAAATATGTAAATGCAAGTCTCCATTATAAAATGTCATAATCTGAATTAGAATAACAATTTGAGACAGAAAGTTTAGAACAGGAAAGATTTCCAAATCCAGCAATCAGTGAAGTTGTATGAAAATTTTATTTTCCCTGTACACCTGAAAATTCTTTTTCAGAGCCTAAACTTTTAATATCTACATATTTATCTGCTTAGGACCCATGTGTTTTATGGATCATAAAACTCTTTGTAAGGTTAAATGATGATGTAACAGGAGTAGGGCGCTCTCCTGTTTGGGCAGCCTATTCCATTCTCACCTGCCAATTATACTTGGATGAAAAGATATAGTGTGGGAGACTGCCATACATGTGCAGCCCTGGGGTTGTGGTGCAAAGTACATGGCTCTACCTTAGTCTACACTGTGTCCATCTCCACCCTCTAATCATAACAGCACTGGTCAATTAATGGAGCTGTCAGTCAGGATTCACTATGTTCTTGTTTACACTCTAAACTCAAGTGCCCTGTTCAGAACAATTACCAATCCTTGGTCTTCTTTCTCAAATTGTTATAACTGTAAATGAAATTAATAACTTCAAGCCAGGGGCTGGTATTCACCAACAAATTTCCCTTTTCCTGGGGTCTTTTATTTATAGTCTATGTTGAAATGAAAAGCCACAGTCTGCACTTAGCCAACTTGTATTTTTTTCTCTGTTCCCTTCAGAGATTCTTTCCTCATGCTGTTAATCCTTACAGCATGCATCTAACCCTGTCTCTATCAGCAACCAGGCTGTTTTGCTAAGTGAGGCCAACTTCCACCCCACAGTTACAGTCCTCCCCAACTGGGGTCTTCACCACCCAAGTCGTGTCTCACCCCTAGGTAGGAGCCCAATTCTTTACTCACAGTTTCTGTCTAAGACAGTCTCTCTCTCTCTCTCTTCTCCTGCAGGTCCAGACAAACCCTCACCTCCAGCTTTCAAGAAATACCAGCAAAAGCCATCATTGTTCAGCATCGCCTTCCAGAATGGCTGTTCCAGGATTTGTTTGCCAGTGCCTCCACACCAGCCCAGGTAAACTGCTATCTATGCTCAGTACTGGCCCCTTTCCAGGGGTCCCTCTTTCACTCTCTGCATCTTGGGAGTACTTTCTCCCCTCACTTGGAGTTCCAACATCTCTTTTTTCTGTGTTCCCTACATCATTCTCCTGCACAAAATTTAAAGGGACCACATCTGCTTTTAATTGAAACTTGCTGCCAGATTCCTGGCATCAGCTCAAGCACAGGGTGAGCATAGCAGGCACAAACGCTGACTCCCTGCTACAGCGGGACACAGAGAGACTAATAAACAATGAATTTATGGCTCACATCAAGCCAGCTTCCTTTCTGGGCTTATATCTGCTCTGTTCCACCTTCAGTATCACTCTCTATACCAGTGGCCTCCAAACTTTTTATGGTGAACATCACTTTTTGAAAGTAAAAGGCACCACAGGATCTACTGCCTCCATCCTGACCCTCCCCCGCCACCTCCTGGATAAGCCGCCAGGGCTCTGACCCCACTCACCCAGCCCAGTCCAGCTGGCAGGGGACATGGATCAGCCCAGCTGTGTGTGTCCTTCTACTCCTGATTGTGGAGCCTCTGACAGACTGATATTGACTGTCAGAGGCTCCATGATCAACCAGTCCACTGAGATAGACTGGCTGGTAACCGCTGCTCTATACCCTCTGCCTTTTTTTCTTATGCATTCATAAATTTGCGTACATTGTCTCTCACCACCAGGGCACAGCCCTCCCAACCTGTGCACAAACTCACTATTTCATATTATCAAACTGTCTACAAAATTATTCCTAGCATGTTACATACAAGGAATTGGGAAGGTACCACTAGTAATCTTTTCTATAATAAAAGAAACATAAGCAGTAACATGCATGTGCTTTACTAGGTAACACTGTACCTTTTTTTTCTTTTTAACTTCTTTTGTAATACTACCATTCCTCCCATGCAAAACAGCTCCTTATTTACAACCCTCGCTTGTCTCATATTATACTTCAAGTGTATGCTCTTTTGAGTCTAGGCCTGGGTTATTATTTGTTTTGTGAGTTGCCTAGCATGCATCCAGCACTTGAAAAACAAAAACAGAGGCAAGAGACAGACAGACAGACAGACGGACAAGTATTTTACTGCTAGATATCATTTACTTTAACAAATTAGTTTAGACATGCAAGATGCTCAGACAGTCCCCCCTGTCAAACATGTGGAAAGTAAAATTTAAGCACTACTTAGAGTAACCTGAACCAAATCAAAATTCAGTGTGTAAAATTTAACAAAAACTAATTTTACTGTTTCCTTCCAGCCTACTCTCTACACCTCATTCTCATTTGTAAAAAATGTCCTAACTAGAGCTGTTTGAATAGCAGGAAAAATTTACTAAGAAGTTCATTAAATGTAACATACTAAAACCTACATGTAATCAAACTGGAATAAACAGTGGAAGTTTGACATACTGGCTTTTCTGATAAAATCCTGTGAAAGGTTTTTGTGCCTGCTAACACAGATGCCTATATGAATTAGTACATTACCTTAAGAATGTTGGCATGATCATATTCCCAGTAGGAAAAAAAACACATTTTATTCTTTCCCTTGGAATCCTAATTTATAGGAAGTGATTATTTTCCTCTAGAACATGGGACAAGAAGAGAACATTTCCCATACTTAGTTTTTTCCTCATAGTACGTGTACTGTTAAGGAAGTGAGACAGTGTCAGAGAACCAAATGACTTAAGCTTTCTTTCAATCTGTAAAGCTTATATCATCCACTGGGGATCTAGCTAGCAGTCTTTTCAGGCTGTGAGGCAGAATGGCCCAGCTGGGGTCACATGTGGATGGACAGTCACTAGGACCCAGCCACCACCACTTTTTCCCACCACTACTAAAACTTTGCATTTAATTTCCAGGGTGGATACAATGGCTCTGCAGGCCAGATTTAGCCCATGGGGTATAGGTTGCTGAACTCAGGTATTAAGGGAAAAGAAACTATTCCATATAATACAGGTGATCAAATCGCACAATTTAAATATGTTCCAAGATGCACTTAGTTCCAAAAGTTCATGAACTCAGATTTAGAACTCACAGTTTTACAGCCCTATCTGAACAATCACAGAGAGAACTGGATTAATCTTCAGAAGGAACTCTTGGACTATTTTGGCAGTTAGACTGTTGTGCATTGCAGATTTTTATTTTATTCTTCTATCCCTCCCTCTTCCTTCCTCTTTTTTTCCCCCTTATACTATTTTTGTGTACATAGTTTGGTTTTACATACACACTTAATATGATTTTATGATGGCTGAATTGCATTTAAACACAAATCAATATTTTGAAAAAACTGCAAATAAGCTAACCGACAATTTTATAGCAAATATTACTCTACTTCCTGTGCAAGTGAGCCAATTAATAGGTAATCTTCTAATTCATATTTTATTCAGATGTGTTAAATACTTACAAATATTATTCAGCTAGGTGTTACAAGTTCAAATTAAATGGCAGAAATCAGATTGATTTCTGAAAGACAAACATTATATACAAAGAGCAGTTCAGTTGGTTATTTTTGTGAATAAGCTCTGTGGGCATTTCTCCAAAGAAGGGGTGGAAGGGATACAATGAAATAACAAGTACTACTCCTGGAACTCAATGCCTTTTAAGATTTTCCATCAGCAATACACACCCAACAAAAGCACAGAGAGGCCAAATTTCAAAGAGTATAAAATGTTTTGCATTGCAGAAATGAATGTGGTTTGCAGACTGGCTACACCAGATTTCATTCCTGATGCATCTCATTCTGTACTTGCTCACTCTGGGTGGGTGTGCCTTCTGCTTATCCATCTGATGTGTGATTTTAGAAAGTCTTATCTGCAGAGTGATAAAGTTTCAGCAGCCTCACTTTAGATGCATCAGTTCCCTTCGCAATTCCTATTCATTCCATGAACTCATGCTTTCAGCTGCATTCTACCTTGGTTCTTTAACACATTTACCAAGACAACAGTTGTGTAACAGCATGTTCACTGTATTATAATGCAATGAGAAGGTAGAATACACAACACTCTTCCTTAGTTTTCAAAGCAAGTTAAGTAAAATTAGGGTTGACACACCAATGAATTGACTGGTCAAATATTGTCAATTGACCTGTCAAATGACTGCATATTTTTGACTAGTCAAAGATTATAGCAATTTTACAAAAAAATTGCATTTTTTTGAAGTTTTCTTGATGGAAATATGATTTTTTAAACATATTTGGTGGAAAAGGTTTGCTTTCTCTGTGTATTATTTGGACCTATTGTCAATTTCTTAAAATTTGTTACCAATATTTGACAAGTCAACTGACCAAACTTTATCTGACCGGCCAAATACCAAACTCTAGGTAAAGTAGTCTCCAAATAATATTATCCAGTCAAAGTCATCCTACAGTATCATATTAGTCAAGACATTCAAGTGCACAGAAAGTCCACTGCAGAAAGCTTTGACTACATGTAGCAAACCGAGTAAAAATACATACTTAATACATGCTATACTTGCTTGTCCTGCTAGGAATTGTACTCTTCAAAATAAACCACTAAAGACTTAAAGAAAAAATCTCACCCAGCTCCATCATTAAAGTCTGCTGTATTACAACGTTACACACTCTGCCTGCCTTCTGTTATGGAGCCCCAGGATAGAGTGCTCAGCACTATGTCAAAGCAGCAGCCCATATTTCTTCAATGCTAGAGCTGCCAATTCTGAGAGAGTTTTTAGAAAGTTTCTGCAAAGTAACCAGAGAACTCCAGACTGATACAGCTGAAAACCATAAGATGTGTAAAACAGTTGTACAACTGGAGATCACTGCACTTTGCATCATTCCCCTTTCCATATCACATCTCATTCATTTTAAGATGACTGGAAAAAACCTTCAGTAATTCAAACCATACAAAATGCTCACCTCTTCTGCAGTTGAGGAACATAGACATTTTCTTTAACATGTTTAAACAAATGAGTCACTCTTTGCTTTTTGTTATAGGGAGCCTTTCCTTTCCTAGCTGGTTTGTACGTTCTTTCCTGTTACAGATCATGAGTTATCTTCTCTTTCATTATATGTAGTGCCCTTTCACTCGGTCTTACTTTCTCATGATCTTTTTTCTATTCTAGTCACTCCTTCCATCTCCCTCCAGGATTTTAATTTTGATTCCTTACTTCTCACAGTCACTTCAATCTCATCCTAGTTCTCGCTCGCGATCTCTCTCTCTCTCTCTCTTACACACACACACACACACACACACACACACACACACACACACACACACACACACACACACACACCCCCCACCCCTGTAAAATCTTTCAAATTTGTAGCCTTAGGATTGCATGAGCTTCTGTCTTCAATACATGTTAGAGTAACATAGCTGTGATGGTCATCTCCCATTAATCAAACTTCTTTTTTCTGCTAATTGATTGCCTGCTACCCCTGGGAATTTCTCTTCTCCATTTTCACAGAACACTTCTTAATCAATCCCTATTGCCTGCTTCTTCCCTCAGACCTGATGAAAAATGCCTTGTATTCAAAAGCTTATCTAACTTTATTCCAATGAAGTTGGTCCAATAAAAAGATACCACTTACAAAAAAATCTTTGTCTATCTTTAATATGTAAGCAGTACATAAAGGCTATTAACAAAAGTTACATATAAACCAGTTCATGTGATCCAAAAACCATTTAAACCTGTAACAGAACAGAAGTTTAGTGCACTTAAATCACTTTCAAAATGGTAGAAACTGGTTTAAGACAAGTCTGATTGGATGTAGTATCAGACTTGATCTAGGTCAAACTGGTCTGTGGAACTTCTGTCCCAGATCTCCTCCTGGTTCAAGTTAACTCACAGTCCCCCAGCATCCCAGGACACTTTGCAGCCCTGCACTGTGCTGTCTGATCCAGCAGAACAGGGTCTGCCCTAGATAGAGCATTATCACTCCTCCAGCCAGCTGAGGAGGCATTGTGGGGGAAACTACCCCTCAGCCATGTGCCATCCTTAGCCTCAGGCCAGCTGAGGAGAGGGCATGAGGGGGGTAGGGGAAGACTGCCCCTGAGCTCAGCATTGGAGCCCCAGCCAGAGTCTTCCCATGGGTGGAGAAGCTCTGATTGGAGCTTTTCCCTTTCCTACCCCTGCCCCCAGAACCAGGAGTGGGGCTATTCCCCAAGCCATGCCCCCTCCTCAGTTGGCCCAAAGGCTGAGGAGGGGGCATGGCTGGAGGGGAAAAAAAAAAATCACCCAGCCACAGGTGGGCAAGGAAAGGGAAGAAAGCCCCCTATGGGCTTCCCTCCCCACACCAGGGATACCCCAGCTGAGGTGGCAGTTCCTACCCTCCCCACCATGGCGCCTCCTCAGCCAGCCCAAGGTGCAGGAAAAATTGCCTAGGAGGATGGAGGGAAGAAAGACCCTCTGTGGACTTCCCCTTCCCCTTGCTTTGGGGAGACCCCAGCTGGACATCTGGTGCCAAAGTTGAGGTGGGGGCATGGCTGGAGAAAACTGCTGGACTCCCAGCTCTCTGCAGTGGCTCGCAGGCATTCTCTAGCACCCCAGAGCTACTGGCATGGGCCACTGCAGGGGCCTAGCTGCCTTTCCAGTTTGAAAAGTGAACATCAGGTCATTTGCTTATCTGTTCAATCTACACAGTTTAGAGAAACCGTCAAAGATTGAATGGATTCAGACTTTTTGGCTGTCTGTACCTGAGCCAAAAGTCAGTTCATTAAACTTCACCAAAGCTCATCTTGGTCTATCACTGTATCATGGACTCAAATATTTTAATATGCTTGGATACAAAGCTGCACACAGAAAACACCCAATAGCAATGGTGTATTTTATTATTGCGTGAGACTCAAATGTTGAAATATGCAAGTGCTCAATTTGGGGTTTTTTCATGTTTTCAGTTTGGTATCTCAACATTTTTTTCCCCTTTACATAAAAGAATGTTTCTCACAGGTACCTTATAAACAAATGTTAAAAAAGCTGTTGACTGAAATAGTCAACACTAGAGAAGGTGTGGGTTAGTATTAGTTTACAGAAGTGTACAATAATGCTCTCAAATGTACAGAGTTGTGATGAAAAACACCTCACACCTTAAAAATCAAACACTACTTGCCTACCACTATGCAACTCAACTGTGCCTTCTAACAGCATCTACCCACATTTAACCACTGGTTTACACAAGGATGCTTATCATCCCATAGGACATTCAAGGTTTGAACATATTTTGTGTGATATTTTTGAACATTTATAGATAATCATAAGACATAGCTATTGAATTAAAATAGATATAATACTACCTCACAGATCTGCCAAAATTAAAATGAGACATTTCTTTAAGCAGTTTTATTCCTGTGACTTATTCCCTGGGCATCAGTTCAATTGGCTGTAAATTAATATTCCATGGAACTGAATATGTGTTTCGGACCAAGTACTTTTCTTCCAGTTGTGCACTTTTTGCTATGTACAGTACAGGTATTAATAGCACTACACACGCCTCTTCTTTGGGTTCACAGGTATATGTGCAGTGTTCCACAGGATAGCTTTTCTGGGTGGGAAAGGAAATGCATTACTCACAGGCAGTTTGTTAACTATTCATTCTTAGCAGCTTCAGTGCTTACATCACTATTCACATTTTCCTTTGAGTCAGTATCAGATGCCATACCTATTTTTACAAGTAGAAGGGAATGTCTTTTGATGGAAATTAAGCTGGCATTACTATTGCATGCTGCTCTACTATCCAACACCTGCTGCAAATTCTTTAGCATTATCTTTACAACAGTTTTCACCCTACTCTTTAATAGCGGCAAGGAAAAGTTTTCCCTTTGTTTAGTGTGTGCTTATTAAATAGCCAACTGTCCTTCATCAGAACAATGTTTATCACTCTGCAGGACTTTATTCCAATGGTAAGATAGAAGCCATATGCAAAGTGAAACCAAATCAAGAATCTCATTTATTTTGTACCAAAAAAGGTAAAAAATAGCTTATTTTATTATTTTATTTCAGAGTAATACTAGAAGTGGAAAGCATATTACCTGTCAGCTTGAGCAATGTTAGTTACACATTTCAAATAGCCACCAAAATGTAATCTCTCCTTAAATTTAACACCATCCTAAGTCTGAAAACTTAAGATGGTATTAAAAACACAATATATGCATATTAGCTGATGATTTCAGGCATGAGGTGTTACAAATAGAATCTGTTCCTGTCAGCCTACTTTACTTTGAAATACAGGAGCTGACCAATTAATCTGTTACCTTGGAAATTAGGAAGGTTTCAAAAAGCAAATAAAATGCAAATCTTTCATCCACCTTCTCTTCTTCAAAGAATACATAAAAATTCTAACCTTCACTAATATTTAATATCAATTTTCATATTGCATTATTTACTGAAGAGCCAACATTTTGAGATTTAGTGGTAATAGAAATCATTAGAAATCATCCAGTAGTGAATCTGGACATCAGGTTTGTATAATATGTGTTTTTGCACAATCTTTCAACATCTCAATTAACATACACTATATACTATGTAGGTACATCTCAACTCCCCAACCCCCAGCCCTCTCATATATACAGTGCATTTTTACAACAGCGCAAAAATAATTACTTAAAATTGTTGCTATTTCAACACAACCTTTGCCTTCAATAGTCACCTCGATTACTCTAACTGGTTCCCTCAACTTTCTCACTACTTCATAAATACTGTCCTTTTTCTGTCAAGAGACTGAAATCCAGATCTTCTGTGATATTTAGTTACCTAAATATGCATATAAGTACCTATTGGGATTTTCAAATACTGCAAAGCAGGTAAGAAGTCTAGGCTCCCGTTAAATTGAAATATAGATAAAAATCACTATAAAAGCCACTTAACTTTCACACAGACATAACCTCTCCTGTTGTCTCAGAGGTATACATTTTTAAAAAAGAAAGCAGATTACAATCATGATTCTGAACATATGACTGCTTTTTTTCAAAAGGTCACTTTTCTGCTATATGCCATTTTGGTGTGGTTGATAATTTCAAACTACCTAAATACCAATATGGCTGATTGGTGGCACAAAGCCTTCACTAAGCAGCATTCAATTTACTCTCATTTATACTCCCAATCTGCTGATTTTTCTAGATCCCTTCAATAGTGACAGGTGCCAGACTACTGGGGTGTTCAGCTATTACAGTAATATCCTCTTGCACGTCAGTAAAAGACAAACTACACGCTATAAAAGTACAGACACTGACAAGAAACATCAAGTAACGCTGATAAGACCGAGAGTCATTATTCACTACATGACCCAAAAGAACACATTTCTCATTCTAAACTATCAGAAACTTTGTAGATACAGATTAATAAACCACCCAGCATGACAAATTACTTTGAAATGCTCTTTTTTTTTATTCTTGATGTGTACGGTCCAAAGTCTAGAATTTATTTTATTACGTATAACAACTCACTGGAATGATTCAAGACTTAAGTATGTTAATGATATGAACTTGAGTTTTTTTTATAGGCAGTGTTAGAATGATTTAACATTTGATAAAGTATAAAGAGTTTAAGGACTTCCTTTTTTGATGTGCATAATTTTAATTTATATTTATGAAAGATACACGTGCACAAAGCTGATCCTGAAACAGTTACAACACTATGCTAATGCAAATACAAGGAATTCTATACCATGGATATTTATGTGCATCAGAAGATAAGCAGTTTTAGCATATCAATTAAATTAAAATTGTGCATTTTTAATTAAAAAAACGTGGTAACATGGTCAGGGAGAAAATAATATATTGGCAAAACGTGAAGAATATTTCTCTGGTAACTCCTACATTTTTCATTATAACTTATGAGTTACCAGAACACAATTACCCGAATGAAAATATACGATTAACGTTTGTAAGGGACTTCCCTGCCCCGGTTCCCACCAGAAAAGCCAACTTAAAGAAGTTTTCACTGTTCCACTTTAACCTCAGGTTACAAAAATCCTGAAGGAGAAATTCATTTAGTTATTTTTCTTTTTCTTAAACTAGTAAGAATCTTTAATTGAGTACTTGAGTAAAATTGTAATTTCTTAAAAGTTGTTTCTTCCCATTATGTTTAATATTTTCCCCTGAGTAACACTGGAGTAAAATGCTGTCACAATTGGGCTCAAAGCAGTGTTGCATATAGTTCCAAGGCTCTAAAGTACTCAGTCTTTATCAATTCAACAAGCTCAATTCAACAGGGACACGGGTTTGGGTTTTTTTTTGGTCTTTTTAAGTATTTATTATAAAAATACTAAAAACAAGTGGTAAAGGTGCCAAAATGTGTAGCCCACACACAGGCTAAGCATGAAACACTCATCAGTAACAAAACATCATATCATCTAATACTGAATCCCCCTCCTTGATGGCCCAGCATGACAAATGCAAGGTGAAGTGTCCATATTCAAATGTGAAAAGTGCCCAGACCAGGAAGCAGAAGAGTTGGAGGACAGCTTTGAAGCCAGCCCCTGAAAGCCAAGTTCTGCACCTTTTTAGAGTCACCATGTTGACCTGTCTCATAAGGAAATTGCCACCTGGTACAGGATAGAAATTATGTATGCCGTCTCAAGAAAGTCTGGGTTCAGCAAACCAAAGAGGGTACTGAGGGCAGGAAAGAGTGGCTGCAGCTGTGGGCAGTTCAGGAAGGCATGGAAGAGAATCACCTCTACCTCCTTCTCGCAGAAAGGGGATGCTGCTGGATTTAAGTGGAAAGCAAAGCTGCCTATGGCTAGAGGCCCACACAGTAGCTGCTACTGGAGATAGCCAGTTCTCTTGCAGAAGAATGTACAGAGTGAAACAGGCTGTGAGATGGCTTGCTCTCATATTGCTGTTCCTAGGCACTGCCTCCAGATTGTGTCAAGGTGATGCGCTCTGATTGTCCCCATGTATAGCACCTTCCCAGACAGGATCCTTGAAGTAGATCCCACCACTCTTCTTATTAGGCATGGGGAGGGATAGCAGGCCTGTCTCTCTCATTACTGCCCCTGGCTAGAGAAATAGGCAACAATATGGGAGGGGGTTTGTCTAGCAAGCAGTTATCAGTGAGATCTCATGTGCAGAGGTAGTCCTCCAAAGCAACACATACATCCACAGAGAGGACAACTTTTACTTCAGTCAAGAAGTGGGAATTAAACTGGAGAGAGTACAGACTCAGGCTGTCAGCCAGAGTTTTTGCGTAGAGCTAGGATTACTGGGCAAGCATCAGCTTAATGATGTGCAACTGGATCAAGGAAGCAACAAGGCTTCCAGAAGCAAGGTGCAGTGTCCCTTGTTGCAAGGCCAAGTTATGGACCACAGAGGGGGAGAAGTGCAATTTTGTAATTCTTTTAAATATATCACATTTAAAACACATGTTCCAGTAAGAATAGACAGCTATAGCAAAGTTCTGCCAAAATATCTCAGTAATATGACATGCAGCTTATTTTACCATGTTGGACTTTCCAGTCCTGAGATTTTTCATCAAAAGTAGTGCACTATGTAGAGGTTCCATAATACATGCATTAGGGATCCAAACAAAACCGGAATCTGAATTCAAAGTTTCCAATTAAAAAGGAGCATTAACTCTCTGAACCACTTAGTCACGAATTTGCTTGTGGTCTTTCCTTTGTAAACAGATATTTCAGGATTCTTATTGTCCGAATATCCGATTCAGTCTCTTGCAATGTGGTTACAACAGCCACTCCCACTATCAATTTTCAATCGATGGCCAGGCCAGATGGCCCCTTTCACCGCTTGCCAGTGTCCACATGTGTTGCATCCACAGAGTTCCTAGTATTTCGTGCAAAGCAGCAAGAAATAGTACTGCTTCTGAAAAGGCTGCTTCCCTTGCTATCCAGACATTTCTTTCTTCCCTATGTTAGGTCTTTATTCTTCTGTTTCCATTTCTCACTTCTGTTGTCATATGTTCGTGACTGAACTGTACACATTCAAATATGAATCATAAAATTAGCTTAAAAAATGTTTTAGAGAATACATTTAATATTCTTCCGTTTGCCATCTGCTTTTCAAACTTACAGTACACTTGGGTCAAGTTTTAAAGTTTTATCCTGGAACAGTTAGAGCTACAAATGACTTTTTGTAAAGTGAATGTTGAGGATCTCATGTAAAAACACAACTCAAGGAGCCACGACCTTAAGAAAAAGCACTAAATATTATGAAATGCAAAACTCTAAAACTCTTGGTTTAGAGATGATCCCTTTTATTAGGCCAACTAAAAAATTGCAAAAAAAAATATCTTTCTATGCAAGCTTTCTGGCACACATGACCTTCTTCAGGCTAAGGGAAAATTGAAGATGGTAAAAGTCCCCTTAGGTAGAAAACAAAATTTTGCACAGAGGAAGCTGAAGGTGGATGTCTGCTCCTCTGCATCTATGAGTGTTCCTTTGTGTGTGTTCTTCTTTCATGTGCAGATAAGGCAATTTTTCTTCCCTGATGATGGCAGAAAGGCAGGGAGGTGTAGACGTTTTCCTTTCTTGTTTAGCAATGAAGTGTATAATTCCAAAATAAGCTAAAATATGGCATCTTCCCTGTTTTGGAGATGTATTTGGTAGCTGTGTTGGTCTCAGCCTGAAAAAGGGCACATGTGCCCAAAAGCTTGCAAAGAAAGGATTTTTTTTTGCAATTTCTTAGTTGGTCTAATAAAAAGGTATAACCTCTAAAACAAGAGTATTACAGTTCTTTTTATCTCGGACTAATATGGCTACAAAATACATCTATAAATATTATAAGGCTTCTAATGAGATGTTGAGTTGGAAACAGTAATCAGGCCTCAAGGATTGTTCTTGGGCTGCTCTGAAATAAAATGCCTACTTCGTTGGTAAATATTGGACCATCAGAACCACATGACTGCCAGTTTCACTTTGCTTTTGCTGGCACTGCTGAAGGAAATATTAGCAAGAAAAACAAATGGAACCTGGAAACTGAGTGCTGCCCCAGAGGTCAAGCAAGAAAAGTGTGAGTGTGACTAGAAACATCAGATATTCACAAGAATTAGCTAAAGGTCATATCCCATTCCACAAACTAGGGATGCAAGTACAATCCTATTCCACCTTGCTTGATTTCCTAAAAACAAGTTAACATGATTACTTTTGGAAAGCATCCTCATCTTGGCTTTAAGACTAAGATTTTTTTTTTAGGGATTTAGCAAGATAAATGAGTATTGCCTAACAGGTAAGATAAATTCCTAATACTACAAAGATTTAAAGCCAGATCCTGTAACTCAAGTACTACCAAGTAATAGAATGTTAGTGAGTTAAGTAAAGGACCATGGGTTATTAGACCAGGATTTTATCCACCTCTGCTACTTCTATTTTTGGCAAGCCATCCAATATTTCTCTGCATTTCCACAGTCTTATAGGCTAGAGACAGAAGTTACACAAACTGCTTAAAGTGATCTAAAAATTGGTTAAAACAAAAGTTCAGGGCACATAAATGGCTTTCAAAATGGCTGAAATCAGTTTAAAATAAACTGATGTAGTGTCAATTTAACTGACTTAGACCAAACTGGTTTATTGAATTTCTGTCCCAGATACCTTCCCAATTCAAGTTAACTCGCATTCCCCCAGCACCCAAAATTCTTTACAGACCTGGCTATGTCATCCACTCTGGTGAAAGAGGTCTAGCCCCTCCACCATCTAATGCACTAAAGCACTAAAGTCCAACCCACTGCCCTTGGCAGGCAAGAAGAGAGTCACCAACTCTGGGGTCATGTGATCCCAGCCGGTGCCTGTCCAATCTCCTCTTGAAGACCCCCCACCAAGGATGGGGTAAGCACGACCTCCCTTGGGAGCCCATTCCAGATTCTGGCAACCCTGACAATGAAGAACTTTCTCCTAATGACCAGCCTGAACCTTCTTTCTAGTAGCTTATACCATTGTTCCTTGTCACTCCGGGGGGTGCCCTGGTGAACAGACTGATCTGACAGGTTATCTAATCTGACTTGTTCAGACTGGCAGACCTGTCTTTACAGCGTCATTTTAGAATAATGTCAAATGTGCTCAATGTTACAAAGGTGAAGAATAGCAAAAATACAAGGAAACGAACAAGCAAGCTGAAGTTACAGACCTGTGCAAATTTATAATGTGGTTATGAACACAAAACGAAATAGCTATTTTATCTTCTCAGCTTTTAATTTAATTTTCCTATTGCTTAAGCAACTTCAAGATGCAATTTAAACAAGCTATCAAGTTTCATAAATATTTCCTCAAGTCAAACGTGGAAATTTTCCTAGAAAATTCAGCTTTCAAGACCTCAGATCCCAAGGCTCCACAATGAAGATAACAGCCTAATACTGTTATTGACTACTCATTTTGCTCAATTTAGAGTTCTGTGCCCTAGATCTGAAACTGCTGGGTTCAAAGCTTTTTCACTGTTTTTTAAACCTACAAATAATAATGTTTAAAATAACAACATCAGTAACCCAATCTACAACAAGGACATGCCAGAATGGAAATTGTCCCCACACTTTAATCCAGCCCATTAATCCATTTAAGCCTACTTCAGTTAATCTTAAACAATACTCTACAAAGAGGTTCTTAAACTGTGGTCTGCAGAAAGGCTGCAGAACAATTGAGAAAATCTGTACCTGTAAGGTAAGACTACTGATTTTAAAATGAGTCATGTGCTTTGATTTCTAGAACAAAAATAAGTTTATTACGTGGTTGGCTGAGACTCTCAGCAATTCTCAAGTGGTTAGCAAAAAAAAAAGTTTGAGAACCACTGCTCTACAACATCTCTACAATGTCTCCACCTCTTCTAGTGCTCAGGATATATAAGAAGAAATACTGAAATAGGATGGTCACATCCTATGCAGCACTGAAATGGTTTGAGTCCCAAATAACTGTATAAAGGCATGTAGCACCAAGTGTCTCATAACTTAAAGGATGTCACCATTATATAGAATGAAGCTTGAATATTGCTATTCAACATGCCCATCTCCCATTATAATGTGTGACAACATCTGCTTTAAGATATGACCTGTATCAGTTATTTTAACTAAGTATTGAAATAATTAAATCACATATTCAGTTCAGTCTTTACAGAAGACAAAGTAGAACATTTAACATCATGACTTCAACACAAGATACTGGGGCTTAAAACAGCTTTTGCAGAATCCAATCATTTGATTTTTTTTTAAACAGCAAGTTCTCTCAATTTCTTGGCATAGTACATTTTTATTGTTTTCAGATATGACCTAGGATTGAAATTATTCATTCTCCTACTTTGAATATGAGGTCTTCACTTCTTTAAGTAGTTGTACAGTACTATTGAACCAGCCTTCTGCATCAGCACTCTGATGGAAAAAAATTAGGTCACTTAAAATGGGTACAGTCTCTCTTTCTACATGCATCACTAATAATTGGGAATGCACAACATTAGAATTTTGACTACGAGTAAGGACGTTTGAACTTTAATAATACCTTAATTCTCTTGCAGTCTTTGCTTCCCTCTCATAACTCTTCTGTTGCTGTGAAAAACAGGGTGCATTTTAAAAGAACTTAGCAGGAAGTCCTCAACATATTTAAATGTTAAGTGTGCTGGCAACTCAGTCACTGAGCTCATATTACCCTGAGACGATGATATATTTAAAATAATCAAATAAATTAGTGATGTAATCCCCTGCTATTCCAATTTTTTTTTTTTTAATAAAAGCTGCTCAGTTCAGAAATACTCTCTCATTCCATTCAAAATACAAAAAAGGTTACAGTAAAAAAAATAAAGTATGCCAATAAGTTACAAAAACTGAAGGCACAAATGTATTTTTGTTATATGAGGGACAGTACCATCTGGATCATAGACACGACACATTGCCATACTATACACACCAAGCAGCCAGTAACTTCTAGAGATTTACAGAAAGTCTGAACTAACCATAGATCTCAGACACTAATCCCTGTTCCCATTTTCACTGGCAGAAAATCATCTACGTCAGTATATTTTCCACACAAGATTACTGCTCTAGTAGTCATTTATCTGCCAAGGTATGAAAAGATTTTTCAGCTTTACACATCAATGCCAGTAACTGGTATATTTAAACCAGCACTATCCCTTCAACCATCCATTTTTAACAACATTTTCAGCAAGTTTTTTTCACAAATAGGTGAAACCACAAGGAATTAGAAAAGCACCAGAAAAAAAAAAATCAAGAGTTCCATTTAGCTGTCTTCTATGATACAAATAATATTTATAGAAAGTTTCACATTACATCCACCACTCATCTCAGCTACATGAGCAGACTCCCACTTCCTGTAGAAGTTGGAAAAAATTAATTTTCAAGTTTGCTATGTTGAAAACTTACCAAAGGGGACAGGGAAAAAGATACAAAAATTCTTCAATGATCATATCTTCAATGATCATATGAATTTGATTTTGAATATATTGTCAAAACACTGTAATCTCAGGCCTTTCTAAAATTGAGACAAACTCTTGAAATCTGAGTGGTAGTAGTTGAAACCTCGTTACTGAAGATGTGCAAACAAACAGACAGTTGTGATACCTTGGTATAGTTTCCAGCAAAACATAACTTCTTATATTTATGCTGTCTTGAGCCTATCCTCCAAAAAAACTGGTTTCAACACAAAGGAGACATTCATTGTCCCTTAAGGATCTGAAATGAGTTATACTGGAAGTGAATATTGAGTAAATCCTTCTTGAAAATTTGTTTTTTCCTTTGAATACTATTTTTTTCTCTAGATGTGATGCAACCTGAGAACTCATCTATGTATTTTTGTGGTAGGATCAGGGTGATGTAGCTCTGATGGTCCAGGAGGTGTGAAAAGCAAGGATGTTTTTGTGGGCAATATCTTTTATTGGATCAACTGCATGGTTGTGTAGTGCCCCTGCTCAAGACTGGGATCGTGCCCGGTGCGCAACAGCCAATAAGTATATCCGGGATGGAAGTACAGAAGAAGTTTATTGCCAGCAGTAAATGTTGCAAGCGGATAGTTCATGTAATAAGCACACAGACAATTTTTTTTGGTTTATTTATACACCCTTTTTTATATATGCTTCTTACTATGATTGGTTAAAACCCTATATAACAATCTTTTATAGCTACTCCTCTATGCGCATGCTTAAACACTCACACTTTAGCAGTGTGGCTCATTTGGTTGCTAGTTCTCCTCCCAGGGGCATAAAATTTAGTATTATAATAAGCCCTTTCACCTAGTTCACTGTTTCTTCTTGTTTTTCCTCGAGCTCCTTCACCTAGTACTGTTGTCTCTTCCTATCATAGCTGTAGAACAAGATGTTCATAGGACATTCTATACATAGCATTCCTTATAGTTGGAAAAGACTTAGACAAACTTTCAAAGGCAGCGCATATTGCCAAAAGTCCTTGCCTCTATGTACATTTGTAAGGCAAGATTCCTTGAGTAGATGCGATATCTTTTATTAGACCAACTGAGTAGTTGGAAAAAAACGTTATTTGCAAGTTTGTGGGTGCAATAACCCTTCTTCAGCCATGGGGAGTCTCTGCAGTTGTGAGACTCCACTGAACAAAAGAAGCTAAAAGTGTGGCAGGATATCAGTAAGAATGTAAGTAGGTAGAAGCTAGAAAAACAAAAAAAGTAAAGCAGGGAAGGGAGGGGGAAGAAAACGGGGGAAAAAGGCCAAAAGGTGAGTAGGAGAGACACTACAGCAGTGGTGATTCAAGGTAGAAAATATGTTCTCTCTTAAAAAGGAGGTAGCTAGAAATTAGGAAGACAAAAAGGTCAGAAAAGTAGGGAAGAGGAGAAAAGAAAAGGTGGGGGAAAAGAAATATGTAAGAGGTCACGTCTGGCAGATACCTGGTGAATCAGATGTCAGGCAGGTTGTAATATGTCATAAATTCAGTATCTGTATTGAGTCTATGATTTTTGAAAGGTAGATTTATGAAATATGTGTAGGCTCATCTACTAACAGTGTTTTGTAAATTCCCTTTGAGGATTAGAACATTTGTAATATGTATATTTGTAATCCACCCATGAATTAAGAACCATCCATATAAGAGCACTAGTACCCTAATGCAACTGAAAAAAGTTGATTTATTTTATTTTAGATTGTTCAGACAAACTAACAATAATGCAGTAACAACACATAGCTATTCCACCCATATGTTTACATCCATGCTATCTCAGGCAAATGCTAATTCTATCCTGTACAACCTGTCAAGGCTTATTTAAATATGGAAAATAAGCCTCAGGTGAACGTAGAGAAAACAAAATTTGCTCAAGAATGTGAGGTTACCTGGACATTTTTCCCCTCTTACAACACAAAAAATTCCTTTATAAAATTTAAAACAAGAAGATTAAGAAATAATGCACAAGTTACATTCAAAAGAAAAACGTATCCTCGTTTAAAACATCGTGTGCTATTTGGATCAACATCCAGGTTTTGATGCATCATGTTGAACCAATATTGGATACATCTTCAAATAATTCTGTCTACATATGTCAAAACTCTACTAATTACAAACTATTTCTAATTTTTTAAAAGATGTTTAAGGAAGACAAACTAGGTAATGTTGCTCAATGAGCACACAGCTTTAATCTCTTGACAAACTCATGACTTCCTGTGGAAACTCTGCAGAATACAGCAAGACATTTGCCCTGAAACCTCTCCATCCCCATCTTTAATTAATGTCTTAAGTGTGCCAAAATGTGTCAGAATATTTGATTTACTATTTTATAACTTGGTCAGACTCATAGAACAATTTTAAAAACTCTGAGCATTTTAGATATCATGCGATATAGGATTATATATAATTACATCAGTATTGAAAGAATGTGAATGTATGGTATACAGCTATTACTATTCCAACTCTATCATTCTATATATTTTTGCTGTTATAAGTGCACAACTGCTGATCACTTTTTCCATGAAATGTATTTTTCATTTTACAAGTAAAAGGGTCACTGCAAGCTGTGGGGTTTGATACCATACCATAGATCTAGATTTTAGCTCTCTTGTTCTAGGAACCACTAGTGGCACTAGTGATTTTGGAAGAAGTCCTTCAAGCCAGCTAGGGTTTCACTCTTGATTCACTTAATTGATGAATTCACTGTACCACCCAGGCACACCTGTTTGTTGTCAGCACTGAGACAAGTTGGGCAATCTACCTTACACAGCAGTTTAGCTAGCTGACCTCCCTATGGTTTCAGTTTGAAACTAGTTATTTAGCTAAAGACCAGTGGCTTAGCTCCTTTTACACCAAAGATGAAAACCAGAATTATAATCATCTTTTTTTTAAAAAAAAAAAAAGCCTAAACATGTCACTGTCAGTTAAATTACTAGGTCAAACATCATATATTTTAGAAACACATTTTCACCATAAGCATGACACATGAATCTTGAATTAAATTTCATTTTACCAGAAACAAAGAAAGTACCAAAATATTCCTGCCTAAGCTATTTACAAGGGAATTCTCCCAAATGAGAAAGCTGGGTAGATTTTTTTTGCAATATTTTTGTCATTTTTACAAAAGTGTTTCCACCAGCTAAAATCCATTCCTGTTTATATAATTATTTATATCCACCAAGATACATTAAATCCTACATTTAAGTTAGTGCATTTCCATCCCTGCCCACTGTCTTTTTTTCCTTATTGTTATTGGGCAGTGAATTAAGCTCACAGACTTATGCTCCAAGGCACAAAAAACACCTAGTACTACAAGAAAGATGAAGATTCTAAGGAAAGATTTGCTCCTTCGGAACACCTATAAACTACCAAGTTCTTGGCAGCTAATAAGGTCTTTAACCTGCTCTCATAGATGTATCAAGCAAAGCTCACTGTAAGACTGGGAAAAGCATTAGTCCAACAATTACAGGAATCAATTAAAATTATTTTGCTGAACACTGACTCATGACAATGTTTATTATCTATATTTTTAAAGCCATTTGAGATTAAGAGAAAGAGCCTAATGTTTATTACAAAACTTTCATTTGTCCTTTATTTTAATTTAACTTTAACCAGAACACCACTACAAAACGTTGTAAATATCAATTAGCAAACTAGCTGCTAAGGGTAAGTTTAAACACTAATGATTAAATTAAAATTGCCAAGCCAGGTTCTTTATCTGGAGACTTTGTACAAAGTTCTAACCTAACAATTTTAGCAAGGATAACACCCTTCACAGCCACACTGTTTCAAAGCCACTCAATAGCTCTAAGCAAAAATCTGAGTCAAACATTAAAGACTCAAACATATTAGCTCACATTACGAATATTAAATGGAGAAAAAAAAACTTACTTGACTGTAACTCGATTGGATAAATCCTGAAGGTCCCCAGGATGAAAAAGCTGAGCTTCTTTCAATCCAATACTTTCACAAGCTTTCAAAAAAACATTTATATTATCCTGTGAAGAGAAGTAAAAAGTGATTGCTTAGTTAAACAGCAGTGAACACGGACTGCAAGATGACTAGTATGAATTGCTAAGTTTCAAAGTCCAACTCATGGAAATTAAGTCTTCCAGATCATAAATTTTAGTAATATTTTATATACACACACACACACACACACACACACACACAGACCCTGGTTTTTTGATCTTGTGACTGACACTCGCGTTAAAGATTACCTGGTATAAGGCAGTGGCCAGCCAGTAAGCAGTAATCTATACTTTGATGTCAGCTCTGTTCTGCAAACAAACGCCCTCTTTCCAGCTTTGCACGACAAGCCTCACCTCCTGCCTTTAAAAATAACTTCAGCTACTGACATTCACCCACCCAGAAACAGTTGGCAATGGAGGAATAAGAGGAGGAACATTCTGTTTCTATGATTACAGATTACAGAATGATTGTGGAATACTGCACCTGGAATCTGGGTTTGCTTGCTGAGCAAGCTCTTGAGAGAAAGGCACAGAAATCAAACTGTATAAAAAATTGCTGCTGCTTTGGTTAAGTTTATTTTTCCCCCCAGTGTAAATGGCAAAATATGGGTGTGGTACAATACTCTCAGTTACCTGGTCTGTAGCAGGTGCAATCACAGGCAATATACAAATACACAACAGCAGGAAAAGATTACACAACTTGTGGTCTCCATTTCATAAACAATAGGCAGTTTTCAAGAAATTCCTTTCTTGTTAGCAAGGAATGCTACTATCATCAAAAGAATGTGCCCTCTTGTCACCATTCAACATGACAAAGTCGCAGGAGAAGGGACACAAGGTTACTTAATTCATAAGATAGTACAGCCTGTGTCATTCACAGCTTGTGAAGTTAAAGTACTATGCCACAGAGTTTCCAGTGTGTAAAACAGCCATTTTGACAATTTAGTACTACCTTAAAAAGCTCTTTCTTTTAGCTCTCCTTGGACACAAAACCAGTTCAGCCATTTAAACTATATTTAAAAAGCCACAACAAACTGTCAGCTGGTTCCAGGAAAAAAACTGAACTGTATTTCTGTAGGTCTTTATTGCATCTTAGTGTATTTACAATTTTCCTGTATTTCTTAGCATACTTACTTTATTTGTGGAGAATGTCCATATACAGATATTTAACATACCAACTGGGAGCTTTCTTATATCATACTTCACAAAGCTCAGCCTCATTCCAGGGAGGGATTTCACCCATGGAAACCAGGAGTAAAATGTCTCCAGGTGTAGGCAGTTCCTCCAACGTACTGAGGTGGCAGCAGGGAGGCGGGAGCAGGGGGGTGGTAGGGACAGTTTGAGAAATACTGGAGAAAAGGCAGAACCATAATCAAACGTCTACCCACATACCTTCTCTTGAATGGATTGTGATGTTGTCTGTACAAGCAGCCAAATTATAGCTGTCCTTTTTTTAAGGATGCACGGTGCAAAGAGACTCCCATTCTTTCTGCCTCCACCCAGTGCAATCACAGAAAAATCCAGGCAAATCTGGCCCTTAATCTACACTGTCAGTTTATTGAGGCCTACAGACTTCTCTACTTTAAAAGAAAGCAAAAGTCTGAGTGGATGCCTTTCCTTCAAGGATTTTACGAACTGCTTTGGTCTGGCTGAATCCTCAGGCAAACTACTAAAACAAACAGTTTAGAAAATGTTTAAGGGATGGGAGAGGCCAAATATTAGAGTCCAGATGTAGTGCCCTGAAAGGTATTACAGCTGGAAGGAGACAAATTGCAGAGGTTTTGGGGAGCAGCACAAGAAAACAAGAATAGGAGCAGAAGATTGTAAGCTAGAGGTTATTTAAATGCTTGTGCAGTCCATCAAAAAGGTGAAAAAAAAAAATACCAACAGGCTCTGGGCAGTCAAAAATAAATGAGCAGTTACCTGGGCTTTAAGGTGACAAGTAAGGACAGTATCCTGTCAGTTACAGGCTAGGGCATCTGTTTCTGTGGGACTGGGCTCTTTTGCTTGGAGCTAAATTTCTTAGCAGTGGCAGATATCACAACAAGAAACAAATCAGCAAGAAAAGTTTAAGTTGAATATTAGGGGAAAAAAAAGACTCTTTCACAAGGAGGGTAGAAAACCACTGGAACAGGTTACCCAGGGAGGGTATAGAATCTCCGTCCTTAGAACTTTTTAAGACCTACCTAATCAAAGGCTGGGATGATCCAGTTGGGGCTGGGCCTGCTTTGAGCAGGGGGTTGGACTAGATGACTTCTTGAGGTCCTTTCCAACCCTAATTTTCTATGATCAAGCCTTGAAAAAAGGTTGCACCCCTTGGTAGGCTGGAAGTACCAAAACCAAGAGAGTCAGAAATTGCTGGGTTGCTGAGCAAAGGTATAGAAAAGGGAGGAGGACATAAAAAAAATTAAATTAGATCTTGGTGATAGGAAAATTAAGGAAAAGTTAAGAAATGAAGGGTAAGACTGAAAGTAGCAGGGAAAAAAAGGAAAGAGAAAGAGCAGGAACACCTTCATCTCAAAGGAAAAGAGCCTGATGGTCAGCTCCCTCATCTAGGAAGCAGAAGACCAATGTTAAGTTCCCAGATACTAAATAGTTATTTTTAATTGACAAAAAAAAAAGAAGTTGCTTAAAAGCTAATTTATTTGAAATTTTCTGGTGTCATTAAATAAAAGTAAGAGAGTGACCAAAACAAACTGCATAGCTGACAGTGCTCCTTTAAAAAAATATATATAGAACAAACAATGCTTTAGACAGAAAAAGGCCCTTTTTTGATAAGGGCAAGTAATAAGTAGATTTGATCAGTGTTCCTATATACAAGAAAGCCAGCAAATAAGGTTATAATACAAAAACGCCAAGAATCGAAAGAAAGCAATGTACTTTATTATATGCACTATCACTTCAAGCAGTTATGGTAAGAAAGCTGTCTAAGTAAAAATAACAGTTTTACAGATCAGCTGGTGGAGAATACTCAATATTATTACATGTGCACAGCTTTCGGGCTAAAAAAAAGTTTATGCTACTTTTTACTTGTTCTTACTTCAAGGCAAATTCAGATTTAGGAAAGGAAGTACAGTTCTGTTCTCCCTTAAACATCAAAAAGAGTAACAAAGTTGAGTGCAGCATTTTGAACTGGTATAGAAGCCATTGTTAGAATAGTTAGATTCCACTTTATGTTTTGCAGAACAAACAGAAAAGAACATTCTTACCTTTAAAAGTAAACAAATTTAAAATGTCAGAGATATCAAATTAAATAGGGAAATACGGAAATAATGCTAATTTTACCAAGTCATTTTTCAGAATGGAACAATACTTTATTAAAGCTGGGGGTTAATATTAAATTTAAGGGAAAAGGGCCATATTGGGGCAGAACACCAGTCCATCTCACTCCATATCCTGTGTTTTACAAAGGCAGAAAACACATAGTATATGTGCATCCAGACAGATCTATCCCCTGCCTCTCTCCTCCTGTAGCTTGCAGAATTCACAGACCTATGAAGATCCTAACTGAGGAGCTGCGGCCCTTTCATGTTGACTATCCACCAAAGGAGGCCTGATTAAATTATCAGCCTCTACAACAGCCTATGGCTGGGGTTTTCAACCTTTTTTAGTTGGTGTATCCCTGTCGGCCAGTCAAGAAGCAGGGAGTCCCCAAGCAAAACCAGAAGTGCCAGCTATTTCTCTGGGCTGATGCTGCATACCCCCTGAGGCCTTCCAAAGTACCCTCAGCTGACAACCCCTGTCCTATGGCAATGAACCCCACAAGATAATTGCAAGCTACATTTAAAAATTGTATCAGTAAACTTTTATTGGTCCATATAACATAGGAACCAATAAAAGAAAAATTGTCCTGCCCCTGTTTTATTGTACATCCTTTAGTTCTATGGTAAATAACAGGGTGGACTTGATTTAAATGACTGGTCAAGAAGCCTCAACTGAATCACTGTTTTCTACAAAAAGTGCATTCTAGTTGTTTGATATAACCTGTGTTCAATGCTATGGAAATAGGCTCCAGGACAGTCAGGATAGAGTCTATATTTCTTTTTAGTCCAGTGTTGAGAACTTTGGCTATCACAATTCCATCTATTTTGTCATGATTTTGTTCACAAATTGTCATCAGATTAGGCTAGTTCTCAATACAATTGCTCAAAACAGTCCACTGCTGAGTTTCTCTGCACATCTTGTGGGAGACTGTTTGATTCTCCCTGCTTTTTCAGAGCAGCTGCCGCAAAGCGGTTATTATGGAAGGATTTTGCAATGTCAACAACATTCTGCTCAACATGTTTCTCTTTTGTTTTCACTGCCCATCCCTCCCTGCATTTATTTCCAGACTCCTCCTCCTTGCCCAGATCTACTCTAACCCTAATAATCCTCTATTCATTTTTCTTGAAACTTTCAACTTTTAGAGAGAGGATAGGGCTTGACTCTGTGTACACAAACTAACAGAGACAATAGGGCTGATGGGTCTGTTTTCTTTCATCTCCCTATACTGCTATTAACAAGGATGTTATCTCTGGAGACGAATCCAGTTTGAGAACTGAAACAAAACATCAGAGATGCTTAATGGGATCTTCTAGACAGAGCACTGTGTCCCATTGGGTAGAGTAGTTTTCTTTAATCTTTACTAATCTACAGAAGAACCTATATGAACCCCACAAGATTAAGTCCCTAATATAGTCCATGGCCTATTGTGACCTATTTATAAAACTTTTCTAAAAAGGTTACATGAATATAGTGTCTTAAATAGTATGTAATTAGAAGTTAGAATCCCTATTCCATGATGATAACTTTGAGCTTTAACAGATCTTAAATTAAAACCATCTTTATATAGGTTTTGTTTTTTAAAAAACAGCATTTTAACAGAAATAAAAAATATAATTAGATAAAAAAATCTGATTTAAATAAAAAAATCCAATTTTTAAATTTAAAAAATAGTTGATTTTTATCCACCCTAGTAGAGAAATCCCTTTTTACTTTCTCCATGCTATTCATTATTTTATAAGCCTCTGACATTCCCTTCAGTTTATGGGACTGAGCTAGAAAAGCCTTTTTCCATGTAGTCTCTCCTCACTCGTAAACTCTCCACGCTCCTTGTAATCCTTGTTGCCCTTTTCTGTACCATTTCTACCTATATCCTTTAGAGGTGGGCAGACCAAAACTGCAAGCAGCAGTTAAGGTGTGGGAGTACTGCTGGTTTCTGAAGAGCCATAATAACATTATTTTGTTTTCAACTCCTTTTAGAATAATTCCCAGTACTCTATTTGTTTTTACTACAACTAATGAACAAGCCACTGCTGTCAGAGAAATATCTGCAATAATTTCATAATCAATTTATTGAATACTAACAGTCAACATATGGCTTACCATCATAAAACAGGCTGCAATTTTAACAGTAAGCAACACTAATCCCATAGTACTCTATGTGCATTACTTGACTATAAATTGGGAAGTGATGTTGGAAGTCACCAATACATTGTAGCTGTGAAGAAGGAAAAGAAAACAGAGACAGAGAGAAATATCCTATGATGTATAAGGCATTCCCAGAAGATACAGGGAAGTATCAATGTCACTGTACAAGTTTTTTGTTATTATTATTATTGCTATCTTTTTGAAGGCCAAATCAGTTCCAAATAAAGTGGGCAAAGCCCAATAGTCAAGTTGCAAAATTTGACTGAACAGAGCTCAATCAACAAGTCTGTGAGGCTCTACCACCGGCTAAGTATCCTTCCTCCCAAGCCCATCAGTCTGGGGCTTTGGATATTCTCCAACTCCAGGAAGGCATCCTAGGTGACTCACTGGGCCGGAGGCCTTGGGATTCAGATTCCCTCCCCATCTCCACTGTCTACCTTGATCTTAGCCAAAAGGTACTTTACCCTAAAAGCCAAAAAAGTACAAGCAAGCTTGACAAGGCCTCACCTATAAAATGGTGCAGAGAAGAGCTTTCAGAACAGAGGAACAAAAAAAAAGCCTGTCCAAGAGAAAACTAATGGCTTGCTTACACCACCTCTGTGCTATGCCCAGAACTGCCTTTGGCAATAATAACCCACCCATTTGTGTCAAATTGTAAAAATAAAATAATGAACCACTCTTAGGCTCTCTGTTATTGGGTATGCTTATGAATGCATGATATAAGGCTAGTCTAAAAATCTGTACATTGCCTCAGTTCCATAGGCAAGTAGGGAAGAAATGGACACACTATAGAGGCTGTGTAGACAGGACTTAGAAGAGCTCACCTTATTTAACCTATCCAAATGAAGGCTGAGCAAGGGAATAATGAGTGAGGTCTATAAATACATGCATGGTAAACACCAGAGAGGAAAAAAGGCTATTAAAACTAAAGAACAATGTTGGCACAAAACCAAAATGAATATAAATAAGGCCATGAATAAGCTTAGGCTGGAAATTAAAATATAGATTCTAATCACCAGAGCAGTGAATCTCTTGAACAGTCCTCCCATGGGAAATAGAGGGAGGAAAAGGAAAGCAGCTAACTAGTTTTAAGAAAGAGCCTGACCAGTTTATGAAAGGGATAATACCAGCCAGTTGCCTGTAAACAGCAGGGGACTGAATTCAGCTACTTAGGAGAGCCCTTCTAGTCCTCAAATTCCCTCAGGTCATCATTGATATTGGGTGCCTTCATAGAGAGAAAACTTAAGACTGAAGCATCAGCCACAAAATTCTAGTATATTTTTGCCAGCAGTTACTGTGCACCGTTTATATATATATAAAAAAAAAAAGTGAAAGGAAACAACAAAGCATTTAAGCAACTCCAAACACAACTTCATTCTCACAAAAGCTATAAAGATTAACCACACCACAAAGGCTGGCTTGTATAGAAATATTACAAGCCAATATTTTATCTTGCTTGAAACATCAAAGCAAGCCACACCCAAAAACATCTCTGAGACGCCCAACCTGCCGCTGGAAGCATAAACCAGGCTTTGGACACACACACGAACAGGCACATTAATGCTACAAATCTCAAGAATGACAGATGGTGCCGCACCCCGACAAATGCACCTGTCCCTGAGCCATTGTTGGGATCTGCTAGCCACATACCTTTTCTGTGTTTGCTACTGAGCCTTTCATAGGTAAATGTTAGTGCTGCTTCCTATAGTCACTGTGACAAGAGTTAGAAAACTGCTTAATACAGGGGTGGGCAATTATTTTGGGCAGAGGGCTGCTTATTGGGTTTTGGCAAGCCAGAGGGCCATGTGATAGGCAGTCAGGTGCAGATAAATATCAATTTTTAAAATTTTTTTAGGGGCCCCACAGGCTGGATAAGATGGTCTGGTGGGTTGCATGTGGCCCACGGGCTGCATTTTGCCCACCCCTGGCTTAATAAGCATCACTGGTAAAAGGAAAAGGCATGAAATCCACACCTCAAATGTGGAGAAAAAGCTCTCTAAGTGGAAGGTGTTAACATGCGTGGCATGGAAATAAAACTGGAGATGCTGTGGAGACCAAGGGAAAGAGCACAAATAAAAAAAATGAAGAATGAGAGAACTCAGAAGAGAAGTAGTACCAGAGAGAGAAAGAAGATGTGTGTGATAAATGACAGAAATGGAAGGGGAAAAAACAAGAACCCATGATAAAAAATTTTAAAACCAAAGCAGCAGCCAGGGCATGAGACACAAGATTGAGGAAACAAATTAAGTTAAATAGAGCAATTGTATCTGTGCTACCATAAGGGAGCAAGAGTGGGCTTACGTGCCAGCTTTTTGTTTGTTTTTTTATCAGATGATGGCTTCAAATTTTCTTTGTAGCTTTTATATACAAGGGAATATGTGCCGATTATAAATTGCACTTCAAGAGTTTGGACACAGAGTTTACACTTATGCCTCTTCACTTGGCCAATTTCTTTTCACCATCCTCAAGGGGAAGGCAAGGGTGTCAAAGCTCATTTACATTAAATGCATTTCCTTTCTTCAAGGGTGTACTTGGTAATCTAATAAAAGGTATCATTTTGGAACCAAGAGTTCTAGTTTTTTGCATGTCTATTTCCTTTCTTCAGCGTTTAGTCACACTGGGTGGGAAGCACATGGTCTCCTTATGTAATCACTTTTCCAAAGTTCACATACTAAGATCCTGTTATTTAGTTGGGACAAACAGCCTTTTACCATTAATAGGAATTTAGTTGCGGAACATCTTCTTAATTTTAAAAAAAAGCATACGGTGCATGAAAGGAAAGCAGTCTAGTTAAAGGACTGGATGTTTTTTATTTTTTTTTCCTCTGTCTCCTTAGACCAAAAAAGACAAGCCTTTGACATACACATTGGGTTCTTTTTTCTTAAGTCTTCACCCTGCCTTTCCAGTGACATTTAACGGCAATGGCAAGCAAGGGGAAAAAAATTAAACAAACCAACTTGAAAAGAAAGAGAGAGAAGCAACAGGCCTTCTGAAAAAAAAATTTCTTTTGCAAGCTTACAGAATTTCTTAAAGAAACCATCCATCCCCAAGGATGGTATGTGTGAACACAAGCTGACAACCTACAGCCCTTGGGATAGATCCACTCCACAGAGCAATTCAATTTAGTCTGAGAAGATGGGGTTTCTGCAGTGTTTCAGTAAGGGGGTAGGAGGAGGAAGGGGCTTTGACTGTGGCAGCAGGAAGAAGTGGTGACACTTAGATCAGAAGGGCAGGCCCACCTTTACCTGTGCTGGATTATGTTGGCCTGCTGCTCCCTAAATGTTGCCAACCCCTGTTTAAAAAGGGTATCACAGGTTTATCTCAACAATAACAACATTCAAGAAGCAAGGAATTAGGGGGGCATGATACTATGCTCTCCCTACCACGCTTCGAAATCTCAGCTGAATGACACTTCAATTGTGTTGCTTCCCATTTCCAAATGCCAATTAACTACAGATGTGAAACAAACCTGCAGCACTTAAGTGTTCTGTAAAACTGAACATGAGGGACAGGATTATTCTCTACGCAACAGACCCTCTTCTCAGAATGCCTGATACTGTCCATGACCAAAGGACCCAACAGGCTGAAATACAGATTCTAATCCAGTTATACAAATATATTCAGTAGTGCTATGCGAAATTTCACCTGGCATTTTATTTCAAAGTTGTTTCAATGCATTTCAAGCTCAAAACGCTGAAATCAAAATGACACAAAAGCCTTCGAAACAGCTTTGAAATGAAACAGGAGAACTCAAAACGTTTTGAAAGTTTCAAAACATTGTAAAATTTCAAAGCCAGGCTTACTGGCTTCAGCTGGCCCTAGCTGGCAGCACCCGCCTCCTGTCATCTGGCAGGCAGATCAGGGGCTCACCAGCACCCCTAGGAGGGCTGTGGGGGCTGTGCCAGACTCTTCCTGGTGGTGTGTGCCCCCGTTCTGCCTGGCAGATGACAGGAGCTGGGTGCTGTCTCCTGGGGCCAGCAGCAGCACCCATCTTCCCCGTGCCAAGTGCGGGCTGCCCATCTGGCAGGCAGATTGGGCCCACAGCCCCGAGACGACTCTGGCACAGGCCCCGCAGCTCTGCCAGGATGCAGACAAGTCCCCAGTTTGCCTGTCTGCTGCATTTTATGTTTCCCCATGATAACCTATAACATCAAAACAGTGTCGAAACAGCAAAACAATTTTGATGAAACGAAACAGTGATTTTGAAATGACGTGAAACACGAAACAAAACACTGTTCCGTCGAATTGTCAAAATAGAAGTCGAATTGGAACGGTGCTGTTTTGCACAGCTCTAATATTCAGCATATTTCCCCATCCCCACCATTTCTTAAGTAACTGAGGGTTACTCCTGTCATCTGGCAGGCAGATCAGGGGCTTGCCAGGACCCCAAGGAGGAGGTGTAGTTGTATACTACAACTTTGCAGTATAACAGCCACACCCACACATGGACCCTAGTATAGTGAAGTGGTCTTCAGTACAGGCATTTGTCCACATGCATGAAGTTGCAGGAACACTGCCAATAAGTTAACTAAACCATCCTCTGCAAATTTAGCATTTTGTTTTCTGTTAGTGTTCCTTAACATAACATCTGTCTCTTTCTTCAAAGTTAGCGGGCTAAGTATTACTTGTTAGATACAGCATACCCGTGCATTGAGGGAAATTTAACATTACTGCCATTTTATTTATTCCCCTGAAAGTGATCCCGGATGTTAAAGAGCAAAAAACAAATGAACAAGATTTGAGCAAATATTCTGTGAAAGCAGAAAGCAGCATAGAGAAGTCACACTCTCATAGTACTGGAAAACTGCAGGGGTGAAAGTAGGGGTTGAAATGAAAGCAGTTCTAAAATCTACAAATACCATCAGTAGCTTATGCAGAAACACACTTACACATAAGTCACTATGCAAAGGAGAACTATTTTTTAACTTTACTAGTTCTACTCAAAAGTGTTTGCTTTTTTTGTTCTCTACAAGAAACACGTATTTTCTCATAAACACCAAAAACACAATAGATGCAAATATATGCAGTTGTAAAAAGTACTGGTGTGGTTAATGTAGTAGTTCATCTCAAGGTGAAGTATGTCACCCATCTTTACATTTTTAATTTATTTTTCTGTTTTGTTTTTGCTAGAGTGAGTGTTTTTTGAGACAAGACTGTAATTACCATAAATGCCACACTTACTTTTATTAAGTAGTACTGGGATCAGCAACCTATGACCCATGGTGTCTTTTGGATTTGGGATTCAGTGGCAGAGGGCTCCTTCATCAGACAGTCTCCCATTGCAGGGAGGAACACCAGCTTCAGATGCTTTACCCATATTGCTGGAGATACATGTGGCAGTAGGGTGCCCACCAACAGTGAGGTTGGATCATTGGGTCCAGAGCCTTGCCTACCCCTGAAGTAGTAAAGAGCACTTTGAATGTGTCTATGCTGTCTCCTGAACAAGAATGGATGCAACATCAAAAATAAGACAAACCTGCTCAGCACTCTTCTAGTATCTGTGCATGGTGTCAGGGCACATGCACTTCAGCCTCACAAAATCATTTAGTTCACTAGTTTGTGAGCTTGGGGTCAGTGGTTAGAGTTTTTCTGATGGTGTAGCCGTTCTCCTACTCTTTATTTGTTTTCATTTCAGAATATGCCGTTTTAGGTAAATTGCATTTATGTCTTTGGATTCTAAAAGCACTCGTTTTTAAGGCATGGACTTTGGCTATTAGTAAACCTAATTAATATGTAGTTTAGACCTGTAGAATA
Source organism: Caiman crocodilus (assembly GCA_030014935.1). NCBI lineage: Eukaryota > Metazoa > Chordata > Crocodylia > Alligatoridae > Caiman > Caiman crocodilus. The sequence goes on from JAGPOW010003316.1 coordinate 124,691,467, forward strand.
AGTGTGTGTGAAAAATGTAAGATTGCCATTTGTTTTCTCAGAAAAGAATGTGCAGTGGAGATGAAACATGTTTCTTTGTTCAATGATCCTGTAAAACTGCTCTAAGTAAATTGGCCCTGAAAGCATATATTAGTCTGTGAAAATAACTTTAACACTGGGAAGTGTTAAGATATGGGATTATGAAGTGTAAACTATGCCAGCTGTCCAACTGACATCCCATGGGCCACATCCAGCCCCTGAGGGGTTAAACCGTGTGCCCTGTTGCCCTGTGCTCCCTATCTAGTTCACATTTCCTGTCTGACTTTAGCTGCTGACCCTGGGTTCCTGCTCCCTCCTGCTGCTTTCACTATCTGGTCCTGTCTGTGGGGATGGAGCAGGGCAGACTGGAGCTGAGGGCACTTTGGCCACAGGGCTTGTGGGGCACCCCAAGAATACTGCATGGCATGGCAGTACTAGTGTGGTGCAGTACAGTACAAAGCAGTGGGAGTGGGGGAGGGGCACCTGGCACTGGGAGGCATTTGTGGAAGGGAATGTGTGGAAAGAATGAAAGATTTTATAAAAATCTAACTAAAACTTAACACTTGTATTTCTAATGCAGTTTCCTTTTGCAAAATTCAAAGTTCTGAGTCTTGTGGCATCTGACCTCCAAACCACATACTTGTTGAAGAGGATAAATGAAACAGCCATTTAAGTCTCATGGGGTGTGTATAGAAGTCACTTGTTTCACCATTTAAAATGCTTTATTTCCATTACATAACAGAAATATATGGCTTTTTATATTATTTTAAAAATGGGTACAGCACTTTAACCCTTGTTAAATGAGGTATTTGAAGTGCTGTATTTTACAGTACTTTAGCAACCTACAGCATTTTACATAACTTCTGTATACTAGTTACATTTCAGATCAGTGAAGAAGCCCCAGATGGCTCTGGAATACCTTCTGCCTCCTAGCCTGGAAAGTGCCCCCCCTCCCCCCCTTCAACTGATCACTATATTTCTGTCATGTTTAAGACCTCTGTAACTTTATACTGCTATAAAAAATGCTCTAAATTACAGTGCTGCAAAACATGCACAGAATACTTGCATACACACCCATGGTGTAAATACCTGATTTAGAAGAAAGAAGGCCATCACCTTTCATTTATCTCTTGTTAGGTATAAAAAACTGTGGTAGTACAATTATTGTCTTTCATAGAAAGCGACTAAGGTTGTAATGCTTTGCTTTTACATAGTACTTTTCATCTTCAGTGTCAAAGCATTTTATGAAGAGGTCAATATTAGTCTTATTTTACAGATAGGGAAGCTGAGACATAAGTGAAGTGACTCAGCTGAGGTTACCCAGTAGGCCAGTGTCAGAGCCAGAATCAAATTGAGGATCTAGTTCTTCTGAATCCCCATCTAGTTATTTATTCTAGTAGACTATGCTGCAAAAATAAAAATTCTGAGTTTAAATGGGAAATACTGGACATGTCTACATGCGATGCTATGGCGATGTAGCATCTACAGGCAAGAATCATGATACCGCAGCTACACTGTTGTAGCAACACAATCTCCGGTTATAGCGAATTGCTATGGTGATGTAGTGACTAAAAATAACTGCGTGGTGAGCATGGTGCAGTACGGGGTGTTACTGTGACATCTTTTAGCATTACCCAAAAGAAGTACTAAATGATGGTGCAGTAACAATGGTGTCATTGCAGCATGTGTAGATGCACCCACTGTTTACCTTCAACAAAAATAACCCCAAGCTGTAGCAGAACACCTTGCAAGCTGGAAGATAGAGGAGGCTGTATGTAGAACCATACCTCAGCTATCCCTCCCTTCCTCTAACTTGAGATAAGGATATAATTATTATTAGTATACCCTTAGAACTAAACTGAAATAAAATCTGGGCTTTGACTCAAGTTTTTGGAAGAAATAAGGCTTCTTACTATGTAAAGGTACAGCATGCTGCATAACATCCAGTGACTGTGTTAGGAGAATGTAGTCATTGAAATGGTGTTCACTGAGGTGTGGTGCTCTTCTGCTTGAAGTACTATGGAATGTTTCAGTCTTAATGATGAATTTCCTTTAATTGTTTTCTGTCATTGCCTAAAGACTTTGAAATGCAGATCTGTGGGTAAAGGATAGGGCAAGGTAGAGTCTGTAGGGTGTTTGTCATAATTGGACTGGAATTCTAGCAGAAAGAGAAGTTTCTAGGCTGGACTCACAGTTTACAGTACTTTATAGAGGAAAATGTAGCCTAATAGATTGAATGTTAAGAAACTTTTGATTTTGGACTACTAAGTGTAGTACCTGATCCAAGTATCTTACTGTCACTTAGTAAATGTTATATTTATTTATGAGCTGTATGGAGCCCCAAAAAGTGTTTTTGGAGGATATTTTGTACGAAACCTCACAGTAAATTGAAACGGCAAGGGAATTGTTTGGAAGTATTGACAAAATGCCAACTGTGGCACTGCTAATGAAACCCTAATTAAAATTTAGAGAGATGATTTACAATGATCTGTAAAATAACATAAGCTTAAAAAAAACACTGTCCTATTGAGTTAAGTGCCACACCTAACTCTATACTAAGACATCAAAAAGCCTCTTCTCCCAGAAGTGCTAGTACTAGCAAATCTCATGAAGTATGTTGCCAGGTAAAGGGCAAGGAGTTTCTGTTTATCTAGCAACACAGTCAGCAGTAGTATGCTATGTATTGTTTCTGAATGCTATTTTTATTTCCTTAACATGACTACCACGATATTTGTAAGAAAACTTTTTTTTTTTTTTAAACCCTAAAAATGACATTCATATACAATTGGTTCAGATCTCAATTTGTGGCTTGATTTCCTCTCCTGTCTTCACTCCACATGCAGGAGAGGTATGTTGGGGTGTTGCTGCAACAGCCATTCATTGCATCTTTATGTTTTGCAGGGCACAAAAGTGCCTTTTCTTCTGGCTTGTTATGGTCTTTTTATTGTAGTATCTGGACATTTAATTTTATAATTGAGGACAAAAGGAAATGAGTTACCAGGTGGCAGCTTCCTGCAAGAAGAGTACTTGAATTGTATTAATATACTATTTGGCTTTCTGTTCCAATTGAGATTCTCTTAGTATGTATGCTGCCACTATGTTTAAATGCCTACAGTTGCAGCTCTTGCTATGTACCCACCTCTGACACACACTCCTTAATAGTGTAAAGGTAAAAGAATTTACAAAGGTGTTGGCAGCATCAGTGTTGCTTGCTGCATCTCCAGAATTACTGTACCCTGGTGACCACACTTTTTTTTTCCCCCTAGAACAAAAACAGTGGCATGGATGTGAGAAAATTCAAACATAACACAAGAATGTAGATGTGCCCAAATATGCATCTTCTCAGTTCCTGCTCAATGATCAGCAAAGCCTGAAATATTTTAGTTCCTGTTAGAACTGGCCCATGCAGAACAGCCTGTGAAAAAACAAGCTGTTCACAGAAGATGCAGTAAGCTTTTTCAAGGAAAAAGCGTGACAGGGGAAGACCATTTTTTTTTTTGTAAAGAAAAAAAGTAGACTAATCCCTTCCAATCGTCAAGGGATGCTAAATGAGTTGATCTCTGACAGTGACAGTACTAATAGGTGCGAACAGTTCTGTTCACTTCAAACGCTTGGTAAGAATACAGAGGGTTAATTTTACTTGCCATGCATTCTGAAGTCTAAAACTGAAAAGCCTGGGTGTACAAAAATGAAAAGATGACTGAAAGCTTTGCCAGCACCTTTCATGTTTCAGGGACAAGCCAAGAGTTATTTACTTATCCTGTTACTTATAAGGCTTCAGGAGAGTTTCAGCTTCATGTGGATTACTGTCATTCTGATTTATATATAGTAGGTTACTTTGGCATCATAGTTTAGCCACATTTAGTTTGTAAAATCTGTTTTCTAGAGAATAAGGAATGGAAAAGATTTTTTTTTTTTTTTTTAAGTGTAAATGGAATGTCAATAATTGGTAGCAAATTTAGGCCTTCTCTGAACAGGAAAATAACTTGGAAATAGGTATACTACACAAGCTTACGTGGATGGTTATTCTTCCTAAATGCTTTTTAAGTTAGCTTAAGCTATTTTGTGCAAGCCAAAGGGCATTATATTGACCTACAATATTGTTAGGATGGAATTAATGTCCACATGGGGAATCTGTGGAATTGTTATTGCCCTTTAAAATATGCACCGTCTTATTTCAGACGTTACCTTAAGCACATGCACCCTAGTTCACAGTTCACTAATCAAAATGGAAAACTTTCTAAACCTTCACCACCCTATACATATATAACTAGTATATACCACATCTTGTATATTCTAGTTAACTTTTGTAGTACGATAGCTTATCCTATGACAGCATAATTTTTTCCAAAATGTTCAAGAAACTGAAATACTGCCCTGTAAAAAGACAAGAAGAGTTGAGTATTAATACTCCCCTTTGAATTATTGTCACAAAACATATTGCTATTGTGTTAATGAATATGTTGCGCATGATTTTAAAAATACAGATATCCAAGACATGAAACTGCTGGAAATCTCATACTATTAAACAAGTTTCATGTTTATCTTTGGAAAAATATTAACAAACTCCCCAAAATCATGACAGAGAAAGCTAATCAAATTGACAGAGAAAGCTAATCCTCAGAATAATGAGTCTACTTTTTGCCCTAAATACAAGGGAATCTTCACCTGACAAAAGCCTCCTTACTGAATTATTTATTTATTTATTTTATGTAGGGTATACTAAAGGAAGGGCACTCTTTTGGACTCTGGCCTAGGAATAGACAGGAGAGATTGTAGTTCCCCCAACCCCTTCTATTTTTGTTACAAGTAATGGGATCAAACTTCAGGGCTAGGGGTGGAAATTAAACACAAACCAGTGTAAATGATCAGAAACTAGTTCAAATCTGTAACACAATAGAAGTTTAGTGCACATATAAACCACTTTCAAATTGGCTGAAACCAGTTTAAGGTAAACCTGGATGGATGTAGTAATGGTTGTACTTCCAGGGATCATTTCTATAGTTGATAATTAGAGAAGTGCATCTGAAGGTGATCAGACTTAACTGAATTAGGTTAAATAGGTTTATTGAACTTCTAGCCCAGATCCCCTCCAGAGCCAAGGTAACTCACTGTGCCCCAGCATCCTAGGTTGCTTGACACCTCACCCGCAAAACTTTCCCCAAGACGCCCATTCCAGCCAAGCGGGGAATTGTGCTCTAGTGCGCCCCCCCACATCTTCTGGCCTGGGCCACTGCAAGCATGTGGCTGCATTTCCGGAGTGAATGTCCGTTCACTTGCTTATCGGTTCAATCTACGCAACATAACCTGTGAATATTGAATCAATTCAGCCTCAGGCTTTTTGACTGTCTGTATTTAGCCTAGGTGTCTCTTACAACACCACTCTAAAGTATGTAATTAGTGGTGTAATTACTGGAAATAATCCAAACAGATCTGTGATGAACACCTAGACCTAATATCTGGTGTTATTCTTTTATGAATTTCTGACTCAGCCTTCTTTTGAGTATAAACAATGCGTAACTGGTACAGGCTGCTCTTGTGATATACAGCATCAAATTTAGTCCTAAACTAAATCTTGTATTCTGAGCTGTATGAAAAGTATAATAATGGATGTATGAAAAAAAATAAGTTTAAACATGGTTAAAATGCTTGCAAAGGTACAAATCTGTAAGGAGACTGCCTCATTTAGAATGTGCAAATGGGTTGGTGCATGCCTCCCAAAGGTACTCACCTCAAATATTTTATTTCCCAACAGGTTATCTTTTTTAATTGGATACCAAAGTGCCAAAATAAAAAAAATGTACAAAGGCAACAAAAATAAATCAAGGACATGCAACAAAAGTGTAATCTAACTGCCCCACCACCTCTAACACAGAGACTCTAATAGAAGAGTAGGAAAAGATAAGCTTGCAAAAAGCACATTCTGGACGAGCTGGTCCAAGGCATGAACAGAAAAACCTGACTGAGAAAGGTGGAGTCCACTGTTCCCTTCTGCCTGCTTGTGCTATCAAAATTGTTTTAGATGAACTGAAGTTAATCATGGGACAGGCAACCTGTTTTGCAACAGAAACAAGTTAATTCATTTACCGAAAGAAGGCTAAGCCTACTAATTAAGAATCAGTTAACAGAACTCCACACTTAAAACATTTTAGGAGAAGAAGATGACAACAGCACCCCTTGATCCTCATCTAAGTACCTTTTGAAGTATGAAGGTCCATCGTTTTTGTCTTGCCCTGGGAAAAATACCAATAAAAACAGAGCAGCAGCAAAGAGATTAAATCAGCTCCTCATTTCAACCCATAATAATAGGTTTTAGCAAGTCTGTACATACATTTTTCAAAACCACACACTCTGCCTCCTACTACTTACTATTTAAAAGGGCAAGTCAAAGTCATAAGACATTAGGTCAACAGTCAAAGAAATGGAATGCTAAGACATTCTTGATTATTAGAAGGAAGAATGGATTTTTAGGGGACAACTCTAAAGAAGTGTTTCAACCAGAGGTCAATGGCAGGATTAACTTTTCACACTAATACTTGTTACCAAGGTTGCTTAAACACTTACAAAAATGCTCCAGAACCAGTAAAAGCAATAGATTTGAATGTGTTAATAGTCCCCTTATCAAGGAGAGAGGAATGAAAGACAAGGAAACAAAAGCTAGAGCAAAGTTTAATAGTCCAATGTGGCATCAGGCTCACTAGTCAATTCTCAACCAGAATTGCCCTAGTTGGTTCCAATTCATTTCGAATTTTTAACCTGCTCCTCAGATACCTAATTGCTAACCAGCTGCACCACCTATGCTTCTAGCAAGATGGGGCTAATCTATATTTTCAATTAAGAGCAATAGCCTTTGCACAGGATTTCTCATTTACCACTCATTTCATATTTTCTGAAAAGAAAAGAAAGAAACAAAAAGGTGGAGCTTTTTGCTTTTTTAAAAAACAAACAAACAAACAAACAACCCCCCCCAAAAAGCCACCTATTCACTGGAAAATTTCTGACCAGCTGCATTACTGCTAGTGCAGAACAAAAAAGAAAGGCGGCAAACTAGAGTTGGTGGATGAAAATCCCCAATTCTCACCCACTGCAAGATATTTTTCTGGTAGAAGGCTTTGGAGGGCCATATACTAGTCTGCTGGACAAGAAAAGGAATGGCTAGATTAAGATGTTGACGTGTCATGTTCTAACATGATAACTTGTTATAACTCTTTTGGTTAGACCAGTGGTTCCCCAGCATTATAGATCAGATAACTCTAAAAATGTTTCTTACTAACTACTATATTTCCCTATCAAATTGAAAAACTTTAAAAATCAACAAAGAAACAGACAAACACGTACCCTAAATTTTGGGTGATCCACTGATCACAGGTTCTAAAGTCTCATGGGCCACCAGTGACTTGCAGACCGCAGCATGGGGACCACAACTATACATATAACTGAATGGAGGTCAAATTGTTTTTATAATTGATAGAAGTGTTTTCTTGTTTTTCTATTGCAGAAACAAAATGAGGAAGAGGATGGTTCTCCAATAAACTGAAACAGTAAAAATGACCACTAACTGTAGTAAGGCAGGACAGATATGCACCTTTATGGCAGTACAGGCTAGATGAATGGACTGTAAGGTGGATAGAAAAGTGGCTGGAACATCAGGCCCAGAGAATAGTAATTAATGGATCAATGTCTGGTAGGCAGTTTGTATCAAGTGGAGTGCCCCAGTGATTGGTCCTGGGGTTGGTTTTGTTCAATGTCTTCTTCAGTAACCTGGATGATGACACAGAGTGCACCTTCAGCACTTTGCAGATGACACCAAGCTGCGGGGAGTAGCAGATATACTGGAGGGTAGGGCTAGAATTCAGAGTGACCTACACAAATTGGAGGACTGAACCAAAAGGAATCTCATGACATCCAACAAGGACAAGTGCGAAGTCTTGCACTTAGGACCGAACAATCCCATGCATTGGTACAGTGTAGAGGCTGACTGGCTGGGCAGCAGCTCTGTAGAAAAGGACCTGGAGGTTACAGTGGACAATAAGATGAATATGAGCCAGCAATGTGCCCTTGTTGCCAAGGAAGCTAATGACAAACTGGATATCATTGGTAGGTGTGTTGCCAGTAGGTCAAGGGAAGCGATTATTCCCCTCTATTCAGCACTGTTAAGGCCACATCTGGGGTACAGTACTTCGTTTAGTTTTGGGGCCCCCAGGACAGAAGGATGTGGACAAAATGGAGAGCGTCCATCCAAGGGCAACAAAAATGGTGAGGGGGCTGGGGCACATGACTGATGAGGACAAGCTGAGGGAACTGGGCTTATTTAGTCTAGAGAAGAGGAGAGCAAGAGGGGATTTAATAGCAGCCTTCAGCTACCTGAAGGGGGGTTTGAAATAGGATGTTACTCGCCTGTTCTCAGTGGTGGCAGATGGCATAACAAGGAGCAATGCTCTCAAGCTGCAGCAAGGGAAGTTTAGATTACATATTAGGAAGAAATTCTCTCACTAGGAGTGTAGTAAAACACTGAAACAGGTTACCCAGAGAGGTGGTGGAAGATCCATCCTTGGAGGTTTTCCAAGGCCCAGCTAGATAAAGCCCAGGCTTGGATGATCTAGTTGGGGATGATCCTGCTTTGAACAGGGGGTTGGACCAGATGATTTTCTGTGCTCCCTTCCAATCCTGATTTTCCATTATTTATATGTTTTATGCAGCATCTATATGCCAGTTTCCATTTTTCCTAAAAATAAGATCCCTATAAAGAGAGACCTATCTAATCCTAGCACAGAATGGAAAAATTAAGTTTGTAAGCCAAGCTGCACGTTTTCTGGAAACTTATGATGGGTATGAAATCTACAGCTTTCATATCTCTGAATTCTCTGACAGTAACACATTACAAGCATCACAAACATGACATATATTGTAATTTTAAGAGTACTTGTAACTCAACTTGCCTTCTGCTCTATTTGTTTCTTGTATTGGGGAGGAGAGGAGGACTGGAACTTAAACGCATTTCACTTTGTTAAATTAGAATTTTATACTGAATGAAAATACACAATATAAAGCTACACACTAGCTCAATGCTATTTTATTAATCCACTGATTTTTTCAACCATGTGGGCTGTTCTCAGCTTAAGTGTAATGGTTTTGTACCATGTGGCTGCATGTCCAAGCAACTAGACAAATGACTCCCTCAATTTTTTGAGTCCCCTCAATTATCTCATGCCTCGCTATGTTATTTGAAATATTATATGTCTGAAACATGACACCTGAGCCCTCTCTTGGAAATTAGGCTCACTGCACCACCTTTCAACCCTGTTACAATTTATGGTAGCTCTAACTTAAGTCACGTACCTTCCACATCAACCTCAGCCCTTGTATTCCTGAAGGCAGTACCTCCTCCCACATCTTAGAAACTTGGCCTTAATGTTTAAATTGTCCTTATTCATTCACTTAAATCTCCTCTCAAAAAGCAACTGAAACTTCCATGAAAGCTTCAGACCAGAACTTTCCAACATATACAAGACACAATCATTCAGCACAGCTTTTCTTCCCTCATACTCTGACACAGATAACATTTACTGAAAGTATGCTTAATGACAGATATGGCATGTGTGTGGTATGAATGCAGGTTTCACTTCAGCTTCTAATCCTCCAAACACATTTGTTTCTTTATCTTTCCATCATGATTATACTTTAACTATGGCAAGATGCACCCAAATTTGTTAAGCAGCAATATAATGAAGCCAGAGATGATTGTTAAAAGTAGTTTTCATCTGTCAGCTGTTTTTCACTAAGGCAAAGCTTGGAAATTAAAAGGCAATCCTGCTTTAAAAAAAAAAAAAAATCACTAACTGCATCTCCTTTAAGTAAATGGAACTAACCCACCACAAAAATCATTCTACTACCATCCATTTAGGAAAGAATATTACAAACCTCAATTTGCTATTTCTACAAGCAGAACATGGCAGCATCTATTTCACAGAAATTTCAGAATATTATTGGGGCTTGGTACCCTTTTTATCTTATTCAGTAAGTTTATTTCTCAAACCAATTTTTAAAATCAGACGACACCTTCTGGCCTTCAGTAAAAATTGCCTTATTTGAACTCCACTGAAAACCTCTCTACTATACAAGTTTTCAGCAGGCTCCTCTTTAATTACATCTCAAATCTGAAATACTTTATCTAGACATGCTCACTTCATAGTATATTTGAGCTCCAAAGCATACAACCACCAAAAAAGCCAAAGCTTTGAAAGAATTCAGAGGCAAAGAATATTCATACTGCTCACTGCCACCCTCTCTTCCCCCACCCCCATCATAGTTCAGGCACAAACTTTGAAAAAAATGCTCAGAAATGCTATATAAGAAACAAGCTCCTGAGACAGACTGCAAGAAGTATCTAGGAAACGGAGATCCATCCAGTGCTTGAGCGGGACAAAGCCAAGCTTCGTAACTAGAGGCAACCAGAAAACAGGCTGTGAAAATTTAAAACAAGCAGCTGTCCAGCTGTCTGGGAATTTGGGAGAGCCATGTCCAGTTCCGAGATCCATCACTGATTCTCTGTGCCTCAAGATGTCATCTGTAAAATGGACTATGCTTTGTCCCTATTTCAGTCATGATGGAGGAGTACATGACTAAATTAACTGCAATAAGCACGATCCCAGTGCCAACTGTTACTTATACTTAGGGACCCACCAAAGTGATGGCAAGACAACAGGTTTTTCGCAGCCTGCTCATGTCAGGCAGAGCCAAGGTTGCAGTCATTTCATGGCAGCCCCGTCCCTTGCCACTAATGTGCTGACAACACCTTCACTCAGTCTACCTCATTACTTTTTTTTTTTGGTTGATTTTGTGGGAAATTATAGCCAATGTCAGATTTTCCAGCAATCATAGACCATACTGCTTTTTACAGATTCTGCAAAATCCATCAAACTGAGATTTAATTAGGTCCCTGCTTATACTGTAGCAAACTGCAGTTCTCCTCTGGGGTAAATGAGCACACAGCATTTTCATGTCAGCTATCCATTTTGTAATTTAGCTGTAATCCAATTAATTACAGGCAGTCTTCTATTTATGATGAACAGCATAAGACAATTGTAAATTGACACCCTGTTTTGAGGTTCCAATGAGGATGCTTGACACAGCTGCGGCCAGCTGGTAAATCAATTGTGGGGGGGGGGGTGCAGGGGCGGGGTGCAGATCAGTGCTCCCACAGCAAGGGAGGGATTGCAGCTGGGGCAAGCTGCTCAGCTGGGGTAGAGGGGCATGAGGAGGGGGTGGGTCAGCTACTGCCACTATGTGCCACCGGTCTGGGAGGGCATGGTGGGGGGATGTGTGCCCTGGATCTGCATGGGGCGTGAAGGGCCAGAGTTACACCAGGCTGCACTCTGGGCAGAAGGCCCAGCCAGGCCAGGGCGAGGGCGTGGAACACAGGTGCTATGAAGCCTCAGACAGGTGGCACGCAGTGGCGGAAGCCACTCCAGCCTCCCCACACCTCCCAGATGAGCCATGGCTTCACCCTGGCCCACCCTGGGCTGGGTGAGCGATGGCAGTGGCAGGGCATGGCAGGGGCATGTGCCCCAGATCTGTGTGGGGCGGCCAGGGCTGGGGACAGCCCGGGCTGCACTCCAGGCAGGCAGTAGGGGCTATGGGGAATTTTAGGGTGGCTGCAGACACCTCCATAGCCCCCGCTCTGTTGCCTGCCCCACACAGATCTGGGCTGCATACCCCTGCCTTGAATTGCCACCTCTTGCCCAACAAGAGCAAGGCAGGGTGAAGTCGTGGCTCATCTGGGAGATGCAGGGCAGCTGGAGTGGCTCCTGATGCTGTGTACTGTTTGTCTGAGGCAGTGCAGCGCCTCCACCCTATACCCCACCATCCTGGCTGGGCGAGCAGTGGCCTGGCACAGCCCCTGCTCCCAGGGCCTGGCCACAGCAAGCCACACCTGTGTCCTGCATCCCCCCTACCCTGATTGGGCAGCCCCAACCCCATTCCCTCCCTTGCTGTGAGGCATTGATCTGCTGCCTCATACTTTTTCCTTTTCCCCTTACCACAACGGACTTACCAGCTGGACACAGCTGTTTTGAGCATGGTAAAGGAACCACCATTTGTAACATTGTTCCTATAGAAAACTGGTTCTGAGTTATGATTTTTTGATTTATGATGAGGTTTTCAGGAACCAATTGTGTTGTAATTCTGAGGACTGCCTGTATATAGGAACTAAGGATAGACATTAAACATAAATCGGTTTAAACAATCAGAAACTGGCTTAAACCTGTAACAGAACAGAAGTTCAGAGTACATAAACTAGTTTCAAAATGGCTGAAACCAGTTTAAGATAAACCTGGTTCAATGTAGTATCAGAGTTCACTGATTTGGGTCAAACCAGTTTATGCAATGTCTGTCACAGACCCCTTGCTGGTTTAAGTTAAACCAGAGTCCCCCCCTGCATCCCAGATGCTTTGCAGCTCTGGGTTAGGCTTGGCACTCTGCTCTACAGAACAGGTTTGGCCCTGCCCCTCTGCTCCCTAGCTAGAGCTCTGGCAGAAACAGCAAGATCTGCCTGGCTTCCCACTGCCCCCTTGCCACTCACTGCTCTGCTCAAGCAGGGATCTCCCCCTTCCTCCCACCTCCCACAGCACAGACCCCAGCCCCAAGGACTTTAGGCATGCAGTATGCTAGCTAATGCTGACAAGTGTCTGTGTGTGTCTCTCCAATTTCACTTGGACCAGAGAAAGGCAGACAGGACAGTTGGGGCTTTTTGGAGCTAATCAACAGGTCAGCTGGTAATGTCCCTCCATTCCTTCCATGGAAAAAGCTATTTAAGAAGGAGCTTGAACTAATATGAGAGAAGCTTTTGTTTTCTTGATAGGTTGCTAAACACTCTGTTATCAACTCCCTGCTGGCTCCCTTGCCTGTCAGGTTTGCTGCAGACAGTATGAAGAATCAGGGAGAGGGAGATTGAGAAGCTCAATGTCAACAACAGATGCATGCACTGCACACAAGTAGTCCTCCCTCCCCCTGCCCTCTTTCCCTCAAAACACTAGCTGGGGGCAAACACTTTTCAGCAATGATCAGGGAAGAGCCTGAGACCGTGCAGGCAGGGTGGGTGTTTAAACCCCTCCCTAAGAAGAGCATTCTGCCAGGGCCTGACCATACCCCCTCCTCAGCTCAGCACTTCAGAAGGGAAGGGAGGGCTGTACACCCCCCCGCCCCAACTTCTAGCCTAAGCCACTACAGGTATGAGCCTTCACTGCTTCAGTCCAGAAGGAATGTTTGTGTACTTGCAAATCAGTTTAACGTAGGCAGGTTGGACTAACCTGTAAACAGTGAATCAATTCAGGCTCGGGCTTTTTGAATGTCTGTCCCTAGCCACAACCTCTAACTTCCTGTAAGTGGACCGGAAAACAGTGAAAAGGAAGAAGCTGTCAAAGCGCTATTGTAAGCCCTGAAAACCATGGGAACTAGCAGCCACGAAACAGGATTACTTCCCCCCCCCCCACACACACACACACATCCACACAAACTTGTTTTCAAGGCTTCTAGTAATCACTGAAAGAGCTGCTACTAGAAGCCCTGAAAATGAAAGGAGTCAGTCAAATTTGGGGCTAGTTATGTCACAGCACTGCAATCAAGGGGGTCTGCAATATTTGGTCTGAGTTGCCATCAGGCGGAGGGCTTCAGCTGTCAGGGTTAAAGGGCAAGGGACTGTGCCTACACTGCAGCCAGTGGATAAAGAAAAGCAGCAGCAGGGAAAAAGCTACAGCAGCAGCAGCCTGGTCAGAAAAACAGCCCACCTTGTGCCCAAGTTGGGTTATTATAGGCTACAGTTCCAAAAAGTTGCTAGCCACTGCTCTAAACAATGTTTCTTAAGTGCAGAGCATTTCAGTGCAATTTCAAAGCTGCTAATAATACAGCATTGACAAAGCCATGCACTTAAACACTAATCATTTACATTCAGTCTAAGTAAATGCATACTCCATGTGAAGAGTAAAAAAAAACTCCAAACAAGAACAGGCCCTTAATGATTACAAAAGGGCAATTCATTTGCAGTTATTAGTCTTCCATCCTTAAAAAGAAGGTCTATCAGTCAGACGAAACCCCAAATCTTCCTGCCCTGCACAAAAAAAAGATTTTCTCAATGTACAAATTTTAGCCAATGGCATTGTGCACATTCACCCACTGTCATAATTATGTCTTTTTCTTTTTGTTATGTTCAAGCTTTTCACACATTCTTACTTGAAGCCTTCACTGGAAGTTAGTAACAACTGAATAGCCTATAAAACACAGTAGATGGAGAAGGATGGAAACACATTGTAACAGCTAAAAACTAATGAGCTATTCCATCATCTCCTGTGTTAGCAAACAAACAAGGCTTGTAAACGTTGAGTTCTAAGAAATGATCTTAGAATAATGAAAGCTTACAAATACTTTACCTATTAAAGAGTGTAGTTAAGATTCAAACCCAAAGCCACCCTAAAATAAAGTCTATTCTTTGGTTTTCTTTTTGAGCTCCTGGCTTATTCTGGGACCATTTAAGCAGTCAAAGTAGTAATGGAATGAACCACCACACTGTTTTCCCCAAACATTATGGTTTGACTTGCATTCTCTTCTTGCATGCTTGATGGGGAAAAGTATTCAGCACATTATTCTGTAAACAACAACCAAACACTCTCCAGGATGAAAACAACTATTGCTTCATGTACTTATTTGATGTAGAAATGCAAATGTGGGCTTTCCATAAGCTACTCAAGCACATGGACAAAGTTAACCCAACACTATGGCCTTGAGCTGATCACTTAACCCTCTTCATCTCTGAAGAATGTCACACTGTGCCCAACTACTAGCTAGATTTTTATAATGTAAAAAACAAACAAACAAAATCAAACAAAATTTCCTAAAACTAACTTCAGATATTCTGCCTTCTACTTTTGTTGAAAAAGTACATATTTTCTCAACCTGTACTTAGAACAGGCCAATATTTTGGTTGTAAATTTCCCCTAAATTCTGACTTAACAGAGTACAGAATCCATGCCTGAATCTCTGTACACCTTGGCTTTTTAAAACTGAGGGATATAGCCTCAGGCCATGAGCACACATACTGTCTGAAGCACTTCAAATGCCTTTGCAGCACTCCATACAGTGAGGGTAGAAATATTCATTGAAAAAGCCCTTAAAAATGGCAAAAATGCTTAAAAAATGATCCTCAAGAAAAGAAACATCTTTGAAGTGCTTCATTTTGAAGTACTTCCTGAAATGTCTACACCCTCAAGTGATCCTTCAGCATCCTACAATGCTCTGCTCACCACCTCCCTGCCAGGGGGAGGGGAAAAGTGGTGAGATATCAGTGAGCATTCTCCTGTATGCTTGGCCCTTGGAAACCTCTACTCAAGGGACAGAAATTACACACAAAATGGTACAAGTGATCTGGTTCAAATCTGTAACACAACAGAAGTTCACTGCACACAAACCACTTTCAAAATAGCCAAAACTTGTTTAAGATAAACTTGAATGATGTAGTACCAGACTTAACTGGTTTAGGTTAAATTGGTTTATTGAATTTCAGATCCTTTCCAAATTTAAGTTCACTCTCAGTCCCCCAGCATTCCAGGATGCTTTTTATCTCCCCCACAAGGTGGGCAGGCCAGCCTTAGCCCAAGTTGTCTGCTCCAGCTGAGTAACCCATTTTACTGCACATTAAAGCATCACGTAAAATACTGTGCAATTACAATAATGCACAGTAAAATAGGCTACTGCACACAAAGCATCACTTAAAAACCATGATGCTTAGGCAGCCTAATGGGCGTTTGTTTAGTACCTCGCTGGAGATACCAGACTGAATGCACATTGGGCAAAACACCTTATGCATGTGTAGCCATGCCCAAAGAGAGGGGACATGGCATGACTGCATGGTGCTGAAGCACGCCAAATATTAAGTGTGCCAGTATTCAGAAAGCTGATGCACATGTGCTTTCACAACATATAGAAAGTCAACCGATACAAGTCTGTCTGTGATTTTTGGGCTTTTAAAATTAGGAGATGCACAGTTTTCTACTTCTAGAAACAGAATAAACAGGACAGACTTCAAGCCAGAAAAATACTTTGGACTGAGTTTCTCCATAGGCAGGAAGGGCTTCTGAAGAGAAAAAGCACATTTTATCCTTTCCAGTCTGAGGAAGGCTGGAAAACTAACCTTAATACTCAGTATTTGGAGTTTATTTGCTCTCATTTAAAGTAAAACTCATCTTGAGAAAAGTACTCCATAGTTACTGAATGTTTTATTCTATCTTTCTTTGCCTGCAAGTCTGCCAAATAACTTATTGGCAACCTATTTGGAGACTTGCTGTAAAAATAAAATAAATTTAAGCTAGTTAGTTTTCCCAGTTAACAACATGTGATAGCTGAAACAGATGCACTTCTCTAGTTCTTGTGAGCAAGCTGAAAAATGTGCAAAGAAGCCATCACATAAATGGGTGGAACCTGCTAAAGTGCACTCCGCTCTTCTCTTTCTAACACTTACGTTTTTCAATATATAGATTAACCTGCCTATGTTCACTGCTCCCACAGAGACCCAAGAATTCTTAAAGGGCTTGGCTCTGTCATATGATTTCTTCCTAGGATTCACAATGTTCTGTGTTTGATTAGAGCCTGATGCTGCTTTCATATAGAGATGAACCAATTAAAATGACAAAACTAATATGTAACCTGACTAATGAGCAGAGGTATCATTGGATACACAATCTTTTTTTTTTACTAATTCAAATATCAAAAGAAAAACATACACATAGCTAAAACATGCACAAAGAACTCAGTGCACACAACAGCAATCACATAGAAACATGGTATAGCAGAAAGGTAGCTATTGTGCAGAAAAGCAAAGAGATTTTTTTATATTCAAATATAAAACAAAGTGAGGAGCAACATTTCTTTTAGATTATACACTGAAGATATTGAAACTGGTTTCATTACTCACCAAGCCAGCTATTGGAGTAGACAAACGATTGATTTTCTTGATGATTCCAGGTTTGATCTTGTTAATCAAACTAAAAATAAAATGAGAGTAATTTGACTTGCTGTTTTGCTATAACATACAACTCAAAAGATAAAACGTAAAAAAGCGTATTTGTGAAAAACATTTTCTCCAATTCTAATATTTGTACCTATTAAAGACAGATAAGATGTTTAGATTCAACATTTTCAACTATGAAAAGTGAATTGATCGCACACAATATAGAGAGAAACTGTACAAAGGATTGCTGCAAATGGCAGAAGAAAAGGGTAAAAAGATACAAGAAACATGGGAGTAGGTACAGGATCAGGTTTTGCAAGTCAGTTGGGGGCAATCTTCATCAGGAATACCACAAATTAGCCCTGTACCCTTAACAAATGCCACACTGGCCCCCTTCCCTTCCCTGATCTGCTGCTCTGGCTTTCTGCTTCCTGCCCCATCTGCCACTGTGCTGCTTATCCCCTCCCTGATCTGCTGGGTGCCACTCAGAGAATACCCATGCCATTTGAGAGACACATGCTATAGGTCAGCCAACTCTAGTTTCTCAGAATCTTATTCTTAAAAGGCTTCTTCTAGAAATATTTTTTCAGAGGACACCATTCACTCTGCAAATTACAAAAAAACCTGATATGTTTGTATTGAAAGTACTATGTTATTAAACCCCAGTCACATTAATAAAAAAAAATAAGGTTATTTAATGTTCTCTATCCAAATCTGAGGCCTCTTATAATTAGCACAGGGTAAGAAAAAAAATGTTTCTCACCAAGAAAGCTCAATATGAATTTTAGAACTACTGTATTTAAACTTATAATTGTTCAAAACACAAATCTAATTCAAGTCTGTAAGACTGTTTCAATACACCATCATTCATGTATGAAGGGTGCAGCCACATACCCTTTTTAACATATAGGTTATGCATGTAAATAGCTTGCTTGGATGCTCAAGTTAGGTACTCAGACTCAAGAGATCCAAGCCAATTACTCCCTTGGAACATGAAATAATAGTTTTCATCATCGTTGCAAGTGTCATGTTGTTTTACTTTGTGTAATTTCTCACTGTGCATCTCAAAATCAAGCAATTTAATAAAATATATTAAAAAAGAAAATAGTTTTTGTAAGGGTTAGAATAACTAGAGGAAAACTGGCCTATGTTTTATTCCATTAGCCCAAGAGATTTAGTCCCTGATGCATAAAAGTAACTAAATACCTAAAGCAGAATTAGATTTTAAAGAGGAATGCAGGGTAGAAGACATTTCACCTCTCAGGGTATATTTTATGAATGCTATTAAGATCCTAAACACAACAACATAGAGACTGGCAGCACGCAAGATACCACTGCTGCCTGCAGTACTGGTGGAGTTAAGGTTTCACTACTGTAGGTTTTAGAATCAACATTCTTCTAATTGTCTGCTAAATATGAGCTTTGAATTGTGTTGAAGTGGGTTTTCAAAAGAATTATTTAGCCTCTGAATGCATCATTTTTGCCTTGGTCCTTGTTACAGTTTATAAAACACTGAATGTAACCTTAACAAGATGTTTTAAATTTGTTTTCCTTGCCATAGAATGCACTGCAAACTCTGATACTGTTGGAATTCTTGTCTTCCACTAGACTACTGATAAAATACAGCACTTGCAAAACTTTGGACCATGTTCATAACACCATTTTTTCTCCCCTTTTACCGCTGTATATATTAGATTAAGAATATAATATAAAAAGACAGCTATAGAACTTAAGCAAAACCTCAAACAAGTTAGCACAATATGGATAATTATTTTTTCTTCATAGAATATTGTATGCCACCCAAGTCAACCTGCACAGCAGAATAAATTTAAAGATGCATTAGATTGCACAGGGCTATTAATTACAGATAAATTAGGCTGATTAGCTTTGGAAGACAGTTACCATCTGCCAAACAAACTATTCTTACAAGCTTTGGCCAACCAAATAACAACAAAGCAGGCAAAGGATTAAAATATATCTGTTCAGGCTGCTAGCTCTTAAAGATTTTTTTAATTATACTTGGAGGTTTCATTGTTTTTCTTTGTATTGCACACTTCCCCCACTATATTTACAAGGTTCTCTCTGATGTTGCATTTATTAAACCAAAACCTATGAGAGATTTGGAGAGATTGACCTAACAGGATACTATCAAGATGGAAGAAAATACTTAAAATCCTGATGTAAAATGCTCTGCTTAATATCCGATGAAAACAAAGAATCTGACAAGATTTCCAACTACATAGCATTTTTGGCTCTTCAGAAATTATACATTCTTATTTTCATGTTCCTGCTTAAACTTTCACATGCCACTGGAGATGGAGAAAGCAATCATTAAGAAAGGTTGGAAGGGATAAGTGGGTAGGAAGGGAAAGGGAGAACTCCCAAACCCAAACCAATTTAAAAAAAAAGAAAAGCAAATGCAGAGGACAGCACACAGATAAAAGGTGCATTAATGAGGTTCGGAAACTTTGCAAATAAAATGTTGGCATTCACTTTAGTTCCATTCTTCAAAATAAAAATTTACCCACAGACGTATTAAAGCAAGGAGATGTAGCACCTGATAAACTGGGGCAGGCAAAATATAGCTCCCACCAGGCACTTTCATCTGGCCCACAGCTCCCACCAGCAAATTGTACCCTACCCAGCCACACCCCCCCCTCAAAATATACCCTATTGTGTCTCACTCCCACCCTCATGGGCAAAAAGGTCTGGCCCAGCCAGCAGGCAGTTTCCAGGGAGGGCTGCCACTGCCCAAGGATCTGCTCGGCATCTCCAGTGTCCTGCTCGCTCCAGGCACCAGATAGGGAAGCGGCAGGGGTGGAGCTGCATTTGGGTGGAGCATGGGGCTGGAGGTGGTGGCAGTATGAAGCCCATGCCCAGAGGGGTGGGAGCAGCACAGAGCTCAGCTGGGCAGCATGTGGGTGTAGGCAGGGGGGGGCGGGAAGGACAGGGGTGTGCCCCCCCCCGCCATGGTATGTAGCTGGCAGGCAGTAGCAGCGGCAGGCAGGGGCACTTGTGCCCAATGACACAGCTCCAGCCAGTATTACACATCACGGCAAGGGGTGTAGCCCCTGCTGGGCCTTCTCTATTGATGTAATCCCCTCTGTGCACCTGCAGCCCCTGCATTCATGCAGCATGGAAGGGAAGCCCTGCACACTGGAGCGGGCTACCTTTCCAGACCCCTACTGTGAAGGCAGCCAGCTTCAGTGCCTGGGACTTCCCTCCCATGCCACATGAGTGTGAGGGCTGTGTGTGCACAGTGGGACATGCCAGCAATAGAGATGGGCCAGTGGGAGCTGCACCCCTTACCAACATGTGCAACTCTGGCCATGTGCTGCTGTGCATCTGCAATGGGCTCAAGTGCCCCAAGCACCCCCACCTGCTGCTGTGTCATGGAAGGGTCCCACCCCTACAAATATCATATCCACACCCTGCCCATAACCCCAAACATACCCTATGCCCCCCCACACATAGCCACACCCCCTCACAAACCTCCCACATACCCCACTATATACACACAGCCACCTCCCACAGTCTTGTGTGGTGAAGAAATAATTTATTTTTGAATTATCATGCAATCACCTCTATATAGACAATGCAAAACAAATCATGACAAAAATAGTATTTTAATTTTTATTGCATTATAGTAGATCTTTTATTTTTAGTGTGTGATCTGTTGTTTTTTTTTCTGGTTCTAAGATGGTGTCTCCCCCACCCCAAAAGGAGTATTTCTGGAGGGCAAGGAATGGGCCACAACCTTGGAAGTCCCTAGGTGGTCACCAGGGGGCAAGGCAACTGTCACGGGTGGGGCTACCCATGCAGACCTCAAAAGCTCATTACACTTTGTTAAGCAATCCTCCACCTGAAATAATTTCCTGTCCCAGTTATAGCCTAACTGATTCTACCTGGCTTCAGCCTAATATTGTTAACTGCCACTCTCCATTTACTCTGAAGTGTAAAGAAAGGGCTACTTATAAATATTCCCCTATGAATTCTCCACCAAGATATTGCTATATTGGTAGCATTTTGATTAATTTATTCCTGTCCTATAAAAATCATTGGAGATTGATGCCAATAGAGGAACTGGACCTGAACCATACTTTAATGAGTTGAGGGGGGGTTGGGGTTTTTTTTTTTGGTTTTTTTTGTTTTTGGTTTTTTTTTAAAGGGAAAAACGCTGTGGTAGGCATGATGTTCTATCTTTCTGACTCACCCTGGTAGTCAACCCAAGTCAGTCCAGTAATTCCAAACCCATTGCACAGGTAAATGGAATACATATTTTAGAGAGAGCCAAGGGCAGTAAAATCTAAAAATAGCTGAACACCAGCCATGACTTATTTTGATCCCAACGATGAAATGAAGCCAGAAATGGGTTAATTTGCATTACCCCATGCAAACACAAAAACATGCAGAGCCATAGTTTGATTCATAAAACCATGTTGCTGCCTGCAGTTTTGCAGTAGATATTCATCATACTCACATAGCACATGCAATTTAAAAAACAATTGAATATTTGTATAGTCTATATACATATATACATATATATATATATATACACACACACACACACACACATATATATATATATATATATATATACACACACACACACACATATATATATATATATATATATATATATAAAATCAGGAGTAGTGGAAAGAAATTGGGATGATT
>JAGPOW010003316.1:124713257-124724534 GCA_030014935.1 Caiman crocodilus
ATATACACACACACACATATATATATATATATATATATATATATATATATACACACACACACACATATATATATATATATATATATATATATATATACACACACACACACACACACACACTTTTTTTTATACCAAGGCAACTAAAAGTTCTGGCCATATCTTGGTATAAAATGAGATACTTGAGGAGCAACCCCAATTACACTGTAAACACAAGTCCAGGCAGTTGAGCAGGCAGCATTAGAAAGTTCATATTCCCCATATGTTTTATTCATAAGGTTTGTTTGCTAGAGATTCACATGAGTATAGCAAGTGATACTTTGAGAATATTACTGTTCCAAACCTGAATGCGGCCTAGGGCTAAAGAGCAATCCATATAATCTAATCCAATAAATATTGTTTACAACCAAGGAAACCAGGTGAACAAGTGATATAAATTTATCTTTATTAGTAAACATAGTTGAGCTATGGAACTTTCACTTTAAAAGAACCCAATACTCACTCACACAACAGGACTCCATTTTCTAGAGCTGCTCGAAAGCTTTTGGTTCCAAAACTTTTTCCAGTAACTGCCTACAAAGAAAATAATTAGGTGTTAATTTACATTGAAAAAAAGGGAAGATAGAAAAAGTGTTGAGAGATGAAGAATCTTATATCTAGAAGCTGATCCACAGAGTTCATTTAAGGTATTATAAATCAGCAAAAGGTTAAACTTTCAGAGAAATTAGTTTCTTCTTTATGCCTCTGAGGAACTGTATGCTTTATTGTGATATTTCTGTGTTAACTATACTCAAATTGTTGTTACAATAGTGTGACTCAGTTTACCTCTTTAGCCTCTATACAGAGGTTAAGTGCAAGGACTGACTACATGCAAGATGAGACCAGATATACGTTTAGCACAGGAGAACCTTGAATTGCTCTGTTTAAACAAAATGAGTATTTCTGGGGGTGCTCAGGTTTATTCAGGCTGGATTGGGGACAGAGGGATTGCTTAACCCTTTTGGGACAGAGAACTTGTAGATAACCGGCCTTTGCCCCAGTAAATGCCTTTACTGAAGAAATTGTCTGCTGTTATGTTTAGAGCTATGGGTGCTCGGTCAACTTAAGAAGAGGTGAAGTCCCTCTCAGGAATAGAACTGAATGCTTACTTCTGGTGTCAAGGGCCATGGGAAGAAGATTAAAGGTAAGAGGTAAGTGGGAAGGAGCTTAGACTCCCCCCACACTCCAGAAACCAAGTCTGGTCTGGCTTCCAGAAACAAAACAAGGCCTCAAGGGTCCCAAGCAAACACTTCCTGGAAGGCAATCCATGACATCCTTCATAAAAACTGAGAGGAGATGTTCTGATAAACTAGTTAGCTAGTTAGTTGTTAGATATTTAAAAACACAATGACATTCCAGTGCGAGCCCATCGATCATTAATTACATTCACCTGGAACAGTAACTATTATTTTATATTATAAATAATCCACTACTGTATCATGTGCAAAGCATGATAAATTTGAAATAAAGTACTAAAAAATTCTATATTTTCTAGCTTTTACATATTCTTTTTTTTTTTTTTAGTTGTAAATACATTCTCTTTTCTTGCTGAAAGCTACAATACTTGACAAAGTATTTTTTTTCTAGAAACACAAGGTTTTTCTCCCATATTTAATATCTCACAGAAAGGGTGATGCCTTTAGTTAACCTTTGAATCATTCTATTGAGTCTTCACCTAACATGTCCAAATTGATACCTGCTTTTAAGATGAGAATACACGGTTCTTTTCTGATGTGATCATTTTTTATTTAAATGGTGAATAAAGGGGAAAACAATCCCAAAGGCCCAGGATATAAACAAACCAAGTATAAAAGCACGATCCTCAAGCTCCCTCTCTTCCTTCCCTCTCTACCGACAACCCTGAAAATCCATGAATATCAAAAATTTTCAAAAGCGAAGTCTCATAAAAGGTGCAGATGGAAGTGACAATATTTGCCTGAACTGTCCCCTGAAAGTGCTCTACAGCCATGACCAAATAAGTGCATGGCTGCAAAGCGCTTTAAAAAGGCCCAATCCCACCACAATCTATACCCTCATTACATGAGGGCTCTGCTGAAGGTGTTCCAAAGCAGAACACCTTCCCAGTGTCTGCATGCACTGGGAGCAGGGCTCAGCTGATGCAGCCCAGCACTGCTCCTGATGCTGCTTATAAAATCAGAGGGGGAGAAGGGAGCTTGTTCAGGGGGGTGCCCAGCCAGTGCTGCACAAGGGAGGGGGAGAGGGTGAAGTGGGCCCACCCTCCCCTGCCTACTCTGAAACAGAATGGTAGCTGGAAGGGAGGCAGAGTGGGGGGGAGGACCTAGGGGAAGAGGTTGCAGAAATGCATGAGACTTTCTCCCTGGATTGGCTCCAAATTGAAGCTGGATCTTTTACCATCCCAACCCAACAGCTAATGTTTGTTGGGTCAGGAGGATTGGTCTAATTCATGGTGCTTCACAGGAAGTGCCATGAGTTATACCTGGAAGCTGCATTTCTGTCTGTGCCTATAGGCTCCCAAAACTTCCAACTCTAAGTATGACCAAACCCATCTCTACTTTGGCAACGCTGTATGGACATACCCAAGTTGACTGACACAAGACCGCAACAGAATATAAACCACCTTCCAACAAGATATAATCCTGATTTTAGTCTGATGTGGTAGATGCTTGCATTAGATTTCAGGGCTTATTAAAATTTCAATCTTTACATTAAGAGGCAATTTTCAATTGAAGTATTTTAATCTCTAATATTCTTCACTGTACAGTCCCTGTGACAATCTATATTTAAAGATGATATATACAGAATGGAAGTAATCAGACTGAGATTTTGAAGGCTGATAAGAACAATGTGTTGGCATTAAAATAAGACTTCAGTACTGTCAAATTAGGTTTCTGTGATACCAGCTTTAAAAAGAAACTGTAACAAGGTACTTCAAGGCTCCCTCAATGAGCTATTTAACACTGATTTTGGCCATCTGTTTTCTGCCACATGCAGTGCAATGTGTGTTGGTTTCACAAAAAGCAACCTACTTCAAGTTTTTAATGTTAAAACTGCAAGCTTTTCTAAGAGATCTCATGCAATTCAGATGCATCGTGGGTCATCTGGCATTGCAGTAATTATCAGGCCTGTGCAAAGCTTCGGTAGCTGATTTGATTCAGAGAAGATTCAGCCCAATTTGGAGACTGAATCTAATCAACATCTTCAAGTGTTGGGTAAGATTTGACACTCACTATATGTTCTAATCCTTGCTCATAAAACAGGTTATACTAGCTGTGATTCATTTATGTAATGGGCATAATTAAATTCTAAATATGCTTTCAACCATTTAAGATAACCTCACTCACCAGTTTCTAAAATGAAAAAAAGAAAAAGAATATTTTTGCAAGATTATTCGTCTCTTTATTTTCCATCTCTTTCAGTTTATACGAGCATCTTCTTTCAGATGTATACATATTTTCAGTTCAGTTTCTGCTTTTCCTGGGTAAAGCCAGTGGTGACTATATGATGCAAGTTTAAAAAAAAATTAAGCTGATATATTTAATTGCTGCTGTAAAACAATTTAAATTAACAATGTCTGAATTTTATAGATGTCTTCTTTAACAATTGCTCAGTGAGTTCAGTCAAAGGGCTGATTTGCAAACATATACAATATATTTAAACATAAAGAAACAAAGGAATTTGAAGCACAAACCATCCTACAGGAAGTGTTTGTTTGTTTGTGGGGTGGTAGGGCTTGTTAGTTTTTTTGAGATGGGGGTGGGGAGACAGAAGCAGAGACAAAACACTGGACAATTGAAGAAGTACATATGATGCAGAACTGCCAATTTATATTGAGCAAGTCTCCTTGGCCCATGTTAGGAAATTAAATCTATGAATATGGACAAATGATCACGTCAGATAGGTAAAAGAAACTTAGAGACTTACAACAGCGACTAACACACAGTAACTTTGTACACTTGCAATTATGCTATGATCAATGAAGGCTAAACCAGAGCATTACTTTTGAATGAAACAGAACTAAGTTTCTCCCGTTCAACTTTCACTCACCACAAGATAAACAAATGAACACCTGCTATCCAATCGGTTCCTGCCCACACAACTCTGCAATTTTCTGGTCCTTTCATATGCTGACATGATCATAATGGTCCTATGCATATATACATCATACAGCATCTTACATGAAATTCGATGGACCTACCAGTGCTCATAAAACTAGCATTAGACTGAGCAATAAAATAGAATAGAAACAGCTTCAAAGGTTTGCTACGTTGGTTAAGTCCATTCCAAAGTTTCTAAACAAGATTTTGGCATGAGAGGTTGGAATCCTCAAACTTGCAAGTAAAAGTTAGCCTAATGGAGTGAAACTACAAAGTCTTTTACTATTCTTTAATACTCACATAATGAAAGGATGATCTCACTGTGCTATATACTGTCAAAGCATAACAAAGACAGTCACTGAAGAGCTTACAATATAAAACACAAGGTAGCACAATTAACTTAACATAATAAGGGAAAGTAAGGAAGTAATAAGACCATTACTGAATACAATAAGCATAGGTCACAGCTCACCAGCTGCTTAACCACTGTCAAATTTTCATTCTTGGCTTTCTGGCAGAAGAATCTGAAAGCGGATTTTTGAAGGAAGACAGAGAGGTTGATCAGCAGTTATTTATGGAGAGTGTTTCACATACACTAGAGAAAAAGCAAAGGCACTACTTAGAATATTTTAAAACTAGTAATCAAGATCATTTTCTTTCGGCAGTGACACCAGACATTTAACAAATGCACTTAGAAAGACAGGTTTAGTACGAACTAGCTCATGAATCCACTGACATACCTAGAACTAAGTTCATTAGATACGGATGATTTATGAAAGCTGGCTAATTGCTAATGTTTACTTTCTTTGATTTCGAATGTACAAAAGGTTTTGTATTCTGGAAGATGAGGGAAGAAAACTTCAAAGCACAACTAAAACTCTGTGCAGCAGTTAACATCGTTCACGTGATGTGGAAAAGTTTAGATAAAAGACAATTTTCCAAGGGCTGTGCACTGCATCTACCATGACACTGAGCTTGCTATTTTGAATCTCCATCTTAACGAACAGTTCCAGTTTGTTTTAAAAGAAACAATTTACAGAAACTCAAGAAAAAAATGCAAACAAATTGGAAGCAACTTGGAGAGCCAACTGTGAGCTTTTACAAAGGAATCTGACATTCTTGGATGGTAGGTACCCAGGATAGTCCAATGACAGCATCTGTCAAATCTATCATTTGCCTACCACCATCTAGGAAAACTGATGAGAAGAAAATAGATTAAAGGGATAGATGGAGGGAGGCAAGTATTCAGTTATAATCTTTTTCCTGATGGAATTCATCGCTATTGTGACAAGCGACATCAACTTTAAGGAAGAATTCTTTCTTGATCAGCCCTTGTAAGGAATTTTCAGTAGTAAAAAGACAAAGCCTTCAAGTCTGAAAACTTATCCTTAGGAAGGGAAATATGAAGACACACAGGTTTGGGTTTGCTTAGAAGAAAAACAGCAGGAAGGAAAAAGAGGGCATTTATCTGTGACAGTTGCAATTGAAATTATTACTGTATTTACTCACATCCAAGACAAGGTTACCTCCCCACCATCCTCCCTCCCCTCGCCACCATTCAACAGGGGAGCTCCTGAGGCTCCAGGTCCAATTCCAGACCCAAAGCCACTGCATGCTCCATGCCAAAAGCCACCTCACTGAATAAGCAATGGGGAGTTGGGGAGACAGGGAGACAACAGCTGGTGCCAAGAGACATAAGTGGCATGGGAGCAGGTTATGGGGAAGCAAGCTGCCTGCCCTATGCCACTTTTTCCTACAACAGTAGGTGCGGACAAGTATAAAATGACTCTCCCATAATTTGATTCTATGCATGGCAAACAACAAATTTTGCACACATACAATCCAGTTTCTGGAGGGTAATCTTAAAGTCACAGTCATTTTGGGTTTGGGTAAATACAGTAGAACAGTTTCTCCAGGCTACACCAACCCTTGAAGCAGTGTCAATGCTTTGAGTCCACACGATGACCTAATGCTAAAAGAAAAACAAGTCTCAGCCTTTTATGGATCTATACAAGTTGTCCCCTAGACTTCTTCACATTAATATTGAGTGAAAAGTGAAAGGAGAGAATAGCCTGAATTAAGGGATGTGTCAAATGATTCCCAAAACAACTAGTTCATTAACAAATGACAGTGCCCAAGCACAATTTAAAAAGGTTTGTAACTCCCATTCCATCTGCCTTTCTGGACATATTTTTGTTAGTGGAAATAGTTATTTTTGTCCTGCAGCACTGCAGGGAAGGGATGCTGCTTTTTCACACCCTTAAAGCAAAATACATCTATGTAAAAAACCCAAAAAAAACAAACCACACAGAATTGGGACCCAGTTCAGAAATAAATGTAGATGCTTTCTAGTTTTTCCAGCCACTGCTTACTGCCAGCTTAAGGGGCATACCAAAAGAGTCACTGGGACAACAACCCAAGAAAAAACAGAGGTGATGACAGACTGGATTAGTGGTATTTCATATGAACAGACCTAGATTTCAAACCAGAGAGACATTATTATTACTGCATTTAGTTGTTTTTATCGTGTAAGAAGGGAATCTTTACTGGTCTTGGAAGTGAATTGATACACAAATCTCAGTTCTTAGTCTCATTCCCAGATTGGTGAAAGAAATAGCATTTTATGTTTAAAAAGTAGTAAGAGGACCTACATGAAGTTTAAAGCATGAGAACAAAAATGGAGCTGGGAAAATAGTTCAAATGACAATTTGGCATCTTAACTAAATGAGCAAATTAGATAAAACTGTTTGCTATAAACCAAGTCCAATCACTTTAAGCCACAAAATTCAAACAGCAAGAACATAAATATGCAACAAATCACTAATATGCACCACTAGATTGTTTTCCAAAACTTTATCAAGGTACTTCAAATTAGTATAGTAACTCACTGATACAAATATGAAATCAGTTTTACATCATTTTTCTATGTTGTACTGTTTTTCAACTCTCTCCCCCAAAACACACCAGCCCTAATTACTTTCATTATTCTCATTTGTCAAGTGCAGAACTGTGGCTCACTGTATATAAAAATTGATTCCATAAATGGAAGCAGGTGCCTAGTTAGAGATAAAATTTAAAAAATGGAATTATGACAGCACAACTCATTCACACTTTGTTTTTACTACAGGACCCAACTGCCATAATAAAATAACATCAGTATTTTATTATTATTTTTTAATTTATTATTATTATTTCTTCAAACATTAGGCTTTTGAGACTCATCCGGAGTTCAGAGCAAAATTAGTCATTACACCAAAGTAAAAATTATCCAAACAATTTACTCTTAAAGATGATTATGACAAGCTGTACTGATAAACCAGTTTTATATAGCATTAGTGGAGTAAAATATTAGCATAGTAGAGATTACCGCTTGGTAATGTTAAGATTTGTGAATTGCAGCTTACTAGATAACTCAGTATCAGTTATATTTCATTATGATTTTAAAAGAAACTATGAAGAGAGATCAAAAGTCTTACCACTATGAACACTATTTACTAAGGTTAGAATCATCCCCATAAAAGCAGCAACATAAACTTAATAAATAGGGAAAGAGTCAAGTTTTCTGAAGTCAGTCCTATGAAAATGACTTGCACTCCACTAGATTTTCAGTGCTATTGGAATTAAATAATATGTATATTTTAACTGACAAAAGAAAAAAAAAAAAATCAAGGCATTTGGAGAATACAGATTACATAGAAACTAACTATTTACCAGAAACATGAGTAGTCAACATAACTGAAGGTGTGGATCATTTTCACTGTTTAGGTCATTTTTAGCATATTTTCACGCACTGTCACTTAACATAATCCAATTAACATACGCAACCCTTTGCCCTGGAGAGAAGTACAAGGGCCAGATTCGAATTTGGGGGTTTTGACTCAAGTCCCCAAACCAGAAACCTGGGAAAAATAATCTTTACTAGAGGTCCTAAAAGAATAATTTCCCCATTCTCAAGCAATTTTTTATCTACTAGAAAACACAAGTTTTATTAAATGGAAATAAGAACTTCAAAACCATATCAAACAATATCTCAGTTGGGGTACATAATAATAGGCGTGTTTAACAATCAAACACAGACTAACTGAGCCAGGAGAGTGTATCTGAAACTCCCCTTTCCCAGGAAATGCTACTTTTTGCAGTCCAAGAAGTGTGTGTGTGGGGGGGGGGGCAGCAGGTTCTCCTTCAAGATCTCCTGTCAAGATCACATCTCTGGCCACAACACTTGGGTCACCACCGCTCCGCCAAAAATCAGCATGGAGCTGTACCCACTACTTTGCAGGGGGACAGAGAGGAGGTATCACTGCTCCTCACTGCCACTTTTTTGGGGAACTCGCTCTACTTTTTACTCTTTGAGAAAGCTTAAAGATTTCAGCTCTTTTAATATAAAATTGATATAGGTTTCAGCCTGACCTACTACTTTCAGCTCTTTTAGAAACAATTTGGCAACAGGCCTCAACCCAAACCCATTAGAGATTTGTATGTCACAAGTACTCTTCTCCAAAGACTTGATAACAGTGCAATGCCATCTCAAGGGATAGTTCCTGGAGGAAGCCTCAGAAGCCTCTTTAACTCCTGAGCCAAGGGACCCTCCATCTTAGACCTCCACAGAAGTCTGGGTAAAGGTAAGTAAGGAGTCAGCACTCACCTTATTTTCTCCTACAGCATCAGTACCCTTATAAACTTTACAAATTTTAGAAAGCAGAGCAAGTGTACACAAGCCTGACTCACCTGGCCCCTTGTATTCAAACTGTTAAATATGTTATCACAGCCAAAACAAGCATAGAAGTTTCTTTGATCATGCATACGAATGAAGGTATGCAAACAAGCATCACAGAGGTTGCCACACAAAATAGAGATGTTTTAACAGGATTACACACAGGTTCAGTAAAAAGATCATACACAAGCAGTATGCTTTTAAACCTTAATTTGAAATGTTTCCAAATAGACAGCAGTGCCTAAAAATAAACGTACAATTAAGTTAAAAACTGACATTTTCTCATCCATATTCCTACTACAAATAAGTTGACATGAAGCTGACATGGGGGCATGAATTTCTTCAGGGTCAACAATAACCCATACGCAAGTGCAACCTTTCTTATCAGGACTTTTTTTTGCTAAAAATTTAAGCACCACGTTATTCATATAACCTAGCTGCATTTAGGTGTTAGTAACCATTCTTTCGGATGACACGTCTGTCTTCAGAAATGGTAGCTTTACTATGGATCAGCCATAACATTTACAAGATTCAATACCCTAGATATAGCCTTACCCACTCTTGTTTAAAGGCAATACAAAAGTGTTTCATAACAGGGCATATTTTTACTAAAGAGCCTTGCCTCAGATCAAATATCTTACAGATGAATAGAATGAAACAAGTTTCTAGGTAAAAGTGAAAGGAGCGTACCAAAATCTTGAGTCAACTAAGTCCAATTGCCATTATACAGCTTCTGCCAGTTCATGATATATATAAATAGGATCTTGGCATAAATAATTTCTGTATTATGAAATGTGCACCTATGTTTACCTGCTCACACATTCTGTAGGGTTCTGAGACAGGATGTACTTCAGCTCTGGAGTCTAGTGAAATCTTGGGAGCAGAGAGGTGGACTCTGGGTTGCAGCTTTTGAAGGGGGAATGCATCCAGGGAATATGGCTGTATACCACAATGCAGAGGTGGTGCTTTGATTCTGTACAGACTCGAAAGGTTTAATACATGCAGAGATGAGCACACATTAAATTGGCCGGCAGGGGGTGCTCAGACAGATTCTAAGAAACAGCACTGTATTTTCTCGCATACTACAGCACATTCCCAAATCAGACATACCTGCCAAATAAGCCAAGAGCCCAGTCCTAGCTAGAGGTACCTGCAGAGTCAGATGAAGGCCTGTACAGCTTGAGATCAGAGGCCAGGCAGTTCAGTTTCAGCAGGATCAGGCCTTCAGGTGTCTCAACAGGAGGCTCCTGGCCTCCTGCCTCTTGAGCGATTCAGCCAAGAATCCAATTCTACTGGAGCCACACTGACTGACTCTTCTTCTTGAGCTAACTGAGCCCTCAGATAACTCAGCATATGCTGCTGACTGTCAACTTGGTTTAAGAGCAGGGGCTGGGCAGTTTAGCTCCTGCAGGATCAGGCCCTCTGCTCACTGCATCTTCTGATTTAAAGACAAGCATCCAAATTTCAGGCAGCTAAATTTTGGGGAAAAGGTACATGTATCATATGTGAATAAATACAACAATTTGAAGTCAGCGTGGTTTATAAAAAGTTAATTGACAGACAAGCTTTGCACAGCTTCTGAATACGTTATTTTTTAAACTTTTTTTTTGGCTGAGAAGATAAAACATAGGATGATAATAATGATAATTACATAACATTTTCACATAATATTGTGAACTGATCATCACAAGGAAAATGAAGGCAACATTTTGCTTCTTAAAATGAGTAACTACACAGAGGAAACAAAGGAAAATGAAGCGTTTTAGTTGTAGCAATTTAAGTATTCCTGTTAACCTTCCTGCATACAAGAATTCATGGACATATATGCAATTTAGGCACCTCTAAGACAAAAATAGATAAGATTCCTATAAACCATAACAGACCTTTTTACAGGCAAAGTGAATGTTTTGGATTTAAAGTTTTATGCAGTTATATCTTACAGATCTTAAGAGATTGATGTCATATCTTGACTTCAAAAAAGCCTTTGATCTGGCATCCCATGATCACCTCTTGGCAAAACTGGTCAATTGTGGCCTTGGGTCCACCACGATCCACTGGCTGGGGAATTGGCTCCGTGGTCAGACCCAGAGTGTGATAACTGATGGAAGTCAATCGTCATGGTGCCCTGTGACCAGTGGGGTCCCCCCCAAAGGCTCTGTCCTTGGACCCATATTATTCAACATCTTCACTAATGATGTGGACATTGGAGTCTAGAAGCAGACTGGCCAAGTTTGCCGATGACACCAAACTCTGGGGCAAAGCAGCCACACCTGCAGACAGGAGGGCAATCCAGGCTGACCTGGACAGACTTAGCAAATGGGTGGACAAGAACCTGATGGTGTTTACCACTGAAAAATGCAAGGTTCTCCACCTTGGGAGGAAAAACCTGCAGCATCCTTATAGGCTCAGCAGTGCTATGCTGGCTAGCACTATGGAAGAAAGAGACTTGGG
>JAGPOW010003316.1:124724634-124776853 GCA_030014935.1 Caiman crocodilus
GGCTTGCATCCATAGATGCTTCTCAAGCAAATCCCGGGATGTCATTCTCCCCTTGTACTTGGCCTTGGTGAGGCTGCAGCTGGAGTACTGCATCCAGTTCTGGGCCCCACAATTCAAAAAGGAGAAGCTTGAGAGAGTCCAGAGAAGACCCATGCACATGATCAAAGGTCAGAACAACAGACCTTATGATGACAGGCTGAGAACTATGGGGCTCTTTAGCCTGGAAAAGCGCAGGCTCAGGGGTGAACTGATGGCCACATGTAAGTTTATCAGGGCTGACCACCAGTATCTGGGGGAACGTTTGTTCACCAGAGTGCCCCAAGGGATGACAAGGTGGAATGGTTATAAATCGCTGCAAGACCGTTTCAGGCTGGACATAGGGAAGAAGTTCTTTACTGTCCGAGCCCCCAAGGTCTGGAATAGCTTGCCATCATTGGTGATTCAAGCACCTACATTGAACACCTTCAATAGAAAATTGAATGCTTATCTTGCTGGGATCTTATGACCCCAGCTGACTTTCTGCCCTTTGGGGAGGGAGCTGGACTCGATGATCTTCTGAGGTTCCTTCCAGCCCTAATGTCTACGAAATCTGTGAAACTGTATGCTATGGCATAACAATAAAAGGAAATTATAATACAATCTACTAAGGCACACAACTGATTTTCTGCGAATACCAGAAACAAGGCTCTAGCTTTTTAAAGTTAATAGGAAGTGACATAGTAAACCCTCACTTTAGACACACGAGAATCACAACTGCAGCACTTTCAGGACTAGCAGGAAGTAGAGATGCCAAGTGGAAAAGCCACAATTGCAGAAGAGTATAGAACTCAATTAGAGTATACAGCAATTCTTCTGCAAAAACAGTCTTTTCAATAATAGTTCTGGAAATAGTATAATTCATATATTCAAATCATTACCCCTGGTAAATATACTTTGTTCCATAGGTTGGAAGTTCAGCCCATGTATAGCAGGTACCCACCTGAAAGCTTGTAACCTAAATTTGAGGGAGTAGAAGACAGAGCAGTACAAGAGAAAAGAAAGCGCATAGAAGTGCAAGGTTACATATAGTTGTTTCTTCCCTTAATTCATAGGAGTTATTTACATATGACTTATTAGTCCCGGGAAACTCTTCAACACCAGAAAATGGAAGCAATATTATCTGTGCAGTATTGAGAAGTATAAAATTCTGGGTGGACATGATCAAAGCAACAAAACAAATTCTGCAGAGGTATTATATGTAATGGAGAAGCCATAACTGTATATCTCCTGCATTTTCTCAGTTTCCTATCTTTACCCCCCACTATCCCCAACACTTTTCAATCCATTCCATGTGGTTATCTAACTCAGAAGTAGCACTAACAAGTGGAGGGCAAACAGTTTCACAACAGAAATGGGAGATACTTCAAAAGGCTTAGTAATATTGTTTACACCAGGGGTTGACAACCCCTGGCATGTTGCCAGAGCATGGCATGTGAGACCATTTCACTTGGTACACCGCAACCAACCTAGACTCTGGGCAGCTGCCATCAATCATGGAGCCAACATCATCACTCTTTTCATAAATTATAAAAACTAGTCCAAGATGCAACCCTGCAAATTTCCCAACAATAGTAAGACGCACAGAAACAATTAAGTAAAAGTTTCTAAAATCAAAGTTGTTTGTGCTAGTTTAAAACAAATAAACAAAACCCCTTCTTTTGGGTCCCCTTTCCCAATAACCACAAGCTGTCATTAACATGCAACGTTACATTGCAAGTGAAATTAATGAAACTCAGCATAAAAAGCAATGCTCCAGTGGGGACAATCTCTAAAACTACCATTTAAAAAAAAATTATTTGAAGCTGCAAAACTTCAAGCAGGAGGGAAGCCATCGAAAGATCTGGGATCTGGTAAATGGACCCCAATATGATTAAAATTATGATTAAAAAAGTTTAAGATGTGGAAGAGATCCTGAAATAACAAAAAAAAATCATTTTAATAAGTATGTAACTACACATTAATTTAAAGGTTCTACACTGGAACAGCCTTGAGATGCAGGATCAATGTAATAATGGAATCAAGTTAAGGGTGAAACCCTCAGGACCCCCATATCCTATGGCTTACATATATTATAAACTTGACATTACATGTTAGAGAAAGAAAGATGACTGAGTACACTCCCATTGCTGTGCAGCACCATCTAATGAGAGCCACATGGCACAGCATCTAGTCACAGACTTCAGGCTCCTATTAGTTCTTTTATCTCTTGCCAGAGAAAGGGAATTGCTGCTGGCAAAGAAGTTATATAATTACAGTCTGCAGAGACAGTCTGTTTGGTAACTCGCACACTAATATACAAGGCAACAGCAAAGGACCACTTGAATCTAAAGCTGAGAAGTTAAGAACAGGATGAAGAAAAGGTGAAATTAGTCCAATGCAAAAGAAAAAAAATAGACAACGCTGAGAAACAAAACAGTAACAAAAACAATTAGCAGGCAATTATAAATACTTGATATTAGAAGCTAACAGGAAATTGCAATAAACATCTTTATGGCGATACCTTGTTAGTTGCTCTCGTTTGGAAAAGAAAAAAAAATGGATTGAAGCTGCTTATAAGATAGTGTTGGTATTTTTAATGTTACTCAGCCAGCTCTAATTATTAGTTGTTACTAAGTTAAACACTTTTAAGGGCTAAGTTAGAATTCTGACCGTCCAAATACTAAACTGTCAAATTTAGCACATTCTAGTGGCCAATTCTAAATGAATGGTCTCTAGTTTCACTACTACTGTTTAACTACTGCCTGGATTTGATCAAATAAATATTTGCTTTCTCTCATTTTTAGTAGAATTACTAATATGGGAGAAGCAGAGCTGTCCTCTCTGGTATTCTTCCAATATCTTTGCGCTCATAAATTTTACAGGTTCCCTACAAACCCCAGATTTCCCTTCAAAATGATTCCAGTCTCACTGTGGAGACATTTTCCCCATAATAGTCAGGGAAAACTATCCCATTCCAGTACTCCTAATTACATCTTCTTCTGAATTGTGCATTTTCAGAGAAGGTTATACCAATAGGTATACTCATGTCAAAACCTTTTTCTTATTTACTTTAACATTTTGCATCAAATTTAATCTATTATCTCTAATAATATTCTCTTCTATCCCTTTAAATCCCTCTTTCTCTGTAGTACTGAAAAATCCTCATTGAAGCAACAACAAAACTTCTATCAACATCATTTACAAACTGGATTTCACCCTCACTCTTCATCTATTTCATGCATTTGTAAAAACTTATCCTGTCTACCACTTAGACATCTATTAGCAAAGGGAACTGAAGTTACCTAGAGTCATTTCTCAAATGAATCTTTCCAGCTCCCTGATCATTCTCACTGCTCTTTCCCAAGCACTGTATTCGTCCATATATTTCTTGTAACAAAGTAAAAACAACTTAATGAAGCACTACAGACAACCAACTAGAAGTAAAAGCTCTGCCTCCCTATTCAGGGACAGCAAGGGATCTCTACAGGGAATCTTATCACATTTTGTCCCTCGCTGTTAAACAGCAATGCAAACTGCCTTTATGATACGAATATGTGGAGCTAGTGTCAGGAACAATGTTTTAATCTGTCAACTGAGGGGGGTCCACCTCTGTTAAGTGTACCAGGCTGTCAAAAGCGGAAGTAGCTTCCAATTTGCTGCCCACCATCACCCTCCATCTCTGCAACTCTCTTCCAGCACACTTAATTTCTTAGATTTCTCCTTCCCGTTGAATGAGGTTTTGCCCTTCATTAACAATTTCACCTCCAAATTGGAATAATTTACAATGCTGAATTCTGGGTAGCCACTGGTCAAATAGGGAATAAAAGGAAAGAGAACCCCATGGCATGTGCAATACACAGTTCTCTTTTGTAGCTCCTTTCTGGGTATAAACATACTATTAGGATTTCTAGGCTGACCTTGTTCTCCTGCTTTATCCCAGCAAGGGCTATGGATAGCTTTACTAATCCCAAAATATTTGACATTTGCTGTTCATAGGCTGAGTTATCCAATAAAAAAACAAAAACAAAAACAAAAAGAAACAGGTAGTAATCGTGTGAGAATGAAACAACCTGTTGTTAAATGAGCAACCACAGGGCTTAGTGAAAATAGTCCAAGCATATTCTGACATGCTGTAAAACACCCAGTTCAAAGGCTGCATAACACTTCCCAGGATAGGTTTAAGGATGCATATTTCAACAGGATTTTTTTAGGCTAAATACAGTCAAAAGCCCAAGGCTGAATTGATCCAGTCTTTGCAGGTTGGTCTAAACTGCAGAGAGTATGTTTATAAACAACTGAATACACATTTACTTTTGATTCAGGAAATGCAGCCACATGCGTGCAGTGGCTCAGGCCAGAAGCTGGGGGTGGGGCACTAGACCATGGCTCTCTGGCCTGTAACCAGCATCGGCTGTGTTCACTTCTTCTCCTTGGTACCCCCAACTTCTCTGGGATATGCAGTCCAGACCTACAGCAGCAGGCCTCTGCCGGGTTGCATCACTTTCTCTTCCTCCCTTCAGGTGCCTCTGGGATTTGTAGTCCACAGTCTCAGCCAGCACTAGGTTTGAGCAGGGGAAGGGGTGTTTAACTAGTTCATAAACTAGTTTGACCCAAATCAGTTAAGTCTGATATTACATTCAACCAGGTTTATCTTAAATCAGTTTCAGCCATTTTGAAACTGATTTGTGTGCACTGAATTCCTGTTCTGTTACAGGTTTAAACCAGTTTCTGATCACTTAAACCATTTATGTGCAACTTCTGTTCCTAGCCTTAGTGCATCCGGTTCCTCTTCCCCTCTACCCCTGCCCCTGCTTCCAATTACATCTTGACCTCAACAGCATTGGGAAAGTTTGGGTTTTTTTAAACCAAACAAACAAACAAACACTTATTGTCAGCTATCTGGTAGAAGCAGCCAACCATTTTTCAAACAGATTACTTCTGACAACTTTTCATTGTTTATTATTAGTAACCTGTTTTTCCCTAAATAGATTTACTAGATCAAGAGGGTAGGATCATGACACCCTATCAGTTTCACCTGAGTTTAAGACCATCTTGATTTTTTTTTTTTTAATGAAACTTACTTTATACAAAAATGAACAGAAAAAGAACCACCTACTTCTACTGCTTCCCCTCCCATCCCTTCTACAGCTCACACTGCTATGTCCTGTCCCTTTCCTATATTAAACACCAAGTCAGATGAGGCATTAGTTTTACATAAGCTCAAAATGTCTCTGGCAACTTCTTCCTCAGTAAAACTTTTGATATGGTATTTCCCATAAGGCATGACAGATGCATAATTAAGTAGTTATATGCATGTCAGTGTTATGTTGGGCCTAGCATATAAACAACTGCTGGATGTCAATGCTATAGATAAAGTGTTAAGACATAAGGAAGAGAGACAAGGAAACTCTGATCCATACATGGAAGCAACCATAACATACCCAGCCCTCCCACCTTCCTCTCAATGTCTGTAATATTCATTATAACTGTCTCTACCAAAGCAAAGTTTTCTTTCAACTACCATTTTATTGCTTCACTGTTGCAGCAATGGTTTTTGAGATGAGCTGAAACTGGTTTGACAGAACTTTTGCCTCCTTGCTAGGGTGTGTTTAGAAGAACCCAAGATAGATTTGGCTCTGATGCTAAATACATATTAGTTGCCCACAAATAGAGTTTAGATTAATAATCAAAAGCAGCCAGTCTGTCCAGTGATTGGGGAAATAATTTATTAGTGACTTGTTTTTACTGATATTCTTTCAAAAAACAAGGGTCCCAGTGTACATGATTTCCCCATCTGATAATATGGAGGGGGAGACATTTTTTTTTTTTATATATATATATTTGTCTCAGAGGAAGAGACTTAAAATGGAAAAAGAACTAAGAAACTTTTTATTTGCAAGTAGAAAACACTTATCAAAGGGTGCCTAAGTATTGCCTATCTGGGTATTAAATTAGAGGCATTTCATTTGTAGATATACCTTTTGGCCACAAAGTAGACGGAAATATTTGGAATATTTTACATTTCTAGTTTACTTTAGTCTGCTTAGAGGTATAAAGAAATCTGAAACATTGAATTTAAAAAAAACATTAACTCTAATCCATAGAATTATCTGTATAAGAAGATTTCTGTCCTGTGTAAATCTGCAGTTCCCTTACATTTTAAAGGCAAGATGGCTAAAGCATTATTTTAAAGTAACAATGGTTTCATATCTTTT
Organism: Caiman crocodilus; assembly: GCA_030014935.1. Taxonomy (NCBI): domain Eukaryota; kingdom Metazoa; phylum Chordata; order Crocodylia; family Alligatoridae; genus Caiman; species Caiman crocodilus. The sequence goes on from JAGPOW010003316.1 coordinate 124,730,868, forward strand.
GGAATGTACAAACTTCAAGAACATCTGAAGTTCCACCTAGCAACACAGACAAAGCATAAATACAGACTCAGTGCATAAACATTTTTATCTATACATATTTTAATGTTGTTGTTCCAATCTATAAGGCTTAATTTGGTAAATAATTATTTTCTGAACAAAGATCCTTATCATTTTATTTACACTTTAGTAGAGCAGGTGAATACACCTTATAAGTTTATCCATCATAACAAACAAGGTTGGCAAATATCTTAAATATGAAGTCATTGCTTATTCAAAAAAATGTCTTATGTTCTTACAGATTCATAGATCTGTTCATAGATGTTAAGGGCTGGAAGGGAACTTGTAGATCAAGTCCAGACCCCCTGCACTAGGCAGAAAAAAACAACTGGGGTCAAGTGACCCCAGTGAGGTAACTGTCCAGCCTCCTTTTGAAGATTTCCAGGGTAGATGACTGCACCACCACTGGAGGGAGTTTATTCCACAGTCTGGACACTGTGACTGTGAAGGAGTTTTTCCTGGAATTGAGCCTGAAGTTGGCCTTCCAGGAGTTTGTATCCATTGTTCCTGGTCTTCCCCAGGGGTACCTGGGGCACTTTTCCAAACAGTCCTGCAGTGCCAAGTACAGCATAGGGCCACCACTGCTCTGTGCACCCTCAGGCGGGGGAGAGAAGTTACACGCAAATCAGTTTAAGTGATCAGAAACTGATTTAAAACTGTAACAGAACAGAAGCTCAGTGCACATAAACAAGTTTTAAAACAGCTGTAACTGGTTTAAAATAAACCTGGTTGAATGTAGTAGCAGATTTCGCTGATTTGAGTCAAACTGGTTTATGAAACAACTTGAACCAGGAAGGGGCTTGGGACAGACAAGTCACAGTCCCCCAGCATCCTAGGCTGGGCTGTGTTGTCTGCTCCAGAAAGCAGAACTGGCCCTGTCCCTCTGTTCCCTAGCTGACTCAGTGCTCCCCCCACTCCTCCCCAGCAAACCCAGGCTGGGTTCTAGTGCCAGGGAGAGGGGTTAAATAACCCTTTCTTCTGCTTAAACTCACTGCAACTGTGATCTACAAATCCCAGAGGCACCTGGAAGCAGGAAGAGGAAGTGATCAGCAACCCTGCAGAGTCCTGGTACTTTGATTATGGACTGTAAATCCCAGAAACCTCAGGGGCAGCAAGAGGAAGCCATGCTGGCTACATGTCAGAGAGCTGTGCTCTAGTGTCCCCCACCTTCTGGCCTGAGCCACTGCAGGCATGTGGCTGCATTTCCTGAATCAAAGATGAACTAAAAAACAACTGGTTAGACATTTAAAAATTGCTGTAACTTAGTCTAGCCTGCAAAGACTGAATTGATTCAGTCTTGGGCTTTTTTGACTGTCATACTTAGCCTCACTCTCTCAGGCAGGAAGAACTACTCACTATTCTCAACTGTTCTGGAACTTGTGCCCATGGCGTTAAAATATAGGTGGGTGATGGGACCATGCACATACTTTTACACACCAGGCCATACAACTACAACCAGTAGTCTTCAACCTTTTTATGGTGAAGATCACTTTTGGTAAGTAAAGGGCACCACAGGATCTATTGTGCCCCCACCATCTACACCCACCCTACCCCCTAACAGTCAGTTACTGGCAAAGGAACAGCAATAGAGGACTTTAAGGTGAGAATTCACCTCCTTTCTCCTCCCTGCTCGGGGGCAAGCCCCCTCCCCACCTACCACTGCCTCAAACTGTTCCAGCAAGAGAAGCTCCATAGCTATTTCAGGCAGAAACCACAGCAGTGCATTTACTCCCAGAATCTGCTTCCTGCACCCCCCCTCGCCACTCCCCATGCACCTGGACAAGCCACCCAGGCTCTGACCCCACTCATCCAGAGGCAGGGGGCACGGCAGGGCTAGGAAGGAGATCATCCCATTCGCCCAGCCCAGCTGAGAGGCAGGGGGCATGGCTCAGCCCAGCCACGTTCTTCCTGCTGCCATATGGCAGCTTGTAAGTCCTTCTGCTCCCAATTTGTGGAGCTTCTGATAGTTGATTGAGATTGACCGGTTAGTGACCACTGATCTGCATAAAGCCAGTGACCTACCCAGTCCCAGTCTCACAAATCAAATCCAGATCTCGGTACAGGCCCACAAACCACTTCCTTTGTCTCCTACTCTACACCCTGCTCGCATATGGTTTCCATAACACACCTGCAGCCTCATGCAGTCCTGATGCCCAATGCCTACCATCCTACCTTTTTCATAGTCCTCTTATCAGAAATGCTGCAAACACTCAAGTCACCTTTACATACTTTAGCTCCAGATAAGAAAGCTGAATAGCCATATTCATATATGGTGCTGGGCCTAAGCTAGTAATTCCTGCTTCTCTGCAAAGCCAGTTAGAACACCCACAGCATAATGCTATAGTAACTCTATTGTCTCTTGCCTGGGAGTCAGCGAGAGCATGGTGTCCCAGCATAATGCTAGTGTCATGTCTGAAGATGTTTGGCCCCTCCATGAAGCAAGGTCCATAACGCTGTTGGAGCAAAGATTCAAAGGTGATGATGAATTTGTTTAAATGCTGATATCTGGAGAACTTCTCTTATGTTTTTATTTTGAAAAAATCTCTTAGACATTGTCGCTGCTAGGTTGCAGGGGTAAAAAGTGAGCAAGGGAAATAAGAAGCTCTAGCTCCCAACTAGGTTTTATCTGTACTGGAAAACACTCTCACACTTCACCAGCTGGGAACCTAAAGGGTTTGGTATGCCATAAATACTTTAGCAATGTTGTGCTATGTCATTTTCAGCCACCAATTCAGAGAAGAAAAAAAGAAAGAAAGAAAATAGAGCATACTTACGAATATGATGTTACCCTTCGCCCTTTGGATTCACTCCTCAGTGAAACTAGCTCTTTAATCTTCCCCTGGGTAGCATACGCTTGAAATATTTATAAAATTAAACTACATCAGAAAAAATATATAATGTAACAATGCAGTTTCTCCAAGTAATATTACGCATGTATGGTGCTTCTATAGGCAAAATGCAGGAGATGAGAAATTTTAAAAACACTTCAAAGGAATCCTTGTCATTCAGTATTTATCAGAAATTAAATCTCAATTTGGGGATTCAATGCAACAAACACAACAGGAATTGGAACTAGTGCACAACTGCTTCTCAAATACATGGTGTTGTCATAACCTTGTGCTTCATGTCAATGCACAGTTTAAAGTTACTTTAAGTTCTGAAATTTAAATTTACAATAATTATAACTACTTATTTCCAAAATTTTTGTTCAGGAAATATTGTACTAGACTGACCCCACAATGACAAAAATTACAAACAAATTAAACCCTTGATCATTTTCATTAACATAAACATAATGATGCATCAATGACCTTACAATTAAAATTATTAAAATTCAACTTCATTCTCAAAGTAAGATGAATTTTTCATAAAATACACGAGCTATCTAAAACGTTTAAATAGATGAAGAATAATTAACCAGCTATAGCACTGAACAAATATTAGGATAAGATGTTTCTTTACGACTGTTTTTTTTTAAACTGAAAGGCAATGACAACAACAGTAAAAAAGCCTGCACATGTACTGGCCAAAGCTTTCAAAAAATTGGTAACTCAGCCTAGGAATTTACAGGGATTTTCCAATAGCACCTATTGACTTCATAAAAGTTGAAGTCACTTAAGGCTTGGGTTCCTTAAGCACTTCTGAATAATCTCCTAAAATAAGCAGTTCAGAAGCCAGTTTGAGACTCCTGTTTTGCAGTGTCTGACTTACAGATATTTTCAGTCTATACCATGTAAACTTTAATACCGTTTTAAATACCATTTTAGAAGCCAGATTCTCAATCCCTACTACTATAAAGGAGGGGGGGAGAGGAAGGGGAGAAGAGAACGAGAGAAGAGCAAGACAGAAGAGAGCAAGAGAATTAAATTGTTTACTACAATTTTACATGCCCAAACAGTTTTGCATTGACATCATTAGCACCTAATTTTTTAAGAAGCTGAATAACTAAGGGCTGAGTAATCCAGTAAATCTTCAATTGAGCTGAAGTTTCTGGGCTGGCCCTTATGTAGGTAGTATTTACAATCCTTGTCCTGAAGGGTGACAGAACTTGGACTTCTTTAGAAAGAATAAACATAAAAGAAGATATATGGTTTCAAGACAAGAGAGGCCTACAGCAAGCAGGTATAAAGCACAATATTGTAGTTAGAGTTTTAACTTCAGTAAAGCTCTTTCTTCCTTTCAGATTTTTTTGTGAAGAATTGGGGCAATGTATTAGACATTATTAAGTGGCATATCTGCATTAAGACTTGGCAGAAAGCATTTACCATATGACCTGAAGACAGTGTTAAATATTCATATAAATTAAATTATGCAAAGATGGAAAGTTGACGAAAGGAACACATGGCTACATACATTTCCCTCCCCCTACACTGATGCACTTTCAGTTACTTCTTGACAGATACTTCATTAACTTTGTAAAAGCAGTTACACACTCAGTAATGAGACAAATGTGTTGTACTATTTCTTCTTGAAATAAGTTTTTAAAAATCCATACTGGGTACATAAGGAGCAGCCTTCATCTCAGTGATGGGCATTGTTTAGTTTCTGTTTGAAAGTGATTTTGTGAATCTCCTGCCAGATTCTGACCTCTGCTGTTATGAAATGGAATTTATTTTGACCAAGCAATTTGTTATTCAATGTACTGCTTAAACAGTACTATGCACTTCCATATCGTCTAGAGTCACTACAAAGCAAGGTAGCCTTCCTTCTTCTGATATTTCAGAAACCATAACATAGTATTCCTATTTTTCTTAGAATGAACTTGAATGGCTGAGTTTTGAAGAAGTAAAATAGATTATTACCATTACATTTAAACACAGTTGACTGAATAACAATACTAATCTTTTTAGTTTGTTTACTGAATTGCAGAAATACCAAATCACTTCTGCTTTTTTCCCCCCCTCTCTATCAATTCCAAGGTTGTGTTTAAAAATATTAAAAGAGCCATGAGCAATAAAGTATTTGGAAGACTAATGATTAATTTTCAAATCTGCTTACAGTCTTAACTAAGGCTCTTTTTAGCGTGCGAGTCTAACAAATATCAGCCAAAATACCACAGCTTCCTTTCTGAAGAACATTCCACATTAGGCTTGGTCTGCACTTAAATTTGGTCAGCCTAGCTATGTCTGCTAGGAATGTGCAAATAAACACATAACCCTTACCTGGCACAGTTATAGTTTAAACAGTTATGGAAGGAAAGGGGAAGAGTGTTTCTGCCAGTACAGCTTCAAGAAGGACCTGGTTTTTAAACTATTCCAGCAAAAGAAGTCTTGTAAGTATAAGATGCATCTTTCTTAGGAGGGCTTGCTGGGATAAATTATGCAAGTAAACATGAGAATAGGTAAGCCAAGAGTATTTTTAATAGATCTTACATATTTATCTGCATAATGGAGGATGATCCAAAAAATCAGATATATGTACACCCATGTCAAAAGAGTCATATTTAAGAAAACTCTCCTGTAGCAGTACAGCATACTATTGCATTCAGAAAAATAAGCTGCTGTCTGTCTAGCTCAAATTTCAGAATGCTCTTTCATGATAAAGAATTCTTCATGCCCCCTCACATTGATGAGGTCTGGAAGAAACCAATCTCTGTAGTCTGTGGTTTGATGAAGATACTGGGCCAATATGAGAAGTGATATTAGGATGAGAATCATATTAGGATCCCTGGAACATTTGTTCTTGCTTCCCCATCACCAGTGTTGAGCATATACCCAAATAAGATTGTGTCTACAATTTATATGATATCCAAAAGGTTTCAGGCTTCCCTCTGAGCAAAAGCTGAGGAAAAGATTATCCACAGCAAATATCTAAGTAACACTCCTCTGTGCCAGGTGCAGATGCAAACCATTTTTTTTTCCTGAGGTTGGCCAAGAATAGCCTTCACTATGAATACATACTTGGAACACTTTTCTCCCCTTCCATTTACCCCAAAAAGCACATGCGAGTCTTAACTGTTACACACATGCCAACTCTATGCTAAGAATCTGTTTACATTTTCAAGTGGTATTCTATGGCCTTAACAGCAGTATTCAACTCCTTTTCATACACAGCCCCCAAAAATAAAGGGATTTATTTCTTTTCATAAGCTAGAACAGACACTGCAGTTATCCTTGAACAAGCTGTGCCTGTGTTTATCCCAAAACAGAACTATCCCGGGATTGGTGGAAGAGTTTAGCAGGCAACCAAAACCACTGTGGCTTTTCTGTGGCTGATTCAGTGATGTAACCCCAGGATAACCTGATGCACTTAGTAATGTCTTGGGATAAACTGTTAGTATTTATCCTGTGAACCTTTTTAGAATTTATCCCAGGATAATGGAAATGGGCATCTGAATGACTGCACTTTGATTTATCCAGGGGTAGATGTGATGTCTGCTTGTAGTTACTGAATCACAGGATCCTAAACAAACGTAGGGCTGGGAGGGATTTCAAGAAGTCATCTAGTCCAGCCACTTGCTCAAGGCAGGATCATCCCCATCTAAGTCATCCTTGAAAAGTGTTCATCTAACCTATTCTTAAAAACCTGCTTGTACATCTGCCAGGATAATACCCAAAACAAAAACATTTTTAATTTGTCACAGATAAAGCAGGAGAATGAGAGCACTATCAATGTCCTGCCACTACCAGGACAAGAAGAAATTTCTTAAAATATGCTTAGGAAATCCAGGGCAGTTATGGGCTCTGTATTTAAAAAAAAGATGTAGAGAAGTCAGATAGGATCTAAAAGCAAACAACAGTAATGATAAGAGGGTTTGCAAGTCTAGCCATAGGAGGAAAGATTGAGAGAACTAAGCAAGCTTAGCTTGCAGAGAAGGAGATTACAGGGATACATGATATCAGTCTTCAAACATCTGAAGGACTACCACAAAGAGGAGGGAGAACAACTTTTCTCCCTCACTTCAGAGAGTAGGATGTGTAGCAGTGGCCTGAAACTGCAGCAAAGTAAATTTAGGCTGGATATCAGGAGCAAAAAACACCCAAAAAAACAACTTTCTGTACTGTTAAAAGAGTGAGGCAGTAGAATAGACTGCCTGAAGAGGTTTTCAAAAAGAGGTTGGCAAGTGTTGGTTGACTGCTTATGTAAGTGACATAAGCAGCACTGGAAAATATTTTGGGGGGAGCTGGATGGTGCAGAGTACAACCACTGGACCCTGACCCTTCCTCCCACAGGGCCGTATCTGGGGCCAATGCGTGCTGGTGATGTCCGTGTGGCGGTGGTGGAGGACCATTGGACATGGAGCTGCATCAGCACTGGAGCCACCATCACCAGCCCAGTTGGGGGGGCTAAACCCTGTTAGCCCTGGCCTTCCACTGCCTATGGTCAGGGACGATTTAGGAATAACAATGCCTTTAGTGTACTGTGGAAAGCAAGAGTTGGAAGCTTTAGAAGGTCCCTACGCATGCATCACTTAGATGATGGGAAGACCTGTGTAGGCCAGAGTAGGTGGAAATGGGAGAGAAACATGCTCAACATCAGAAGAATAAAGCAGAACTTCACAACTAGCTTAATTATGAAAGAAAATTAAAGGAGCTGGGATAAGTTTTAGGAAGGGATAGGATGATAAAAAGGGGAGTTCTGGTTTCCCAATCCAGGTGTCTAATGTGTGTTTTCAGTACCCAGTTTCCAGTGCAATGTGGAAGATATTTTCTTATCCCTTACTTCTAGGCTTGTTGCCACATGGAGCCATGAAGGAATGCTTTTCCTCTCCTGTTGCTATGGGTGTTTGGATAGTGGGTGGGAGGAATGGGTGCCTTCCTCAGATTACTGGGTGTTAGAAATTTTTACTGGGGTATCTGGGTGCTCCTGTTTTAACAAGATAAGCTAAAAACATCCCTACAAGCAGTACAGGTTACAGCAGTCCTTGTAGGGTAACCCTGATGCTCTTGTACCTATGCTCAGTACCATCAAAAGGTAAGCACAAATATAGTCTATTCTTTCTTTATATGTTTTTGGCTTCTAAATAGACTGTATTTACTTGAATCCAAGGATATCCTGAATTTAAGATGACCCCCCCATAATTAAATTCTACATGGAAGATTTATAAATGTTATGATTTCCTATGTATAAAACAGAAGTGGGCAAAGTCTAGCATGCAGGCTGGATCAGGCTGGCAGCAGACTCCATTTCCCAGCAGCCCCTGCAGCAGCAGTTCCTTCTGCTCTGCTGCCCAGGTACCCCAGATCATCCACCCCACACCTGATGCATGGCTGGGCAGCAGGGATGTGGCTCCGATTGGTAGCACGATGGGACGGCAGGGTTGGGGAGACCCCAGGATCCTAGGGCAATGATAGTGAGGGGCCAGGGCCCCTCTACAGCCTTGGATGTCCCTTTAAACCCTCCACCCCCAACTTCTATTCCCCATTGAATGTTACTGCTATAGGCCAAGCTGGGACTGTGCAGTGGAGCTGTCAGCAGAGTTAGTGGTGCAGGTAACAACTCTGTCTGCTAAAGCTCCAGTTTTGGGTAGGGGCTGAAGCCCAAGCCACAGCAGCTGCCTCCTCCCCACCCCCCGCAAAATACTTGATTCTAAGACAATCACACACATCCCCCACACACACATCTTACACTGGGGGGAAACCTCATCTTAGAATCAAAAATTGTAAACACTTCATATTCATGTTAATAAATGCATTAACTAATCAGATTTATTAAACTGTGAGAGGGGAAAGTTACATGCTTTCAGTCATTTAAGATGTTTTCTTTGATACTGATATCCACATAAAGCTTTTTCTTTGTCAAAACGTCTTTAACAGAGCCAAAGCAAAAAGGAAAACCCCAGCAATTTACAAGACAAAAAAAGTACTTAAACACCTCAGAGTAGAGAAGCTTTTCAAACAAATCATAGTTTGACATAGCACCTTTTTTTCTGCTTCACAAATCTCTAAAGAACAGTCCATTAGTTCATGTACATCATTCTAATAGGAAATGTTTTCTTCTTTTCTGTATGTTTTCTTTTGCTTCGAGTTGCAACAGCCATTTTCTGGGATCTAAAACTGGAAGAGGCTCATGGAATGCCAATAATGACTGGCAATCTGGATTACCAATATCAGCAAAGATATCAAATACTATATTATGCAACAATAAGAATTTTAAAGTGTTCAGTCAATAGAACAAATTAATTGCCTTAAATAACGAAAGAATGGAAGCTAAAGATGCTGAAGTCTGTAGCGTGTACGTGAACATTACGCAAACTATATACGTAATCACTGATTACTAATACAGTGTGTCTGTGTCTGTGTCTGTGTCTGTGTCTGTGTCTGTGTCTGTGTCTGTGTCTGTGTCTGTGTCTCCGTAAGAGAGAGAAAGAGAGAACTTCAGCATCTTTAGGAAACCAGTTTAAACCTGTAACATAACAGAAATGCAGTGTACCTAGACTGGTTTCAAAATGGCTGAAAACAGTTCAAGATAGACCTGGATGGATGCAGTATTAAGACTTCAACAATTTAGGTTAAACCAGTCTATTGAATTTCTGCACCAAATCCCGTAGTGAGTCACCTTAGCTTCCCATCCTCTGGCAGCCCTCTAGTGACCCTCCCCACCCCACAACAGGGCACCCTCCTTGTCTGCTCCGGCTGAAACAGAACAGTCCAGAGGTGGGGCCATCACAGAGCTGAGGCAGCAAAGCTTTTGCTCCCAGTCTGTGTCCTACCTGCATCTGGCACCTGGGCTCTTGGGGAAGGAGTGGGGGAGTGGAGGCCACCACCAGCTCTGCCTGCACTCCCTTCCCCCCCCCCCCCAAACTTTCCAGAATGACTGGGGAGCCTCTCTCTCTCCTCCCCTGCTGACTGACTCAGAGCTGGGGAATGCAGCCTGCTCCCTACCAGCTGTTACAGGTGGGGGTGGGGGAAGGGAAGGTAGGAGAGAAAACAGAGGCCCCTGCTCCCATCCCCCTGACCCAGCCAGAACCACTGCAGGGGGGAGGGGCACTGTGTGCATGTTGGAAGGTTCCCCTCTCTCCCCATTGACTGGCTTGGCTGGGGCTGGGGCATGCAGCCCTGACCCCTGCTGGCTCTTAGGGGTGGGGCAGAAGAAAACCCCACCCCACTCCTGACCCAGCCAGAATTGCTAGGGCAGACAAGGTACTAGCTTGGTTGCAGGGGCCAGGGCTGAGGCCAGGACCAGAGGCCTCTACTTTTTCCCCTCTGGGAGGGGAGGAAGAGAGGATATGGGGAAAAGCCCCCTCAACAGCATCCCCCAGCAGTTCTGGCTGAGTTGGGGGAGGCTGGGTCTGGGGTCTCTGTCCCCACCCTCCACCCTTCCCCCAAGAGCTGGCAGGGGACAGGGCATCTGGGGTTTCCCTAGCCCAAGATGTGCCAATCAGTGAAGGAGGGGAAAAAGTCTCCCTAGGGGCTCTGGCTAGGGGGAAGGCTGGGGTGGGGGCTTCCACTTCCCTTAAAAACAGGCAGGGTACAGGGCTTCACTCCCCCGCCCTGGATGAGCCAAATCAGCAGGGGAGGGGAGACAGTTCGCCAAGGGATCCTGCCCCTCACCCTCCAGCACTTCTGGCTAGAACAAGGGCTTCCCTCCCATCCCCACCCCAACATCACAGGCAGCTGTGGGAAGTGTGCTAAGCAGCCAATCAGGCTTAGGCTGCTGATTGGCTGAGCTGGCCTGCCTTTACACCTGTCTGGTACCACAGGAGATGAATGCGAGTGTTCCCAACCTTCTAGCCTGGGCCAATGCAGGCATCCCTGTGTCCTGCCCCCTCCGATGGCAGAATATGCATTCTGTTCCTTCCTGAGCCGTTTTTCATAGCTTACAAAAACCCACAACATGTTGATCAATTCTACCTTGGGATTTGTCTGTGCTTAGCCTAAATGACCAATGTATAAAAGGTACATTCAGAGATGATAGGGCTATGGCAAACAAGCCAAATACATTTTTCTATAGGTCTTTATAGCAGAAGATATCAAGGAGATTCCCACACTGGATCAATTCTTCCTAGGAGACAGATCCAAAGAATTGGAGCACACAATAGGGGAGGGTTTAGAACAAATCAATTAATTAAACATTAATAAGTCACTGGAACCAGATGGTATTCAACCAAGAGTGTTCTGAAGGAATTCAAATGTGATATTGCAGAACTGTTGACAGTAGTGTGCAACCCATCTTTACAAACAGCCTCTGTGCCAGAGGACTGGAAGATTGTGGACTGTCTTCTAAAAATATTATATCAGTACACAAGCAGCAAACAAAGAGCCAATAAAGCACTGGGCATCATTAAGAAATTGAAAATAAAAGTGGAAAACATCATTATGTCATTTTATAAGTTCCTGATGCACCCGTATAGAATCATAGAAAGAAGGACCGGAACAGACCTATAAGATCATCAAGTCAGGTCCCCTGCCATGGGCAGGAGGTAACTGGGCTCAAATGAGACAGCCAGAGATGGATGGCGACTGCACCACCTCTGCTGAAAGTCTGTTCCAGATTCTAGTTACCCATACAGAAAAGAAGTTTTTCCTAATGTCCAGCCAAAACTTTTCCTCGACTAGCTTAAGTCCATTGGTCCGCATCTTCGCCGGGGGTAGGGGGGGGGGGTGGCGGCGGGCGGATTTTCTGAAAAGTTGTTCACCTAGGTCCTGGTATTCTCCCCTAACATATTTGTAGGCAGCTATCAAGTTACCTCTCAACCTTCTTTTGCTCAGGCTGAACAAACCCAAATCCCAAAGTCTCTCCTCATAAAGCCTGTTCCCCAAGCCCTTGATCATGCACATGGCCCTTCTCTGCACCCTTTTGAACTTCTCCACATCCTTCTTGAAGTGTGGTGCCCAGGACTAGATGCAGTACTCCAGCTGTGGCCTCACCAGTGCTGAATAGAGGGGGAGGAGCATCTCTCTAGATATGCTGGTGACATCTGCTGATGCACTCCAGAGCTCTATTTGCTGTTGGCAACTTTGTCACACTGGTGGCACATATTCATCTTCTGGTCAACTGTCACCACTAGGTCCCTTTTGGATGCAGTGCCAGCCAGTGGACCACCACCCATCATATAGATATGATGAGGGTTCTTCCTACCCAGATGAAGGACCCAGCATTTGTCCCAGTTGAACCTCATCTGGTTTTGTTCAGCCCAGCTTGTCAAGGCCATCATGAATCCTTGACCTGCCCTCTGATGTACCCGCTTGTCCCCACAGTTTGGCATCATCCACAACCAATCATTGCACTTTTCACTCCCTCATCCAAGTCATTAATAAAGATATTAAAAAGCACAGGCCTAAGCACTAATCCCTAGGATACACCACTGGAGACGACCTTCCATGATGAGGCCACCCCATCAACCAAGTCCCATATCTTGGACTACTGTGTGAAGAATGCTAGTCTCTACATCTCAGAAAAGATGGAATGGAATTAGAAAAGGTAAAGAGGAGGATAACAAAAGATCATCTGGGATATGAAGCAGCTGCCATACCATGAGAGTAAAAAAAAGCAGAGACTTCAGTTTGGAAAAGAGAAGGCTTAGGGAGGAAAGTTATGAAGGATGCAAATAGGACAGAGGTGGGCAAAATATGGTCTGCGGGCCACACCTGGTCTGCCATCAGATTTGATTCAGCCTTCAGGATGAGTTGTCCTGCAACTCATTGGATCAGGCCCATGGGCAGTCACCAGCTCTGGCCACCACATAGTACCAGGAAGGCGGGTATGGCTGTTTCTCCTATGCCAGGAGGTCAGGCAAGACTGTTTTTGCCCAGTAGCATTAGCTGTGGAAACAGGCATGCTCTACTGCCACAACAGGTGGGCAGTGACATCAGCTGTGGATGCTGCCAGCAGGTTCAGGAGCCCTGATGTAGAACCTGCTGGCAGTGTGCACACCTGACTATCCACACCTGACCCTCCCAGCATGGCAGATGCTCCTACCCAGAGCTTGACCTAGAACCTGCTGGCAATGTCAGCTGTGGACCCACAACAGGAACTTCTGCCACAACAGCTGGCAGCAGCGTTAGCTGTGGACACTGAGGACAAGTTCTGTGTTGGACCTCTGGAACCTGCCAGCTGTACCCACAGCTGATGCCACTACCTACCTCTGCAGGAGAAATCCCTGTCTGGGTCCACAGCTGAGCACTAGGGCTTCTGGCTGTCTCTCCAGAACATGGATGGAGCTGTAGAGAGAAAGATGGAGGCAGCCCTTGTCAGGTCACCAAAACTCATTATTGGCTGGAAGGCCACTTAATTGGCCACTCTGGGGATACAGTAGGAGGAAGAAACTACTATCCACCGAAGTCCAAAATATAAAACTAGAGGACACCCACTACAATAAACAGGAGACAGTTTTAAAACAGAGCAAGAGGAAGTACTTTATTTATTTTTGGCTACAACCAGTTAACTTGTGGAATCTACTGCCAAAAGAAGTTGCAGAGGCAAATGGCATAACCAGCTTCAGAAAGGGATTAAAGAAATTCATGGATGACAGGTCCATTGATAGCTATTAAACAAAATAGGCATCCACATATCTCTCAACAGCCCTAAAACAGTAATTGTTGATATTAGAAAAAGCATAAAAGGCAATATATTAAATCAGGAAAGGCATGAAAGGGAACAGCTGGATCTTAACCACCTCCAAGGATGGAGCTCTCACCACCACTCTGGGTAACCTGTTCCAATGTTTTACTACCCTCCTAGTGAGACAATTCTTCCCAATTTCTAACCTAAATTTCCCTTGCTGCAACGTGAGACTGTTGATCCTTGTTCGGTCATCTTTCACTGCTGAGAGCAGTCTAGCTCCATCCTCTTTGAAGCCACCCTTCAGGTAGATAAAGGCCACTATTAAATCTCCTCTCATCCTTCTCTTCACTAGACTAAATGGGCATTTCTACACATGCAAGTGCCACAGCACAAGGTGCTTTGAAAAAGCACCTGGCACTGGCACTGGCACTTCCAGGTGTATAAGTGGTGAAATGTGCATCAGGGAAGAGAAAATGGCAGCGGTCTGCTTTTTAACTAAAATGCATAGAAGGTGTTTTTCATTCAAAAGCACACCACCATCACCTTTTTCATGCTGACATGCATTTTGTCTCTTATACAACTGCAAGCAGTGCAGCACTGTGCATGTGTCACCTCGTGTACAAAGCAGACTTTATTAAATAGAGTCTGCTTCGATGCACTAGACCTCCTGCACATCCAGGCACAAAAAATGTATGTGTATAGATGCTGAATAAGCCTAGTTCCCTCAGCCTCTCCTTGCAAGTCATGTTCCCCAGCCCCCTCACTTTTGTCACCCTCCACTGGACTCTCTCCAATTTGTCCACATCCTTTCTGTAGTGGGGGTCCTAAAACTGAACACAGTACTCCAGATGTGGCCCCCACTGCTGAATAGAGGGAAATAATCAGTTCCTTTGTCCTGCTGACAACACTCCTGCCGATACAGCCCAGTATGCCATTAACCTTCTTGGCAACAAGGGCATACTGTAGGTTCATTCAGCTTCTTGTCCACTGTAAACACCCCAGTCCTTTTCTGCAGAGCTGCTGCCCAGCCAGTCTGTCCCCAGCCTGTACTGGTGCATGGGACTGTGGCATCCTAAGTGCAGGACTTTGAACTTGTCCTTGTTGAACCTCATGAGATTTCTTTTGGGCCGATTCTCCAATTTGTCTAGGTCACTCTGAATACTAGCCCTACCCTCCAATGCATCTACTACTCCCCCCCAGTTTGGTGTCATCTGCATAGTTGCTGACGGTGCACTCTGTGCTATCTTCTAGGTTGCTAATGAAGACATTGAACAAAACTGGCCCCAGAAATGACTTCAGGGCATTCTACTTGATAATGGATGCTAACCAGACATTGAACCATTGATTACTACTCTTGGAGGCCGATGCTCCAGTCAGTTTTATATCCATCTTGCAATCCATTCAGTTAGCCTGTACTTCTTTAGGTTGCCTGCAAGAATGTTGTGGGAGACCCATCAATCTCCCCACATCTACAGAGCCAGTCATCTCATCATGGAAGGCAATCAGCATGACTTGCCCTTGGCGGACTGTTCCTAATTATCTTGTTCTCTCCCAAGGGCTTCCAAATGGACTCCTTGAGAATCTGCTCCATGATTATTTCAGGGACTGAGGTGAGGCTGACTGGTCTGCAGTTTCCTGGATCGTCCTTTTCCCCTATCCTGAATATGGACACTATATTTGCCCTTCTCTATTCATCTGCGACCTCTCCTGATCACCATTAGTTTTCAAAGATGATGTCCAATGGCTCTACAATAACATTAGCCAATTCTCTCAGTACCCTCAGGTGCATCACATTCAGCTCCATGGATCTGTACACATCCAGCTTTTCTAAATAGTCCCTGCCCTTTTCTTTTGCCACTGAAGACTGCTCACCTCCTCCCCAAACTGTGCTGCCAGGTGCAGTAGTCTGGGAGCTGACCTGTGAAGACCAAGGTGAAAAAGGCATTGAGCACTTCAGTCTTTTCTGTATCCTCTGTCACAAGGCTGTCTCCCCCATTCAGTAAGGGACCCACACTTTTCCTGACCTCCTTCTTCTTACTGACATACTTGTAGAAATCCTTCTTGTTACCATTCACATCCCTTGCTAGCTGCAACTCCAACTGCACTTTGGCCTTCCTGACTTCATCCCACATGCCCAAGTAATATTCTTATATTCCTCCCTAGTGGTTTGTCCAAGTTTCCACCTCTTATAAAAACTTCCTTTTTTGTAATTTAGTTTACTGAAGAGCTTCCTGATAAGCCAAGCTGGTCTTCTGTCATATACACTAGTCTTCCTGCACATCAGGATGGTTTATTCCTGCACTCCCAGTAAAGCTTCTTTAAAATATAAGCAGCTCTTCTGAACTACTTTCCCCCCGCCTCAGACTGGCCTCCCAGGGGATCCTGCCCATCAGTTCCCTGAGCAAGCCAAACTCTGCTTTTCTGAAGTCCAGGATCCTCACTCTGCTGCTCTCCATCCTTCCTTTCCTCAGGATCCTAAATTCAATCATCTCTTGGTCACTGCTGCCCAAGCTGCCAACCACTACTACCTTTCCCACCAATTAATCCCCATTTCTGAGCAGCAAGTCAAGAAAAACATGTTCTCTAGTGGGCCTCTCCAGCACTTGGACTAGGAAGTTGTCCCCAATACTTTCCAAAAACTTCCTGGATTGCCTGTGCACAGTTGTATTGCCCTCCCAGCAGATGTCAGGGTGACTGTGCGAGGATCATAGTTCTGTGACTGTGCGAGGACGTCCAAGTCTTCTGCTCATTTCCTAGGCTCCGTACATTCATATACAAGCACTTAAGATAACTAGTCAATTGCCCCAATTTCTCAAGATGAGTAAGAACACCTTGCCTTTTGTCCCCTCCTGCTTGTTCTTCCTCCAGGTTACCCACTTACCTCAGGGCTTTTGTCTCCATCCCCCAGCAAACCTAATTTAAAGCCCTCCTCACTAGGTTAGCAAACCTGTCTGCAAATATGTTCTTCCCTCTCCTTATCAGGTGGATCCCATCTCTTCTCAGCAATCCTTCTTAGAACATCATCCCACGGTCAAAGCCAAAGCCCTGTGGGTGACACCACCTACACAACAAGATATTGATTTATAGGATGCACCCACTCCTACCCAGGCCCTTTCCCTTTACCAGAAGGATTGAAGAGAATACAACCTGAACCGCAGTCCCCTTCACCCAGAGCCATGTAGTCACTTTTGATCTGTTCAGGGTCTTTCCTGGAAGTATCATTGGTGCCCACATGGATAAACAGCATAAGGTAGCAACCAGAATGCCAGATAAGTCTTGAAATCCCTCCATGACATCTTGGATCCGAGCTCTGACCAAGCAGCAGACTTCCCCAGACAACAGGTCAGGACAGCAGATGGATCCCTCCATCCCCCACAGAAGGGAGTCTCCAACCAGCACCACCCATCATTTCTTCTTGGTGGCACTTGCCTTGATTCTTCTTGCCTTGGGGAGGCCTGATCTGTCCTCCTCCACCAATGGAACATGCTCCTGCCCCCCTATTGCTAAGCCTCCACATCTGAAGACTTCTGCTTGCTGCCAAAGATCTCAAGTTTCCAGCTTGAGCCTTCTTGGGAGTCCATGACCTCTTTTCTCTAGCGCTGCCTCTAGCAGTTCTTCCTTCACAGTCCTGGAGGTCTCCTCCAACATCTAATCGATGAACTATTCATTGCAGAGGATGCTTTGGAGCCTTGCCATCTCTTCCCATAGCTCTCTTGCCTGACAAATACCACCAGGAGGCACTGCTGACATTGCAGGCACCCCACCTAGCCATCACTGGAAGGAACCTGCAAGCTACAGTCCCCATAGTGTCAAACTTGGACCTGGGTAGAAGCCTTGATGGTGAGCAAGCCTGCCTGGACAGAAACCTCACAGGTGCAAGCAGTGGCAGTGGCTCTTACATGGCAACATCCTCCATTTTCCTGGATCTCTTAGTAGGCCTCTCTCTTACTGCCCCTCTTACAAGCACACTAGTGAACTTGCCTGGAAGCTGGCCTGTTCACTGCTCCTTGGCCCCAAAGGGTTCCCTTCTCCTTGCTTCCTCACACCAAGCTGAAAGTCTGCCCCCAAAAGGATGGGAGGAGCAAGCTGACTTGATAACTGCCTGCAAACTGCTTACCCTGTTTGCTGCCCCTGTTCACTGGCTCCCTGGTCACCTGGGGAGTCTCCTTTTATACATTGCTGGGCCTGGACTGGCTCCACCCCTTCATTAGGACTTGTTAGGCAAAGGCAGCAATCACTAAGCCAGCAACACCTCTAGCTTCTCAGAGCACACACCCAGAACACACAGAAGTCCACCAGACAAACACTCAGCAAGCCAAAGGCACAAGCGGCTCTGGATCACTTAGCTTCCCTGGGCAGAATCTGGTGTCTGGCTTTTCTTTCCCTCCCCCTTCTTGCTCTCAGCAAACTGTCAGGAAATTGTTTACCCTGTTCGAGGCCGCTGTTCACCCTGTCAGTCTTCTCTACTCCAGGCTAAACAAGCTCAGGTTCCTCAGCCTCTCCTCAAAATTCATGTGCACCAGCCCACAAACCATGCTCACTTCCCTCTGCCAGACTCTCTCCATTTTGTCCACATCCTTTCTGTATTGGGGGGGAGGGGAGGGACTGGACACAGTACTCCAGATGCTGCCTCACTAGTGCTGTATAGAAAGGAATGGTCATTTTCCTTGATCTGTTGGCAACAGTCCTAATAATTCAACCTCATATACCATTAGTCTTCTTGGCAACAAAAGGTACACTGTTGATTTATATTCAGCTTATTGTCCACTATAACCCCAGGTCCTTTTCTGCAGAACTGCTGCCCAGCCAGGCAGCCCCCAGCCTGCATGGGATTTTTCTATCCAAAGTGCAGGACTTTACACTTGTCCTTGTTGAACCTCATGGCTGAATCCAGACATCTGGGCATGTGTGGTTTATGGTGCTGCAAACCTCTTTGCAGCTCCACAAACTGAAGAAGGTGCATGTGAGATTTCACAAGTTCTCAAATATCCTTACCATTGGTTGTGTATGATGTCAACCAACTCTTTTAGCACTTTTGGGTGCATTCCATCTGGGCCAGCTGACTTATGAATGTCCAGCCTTCCAAGGTGTTACCTCACAAGATCTTCACCAATTATAGGCATATGATCTCTCTTACTCTGATAATCCTGCATCCTGCCAGGCAGGGTGATCCCCTTTGGGCTGGTTGAAAACTGATGCAAAGTAACTGTTAAGGAGATTAGCTTTTTTCCTGGGTGTCAATTGTCAGCTGCCCCATTTGGCTCAGCAGGGGTCCAATGGAAAGGTTCCAGAAGATTGGAAAAAGTACCAATGTGGTGCCTATCTTCAAGAAAATAAGTAAGGAAGTTCCAGAAAACTACAGGGCTATCAGTTTGATCTCAAACCCTGGAAAGATCTTGGAAAAAATTATCAAAGAATCCATCAACAACAGGCTAATGGAAGGAAACATTCTGAGAGATAGTCAACATGACTTTGTTGTGGGTAGATCTTGCCTGATCAACCTCATTTCCTTCTATGACCAGGTGTCACACCACCTGAACAATGGAGAAGAAGTTAAATGTCATATACTTGGATTTCAAAAAAGCCTTTGACCTGGTGTCCCATGATGCCTTCATGATAAAATTGGGGAACTGAAGCCTCAACAATCTTACTGTCTGATGACTGAGGAACTGGCTCTGTGGCCGGACCCAGAGAGTGACAGTCAATGGAATTGAGTCAACATACTGCATGGTGACCAGTGGTATTCCCCAGGGTTCAGTACTCTGACCAGTACTTTTTTAATATATTCATAAATGATCTGGACTCAGTTGTCAGCAGTGGACTGGCCAAGTTCATAGATAACACCAAATTATGGGGAAGTGCAGTCATGCTAGAAGATAGGCTGGGGATTCAGGCTGATCAGGACAGAGCAGATTAAAACCTGATGACATTCAACACAGAGAAATTCAAGGTGCTGCACTGTGGGAGAAAAAAACCCACATCATACTTATCAGCTTGGCTGGGCTACACTCACTAGCACCACAACTGAAAGAGATTTGCAGTTCAGGATTCAGGATAAACGTGAGCCACCAATGCAATGCTGCAGCCGCCAAAGCAAGTAAAACTGTGGCTTGCATCTACCGTTGAATCTCAAGCAAGACCCAAGAAGTCATCCTCCCAATTTTAATCATCCTTGGGGAGGCTGCAGCTGGAGTACTGCATCCAATTCTGGGCTCCTCACTTTATAAAGGAGAAGCTTGAGAGTCTAGAGGAGAGCCGTGCATATGATTAAGGATCAAGAGAACAGGCCTTATGAGAAGCTGAGAAGCATGGGACTCTTCAGCCTGGAGAAGAGAAGGCTCAGGAGTGACTTGATGGCAGCCTATAAATAGTGCATCAGGAACTGGGAGAACATCTGTTCACCAGGACACCCTAAAGGAAGACAAGATCTAACAGTCACATACTGCTGGAAGCCTGTTTGAAACGACATAAGGAAAAACATCTTTATTGTCCAAGTATTCCAGACTCTGAAATAGACTCCCCCAGAAGTGGTGCAAACACCTACTCCGGATACATTCAAGAAATGCCTGGATGAACCTTAATGCGGTCATCTGACCCCAGCTGACTTCCTGACCTTTAGGCAGGGTGCTGGACACGATGCTCTCATGAGGTCCCTCCCAGCCCTAGTGTCTACGAAATGTAATCTGCTGCAATAAAGCTCCACAAATTTTGGGCATGTGTGGCTTGATAAGACGTATGGATGTCTGTCTGCTTGACCTTTATGCTGCCATAACAACTTTTATTGTGGCACCAAGGTAACATTGGTTTCCATCCTAAAAGGTCAGGAATTTGATGTTGTGTTCTTGTTAAATCTGCCAGACTATTGGATATACTACATTTTGGTTTCAGACAACAAATTAAAGTTTCCTTTATGCTCTTGTGTGCTTCTCTCATGGCAGAGCTATCCAAGCTAGCAGCCTATGGGCAACATCTGGCCCCTAAAGGGTTACTTTAAAGGCCCCTGATCTCCCACCCAGGTGCCACTCTCCACATTGCTCTGGCTACAGAAGTGGGCAGAATTTCTGGGCTCCCTCTCCCACCTCTATCTTCCACTTCAAGCCACCAGGCCCAGGGATGACTGGGGAACTCATGGCTTAAGGCACCTGCTTTGCAGTGCAGTGAAGGACCCCGTGGCAGTGGAGCTCTGGATGAGGCCAGGGCACCTGTGCATGCAGTGCAGCAGGACGCACCCCTGTGATGTGGCACACTGAGGACCTGTGGCTTGCACTGGTGCAGCCTGCATGGCCTGTAGTCTGTGATCTTAAGCCACTAAGAAGTTGAACAACCCTGTCCTAGGACATTGCTTGGAAAAAAAACAAAAAAAACCCAAAAAAACCCCAACAACAACACCACCACCACCACACACAATGAAATTGGCAACCTCCTCTCACCCCCACCCCCAAAAAACAACAAAAAAAACCAAACAAAGCCCAACTCTTCTGTTTTACTCTGTAAAGATGGATTTATTCTAGGAAGCACACTGGAAATAAAATCAAGCTGAGTTTATAAGCCTGGAGCTTGCATAAAAACTGTATATCCTTGAAAGAAAAAAATTACATACATACATTCCCACCACACACAATTACATGCAATTATGTGGATCAAGACAATTACTGCCTTTGAATAGTTAGTGTAAGTGGCATTTATAATGCCATCATCTAAAAAAGACTGAATTACCAGGACAACTTCTTCTTAAAACTGCAAGGCTAACTTAGAGGAAAAGCACAGACCATCTGCTACACTAATATTATAAGGCAAGTTACATAAGGAAGTGATAGTTACATACTAACAGTCTCTTAAAACATATAACCAACAGCTAATGCTTTAGAAGAGGTCAAAGATAACTAGATGCACAAAAGAAAGATTAAATTCTTCAGGGATCTGCCAGCAATATGATGCATGAGATTTGTATCACCCTTATTTTTAATTCTCATAGTTTATCTTAGGTCTCCCATGACCAGCAGCAAGCACTGTTTTAAATTTACCCTAAGATATTGAGATACAGTTTTTTTTTCCATAGAAAATGGTTGCATATTCTATCTCTCTGAAGAGATCACATAACGAACATAGCTAATAGGAGTGGAGGGGGGTGGGAAATATATTTGCTCCATGAAAGTGGGTTGTCCTGACTTGGTAAAGTACCTAGTTCATGAATTAATGAGGTAGTGGAATAATAAAACAATTGGCTTTCCTCAAAAAGGTGCAATTATGGGATTATATAGGGAAAGCAAACCTGGACTGGACACCATGACCTCAGAGGTCCCTTCCAGGCCTATGTTTTCCAAAGACCAGGAAGAAAGAAACTACACTGTGACATGTTTCTTTTAAAAAATTTCAATTTATTAAATCGCTCTTAACCAGGTGCAACCATGTGTGGGTGTGTAGCACTAACATTTTCTCAAGTACAACAGACTCTTCCACCAAAAAATTAGCTTCTGAAAATTGGGGATGCATTAGAAGCAGATAACATATAGTAATAGCACTTTCTGCTATTACCAGGGAAAGGGATAGTAAAGCTGCATGTATTGTAGAGGGCACAGCACAATAAGCATATGAGACTTCCTAAGAGTCGCTTCTGGACACACTCCTCTCCCTCGCATGCTCCAACACCCCTCCCACCCCCAGAAGCTGCTATTTGGTTTATTTCTCGTAATAGGCCTCAGTTTCCTTGCAGTGTTTTCCATCAGCCCACTGAGACCTGTTAGGCCAGGGGCAAGCAATTATTATTTTGGGCAGAGGGCTGCTTACCAAGTTTTGGCAAGCCATCAAGGACCACATGGGTAGCCCTGCCCCTTGGCAAATGCTCCAACCCCAATCATCATCTTGGGACTGGAAGTCCTGCCCCTTAACCTCTGACTTTTGCCACTGGAAGTCCCTCCCCTTGCCCCCAGAAGTGTCAGAGCTGAATGGTTAAACAGGTGCCTAGGCACAGGTGTGTTAGGCACATTGCAAGTCCCGGGTGCAGGGATTTTCCTGTAAGGCGGGAAAAGTCCTTGGTGCAAGATCAGAGCCTGCCAAAAGTTTGCAGCTGCACCGTGGAGTGCATGCTCATGATTAGCTTAGGGTAAATTATGCACACGTGGCAGTCAGCAATTGGCTCACTGGCAGTATAAAAGGCTTGGGCGATATCAGCCCAAATTGGAGGAGTGCTTGAACACATGTAGGGAGAGATCCCCACATGTACTTCGGAGCCATGGAGGAGGCCTGATCACCCACCATCGACTTCCCGTCACGGTTGCCACAACGTACCCCATCCCTGTGTGAGTGTAAGCATCAGTGTGCCTGTCTACAGTTCTGCCCACGGATTGTGCCTACACCGTCTACCTCGTGTATACAGCTTGTAAGTAAAGTTTTTTTGTTTCAACCACTGCTGCCTCTCATCCAACCAATTCTGCTCTATAGGCAGCCCCATTCCGCTGGCACTTCTCGACCCCCACTAGAAGTACTCCTTTCAGCAAAGGGTTTTGGCATCTCTGAACCAGAAAAATACCCAATTATACTCTAAAAATCAAACACATACTACAACATTCATGAATTTCATTTCAAAAAATATTTTTGTCCTGATTTACATGTGCTTGTGTAATGTACATGGAGATGATAGTATAATAGCTTAAAATAAAGTCTTACTCTTGAATATTGTGGGAGGGTGCGGGTGAGAGGGTGGGTACAAGCTTGTGGGTATGTAGAGTACTGGGGAGGATTTGTGTGTGTGGGATTTCAGGGTGTGGGTGGGTATGGAGTTTTGTGAGGGGCTAAGACTGTGGGAGAGGGCAGCTGGGGAGGGTGATGACTTGCATGGAGAGGGAGGGTTTGCTCACAGCCTGCACCCCTCCTCCACCCCCACAGCAGGCAAGGCTCCCACCAGTACTTCTACAAGCCTAGACTCTGCGCTCTTGCCACTCCTTGCCTCAGGGCACTGACACGAGCCCCATGCTCCCACTCACTGCACTTGCACCCCCTTCTGCCACTCCTCCCACCACTCCACTCCAGCCAGGTGCGAGTGTAGGGCTCGTGCCAGTGCACCAGGGCAGCACTAGCGGGGCCTAGAATGGAGCATAGAGTCCAGGCTACATTGCTCAAACAGAGAGAAGAGGGAGCTGGCCTGGCTGCATAGAGTCCCTGCCAGCCTGGCCCCATGCTCCTGCCACCCCACTCTGGGCCTCACTAGTGCTGGCTCCAGGACACCAGCATGGGCCCTATGCTCACACTCAGCTATTACTGCCCCTTTTCCCCACCTGCCCCAGCCATTTCCCTACTCCCTCACCCACTGGCACCATGCGATTCCTGGCTACAGTGCTGAAACCTCAGGATCCAGCCCAGCCAGCCCTGAGGCAAATCAGCTGCAGCCCTCCCTTGCTTCCATCCTTCTTATCTGCATTTCCCTAGGCATGAGGAGGCAGGAACAGCCCCAGGCCAGAAGCCTCCAAAAGCCTCTGCTAGATAGAGGCTTCCAGCTGGGGCTTGCGGTGGGAGAAACTGGAGGGGGACAGAATTGGGCCAGACTTGCTGCGGTAGCTCTTTAGTTGTGCTGCCAGCTCCCTCTGGGTCCTACTGCTCCTAGCTACTGCCATCTTTGACAGGCAGCCAGGAGCAGATAAATAAAATATTAATTTTCTAACTTTTTTAGGGGCCCTGTGGGCTGGACTGAATGGCCTGGTGGACTGGATGCAGCTTGCAGGCCATATTTTTCCCACCCTTGTGTTAGGCACTCTAGCCTCTCCCTTGGCCATCTCCCTTGCTCTTCCATGCTATGGACTTTTGTTGGTAATTATTATGAATTTAGGAGACTGCCCTCAGAATACCAGTGAGAGCTTTGAGGTGCTTCAGCTTCAAAGCTCTGTTGATAACCCCTGTCTGACTCCACCCCTTCTGGTCACCAGGCTCTTCTTTGCTAATGAAGCACAGCAGTTCTTCCTTCCTGCTCTGCTCCACTCCTTCTGATCTGGCCCTACAGCCTACACCTAATTAGCAGGGTTACAGCTCTGCAGCCTGTACTCTGGACTCAATAACAGGGATTAGGGGGTCCTATTACATTTCTACTTACCTGTATTTTAAGAAAAAACCTTTTTCTTAATTCATACCATCAGACAAGATGTGCATCCTATTCAGGGTATGTTGTATACAAGATATTATGGTGTTATTAAGTTAAGGTGCTTCAAACAGGACAGACTTATTTGATGTTTCCATTATATAGAAATAAAAAAAAAAAAAGACAGACTGGGATTTTGTGGAGGCTGAATTGCAAGTACCTTCATGACTAGCCTGGTATAAGGTCACAGACACAAACCCATAACATGAAGTTCAGAAGCTAGAATCAAGAGCTAGTTCTTCAAGAAATTTTCTACATAAGGCTTTACAGGATCCTATTGCATAGGATTATAGAAGAAGTAGGCCTGGAAGGTTATCTGGTCCAGCCCCCTGCTCAAGGCAGAATCATCCTTGACTAAACCATGACAGGTAAATGTCTGTCTAACCTGCTCTTGAAAATTTCTGGGGATGGAGATTCTACAAATTCTGCAGGTAGCCTGTTCCAAAGCTTGGCCATTCTCATAGTCAGAAAGTTCTTTCTAATCCCCACCCTAAATTCTTATGCTGTATCTTGAAACGACTGCTCCTAGGCCTGATCCCTACAGGAAAAAAGCCCACCTCCATTGTCTCTATAATTTCCCTTCAGGTATTTGATGACCATTATCCATGCTCCCACCCCCTTAATCTTCTCTTTTCCAGACTAAATTACCCTACTTCTTCCTGTCTCTCTCATAAGTCTTGCTTCCTGATCCTCTTATTAAATTTTGTCACTCTGATGGACTTTTTCCAATTTGTCTACATCCTTCTTCAGTGTGGGACCCAATCTAGACATAGTACTCTAGGTTGGGCCTCACCTGTGCTGAATAAAGTGAAAAAATCATTTCCCTTGATTTGCCATTAACACAACTGGTAGTGCAACCAGTATGCTGTTGCCTTTTCTGCATTAAGAGAACATTCTTGAATCATATTCAGTCTATGGTTGCCCCAGTTCTTCTGATATACTGCAGCCTAGCCAATACTTTTCCCCATCTGTATTTGTACATGCAATTATGCCATCCCAAGTACAGGACTTTGCACTCATCCTGTTTGAATTTCATCTAGTTGATTACAAACCACTTCTCTGGTTTACCCAGGCCATTCTGATTCTAGCCCTATCCTTCAGTGTCTGAAACTCCACCCAACTTTATGTAATCCACAAACTTGTTAAATGTGCACTTATCCCATTGTCAAAGTCATTAATGAAGATATTGAACAAAACCAGACCCAGAAGAGCTCCCTGGAAAACCCCAGTTCATTCTTCCACCCAACTGGACATTGAGGATAATTCCTTGAGCATGATGATCCAACCAGTTGTGTATCCACATTATCTTTTGCCTAGTCTGTACTTCCATAGCTTGTTAATGAGAATGTCACAGAAGACCGTGTTAAAAGCCTTGCTAAAGTCAAGGTATATTACGTCCACTGTTCTCTACCCAGTCACAAAACCTATCACCTTATCACATCAAACAAAAGCCTATTGGCTCAAAAACACACACTTGAAAAGCATAACATAAGCAAGTCAGTATATTGTTCAACACATCAGGTTTGTGAAGCTGAAAAGTTCTTGCTCACCCCAAAAATATTTCAAATTAGCAATCTGAAATTCAGTAAATAGCTCACAATTCAGCAAAGTGTCTTCTTTCAGAGGTTTACTTTCTGATTTTGGCATTAAGTTCCAAAAAGGGTAAGAGCCTGAAATTGACCAAATTAATGTGTGTTGCTCTATACCAGGCTTTTCAAATATGCCAATATGTTCTAGCAACATGCCTTTTACCTTACTCTATACCTATGGTTCTCAACCACTCAAGTCATTCAGAAAATGTCAACTCTTAGCTTTCACTCCTTTTTTGACTTGAGAAAAATAGAGAAATTATTTTGTTGCAAAGAATTCAGGAAGATCACAACAGGGCAGTGCTTTTAACACTATGACTTATTTGAAACTCTGGGTTTATTTTTTAATCATATTTGCACAACTACAAGTGCTAACATTGTGTAGCACCCTGAAAAGGATTTCAAGGTACCTTGGTTGAGAATCACTAGGATAGACAAAGCCCTGGTCTGATTATCTAGCGTCATATCTAATTTGATGGATTTTAATATTCATACTATAACTAGATCTGGAAGGGTAACTGACATCTGTGGGCCTAAATGGTTTCCTAAAATCTATTCAGGAATGACCACAGTATCGCACACACAGAGAAATGAACATCCAGTTTACCACAAGTACTCTTCTAGGCTAATAGTAGTGTTTTGTACGGTCAAATATGGTACAGCAATTTAAATATCAGCAAGGACTGAAATAGACTTGAAGACTGGAATTAAATGAATGCAAAGCCAAGGGACACTATCATGACCATCTTGGTTAAAATTTCTAATCCAAGAATTGTGATCCAAGTCATAGAACAATAACAATTTATGTGGTGTAATGCAGAATTAGGCTGCGTTGATTAGTGAAGAAGCCACTGTTAATCCCTGAAAAGGTCTTAGAAATTCAGAGCATACAACATATGAAAGCATGCCAAAAAAAAAAATTCAACTGTCCAAAGACAGGCTCCAGGTCAATAAAATAATTAAACTAAAAATTTGTTTACTCTGAACAATTCAAGAACTTACTCACATACAGGGAAACTCTAGACTAATGTTTAAAGTTTGCTAACCCATTGTATTGATGCGTGCAAGAAGTCTACAATAAAGTTTCCACAACCAAATTAGCCATCATAAATAAAATGTACAATACACTTATAGTGAAACTTACCTTCAACAGGACTTCTTAGGTAGAGCCATTAAAAAAAGAAAGCCTGTCTTAAAGAATATGCTTAGGAAGAGTTTAGAATGACATTCCCTAAACTTTAGGTTTCATAAAGCTAAGATACCCTGCAAATGGAGAAAGGTTATTTTAATCAACTCTGAAAACTCTGTGAAAAAAAAGTGACACAGGATTAAGTGATAGAGCTTTTTGTAGGCTCATGAAAGATCTTGTGATTAAACTTGTGATACTAACATTTTTTCTCGCTGCTAACATATTTTACTTCTGGTAAAAAAACAAAACCCAAAACATATGGGTGAAATTCTCAAATAAAATAAAATGAACTGGGATAAATTGTAGCTAACCATATCAAGGAACTACTGCTAATAGAAAATAATTAACAATATAACCATTTAACCTCAAATGAGACATAATTTAACTTACACTCTTAATCCCCCTTTATGTCTTGGTCACATTTTTCGTAAGTAATACATTTGTTAAAATTTATAGCACCTTCACTTCAAATGTACATTTTTCTACTATGACATAGCGAGAGTTATTTTAAGATGCTGGAATGTCATTAATCCATGCCCCTTAGCTCAGCAATTTGTAAATGATTAGTTCTAAGGCACTGAAACAAAGTAAAGCCCATCTAAGCCCATTTCATTTGACTAACTATTAGCATTTAATCTTAACAACTTTTTGAGTTCTATTGCCAAAACTCAGAACCTACAACTAAATAGGAGGAATTAGGAAAATCTCAATGTATTAATATTGATTTCCAATATATTAGCATTAACTTCCATATAGATTTTAAACTATTCACATTTCTTTCATTAATACTTTTTTGGGAGGAAATGTCATATGAATCATAATCACGATCACAAAATGTTCTTAAGAGCAAGCAGAAAAACAAGTTAGGTATCTGTGACAAGAATAATATGAGATAATAGATCCATGTTTAACAATGGGCATCTTTCATAAAAAGAATAGTGGCATGTAACACCAGACTCCTCTTTGTACCTATAACCCAACCCCCTAATATATGGATTAAAAAAAAAAAAAAAAAAGTTTGAGTGACGAATGATGATCATCAGGTTAAGCTGTATGAGGAGTTACAAGAACTTAATAGCCCAATAACTGCAGGCTCCAAGAGCTTTGATGTCTGAAAAGGTCATGAAGCTCCCCAGCTGAGATAAAGTTCTAGGGAAGAAAAGCCATACCTATCATACAAAAGTTAAGATCCGGCATTGAATTGTTTATGTTCCAAACTATTCACCATCATGAAGATATACATTGAGTATTCCAAGATTTTTATTTCTGAATTCAAAACAGCTCTTGGGACTTCCATTTTTCACTTTGAACAATCTATCAGATATTGATAACACCATAACCTAAAAGTTCAAGGGGTGCTTTATTTAGTTCTGGACCCCAGCTAGAAGAGTAGGCCAGCTAGATTGGGGACCAGTATCTTATTTAAAACTTGATGCATCATAATCCCCACCCCCCCGGGAAACACATGCTACAAGGTTTTAGAAGGCTAGGCAATTAGTTTGTTTCAAATTCCACTAGTTGGGAAATGTTGACCATTCCAGTTGATCGCTTATTTTAATTTGAACCTGAATGATATCACAAATTCCATAACTAAATTAAGAAACACATGTGAAACTGGTGCTTTATGCCACCAGAAAATATGGTCTTTGCTAATTAAGAGTAAAGAGCTGATAGTTGATAGTCACTCAAATGCATAAGAAAGCAAGAATAAGCAATCATGATTCTGAAGCGTAAAGAGCAAGTTTGTTGAGGTATTTTGCTAGTTGTATAAAATGTAAGGTTTCTATATTCCAAATGATCTATTTCATCCCATGGCAGAGATCGGCAACCAACAGCTCTTGAAATGGAACTAGTCTTCAGTGAGGTCCCATCTGACATGGGGAACTGGTGGCAGTCACCATGGCACTTCCCCTCTTAAGCATGCCTCTCTGCTGTGGAATATGCTGCTCTACTGTGGGCTGTGCCTACCGTCATTGCAGAGGAAATACAGATCAGCAGCAAGGATAAGAACAGGCAGCTAGCAGCTCTGTGGTGCAACAACTTGCAACCTGGCCCCTGCTTAGGGACTTACCAAATTTGGGGCTGCTGTCCACAAATTCCCCAGGCAAAACATGGAGCCTGGCAGTCATTTCATAGGCCCTGGAGAAAGGTGCACCCCCATGTTTTTGATTGGCTGAGGGGCCCTGGTGGCCTCACCTCTTGCCACTGACTGGCTGTAAGGGCTGTCCATTATGTCTACACCCCTCACCAGCTGGTGGAGGGGTGGGGCCACATGACAGATAGCCCTCACAGCCAATCAGTGGCCAGAGGCAGCAGCCATCTTGCCACCAGTCCTTCAAGCAGGCAAACCCTATTCCCTCTCTTTCCTGCTCAGATGGACTGCCATAGAGCTCTGAGAGCTAGTATTTTTTTTTTGCTACATTCTCCCCTGCCCCACCCCTGCAGATTTTGCAAAATCCATGAATCCATGAACAATTTCAGTAGGTCCCAACTCCTGCTGAGTACCATAAATAGTGGCCCCCGCTAGCAAAATAAGATTTTATAAATCATTGTGCAATAACAAAATAAAGATGGTAATAAAAAAAACTGTCATACTTCTGCCCAGCAAGGCTGGGAATTGATTGATCGATTCAAATACTTCCTGGACAAGTGTAGCACTACAAATGTAATAGCTGTCCATGTGAGACAAGTCAAGGGGACAGTTGTACATGCATCCTGCAGTCCAACAAAAAAAAATGATGAAAGTGCTGTGAAAATATTCCAGGATGAAACAAATTTCTCTGTAGCGCTACTCTTTGTGGTGGCATGTGTAACGTGCAGAATGGATTGTCTATAGCAGTGCAGAGGGTCTCTCTGCCTCCCAGGATCCTACTCCACTCACCTCTTTTCCCCCACCCATGTCCCCCCCCAAATTACAAGAGGGGAAGAATGGAGAGAAGAGAACAATCTCTGAGCGTTCAACAACACTTCACAGTCCTTGTCTCAAGGGAGCAGCAGGTCTGCCCGTGATGTCACTGATCAGCTGGGATCCTGGTTTTCTCCAATTAAAAAACAGAATAACTTTTGGGTTTAAAAAGTAAACCAAAATCCACATCTTTCTGTGATTAAAATGAAATACCTCAAATATATAGATGTATACAGGTTTACCTTGATTTATTCAGGTTCAATTTATGTATATTCGCTCTTATGTGAGGTAAATTTATTGTTATGCAATTGGCATAGGCGCGCTCCCCACTATCCCAAGCAGGTAAGTCTGTGAGTTTGTGAGGGGAGGGGAAAGGGCTGTAAGTGGAGGGGAGGGGAAAAGGTCATGGAGCTGGGTCCCCACTCACTGCAGCCCCTGCTGCAGCTGCTCTGGGAGTGGCTACTGACAGTGGCTTGCAGCTGCTGGACTGCACCATGCCCCAAACCCCCTGCGGCTCTGCTTTCCCCGTGGCACTGTGCTCCAAACCTCCTGGTGCAGCTTAAGTGGATGCCACCTGCTTGCAGCCGCCACTCCCAAGGCTGCAGCAGGGGCAGGCAGCAGCCTACAGTGGGATGAGAGCAGGCTGGGGCTGGTGGCAGCACCAGGTTTTTCCTGGTGCTCAGGTTGGGCCGCAGTGATGGGAGGGGGCTGCTGCCACCCTAAAGTTCGCTATAGCCCCCCAAACCTGTTCTCCCAGCACTGCTGCTGAACTCCAGGAAAAGCCTGCAGTGGCCATTGGCCCCAGCATGCTCTTATCTCACTACAGGCTGCTGCCCTGGGAGCAGCGGTCACCACTGGGCTGTGTCGCGCTGGGGAGTTAAGAGCACGATGCAACCCAGCAGCTACAAGCAGCAGGTGTCGGCAGCTTCTGAGGCCAGTGCAGCAGGGGCTGCATTAAGTGGGAAAAGCAGAGAAGTGAGATGAGTGGGGCTGTTGCTGACCCCAAGCACCATAAAGAGCCTGGTGCTGCCCTGTTGCAACCCTGGGAGCAGCAGACACCACCTGCTTGAAGCTACTGGGATGTGTCGCACCCCTCTCCCTTCCCTAGACCCAGCCTCACTCTCTCTCTCTCCCTCCCTCCCTCCCTGTCATGGAAACACATCCCTATTGGTTTCATTGTAAACTGTGTTTGCTTTATGCAAATTTGATTTATGCACCGTTCCCTGGTAACCCATTTACCGCATAAATTGAGGGAAACCTGTACATAGAAGTGTTTCATTTTGATCACGGAAAAACGTAGATCTTGGGTTACTTTTTTTTTAACCCAAAAATTGAGGGTTTCTGTCTATATGAGAAAACCACTCTGGCAATCAAGCTCACCAACAGGAGGGGTCTGGACAAGGTCAGGAGGTGGGGAAAACAGGAATAACCTGTTTTTACCTTCTGGCTACAGAGCACAGTTTTCAGCAACTTTGTAGTACTCTAGCTGAAAGGTTCTGAATGTGTGGACACCACTCACAACATTATATATCTGCAGCACTACAATGTGCTGCTGCATGTGCTACAGAAACACACGTCCGTGGCCTCAAATGCTGCATTTTCCAGGGTAATTTATGTACTCACCAGGGCCAATTCAGATTCTGTAGCCTGAACAGTTTCATCTCCGTAACAAACATTTCTAGTTCTGGTTGAGAACATATCCTGTTCTATAAGAATCAAACATCAACTGAAGCAAAAGCTAAGTACACAGACAGTCAGAAACATCATTGGAGGGAAGTCCAGTGTCTCCATTCACCTCAAGTCAGTGATTCCTTAACTCTAATGAGCACACATGAACAGACTGATTTTTAAACATATCCTACTGCTACTACAAGATGCATGCACCAAACAAGCACCACTTAAGCAAAATATCAAATAAAACAATGGAAGCAACTGTGGTGCCTTAGTGGAGGAAAAACAAAAACACTTAAGTGAGGGTGAATTCAACAGTAATTTCACTAATTAAAAGTATTTAGACATCTAGCTATTCTTAAT
Source organism: Caiman crocodilus (assembly GCA_030014935.1). Lineage (NCBI taxonomy): Eukaryota > Metazoa > Chordata > Crocodylia > Alligatoridae > Caiman > Caiman crocodilus. Next base: position 124,763,216 of record JAGPOW010003316.1, read on the forward strand.
TTCTGTCCATGCCAGGCAACTAGATATCCTTGAGAATCTGGTCTCATACATGTCACAAGTCACACATCAACAGTAATGGGAATCTTAAGTATTTTAATAAGTAATTAGCTAACCATTCAGTTTAAAGGACCACCAGGATAAAAACGAGCACAAAATCAACCCAGAAGTAATTAACTTAAACCATTTTTTTTAAATGACATAATCAGTTTTCATGTCCAAGTCGCATCCAACACTCAATTCACACAAAGGTGATGATAACATTTAAAAGGAAATGAACAATGTTGTAACATGGAAAAACCTCAGGAAAATAGAACTTTTATTACCTCTAAACACTTCTTTAATAAGAGAACAGGTCATCAGATTCCCACATAGTATATTTCCTGCAGACTGAAGTGAAATCAGTTAACTGTTTTTTTCCACTTAATCCAATTCCTTTCACTATATTCCTGGTGTCAGTGCTAAAATACTTGCATGTTAAGGCCAGTTGAAATATATACATATTGCTAATTCTTAGGCTGTTCAGCAGAACTACAGACTCTTCCAATTACACTTGACTGGCAGGATGGAAAAAAGCCAATTGTTTTGGGTTAAAATAAGTCTAGTATAAAATTAAAACTGCAGATATCTAGGTGAAAGATACCTAGTGTAAACAGGAATTAGTCACTCGTTATTAAAAAAAAAAAAAAGTGTCAACACATTGTGGTGTTTAAACACCATCAATAGTAAAAACAAAGTTTGAAAACCATAGCTACGCAGTTTTGCCATCCTAACTATGACTGAGTAACTGGATTACAATAGTGGAATAAATCAGAAAGAAAATGAATAACCAGTGTTTTCTGTTCCTTACAGCAGTTTCCAAATTTATAAATACTGAAAGACCACACTAAGCACCGCCTGTGTAAACAGCATTATTGACAGACAGTACTTGACACTAGACAGAATAGAAACAATTGGTCCTTGGAAAACAATAAGTATTAAACAGCTTTTCTGACAACTGGAGAACCATTTGACTAAACTAGTAACTATATTTCAGATATTTTCACACGTTCAGACTGGCAACTTTTAATTTAACAAAGCTACTCAAGTTTTCCATGACTAATAAAAGAACTTTCCTTAAAAATTACTGATGGTCATTTTGACATTAACCAACATTAGCTCGCAGCAGTGATGAAAAGCCATTGAAGCCAAAAATTTAATATACAGCAGTGGCACAGTATAAATATTCCACAGAATGTGTCAAATCCATATAATGCAAAATGAATTACCACAAAGTATTATGTTTAAATGATCATTGAGAGTTGTTGCTATGGCTTCTGGCCAAATTCAATGCAAGGTAGAAAGTGTCCTGGCAAACAACATCCAGGAAATGATCAAAAACGTAGTTCTCACTGAAGAATCATACTTTCTAATAACAGTGTCCCAAAACAATGCTCGGAGTGGGTGGTAATTCACAGTGGAAGAATTCAAGATTAAAACCAGACTTTCCTGGCAGAAGACTGAATAGCACTAAGCCCGTAATACCTATACTATGACAGCAATGATTCATTAAACTAATTCACAAAAGCTCCAAAACTTACGGGCATAAATGAATTTTGAAATAGTAACAGATCAACTGAGATTGCCAATGTTGCACATGGATAGTTTTCAGTAGTAAACGATATCAGATTGTTAGGCTTATGTTTAAGGAAGCATCCTAAAATTCTATATTAAAATGCTATAAGGTCATGATGCTGGCTGGCTGTCTTGTAACAAAGAAGTTTTGCTTGCTCACTTTTTACTTGCATTCCCTTTTTTCTTTCATATCATGATTTCATACCATTTTAAAACAAGGGGAAAGTCATTTGATCTGAATGACATTTACTCAGAATGCTTATTTCCTCTGTATCACACCTACCACGTGCTATAGAAAAGATAGGGGCAAGGAAAGTGACTTTAAAATATGCTTCAGAATAAGAAAGGATTCAGTCACTAAATGGCAAAGATATTCCGTTTCATGATTAAAAATGTTCAATCTTAAAGACGACCATCATACTTTTGCAAAAAGTAGAGGAAGCTCCGCATTATTGCTCAGGGTTAATAAAACATGTTTATCGTATCAATTGCCTTTTATCCGAATGTTAACAATTACAGAGTTTAAGAATCTAACCAAAGTAAAAAAAAAAAAAAAAAATCCATTAAGCCAGACTTTGGACAGAAAGAAGAGAAATGGTATTGTCCTATATAGTTGAAGTTAACTCTCAAAAGCCAGAAGTCTCGGAGGGTACAGTGCAGTATACTCGTACATCAGTGGTCTTCAACCTTTTTAAGTAGATCACCTTTGGTATTTAAAAGCACCCTAAGATCTACTGTGTGCCCCCCACCCACCCAGCAGGCAAGTCTGTGGGGAGGAAAGGGGAGGGAGCAGATCGAGGCAGAAGAAGAAAAGATTATTTGGGGGCACACCTCCCCAGCATGTTAAGTCCCACCCAGCCAGGGCCCCATTCAGCTTACCCCTGCTTCTGCCTCTGTGGCACTATCCCTCACCGCGGGGGCCTCGATCTAGCCATCCCTTCCCCCACAGACTGACTGCTAGGCTGGGGCATGCACATGCATCCATGCGGGCACTCAGTCCTCCACTCCAGCCTTGGATTGACTCCAAGAGGCCCCAAGATCTACCTAGTTGGTGACCACTGCTGTACATGGTCTGAATTATCCCATACAGAACTCAGAGCTACCACAGATAGACTGATTCCAATATTTGAGCTTGCTCACATCTCTTTATATTAAATAGCAGCCAGCAGTAGAGACATATCCAAAGACTCAAGGGGCCTCAATTACTTTTCTGTACTAACTGCCACGCCACAAAAATCAACCTTACGTAATGCTTGCCATCAGCTTATCTCAAAGAAAAAATGCTTAAATGTCTGGACTTGTATCCAAATAATCATATTTTAAATGTGGTAGAGAGGCATAGTTAGCCATGTTAGTCTGAAATTACAAAGAGGGCAGGATAGCACATTAGACATTAATTGATCAGAAAGGTACAAGTTTCCATAGGTGACAGCCTACTTTGTCAGTCCATTTACAACCTCTGATGAAGTACACTCACCTGCAGAAGCATAGGCCTCTCTGAACCAGTCAGTTTAAGGCGCTACTTCTGAGCTGCCTTCTGCAGAAATGAAGTAGAAATGCCAAAGCCAGAGGGGTAAGTCTAAACACTTACTAGGCTGACTGTATGCACAAGATACATCCAACTATAGCCAGGCAGATCTCAACTTGCAAGTGCAAAACGTTGTAACTCGAAACATTGCAACTTTTATAACTAGACACTGTTTGAACTTTATGACATTAGTTTTGACTTACAACGCTTGATCCAATGCTATGCCACACCAGCAAACAAGTTCGCTGCGTCGCTCATCTCCCTAAAGAACACCTGTCTAAACATCCTCAGACACTCGCTTTAAAAAAAGCAGACAAGACTCATGAGAAGACTCCAGCCAAGACTCATGAGAAGACTCCAGCCAAGAACCCTTGACAAAGTCCAACTGAAACCCTTTCAAAAAGTCCAGCAAAGTCACCTCAAAGAAGTCCTTCCAAATCAATATAATTACTATATACAATATAAATATATTCATGTAGCTATATTACTCATCTATAATTCTGGGGTATTTTTGGTGAAAATAGGGTATTGAGCCTTGGGTAAGAAACCAATCCCCCATTTATAACCTTGTTTCTTATGAGAAAATTGGTTTCGAGTTAAAACCACATCTTAAGTCAAAAAGTTGTCAGGAACCAATTATGTCGCAAGTCTGAGGACTGGCTGTATAGAGCTCCTAAATGGGGAGCATCCATGTCTCAAGAGGCAAAAGATAAAAGAAAAAAACTCCACAAATATTTGAGAAGATGAAATGTGATCATTTTTTACTCTAGTAAAAGTGAGCTAGTGTTTATACCAGCAGCAGAAGGGGAAACATCTGTAACCTCTTCAGCAGTCAGTGGTATTCTGTTATACTGACCACATATTATCATGGTTCCAGGACCTCCGCGTGACTAGGCTAACCAGCCATTATGGAGGGCACAGGGATCATGTTTCCAGGCATAACACAGTAGAGGTTTTACTTTATATCAATTATAAAAAAAAAAAAAAATTCAGGGAAATACCAAAGGCTAATTTTAAGATGAGAAAGAGGTGCACACATGCTCACCCCTGCCCAGATAGAAACGCTGTTTTGCCAAATTTGTCTTGTTTTTCTCCCGTTCTTACTTGCCTGGCCCACACTTTCCCTTGGCTCTTTACGTACCTCCAAGTAAGCACTGTGCTATTTAACTGTGCTATTTCTGGAGATGAAAAAATGCTTCTGTTATAGTTTCACATGTTCAAGCTTGTTCTGAGGGAAGACAGAAATATTGTGACAAAGCTAACTTATATGTAGATTAATGAGCCCATCACTCCATCTAAAAAAATTCTGCCAAATTAATCTTCCTGACCAGCAGCCAACTTGACCATAAGTTCCAGCACTGAGCTGGCAGCCTTCTCCACAAGTTACTTGGGCCCTGCAGGAATTATTAAAATCAGATCAAGTCAGCCAGAGACATACATGCACAGAGGTTACATTTAATGCTATTTCTGACCAAGGAAACTCAGAATGCAGCAGTTTTGCCACTAACCATGATTTCAATGCAGCAATACTATGCCATAAGTATTTTTGGCTCACCTGCCTTTAGAAATCTCACTGTCCTATTTATTTCGCATGGCACAACTACTTAAACAAGCACAAGTGACTCCAGGGGCCAAAATCTGCTCGTTTCAACCCATTTCATTTGCCACCCTTCTCATTCTCCCAGACATGGCAGAGTAGTCTTCACCCTAAGTGTCTCCAGATGCTACTTGCCACACATGATAAAGTAACCTTCTTCTACTCTGCTCCCCCTACAAAGCACGAGAACCCACTCAAGTGAATTGCCACAAGGAATCTACCCAACTGCTATTACTCACCCACCTCCCATCTTGATCAAAAGGCAACAAAATTTATGCCACTAAATTGTTTCCCCTGCCAGATTTAAAACCTGCATCTTTTTCCAACACTGAAAGCTAGGGCTCCAATCCAAAATGTTACCATGCTGGTTGAATACATAGCTCCTTTAAGGACTCGCTTTGTCCTCTGCTCTTATATTGTTGCTTCACATACCTGTGGTATCATGAAAGGTACTAGTAGGTAATGATAGCAGCAGGAAGAGCTAATTGGTTTACTGGTTTTGGTATCCCACAGAGCTCATGAGTAAAAGCTCTGCTTTCACAAGTGTAGCACAGTGAATCTCAGCTAGGGTGTGGCAGAACCATGGAGTGCCTTAACATCCTTTCAAGGGTTCCATGGGGTGCCTCACAAGGTTAGCACTGTTAGGCATGCAAACGCGATTCACAGGATAAACCAAAGTTTTCAAATAGGAATCCATAATGTTTTTAACATTCTGACCTTTTGTGGTCTTTCTGATTTTGTTGCAACAGAATAATTTCTTTATTATTTTTCTGTAATCAAAGAACAAGTAAAGTTTAGGAGCTGGGATTTTCTAAAGCATGCTTCAAGTCTAACAAGAGGCACCTCAAGTCTAAAAGGTGTGAGAACCACTGATACAGCATAAAAGGACATTTCTGAGCTGTCTACCTTCCCAATGAAATTAAAAGAAACTTTTTGATGTGCTCCATTTTACTATAATAAGGAATTCTATAATGGATTAAAATATTAATCTAAGGAAATCTAGCTTGTCAACATTTTTGGCTTTATTTTTCTAGTTAAAAAAAATATCAATTTGCTGTGGAAACAGACTATTTCTGTTTAAAAAACAAAACAAAACAAAACTCTGGTTGAAAAGGAAAAAGATATTTTTGTTTTTTCATTTTTTAAGTTTACCACCACAGGAGAGCACCATAGGCAGAAACATTTTCTAGCCAATTCTGATAGTAAACTTCTATCCAAAATGGTAATTTACACAAATTAAGTACCGATTAAATGCATCTGTCTCAATAATACAAGCAAACTTCATCTAATTATTTTGAGTCAGGTCTCATTGCTAGCCTTTACAATGGAGAGAGAACAATGAGACTCATGATTCTAATTGAGCATTCTCAGAATATTCTGTTCAGAATCACTGACCAGAGGGCCCAATTACCAGGGATCCTGGTTTTCTATTTAAAAAACAAAAAACCCCCCAATTTTCAGTTTAAAAAGTAACCCCAAACTCACATTTTTCCATCATTAAAGTGAAACACAGCTAATATATATATTTGGTGTTACTTTAACTGAATATTGGGGATTTAAAAAAAAAAAAAAATTAGAGAAAACCAGGATCCCTGCTAATTACCCTAGGTAGAAGGTTTTTAGGAGACAACCCAGAAGGAATCCAGCAAGAGTCAGGAGTTGATTTTACCACTGCTGAGACCATAGTATGAGACACTCTTGAACACTTCAGATTAGTAATACCTTGAAGATTTTACAAAGCTTCAATGATATTTAGAAATCCATATGTATTAATTTTCACTTATTTCATACAGTGACCTTAAAGACTCCCTCCTTGCTTAAAAATATGTCCTTGAAACAGTATGCCAGATACACTTTTGCAGCTGCCTCTGATATGGTCTGAACCTTTTTGCTGGAGATGATTATCGAAACTTCAATTTAAAAATGTATCAGACTATCAAAGAGTTTGTCTCATAAGACAACACATGGCAATTCATACTCAATACAAAAGACAAACAGTGAAAGTTTTAAAAAAAAAGTTATAACTCAATTTCCTGAAAAAATTATTTTTACAACCAAATGTTAGAAGTCAAGTTTACTCTGTCTGCCAGATACACCGATATTAAAATTTATGGATTTTCCTTTGTATTCAAAACTTCTAGGACCATCAGTCAATACCTAAATTCACTACTCCTTATAGGACTGAAACTTCAAGAAACCAAAAAATATTGGGCAAGTCAATTTATCACTCTACTTTTACAGACATATTTTTTAAATGACAACACGCAGAAGCAGCTCCTAAACCATATTCAATGATGTAAACAATATACAAGGTATATTTACTTAGATATGCAGAAGAGTTTGTAGCATAGGATTATGACAAGGGCTGTAGGTTTTCCATAAGAATACTTTACATAAAGTATTTTCCCCAGTTTGTAGGCTTTAACAAATCGTTTACACAGTATATATCTCACTTTTATGTTTTACTCCTGCTCCCTAGTAAATTACTGCTACAAGGAAGTTTAAAGGAAAGGAGTGATGGGTACAAGGAACAGCTGGAATGTGTATGGTTTCTATAACACAATAAAAACCAAGTGTTTTCCAAAGCTCAACAAGGTCACAGACAAATATAATACATCGAAATGCTCATTAAAAACTTTAATGCTGTGGATAAATAAAGGTGCCCGATAGATAGAGACATTTAGCAAAAGAAGTTAAATGTAGAAAAGAAGTCGATATATTCCTGTTCAGTGTTGTGCTACGTAAGGAAAATAGCAATGACCCAATAAAGCTGATGAAGGATTCAGGTCCCAGTTCAAGGACAGAGCAAAACAAAGTATTAGCAACTCCCTGACTGACTATAGGTGGTAGTCGCAGGTAGATTACTTCGTAGTGGGGAAAAATGGAAAGAAAAATCTAAATATCAGTATTGTCTATAGACTACTAAACAATGTTACATATATCAAGTGCGGAAGACCTACAGTTAGACATATGCAGCAGCTTAATGTGCACTTTCAAAAGTACTACCCCAACATTGCATAAGATTTGAGAATAATACCAGAAGTTACAAAGGTAGGCATTACACAAAAAGAAACACATCACATTGCAAACTCAACTAAAAGGTTATATATACACACACATATGTACACACTTCACAGAACAATATGAAGCATCAGCAGTTATCCAAACTTCTGAGAAAAGCATTAACATTTAATGTTACAAATCACGCTTTTGATACTCAGAATCAACTCATCTTGCTGTTCTCCCTACCACACTTCTAGATAAACACCTCTATATTCTTAACATCTTTGCTCTATGAAGACAAATTGCTTTCATCGTTTGCAGCAAGTTAGAATGAGATTATTTTAAAATTTTTACTTCTATTACTACTTACTTTGATGTGTGTATGTTGCAAAACTAGTTCATGTTTATGCATTAATTAGATAACTTCAGCTTTACTCAAGGGCCCAAGAACAGAGAGAGAGAGAGAGAGAGAGAGAGAGAGAGAGAGAGAGAGAGAATGACTTGATGCTTTCACTTAATGGAGGCTTAAATATATCCCTTATGCAGACATTAAGAACCTAGTCAAGACTTTGGCAGCAAAACCATAAAGTTCTCCAGGAACAAGCCCACCCAGATTTTACAGCTTTATAGGACTGCTCAATATTAGATATCGTTCATGCAAAATAACAAATACATTTTTGCTTTTCATTTGTGTGGTTTTCATTCTGAAAATGTTTAGGAGATTGATTGGTTCTTCGCACACAATTTGGGCACATGTTGATTTGTAACAAAGCAAAATGACTTTGCTACTGTTTGCACAACTTAGTATAGTAATTCTCAGAGAGGGTGCCATAAGATTCTAAGAGTGCCACTGGGTGCTATGAAATATTAGCACTGTTAGGTGTGCAGACACCTACCTACATGTGATTCACAAAATAAACCCAGAGACTTCCAATAGGAATCCATAATGTCAAGAACATTATAACCTGTTGTAGTCTTTCCAAGTCCTTTGCAACATAAAAGCTGCTCTGTTATTTTTCAGAAATTAGCAAATGAGTGAAAACTAGGAGCTGGCATTTTCCCAGGGTGCCAGAGTCTGATGAGTTTGGACAACATCAATTTAGGAGGATCAGATAACATAATAACTAGTCCATGCTCTTCTTGTTAGCTAGCACCATCTCCATGCTTATTTGTGCCTGATGTTGAACAAAACTATAGCTATTATATCCATGTTTGAAAAGAATCTGCAAGGAAAAATTGCTATGCAAATACAGGAAATACACCCCAGCTAGACATCTTGGCTGTATTGGCAGAAACCATGAAAATATACAATGGAATACAGACTTTAAAACATGTTCCATAAAGAAGCATTTGGTGACCACATGTTAAACAACCACGTCACTGGATTCAGTCATTATACAATATGCCCAAATCAAAGGGTTGTTTTAGTAACTCAGTCTCTTCTTACAGAAGAAATTCTCTTTTTTTAGGATGACTCTTCCTGCCAGTAACTCTCAAGCAAAATAAATTTCTAATAAAAATCCTATGCATTTCCAAAAAAGTCTCTACCATAACTTCTTTGACAGCACTTAAATATATTAGTCGCTTTCTAATCACAGAGGAAAGTTTCAACTCTGAAAAAAGTGCAGAATGTGCAACAGCTCGACAGCTAATAAAAATAGCCAACAAACACTCAACATCCCACAGCACTTCATTAAAATGTATTTTATTATATTTCCATTAACTGGACAGGGCAAGTTATGAATGGTATCTTTAACTTCCAACCAAACGCTACATTTCTTTCGGGTTATCTGGCAAATACAAAGAAGCTTCAACTTCAGGCCAGAATCTCTAGCAGTAAACCACCCATCTTTCATTATTATACAGTGCCAGCAAAATAAATGCTCTCTTGGCTACACTGCAGTACTCCTGTAAAAGTTAAGAAAAATAATAATTTGACAACTGATATCCTGGCTAGGATTACAAGTTGGATGTCCCTGATGACAGTTATCAAATCCACTTTATAAGAATAATCATGTTGTGAAACTTATGAACTCTAGATCCATTGGTTAAGTTAGGAAGGCCACAAAAGATTGCTTGACACTTTGCAACATTAAAGGTCTAACACCTTTTCCATTTAAGTGGGTCTCTCAGAGTTGCTACATTTGAGACACCCACAGGTCAGATAACTTCACTCTAACTTCTTGTAACAAACTCACAATCCCAGCAAGATCTGTCTGGTTTACTGGAAGCTAAAGAGTTACTATTCTAAAATTAAACACTACTGGCCCAAGGATCCTCCAACTAGACCTTTACAAGACTTGGTTGGTTAGACTTCAAGTTATTTTAGGAAAGAATTTAAAACTGCTGAAATTTACCTGGAAATTTGAGCTTGCTTAAAACATGAAACTTAAAAAGGAAAACCATACATGCAAGATGGCCGTCTCTAAACATAATATGTCTGCTCCTCATTCTCTTTAGACTCTTATGGGCATATCCTCGAAGAAGGTAAGTATATCTCTGCCAGTCCCCCGCCCCCCGCCCCCCCCCGCAAACACATCACAATTCACTAGGAATGGTTTTCAGGTACAATGGAGAGAGTGAGAGATACATAGTCTGCTCTTATGTTTTGAGGCATTGCTTCCAATTCAAAAGACAGGAAGAATGTTTTGTGGTTAACACACAGAAATGGGTGTCAGGAATAGTCCTATTTCTAGCTTTGTCATACAACACTATGCTCTTCTACAACACTATGGTTAGCAACAGCTGTCCCTCAAACCAAGAATATTTTGAAGATTTTGTATGCCACTTCAACAACGGATGTTGGATTCTGACTAGATGTCATCTTACCCCACTGAAGTGACAAATGAAAACCACATGTGACATCAGTGGTTTTGAACTTTTTTTCATTTGCAGACCCCTAAATATTTCGAATGGAAGTGCAAACCCCTTTGGAAACATGGAATGCAAGTACAGAGTCCTTTGAATTGTAAACATGGGTTTTCACATACTTTTGTCTGATCATTATCATCTTTTGCGGACCCCTTAGACAGCCTGCAGAACCCCAGGCAGGGGTCTGCAGACCAGAGGTTGAAAACCACTGCTCTCTGTATAATCTTGACTCAATTTCTGTTACTGTCATGGCCACGGGATTCCAGAAGTCTCAGCTATGAAACGTCTGTGAAGGACGCATGTTTGAAAATGGTTTCCATTTTTGCTCATAAGCACCTAGACTCTTATGCAAAGTAAGTAATACAGCACTAAACCTTCAATTCTCTGAAGATGGCTGATCAGCCAATCTCCTCCCAGAATTTTAAAATTCTGTGACAAGCAAAGAAACATTTGAGCAGAGGCATCAAACTGAAATCTGTTGGGGGGCTAACTTCCCTCCTTTTCAGATGCCCACAAACCATAGGTCAGGGGCAGGCAGTTATTCTGGGTAGAAGGCACCTTACTGAGTTTTGGTAAGCCATTGAGGGCTGCGAGACAGGCAGCCAGGAGCAGATAAATATTCATTTTCTAAATTTTTCTAAATTTTTTAGGGGACCCACTGGCCAGATAGAATGGCCTGGCAGGCTGCATCTGGCCCATGGGCTGCATTTTGCCCACCCCTGCCATAGGCGGAAGCTCAGCCACACGTGCTGAGGCTTCTTGTGACAGCAGCCAGCTCTGTGACCCTAAAGGGACACTGAATGTATGCATGTGTGAGAGGACACAACATTTGTGTGCAAGAAAAAGACTCTGCAGGGGCATAGGCTGATTCAACTCCTCCAGGAGAAGTTGACTTGAGGAAAAGCTCCTTGGCTCCAGATTGGGGTCACCACTCTGGAGAAAGCATAAGGGGAAGCTGATCCTGCCTATCCCATAGATCAAGAGGGGAGGGGAAGGGAAGAACAGGCACTACCTACTCCCTGCCTCTTTCCCAGTGTGAACAGCTTTGCTGCACTGCTCCCCCCTCTTGGCATGGGGTAGAGTGCTGGAAACCCCTCCCAGTTTCATTTGCCCTGTTGCCACATAGTTGAACAGCTGAGGGACAAGGAGAAGCCAACTAGTGGAGTGCCAGGTTTAGGGAGGCTTTTCCTAGGGTAACAGAGCCAAGTGGCTGCTCCTCACACAGGAGTTCCAGGTGCGCTGAGCAGGCAGTGGCTCTGGCCCACTACTCCATCCTCTCAGCTCCCCTAGAGCAGGGGTGTCCAACCTATTTGAATGTGGGGCCAGATCATGAACTTTTTAATCACCCAGCGGGCCAGCAAGCCATATTCAAAGACCTCACAGGAAGTGGTATCACATCCCCCCTCCAAAATGAAAGTACAGTGTTTACTTTGGTTTCCCATTGCAGTACCTCGGGCCTCAGAAAACAGCTCGGAGGGCCACATGGCGGCCCACGGGCTGTATGTTGGACAAGCCTGACCTAGCACCTAGTGGTGCATTCCTTCAACACCCCCTGCCAGCTTCTCACAGTGGAGTCCCAGGACTGAGAGGCTAGCAGGGTGTTGCCTACTGTTCCCTCTGCTCCACTCCCTGAAACCAGCAGCAGAGAGAAGCAGCAGCTGCTCTATGCAGGGCACTCTGACTTGCTGCTTCTCTCCCCACCCACACAAGTCCAGGAAGGGAAGGTTGGGAGGACATACAAGTTCCTCTTTTACCTCCTCCTCCTCTTAGGTAATCACACAGTCCCCAAACCAGGAATTACTAGGCTTGAGGAAGGGGCTGCTGCTTCCTCCCCCAACACTGCTTCCTCCACTTAGCTCTAGGAAAACAAGCAGAACAGAAGAGCCTGATCCTCAGGTTCCACATAGTCCAGTCTAGGCAGGTACAAGGAGTTGTTCCCCATCTGCTACACTCCCTGCAAGATCAGTAGGAATGAAGCAGGCTGTTCCATTATTCTTCTCCAGGCCAGAATCACCCTGGTCTTGGAAGGCCCAGAACTGGGGCTCTGGCCACAGTGGCAGGGCTTCCACTAATGGAACTGCTTTGCACTGCTTTTTCATGGGTGACGGATACTGCTAGGGGAAAATACCCCCACCACAGCACAGCCAGAGCAAGGCTAAGAGGGCCAGACAACCCAGGTCAGCATGTCAAATCCAACACATGGGCTATGTCTGACATCTCTCCTTTAGAGTCTGGAACTTCTAGGTCTCGCACACCCCCAAGCCAAGTGCTGCAGATGGCTGAACTGTCTCCACACTTTAACCAGTGTGTTACTGAGTATATGAGCAGTATCTCATTCTCATGAAAGGTTGTGTTAGGTCTTAGATATACCTGAAAGTAGAAAAAAAATGTTTGTAATCTCAACATGGTTTCCTAGTTTCTCTTCCCCTTACTGCAACTACCACTGGCAAATTTAGGACGAAGCAAGGAATATGAGGCTAACATCTAAAAAAGATCAAGCCAAAAATAGAAGTGCTTAGATCTCAACCAACATAGGACTGCTCACAAAAGGCAACAAGCTGTAGTTTACAAACAGTTTCTCCCCCACTCCCTTTATTATATATTTATTTGAAAGTATACAAGTTAGTGTTTCTATACTTTCATCTTTCTCCAGTATTAGCAGAGGGTGGCAAGGTTTTCCAGAACTGCCTAAGTTTATACCCTTATGCCCATATTTAGAAACCTGATGTGCAGAAGTACTGACCGTTCAGTAGGATACAGTGAAAATTGACATCCGTATGGCAATTCTAAATACATTTGTAATGCTCTATTTTACTAAATTTTACAGACTAGGCTATTTTTTCTATAAAATAAACTCTTCAACCTAACCAAATGCAGACATTAGTTTCATAGTAACTAGGGTCAGAAGGGGCCTAGAGCAGGCCATCTAAGTCTGACCCCCTGCCAATGGCAGGAAACAAGTGCTGGGGTCACAGGACCCCAGCCAAGTACCTATCTAATCTACTCTTGAAGACACCCAAGGTAGGAG
>JAGPOW010003316.1:124776953-124801837 GCA_030014935.1 Caiman crocodilus
CTAGCAAGAGGGGAGCTTCCCAGCCAGTATGTGTGCTGGGGGTTGCCTCTCCCCAGATGCATCACCCTGCACTTGTCCACGTTAAATCCCATCCTGTTTGTCCGCCCACTCCTGCAGCTGGCCCAGATCCCGCTGCAGCTTCTCCCTCTCTTCTGGTGTCCCCACCTCAGCCCACAGTTTGGTGTCTTAATTTTCTCCGATATGGCAACTAAACAGGCTAATATTTAAGAGAAAAATAAACTGATATTATCAAAATTGAATACCAAGCAACTGTTACTTTTTTGCAACTAGAGGTTAAAGTCAAGAAACCAAAAAAGGACACAGCACTATTAAACTTCAAGCCTTTTTTTAAAAGCAATATGTTTATATATTTTGACTTCAGGTGAGAGTGTTTATTTTAAACAGGATATAATTTGGGTATTGGAAATACATTTTGTTTAAAATAAGAATTGTTATCTTTGTGCATAAGATTTTTAAATTTAAAGAACTTAGCAAGACATTTATAATTCAGTCAAAATATTTGCACATTATATCAGACAAATTAGGAGGTATATAAAGAAGGTTTAAAAGGTCTGTTTTTCTACTATACAGAAAACAGTGAATACGTTTATATAGTGTTAGTGCTACTTCTCTCTATGTGTTACTGGCAGAAGAAGAGAAGACCTTTTGTTTGAGTTGTGTAGTCAGCCAATGGTAAATGGAAGAAAAAACAAAACATTTTAAAAATAGGTTTGCAAATGTATTTTCAAGAAAATGACGTAGTGCTATCTAGTGAAAACTTCACTAAATTGAAAATAACTTAAAAGGTGAAAAGAAGTCTTTTAAGCTCTGAAATGAATGTATGTGCAAACTGGATAAAAGCAACAGTTCTTCACGTACTCACTGGGTTCTGAGTCTACAGCCCTAAGTACTCCCTGCACAGAATCATGGTTTGCACAAGAAACAGAGAACCCTGACCTCAAGTCTTAAGAATTTAATAAAGGGAAAATTAAAAACGTTTTCTTGACATTTTACGATTTGAAAAGCAAAATGTTAAAGAACATTTGTGGCAATTTACCAGGTTTAATGTCTGATGTACATAATCTTAAAATACTTGACATCTTTAAATTATTACATATAGTAGAGCAATTAAAGTTCATCTTTAAAAGCATGCAACTATTGAAAAAGGAGTCAAAGCCTTAAATCTCTCATGTTTTTAAATATTAGTATTTAAATGTATTTCATGTGACTTGACTATTTCACACTTTAGCAAATTAGTCAATATGAAAACTTGAAAGCTTCATGCTTCCTTACAAAGCTTGTCAAATACAAAAGCCTTGCCTTTAAGACAATTCCTGGACCATCAGTGCTACAGTATCGCTCCAACACTAAATATCATGGTAATCATAGAAAATTAGAGTTGGAAGGGACCTCAGGAGGTCATCTAGTCCAACAACAAATCAAACATTACTTGTGTGTAAGATGCATACACCTTCCAGGACACCTGCTAAACAAACCTTCCTCATCCCTGTATTGCCAATCTCAGTCTGCGCAGCAACACATAGGTAAGCCATGAGGCATCAGTCTGCATACAAGCTAGGCAAACAGAGCAAGTAGTTATATATAGATTTATATATAGCCCTATAGTCTACAGTGTTGTAGACTTATAGATATATAAAGTTTAAGAAAAGAAGCAACAGACAGAGCTTGAAATTATAGTTCTCAGCTTCTTGGAGTCTTTCGGAGGAGAAAAAAGAAAACACCTTGGATCCAAGCTGGACCAGGGAAATAGTCTGTGGAACTGTAAGAGAATATAAACAGTGATTGGAGAATTAACCCCCCGAGCCTTTAATTTGGAAGGAGACACTTAAAGCAGTTGTACAGCTTTGAATGACCCCTGTTACACAATAATTTTGGGCAGCTCCTGGAGCTTTTAACCTCTGGACTGGCCACACATTAACGCTTTAAAGTGGTTTTAAACACTCATTAGGCAGCTCAAAGTTATGCCACTCCAGGGCAGGATTATCTCTGCTCTGTGCTACTCAGCTCCTGTTACATTCAGGTGCAGCCACTCCTCATAGTTGTGCCACCCAATCTGAAGTCCTCCAGGATCTCTCAGACCCCTGCCCAGAGACAAAAGCCTGTCCTGGCTCTCCAGCCCCATGGTGGCAACTCACACACCTTCCTTCATCTTGCACAGCTCTGACTTGCTGCCAGAGGCCTGGTGAGCTGGGGCAGGTGTGGGGGAAGTCTGGGAAATTTTCTAGACTAAGGGTGTGACTGCTCCAAACTAGCTCCACCCAGGGTTTGAATTACATTTTGACTCCTGTGGGAGGGTCTGCAAAAAAATAATAAAAATTGGGCTGCCCACCATTATGCCCTAAGAAAATTGGAGACCCTCCCCTCCCCCCAGGTCATGATTATGAAGTCTTACAAGGGAGCTCTCATCTCTTATGGGGCAACTCAGACCCCCTCACAAGTGCCTCCCTAGTAATCTGAACCCTACTACCACCGATCAACACTTGTGCCACTCACCGCAGAAAGTGCAGCATGGCCCTAAGAAAAGAAGTGACATGGCAAGCTTAAAATAAGTCATCTTGGCTTTTTGGAGTCTTTGGCGGGGAAAAGAAGAGGACACCTAGAGCCCAAGCTGGAACAGGGAGGGGCAAGAGGGTGCAAGCAGCACTGGGAGAATTAAAATGACTTAGTTTGAGGGGAGACACTCCGAGCAGCGGGGCAGCTTCGAGCGCCCCCTCCTAAGGGCAGGAGGCGGCGGCCCCGTGGGGCGGGCAAGTCTGCGGAGCAGATCCGCCGATGTGGGCAGCTTCACGGAGGCTGAAAATGAGGAGAAAGGCAGGGGGCGACTTCAGGGCTTCCTGTAGGGGCTGGAGCTGGGACCTGCCCCCTCCCTCGAAACAGCCCGGACGGGCAGGAGCGCAGAGGAGGAAGGAGACCCGAAGCTAGGAGCGATGCCGGGGCTCTCACCTCCACCCAGCGCTGGGCTTCAGCAAACGCCGCCTCGCAGCCTCCCGCCGGCTCCTCGCCGCTCTCCATAGCAGGAAATTGGGGGAGCGGACAAGGGGCAGAGCTCAGCCGCGGCCGGAGCACGTGAAAGCAGAAGGCTTGGGGGCTCCTCAGCGCTGCCGGCTGCTTGCTTGCTTGCTTGCTTGCTTGCTTGCTTGCTTGCTTGCTTGCTTGCTCGCTCGCTCCCCAAAGCCGCCGAGGCTCAGAAACCACAAGAATTTGAAGAAGCCGCTGCTACCAACCACCCCCCGGGCCGGGCCGGGCCCGCCTCCGCCTCCGCCTCGGCCCCACGACTGACTCCGAGTCCGCCCTGCCGCCTGCTCCTCTCCCGGCCTACCTGCCGCCGCCGCCGCCCGGCCCCGGCCCCGGCCCCGCCTGGCGGCAGGTAGGCGCAGTCCCCGCTCCCGCCCCTGCACCTGGGCAGCGCCGCCCTCCCGCTAGGGGCTCTCCTGGTAGTGGTCCGGGGAGCTCGGGCCCCTGAGCCCGCCCTAGAGATGACAGCCCCCCTCTAGGATTTCATAATAAACCTTGGGGGGAGGGGTGTCCGATGGGATCGCTCCCTCACTTAGGTGGACTTGTATCTAATCAACGAACTGGTTTATTTTTTTTTTGCAGACCGTCCCTGCTCCCAGGGTCAAAGAGGGACTGACCACTGCTTAAGAGACACGGGGCGTTGAAGTGCCCTTGTAAAGCTCGGTTGGTTTCACTGCCTGGAGCCCTGCCCTAGAGTTTGTCCTCCTTGTATGCCCACATTGGGCCTGGAGCAGCACACAGGCCCTGGCTGCTGCAGCCATGGGCCACTGGTGCCTCTTGAGTCTGAGCCGGGCACCCACAGAAGCAGGCATTGGGGGTGGGGCGGGGGCTGGCAAGCACCCTCAGATGCCACCGGCAGCATCGGTGGCGGGGATGGAGCTGGCAAGCCTTGGCAGCAGGGATGGCCATGTCACCGGCAGGGGGCACGTGCCTCCCCTACCAGTCACCTATTGCCGCAGTCCTCAGCTAAAGCAGTGGCTCACAACCTTTTTTGTACTGTTTGTAAGCCTCGATGGCCAGGCCCAGCCCAGTGCCCCTCACTCCCGACTTGCTGCCCCCAGTGTGTGGGGGACATGTAGGGCCCCAAACAGCCTCTCGCAGGCTGGAACTTGACTAACATGCCAGGGAAAAGCCATGGTTTCCCATGTTTTTCTCCTTTCAAGGAGAATCCTTGAAATTTGTAAAGTTTGGTTGCGACCTTTTCATATATTCTTGCAAGTCACGTTTGGGTCGTGACTCACGGGTTGAGAAACGCTGCTGACCTAAAGGCACCCTGCTGGAGGCTCCTCAGTCACTGCCTTCCTTCTGGAATTGCAAACAGTAATGCTCAAGGGAATAAGGGAGATAGCCAGCTCGTTGGTCTGAAGTTGGTTTGGGGGTGGGGAAGAGATGCATCTGAGGATGCGAGGCCCAGTTCACAAAAGCTGATGCTCTCTAAAATACCTTATTTTGTTCATCCAGAAAGGACATATCCACCCTGACTTCTGATAGCAGCCATTATTCCATTTGGTTCCCATGTTTCTTGTCCCTTTCCCTCCCATCTGTCTTCTTGCTTCTCACTGGGCAAATCTACATGTGCATATTAATGCATTATGTGCTGGAGTTTATAGTTCCCAGGTGCTGCATTTATACACAGGAACCTGGAACCACATCATGTTGCATCAGGCCGGTGCAGCTCCAGCTGTCAGGGCACTCTGCTGGGAGGAAAGGGGGCAGCCTGACAGCCCAGATCTACTCCCCCCATCTCAACATGCTGCAGAGGGGCTGGCTGCAAAGGGAGGGTGCTTATCTGGGGGTAGGCAGCAAACAGCTCTGCAATGTAGCACCCTCGTGCCTCAGCCAGCACTGTCTACAAGTGCAGTGGTAAATAAGCCCACTGTAGAATAACACTTGTGTTAATCAGTACTAGCCTAAGGCAGAGTTAATTAAATTACTCCAGCCTAATATGAGCATATGTGTAAACACTGACAGTTTACTGCAGTGCTAATTAGTCAACTCCACAGTAAACATTTTGTGTAGAGGTGCCTGCTGTCTCCTAGATTCAAACCTCAGTCTAGGAAATAAACCCCCTTCAGTGGAATCTCATCTTTTGACTTCTGTGGTTTGACTGTATGGTGCTGTTCTCTGGTCTCTATGGTAACTTCAGACAGCTGATTTACCTAGGATTGCCCCAAACCACCAGCAGTTTGCAGCCTTCCTCACCTTCTACTGCAGGCAGGTATGTTGATTTCCCATCTCCGGCTGGAGGACAAAGCAATCGGATGCAATAACTAGATCAAGCCAAGGAGTTCCATTTTCAGCAAGGCAACATGCAAATCCAGTTGTCCCTTCAGCTCATGTACTTGTTGGGATGCTATTTTTGAATAGCAGTGTTTTCCTGAGCCCTATGCCCATCAGAAAACAACCAAATTGCCCATCTTTAAGTTACCCTTAGGAGACAAAACATTGCTCGTAGAGTTTGCTCACAGTGTTTTCTGACATCCTGGCAGATGTTAGGTCAAATAAATAATTTGGAGGTCTGACTCAATCTACTGAGGTCCCTTCTGACCCTAAAAATCTATGAAATAGTAACATGCCAAATACTAGAGCAATTTCTCATGTGGCAAAATTGACACATCTGTCTCAGAGATGTTATTTGTTAAAAGTAGAACTTGTTTGTAGCAGGTACCCATCTCAGGTTAATTTGAACATCTGACGTGGTATTTAGACCCTCTGATGTCCCAAAGTGCTCTGCCCTCCCTCCCATTGCAGAAAGTAGCTGGCTCTCCAACAGTCCACTTAGACCATTTGTCAGGGAGGCAATTATGTTTTATCCTATCCCTATTGCTGCCAGGGGGGAAAAAAACTTTACCACCTAACCAGGACTTTTTTGGGTACTTGCCCAGGTGCTAAGACCTGTAAGATGTGTTCAGGCAGTCCAGCACCAGAGAGCTGCTTGCTGGTGCTAGACTAGCCACATGCCCTTTGAAGTTGGCAATAAGGGGCTGCCCCATTCCTGTCCTGGATTAAGACCATCTTTGTGACAACTGTTTTGCTCCAGCCATGGGGTTTAGAACATGCCGGCCACCAACAGCTCTTCATTTTTTGTAAGTCTACAAAGTTTTTGAATGCTACAGAAATAATGTCCAGAAGGGGCCTTAAATCCATTATTTCTCCATCTTAATGTTAAAGAGACATGTTCATTTTGGTGGTTTTCAATAACTTTTTTTCTTTCTAGTTTTCCTATCAGCAACATTTAAATTTGAATGCTCTTTGTATTTCCTACGTTTTCCCCATTTTATAAAATGCAACTCCAGCAACATTTTAGACTGCATCATGTAAATCAAGCCCAAATGATAATGATTTAAGCATACCCCACTCCTTTTAAATCATTAACAAACAACAGATTGGCTGATAATTTCTGACCTAAAGACAGCAATGTCTTAGAAAATTTTTGCAGCATACTTAAGTGAATGGAATAATGGATGCACTAGATTATCACTGCAGAAGACAGTGAAATTCCAAACACCCTTGCTGAAATTTATTCTTCTAGATTTTCAATCATTGCTGTGTTAAAGCAGCTAGTATGCCTGCTTGCTTGTGCTGGAAAAGCACAATAGCTATCCATTTGTTGCATCTTGGATTTCATAGTAGATAAGTTCTTTTTCTTAAAATTGTTTTTTTCCTCAATTATATTAGTTTGGCTGTGGACCAATTGTAGTGAAGGCAAATTAGATCATAATTCTAAATGCAATACACCCCTCTCCCTAGAGTTAGTTTGCATACTAACTAGATCAGCATTTTAAACACACAGGAAACATTTCTCATGGGGTTACATGGTGGCATAAAAGACATAATATTGGAGCTCTAATGGAAAAATAAGGCACTGATAAACAAAATGCTGATATCTATACATTTTTCCCTGTTTAAGCCAGGTTCCTTGTTAAGGTCCTTGGTAGAAAGGTCTGTCCTGGGTGGCTACATGACTTTTTTTTTTTCTTCTTTCTTTTTAGAGGGAAATTTCTATTTTGTCTACGTCCAGACAGGTCCTCCATTTGCTTACAATGGCTCATTCTTTACTAGTCATTACTGATAACAATATTTTTGGCTGACAGTTGTTGGCAACTTACTTTTGTTCTGTTTACTTTCTATTCGTTTCCATACTGTGCCATGTTGCCGTAGCTGCTATCAGATTTTAAGATATCAGTGTCAAATGTAAATGTTTTGGAAAAGATGTAGAGTCAGGTTGTAGTACACAATCTGAGAAGGCTCAAAATGGGTCTCTCTTCTCAGAAAGGTAAATAGCATTCCTGTAGAAATCAGCCCCCTTTCTAGGTGACTGGTAGCGAATAGTCTCCTTTGAAAGTGTATATATCCGACAACCTTTTCACTGGTCTTTTATTGCTCAAATTACTTATGAACATGTTTGGCCACTGTGTCGTTCATTTTTTCAGGCAGATTTTATATTCCAAATTTTCTGTTAATAAAATAGTCAATGAAAATTAGCTGTTTATATTCTTGCAACTCAAACTGCCCTTCATATCAAATATACTCATTCTCCATTGGCAAAATAGACCCCTGCCCTCGATATATTCTTATCAACAGAAATCCTGGTATTCTCTGGTAAAAAAAAAAAAAAAAAAATCTCCATTTTTCAGGTTATAAAAAGTAACCCCAAATCCACATTTTCCCGTGATTAAAATGAAATGCCACTAATATATATAAATGTGCATAGCTATAAATGGTGTTTCATTTTAATCATGGAAAAATATGGATTTGGGGTTACTTTTATAGCCAAAAAATGAGGATTATTTTAAAATCAGAGAAAACCAGGATCCTTGCTTATCAGCCTTTCTGAGAGAACATCTAGCCCTTCACCACAGAACTGGATTACCATTTTATGAGGCATAAAGCAGTCCCGTTCCAATCATAATACATTAATAAGACACTGCAGAAACAGTTTAGACATGCAGGAATCTTAGATGGTGCAAGAGATTTATTGCACTTGCAATAAACTAACAGGAAAAAGATTACTCATGAAACAAAACTGTAGTACAGGTAAGTGATAAAACCAGAGCAACATGGATGAATCAGTTATGTGAAGCGATGTCATTTAGCTCATTTAGCCAGAGAAAGAACTAGCCAGAAGTTGCTTCAGCCTGTGGAGTCATTAACTAGTTGTAGGAAATTGTAAAAGGAAAACAAATAGCTCTGCTTGCACTATGTTGAGCTGTTTGTAGGTAGCTTCATCCGAGCACCAGGTCAAAAACCCATTTTAAGCTACCAACAGTGAGTCTTAAAAGCATGAAGCTGCTACAATCCAACAGTGTGCAATGCCGTTTCACAGAATATAGCCTCTGGTAGTCTGAAGAAACTTCCGCTTTTCTACATGCAGACTGTGGGCTTTCTAAAGCAAAATTTTATGTA
Source organism: Caiman crocodilus (assembly GCA_030014935.1). Lineage (NCBI taxonomy): Eukaryota > Metazoa > Chordata > Crocodylia > Alligatoridae > Caiman > Caiman crocodilus. Next base: position 124,785,396 of record JAGPOW010003316.1, read on the forward strand.
CATGCTATGCCTCATTTATCCAGACACTTGTCTACTCTACTTACAAGACATACATGGTGTAATATCAAAAAAGCGAGGCAAAGAGAAAGAATAAGTGTTGCAAACATGGAGCCCCTAAATCCAAAGTGTTTAAGCTTGAAAGTTATCACTGACTCTGTACAGTAAAAGTTTGCAGTGTATTCAGTGTACTCAGTTAATGTGTTGTGACCTTTCAGAAATAAGATGGTTGTCCTAGATTGCCGAATTTCTCCTATTATGTCTCTAATCTGGGTCAAGTGTGGCTAATCTGTGCTCCAGAATCAGATAACAGCTCAGCCACTAACCATTTCCCCATCCACTGGCTTCAAGACAACAGCAGTTTTATTTCCTCCAAGATCAACGCAGAACTTTGTGTGTTGGAAATAAGTAGGGTAAAAGATAATGAAACTTGCATCACACAAGTCTTGCATTTTCACACTTCACTGGACACTGATCTAATATTTGAACTTCTCAGTTCCAGCAGGCATAAATACGGGAGAGGAGGGAAGTCTGAAGGCACATGCAATAATGGAAGTAACCTTCTCTTGGGATTAAGATGGTCTTAAAACTGTATTCTAAATGCCTGGCTTTTTGGTTGGGTTGCACAGTATGTCTCCACATTAAAAGAAGATTGCATTACTCCTTGTTATATTACTGCATCCTCTCTCCCACCACTGATTGAGAGGTTTCACTCTAATTGCTAATGCAGCAATCTACTGAACAGTTCACAAAATATGCTGCATTAGCAAATCAAAATAGTTTACTGAATGCCCATGCTATCTTCTGGGTAGGCTTATTTTACTCCATTTAAGGCAGTTAGGGTTTATCAGTTAATATCCATTTTCAGGCAGTTAGGGTTTGGCAGGAATCATTTGTGGTTTTTCACCATTTTAAATCGTGGGAATATATGTCATAATGTGCTGGTAACAGTTGTCTGCATTGTCATGGTTTTCACTGATTTCATATTTAAAAGTGTAAACAGATTGAATTTTTAATGCACATGCCATTTTGAAAGAATACTAAGTTAGCTTCTATCCACACAGATCATATTTGTGACAGCAAAGTAACCAGTTTGAATAGTATAATGTTCTCTTCTATTGATAATAGCAGTAGACAATAACAGAAGAAAATTATATATCACAGTCTCTGATATTCATTATTGGCAAGAATAGCAGTAATCATTGTAAAATACTATATTCCACCCCAAGGCTAAGCCTTCCCAGGATGGATTTAAACAAAGGCTTTTGTCATTTCTTCCATATATAACTGTATTAAATACTTAGTATAATACTGTCAGTCATAAAGACAGATTTCACATAGTTTTTACAGGCAACTGTTTATGGCACAATCTACAATTTTATTAATATATCTTATCCATGGCACATATCTGCTTACAGATGAAAACTACTTAAAAAAGGTTCAGCCTTGTTGCATGACAAACTGCAAGGCCAGGGGATGCTTTAATATGGAATTACAGGGATGGTGAAGGACTTTCCCAGAAAGTGTGATTTAAGGTAACTGGCACACGAGGTTCCTTGGGTGAATCTGATATCTTTTATTAGATCAACTCAAATAGTTGGAAAATAATTATTAAGCAAGCTTTCGGGTTCAAAAATCTTGTCTGCCTATGTCCTTAGACCAACACGGAAACAACCTACATCCCTGTAATATCTAAGGTAACTGGCACTCTCTGTGGAAGCCTGACAGAACAAGAGCTGAAAGACTGACTTTCCAGTGCTCTTAGTCTGCTGACCCTCAGACAATCTATGGAAGATAGGAATGTGATCCATAAAGTGAGAACAGAAAACTTACGTTTGCTAGAGAGATGAAAGGGGGAAGATGGCCATAATAGAAAAGAAAAACCACAAGTACATTCCAGAAGAAACTAGTTGTGAAGACATTATTCCCAAATTTCACCATTCCTTTGTCAACACATTCCTAAGAAACCACTGGTAATATGTGGGTCTCCCCATCCCACACTTGTGGCAGATTCACAAAAGAGTGCTAGAAGGTCATTAACTATTATTCCATTACCTCATATAATAAGACTGCAGCAGAAAATCTCAACCCTGCTGACAAATCTTGTAAGGAGTCAATGTATATTGACTCCATGTATATTCCCAATTTTTCAAAATAAAGCTAAATTTATTTCCAAATTTTATGTAAAAAATAAAATCCTTGCATTAAATGAACAGTAGGATTGCAGAAGCAAGCTCTTAAAAGTTGGGCAGTGGCAAGTTGGGAAACCATTTTAAGGTAGGCGAAACAGCTGTTAGTCTAAGGTCAAGTAGCAGATAAATAGTCTGAGATGCAAATCTCCCCTATCTGTCTACCTACTTACCCAAATAGCACAAGCTTTTGAAAGCTGAAGCTAAACTTCATCAGATGCTGGTTCATATTCATAAATAAGGTTGCCAATATCATCATATCTCTGACCCCTTGTGCATAAATATTATGGTAGTCTAGTCAATCAATTTTGTCTCTCCTCAAATTGCTTAAGTATACTCTTAAAATCTTTAGTAGAACCTTACTTCTGGCATTTTCTAACATTCGACTGCTTTCACAAACATGGAGTATTTTTGTTAACGTTATACTAGAAATTACTAATTTAAGTGATACAATTTAGTGGAAAGTTGTTCTACTTGGCCAAGTTAGTAAAATAAGTCTGTCTTTTCAGACTGGTGGAGGCATATTTAAAAGTGTTTTAAATTTGAAGGCATTCCCAACTGTCAGTTTTCCAAAATAAACCCAGTATTCTTACATTTAGAACACAATTAATCAGCAGTCAGATTTTTTTTTCACTGGAACTGAAAAACAAGTTAATTTCTAAACTATTTCTACACCAGTTAATTATCATTGGTGCAGCTTCATTAGGCAGCTGATGTACCTATATAAGCTACTCATTAAGGCATAAAGGTTTAAATGCATGAGTCACATAGCTCGAAGATACCATTGCTAGTTAAACTATGAATTATTACTAAAACGTTTAGAAATTATCCCCTTTCTGTTTAGTGAGAAAAGTCATTCCTTGTAAAAGTATCCTGTTTTTGAATTAACAAAAGTGGAGTATGCCACTTATAATCTTAGCGATTTCTATTTGATCCTTTGATATTAATGCAAAGACAGCATAGTTTGTCCTGCTTAATAAATTCCCCTTAATGAATCTGGGGCAGTTTCAACTCTGCTAGTGATTACTGCAGTGTTCCATACATGTACAGATACAAAAGAAACTTTCTTCAGCATTGTTTTTTCAACCTTATATTGTGTTCCACTGATTAAGTGCCCCCTCTCCTCCAAACAGGTGGGAAAAGGAAGTTCATTAACATCTTGATTTTCTTCCTTTCCCCCTCCAACCAGCTGATATGTGTAATAGTTGTCACTTGTTCTAACAGCTCTCCAGGTGGCATCTTTAGAGAGATTCTGACTTTTTATTTAAAAGACAGAAGATGGTGGTAAGTGATACGACAGATTCCCAGGCCTGTTTCTTTCTGTGACGAAAGAGGATGTAGCTAGAAAGATTTCTCCTGGAGCAATCCACTCACAGTACCTGCAACTACAATTGAAGGAGAGAAAGCATATACCTGCTGGGACACCACTGAAGGATTAGTTTACTTTGCCAGCAGTTCTGTTTTGGAAGCAAAGCTGATTACCTACATCTTCAAGCACTGTTTGGATACAACTGCAAAAACTCAGCTTATACAAAAGAAAACAGTTTTCAAAACTATCCTAAATCATGAGATCACTATTACTGGAATTCACAATTTATAACTGATTTGAGGAGTAAAACTGTTGAAGGAAGTTAGAACTAACATACACCCCAAGCAATAGGAAAAAACAAGCATTTCACAGAGCATTAAGTAATATCTACTTGGATGATGCATGTATAAGCCAGCAATGATTCTGAAAGGAAATACATGAATATTATGATTCTTTCTACAAATGTACAATACATTTTTGGACTTGTTGCACAGAAATAGAGATAGTTAACTATTATACTGCCATCACACCTTTCACTTCAGAGAAATACCATACATTACCATGTCAGGCCAAATATCCAATGCAAGATTCTAAGATACAGGCTTAGTTCTACCAGAATTAGTTTATAGATATTCAGCTTATTTTCCTCACAATAAAACTTAGTCAGCTAATGACTCATTTTAGGTGATTATCTAAGAGGAAATATCATAGGAAGTTATTCCAAAACAACTCAGAGATTAAAGTCTTTTGCATGAATATATGCTCAGGGAATGTATGTGTGTGCCCACACCTGTGTGGAGGCAGTGGGAGAAGCCATCTACAATTGCAGCCGAAACTAAGTAAGACAATAAAGGATAAATTCAACTTTTATTCCACATGTGGTACAGTTTGTCAACATGTTAGGAAAGTATCAAAATTTGTATTGTTAACATATGGCAAGAGTTATTTTCTTACAATACATTAATGACAAGTTTTTCCAATTAGGATAATTTAAGCTGCAGACAGAGCAATTGCGTTAAACCTTAATTCTTCTGGATCTCGTTCCATGAACTTCTTGCAAACTTCTACCGCATCCTATTTAAAAAATAAACAAACAATGTGAAATTACGCTGTTTCTCATTTTATGAAAAAATGACAATTGGTACCTCATCCATTTTATACAAGCTATGTCCAAATAGGATTCTTCCATTTTCTATACAAACCTTATCAGTGTATCAAATCGATTTGGGAATAATTTCTGTTCTAATTTTATGCAAGATGCCATTACCCATTCCCATGTAAATGAATTCAGAGAATAGATAGTGTACTACTTAACTTTATAGTTTTTAAATTTAATGTTATTGTACACAGTATTCTAGATGAACTTCTACAGAAGTTTTTATTAACACTACTGTAATTAGAAACTTACATTTTGTCTATTAATATAATTCAGAAATCTAAGCAATATTACCAGCTGTGTTTATTGCACAAATGGAGGACTTTAAATAACTCCTGCATTTTGGCCTAGGGCACAACACAGCACTTGATATTTACTACAAAACTTGAACGAAGAATGTGAACAAGTTAGCAGTATTTTCTTTCCCCTTTATCAGGCACATATTTCATGTTGTTTAATTTCTTCAATACAATTACTTCTTAAAGACAGAGGTTGTCTCTCTCCAGCCTTTTCCTTCCTTAAAACTAACCTAGACTGACCAACATAAAGGTCAGACCCCAATGCATGGCCCCACCTCTCCCCCTCCCAGATGATACCTTCCTATTGGGAAGGCAGGGGGCAGAGGATGGAGGAGTTTATTTTCCAGGTTAAATGTATTGTATTTGGATTCCCTTTTCAAATAAAACAGCTTCTGACAGATACATCCATAAGCTAACATGATGAAGAGAAAAAGAAACAGCCACATGAAATAAAAACAGGTGCTTTTGGTGCTAGTGAGATGGGCAAAAGCAGAAAGTGCTGGAAGGATAACCATGGTCCAGCATAGCAATTAACTATAAAAGAAATGAGAGAAAGGAGGGAAGAATATTAAAAGTTTGTTCAAAAGACCAATAGTTTCACAACTCCCCATTACTTGCACATAGCCTGCAAGCAACAATGGTATAGGAAAATATCAATAAGGGATAAAAAAGCAGCTTGAGCTGCTGGCGTAATAGTGATTTAGTGTTCCTGGTCAAGCAACCATAGGAAGATGTTCTCTCATACAGAGCAGCATTTGTATGGGAGTTCATGAACACCCATCTCAGTTCTGAGTACAGGTTGTTTTCTCTGCCTCCCTTCATATGATCATACACAAGAAGTAGATAATGATCTAAATGCACTAATCTTATGCAGGGCGGGTTGTATTCATACCTCTAAAAAGTTGTCATCACTTGTCTGCCCATGGTTTATTGGAAATGGTTTGCGTCCATCTGTTGAAACATAAGAGATTACATGAGATTGCAAACTGAAGATTGAAAAGCTTGTCATTTTTTCCAGAACATACACTTGGAACAGTTAAAATAATCACTTCTCAGTAGGTATATGTTAACACAATTAATTTGTTTAGATTAGATGGTAATGCACCTTAATACCTTTCCTATTATGTTGGCTTCAACAGAAATACAGTATTACAAACAATTAGTAAGATGACAAAGCGTGTGTGTGTGTGTGTGCGCGCGCGCATGCGCATATGTGCCTGAAAAATGTAGATGATATCCAAGTGAGAGAGAGAACAAGAGATCTGAAACTATCTGTAACAAGTTAAATTAGTATTCCCCTAGGAGCCCTAAAGAGAGGATTAGACTCACCAATTCTGAAGGGATCAAAAGGCAAAATAACTTAAATATTACCCTCAGTTAAAAGATACAAAAGTCATATGACATGATAAAAGTAATACTTACAATTTAACTTAGACAAGTGTGCAATACTAACCTAGCTCTATATCAGAAATGATCTAAAAAGGCAAGTATAGATACAGAACAGTTTAATTGTTCACTGACAAAATAATACCCTTTACATTTAGTACTTCTCAAATATTTTTTACTTGTTACTCTATAAACGTATCAACTTACTTTTGAAGAACTTCGATGTTTGAAACACATGCCAAAACATGAAATTTTCTCTAATTTCTGCCAGGGGCCAACTGATATTGCCAGGCCAAATTCTCTTTTAAGTATTAATATACCATAATTTCACTAAGCTTGGCAGCACTTCTAAACTACAACTGACCTAAAAATCCCTAAAATTACACTCTTCTGAAATGTATTATTAAAATCGTTATTCTTACTTTAATGACCAACTTCTTTTATATAGCAGGAATGAAGATAAAGAGAAACACATTCCAAGACAGAGAATTGAATGCCACTCTATTTTGCAAACTATTGAATTTTTAAGTTCATTCTGGCACAACAGTTGTATATAAACAACATGGTTTTCCATGGTAAAAGCACAAGCATTTATGATCTTGTGGTTCTCCCCCCAGCTTTCTGCCTGCCAAGGTCTACAGGCTGGTCAGAGTGGGCAAAAGCTGATGACACAGTACTTTTCCCTAGCCCCAGCCTGACCCTGCAGCAGTTGCACAGGTCGAGCTGGGGCTGTGCTCAGTGCCCCAGGCTGCAGCATGGACAGAACTTGCAGTACAGAGTAAAGATTTGTGGGGGGAGTGGGGAAGGTAGGGGACCAGACGCTAAAAGGGGGAGAAAGAGGCTGAAGGTAGGAGATGACAGCAAGCAGAAGTGGGTAGGAGGATGCAGCAGCACTGCAGCAGAAAGCCCCCTTCTCCTCTTGCCTGCATTTGCTCTCCCCTCTTTGGATATGTTTCTCTTTTTCTATCTTTTCTTCCTTCCTCTCTCTTTCACTTTAATATAAGGAATTGTATTTTAAAATTTGTATGTGTGCATTTTGTATCTCCCCTTGTATTTTGGTATTTTTATCTAATTGTGTGCCATGGCATTTGTAGCTTATATTTTATACTCCTCACCTTTCAACTAAATGTGTTTAGTTTCACAAGTAAGTTATACATTGTAACAATGTTAACAAGGGCAGGAATCAAACTGCCCTTCCCTGTATCAGGCTGGCCTCTGAAACAGTGAGTGAATCAGTGACTGAATGTGTAACGTGATTGAATGTGTAACATAGTAGCAGACAGCAATTATCACCTGGAAGTTGCAGATCAACCAACGGAAGAACTCAATAGTAGACAATGTAACAACCGGGAAATCTCTAAACTACTGATCAAGGGCTAGAAGCCCTGGCCTGAGTTAATCAATGCCAGGGACCAACTTTTGGACTGAGTATCTCCAGATCAACCACTCCCAGAGCCCTATTCAAAATTCATCAATGGACTCCCAAACCTGCATGTACATGTGGACGACCCCTGGGCTGACAGATGCTGTCCAGTAGCCATCGAGGGAGGGAGAAGTCCCATGAGGGTCAATGATCCCTGGATTGGGCAAACCTGAAAACTGGGGAGTCACCAAAGTCTGCCAAGGACAGATACAAGGCAGTGAAAAGTGACCCTCAGCAGCATCCTCTTGATCTCCAACTCAACCAGATCTGTCCAGCCAGAAGGACCAGCCGGCGACCCCCTTCTGGAAGATAACACCACGCTGAAAGAAGCCTCAATGACAGACTCCAGTGTAGCATAGGTATACCTGACTCTGTAGCTTGCTACTATGTGTGCGTGTGCGCGCGCGCGCATGTGTGGGAACCAGCCCCAAGGTTTGTGATTACAGTGTTTCAATCCGCCTAATGAACTAGAATTAAGGATACCGAGTTGGACATTTGTAGCCAACAGCAGCAGCAGCAGCCCCAACTTCAGGTAGGGGCTGAAACCCAGGGCACTGCAGCACCTGTTCCCCAGTGTCCTCATACTCAATTCTAAGATGAGGAGCTTTTCCCCATGTAAATTTACTTAGAACCGAGTAAATACAAATTGCATCCTATAGTTTTTACCCCACTATGAAACAGTTTAGAAATTCTCTCTCATGAACAAGACGTCCTATTTAATAATAGTCCGTCTCAAGTGTCCTTGATATTATATAGACTCTAATCTGTGCAGTTTAAAAACGCTGTTAGATTAGGTATTCATTTTCAATATTTTATTAATTGCAGTGGTATATGGCATTACACAATAATAAAGTAGAATCAATTATATTTATGGCCGGTGGGTTATGCTAACTGCTACATGCAAGTCAAATTGTCAAACTACAATTGGTATCAGCGGCGAACCAGACAAGCAAAAATTTACTAGGAAATAGCTGGCTCTCTTAAAACTGGGTAAGTGATGACTTTATAACTGAGATCTACATGAGTAGTAAATTGCTTGGGATATATGCCAGAAATAAAATCCCTGGCAGGTGTTATTTTATTGTGTGATTAACACATTAAACATGTGATAAGTTGTAACATGCCACATACTCAAAGCATAATGCAATTTAAACCATCTTTGTGACTGGTTTGTATTGCACTTTCAATTTATACATATGGCATGTCGAAAGTTGCTCAGAGCTGGGCGTACGCTGGGCTCAGGAGCTAATCTCTGATGAGGGGCTGCCTGCAAACTCATTTAAATTTCCCATGGGGAGCCCAAAACTGAGAAGGCAGTCTCAGATGTTGGGATCCTTTCATGCCAGCAAGAATAGAAGTTATACTGGGCAGCCCAACATCTAGGACCAGTTCCCAATGCTTGTCTGTTGGGCATGGCTTTTAAAGGTATGGGAAGGTGACAGGGAGCCAGGATCACAATCATAGGCTACTTGCTAGCAAGTTTAAAGCTGTGCTTGGCAACCCACCACTGGCAAACAGTTATCTGGTATTAGGCTGCCCATCAAGCCTTTGAAGCTCTGGATACGATCAGAAAAAAATCTTTATGCCAGATCCCCAAAAATCACATGCCCCCCAGGGCTACATCTTGGAAATTTGGCATGGCAGAACACACAGTTATTGGAATCTGGGATAAAATTCCTCAAATCCCACTGTGCATTAAATGTAAACATCTGCCAGGGGCCTAAATAGCTACCTCTATTAGCCATGGGCATTTTAAGTGGTGGGGAATGCACTATACTGGGAATGATATGCAGTCTTTATTCTACTCCATTTCCAACTGATAGCTGTCTTCAAGTCACTGCTTCAACTAGCCTTCTGAAGTGTCTGAAATGAAAGGCTGGTTGCCCAGCAACAAGTATTAAACTAAGAGTATTAAAGAATCCTAGCAGAACTTAGTGCTGCTGCATCTGCAGCAAAATTGCCAGAATATTTCAAATGAGGAAGCTAATAATCAGATCAAAATGATGTTTTATTGCTATTTAGAATACTATGCAGAAAAAAGGTATTTTAATATAAAGCCAGCCTGCCATAACTGAATGTCATGTTAATAATTCCTGGTATGCTACTTGTACTTGTTTTGTGAATAATTCTCATTTTGACTGATAGTAGTAGTATCAGGGCTTCAGTTACATCTATCTTGTATTATGCAACATGATAATCAGAGAAATAATTCAGTCACTTATTCCAAGAAAGCAGAAACCCCCCCCCTTCAACTGAAGTTAAAAAAACTAAACAAAAAAACCCAAGTGTTTTTGTCAGTAATATCATAATTTTAAATTTTTTTCCTCAATTAAGAAAATATCTTACAGCATTGGCATCTTTATTCCTGCTCTTGTAAAATACAGCTGTAATTTAATGATATAAACACTTCCCTTAAAAAAAAAAAATTAATAGGATGAGTTTACTTATTTGCCAGAAAGACAAACCCAAGTCCATTTTAAACTAATATCATACTACTTATTGTAATTTCACATTCTAATGTTATTACAGATTACAAGATTACCACTTGCATCTGTTTCAAGAGGAACATGGAAGAAACTGTTCTTACCCAATTCATAAAGATGACCGCCTACATTCACTAATGCAATAAAGTGAAGATCTACTTTTTCATCTAAACTTGGTGCCTGTAACACAAACAAAAAACACCACAACCATCAGCAAAAGTACTACTGTGTCAGGGATCTCTATTTTATTTTAGTTAACATGTGACCTACACAAAGAATGGCTTGGTAGACAAGTACATTTTAGACCATGAGTAAGACTACAGAATAGCAAGAATGAAACTAAATTTTTTGAAACAAACAAAAATGGAGAGAATTCATGCAAATATAAATTAAGAATTTATATATTAAGAATGATCTGAATAAAGCATCTGAAAATTAGTGTAAGGTTATATTGCTACAGAGAACCTTGTCTTTCAAGAAACACAATGGCTCATCTACCATTAAATTAAAAAAAAAAAAAAGAACGTTAATGTAAAAAGCAACACCTTTCCTATTAGTCATGACCTGTATATTCAACAACCATAGAATTTCTCTCTGACATGTTGCATTTCAAGATTTCAGCTTTTATTTAAATAAACATAATTATAGGTGCACTGATATACTGGTTGCATATCAGATCAGCACTGATAAAAGGGAAACTTAGATTAACGGCTATCAGCTTTTACATTATCGGCTATCAGCTTTTTTGGCCATTGTAACCAATAATGTTCTCTGACAAATATAATCAATTATGCTTTCTGGCCAGGGTCCTCAGATACCTGGGTTCCTTCTCACATGCAGGGCCAGGGCCCCCAGATGCCTGGGTTCCCTTGGGAAATGGTGGGTTTCCCCTTTCAGGTAGGAAGCGTTCTACCCTGCAAGGGGTCCCGCTTGGGGCTGCTGGGAGCAAGATGCAGAGGGCATCAAATGCATGCGAGCAGCCTCACGCATGCACGTGGCCAGGAAAACAACTGGGCAGCAAGGAGAGCAGTTCGCTGCAGGTAAATCTGTGGAGTAGAAAGGGTGCAAGGGGGGCGGATAGAGGCCCTCATGGTGAGGGAGGGAGTGGTGCTGAGGATGCTGCCCAGTCAGGGCAGTGCATGGGATCTGGGACTGGGGAAGAAAGCAGGATGGAGTCATGGGTGGCTCCCCTGCCACTGTGCGCACCCCCTGGGGAAGGCATGATAGGCAGGGAACACATGGCCAGCTTGGGGCTCCTGGGGTAAAGGCAACAGGGCAGAGAGCCCCGAGTCTACAATGGGCAGCCCACATCCAGCTCACTACACTTGGCTCTGTCCTGCTTAAAAGCATCCCTACATTTAAAAGTGGTGCTTGAACTAAAACTCATTTGATGAGCTTTAGTACAAGAGCCCCCACCGCCATTTTTAAGTGCTGGGATACTGATACAGGAGATGCTGGAGGCAGCTGGAGCACAGCAAAAAAAGGTTTATTTATGTTAGTACAGGGTTTTCAAACTTTTTAAAGCAGGGTACATCTTCTGGTGGGCACCCCTTCTGGATACAGAGAGCAGGGTGGGGACAGATAACAGCCAGTCAGATGCAGAACCGGCAGGTCAGGGAACTCGCACATGGCCGCCACTACCATCTGTACACTCCTTGCCATCACTGGGCACTGCTTTCCTGCACCCAAGTATTCCCGCTTCACTGTACCACCATCTTCGTGGCCAGCCAGCCAGGCATCGGCAACCTCCCTTCTGCCCCCATCGGCACGTGGTGGCGGTGCGGGAAGCTCACGTGCAGTGGCCACCTATATACTCAGCGCTGATGCTGCATATATGGCTGGATTGATGCTGATGGTCAGTCGTATGCAAAGCCAGTGGCATGGAGAAGCAGGGATACTTGGGCGCAGGAAAGCGGCACCTGGCAGTGGCACAGAGTGATGGATGGTGGCAGTGGTCCTGCTCCACTTTCCTGCGCTCAAGTACCCCCACTTCTCTACACCACCAGCTTTGCATGCGCTGCCACATACCCCCTTGGGCCTTCCCAAGTACCCCCAGGGGTACACGTAGCTGGGGACAACCCCTGTGTTAGTACATTTTAAAGTACTGAAACTTTTTTTTGGTGCTTTCCAGCAGCCTCCAGCGTTACATGCAACCAAATTTGTTATTGGATAGGTATTGGCCGATATACTGGTTAATATCAGCCAAGAAAATCTTTACCAGTGCATCCCTAAACAATTTTTCCAGTCCTGGAAGAAATGCTAGAGCAAACCAATACAGTAGCATTCTCAAGCCAGAAGCCAGCCTGGAGAAGAAACAAATGCCTATTTTGACTGTTTCCTAGTTCAGTCGGGGAACTGTGGAAGAAAAGATAGCGTGAGTAGGTATAATCAACAAAGACCAAAAATGTCAAGTGGGAAGGAAGCATAAACCCCTACAAGTGAAAAAAAAAAAAAAAAGTGTTCCTGTACGAGTCATACAATTCTTTCAGATTTAAATAAGAATTGTTTCTTCCTTTTAATCAGTAACAGCTTCAGGTAAACTTCACTCATACAACCAGAGACTGAAACTCCCTCCTCGTCAATACCCTTTATGGAGTTACATATTTAGATCTTGCCATCTGTCTTCCGCCTTGCAGTGTCCCCTTGATGGGTCAATGCAACACAAACTGGTCCACATTTTGTTGTAAGGTAGTGTCTAGTCTTAAATAAGATACATGCCTGGACGAGGAAATGGAAGAATTAGAGGGCATTGTTACAGCCAGCCTCAGAGAGAGATCTACTTAATTCTCCAAATAGCTTGAAATAATAGGTCTAAGAGGAAGAAACTATCCAACATAGATAAAAAAAAAATTGAGAATGCAAAGAACTATCCCCTTAAGGGGAGGAATTGCTAAGAATCAATAAGATTCTCTGTATAACAAAAGATCAGAAAATCTAAACCACTCATTTCAGATACATCTCCAATACTTGAATAGACTGGGAGGACCTATTTTCTATCATTCCTGCCTTTTTCGGAACAGAAGCAAAGCCTTAATGCCACTCAAAAACCAAGAGGAGTTTAGCTGCCCCTACCTCTTGGAGGGCAAAGGCATATCATGTTATACCTAATGGGCAGCAGGTCTGCAGACTCTGGCTCATGTTACTGCATGTCTAGATTGCTGGTAACAGTCAAAATATTTTTAAAAAAAGGAAGTGTCATACCCACTTTACATACAGGAAAACAACCTACGGTAAGCAAATAGGGAATTCAGACAATGTTTAATTCTGGATACCTCAATTTCCAAACTTGAGAAAGCCTGCAGCTAGATAACTCGCTCAAAGCCACAATAAGGTGTTAAGATCAGAACTCAGACCTCCTCATTCCCCAAACAATCAAAAGAATGCAGCTAATTAGGCCCATGATGTGGTGGTATAACTGCGCACAAGAACTCCCATAAATACTGGTATGCATTGTGCCTGGGCCCAAACTAGCAAACAACAAAAACATTTTGGAGAATTATGAGTTTAAGATTGTCTACTTTCTCCCCTGATTTACCCTAAATCTTCAAAAGACTTAGGATGTGCTGACTGTTTCCTACCCAGCTCTCCTGATTGTCCTAGCTCTGGATCCATCATGAAAGCCTAGATAACCAAAGAGTACATACAAAACCCTGCCAAGTGTCCATCCCAATTTCAGGAAGACTACATAAGTCTGCTTCATGTCTTCCACAATAAAACTGTTTTCAGTTCCTTGGGACACTGCCAAACTAAATATTCTCTACTGAAGTTTTACATGCCAGGTGTCTTGCTCAGGATAACAATTTTTGTCAAAAAAAACCCAACAAAAACCACAGCACTGTCATTTCTAATAAGTCAGCCAAAGCAAGTTTTGCTCTTTACAACTATGTAATCTCAATCTCTAGCAACTATACGCTTTAGACTAAAGCCAGGCAGTCCAGCATGTGTGGGGGGGCCTCATCATCCAGCCCACAGCTCTCCATAGGTCCAGAAATCTGGCAGCAGGAAAGCTGTGGCTGCAAAATTCCCCACTCCCCTGCTGTCGAGGTTGAATCCTACCACTGCTCCCCCACTGCCACTTTATGATGAGAGGCTGAAAGCTACAGGACTCTTCAGCCTGGAAAAGCGCAGGCTCAGGGGGGACCTGTTGGCTGCCTATAAGTATACAAGGGGTGTGCTTCAGGATCTGGGGGAATGTCTATTCACCAGAGTGCCCCATGCAATTACAAGGTCAAATGGTCACAAACTTCCCCAAGACCATTTCAGGCTGGACATAAGGATGAGTTTCTTTACAGTCTAAGCCCCCAAGACCTAGAACAGACTGCCACCAGAGGTGGTACAAGCACCTACTCTGGATTTCTTTAAAAGTCAGCTGGATGTTTATCTTGCTGGGATCCTATGATCCCAGCTGACTTCCTGCCCCTGGGGCAGGGGCCTGGACTTGATGATCTTCCAAGGTCCCTTCCAGCCCTAATGTCTATGAAATCTATGAAATATCCAGACCCAGGGAGGAGCTCCCAAGAATCAGATGACAGCTCTGCAGGCAGGATTTTGCCCACATACTAGAGCACTACTGGACTAGAGGGCTTCAAATTTGCAGTGGGAGATTGTCTTCCATCAGAGACATTCCAATGAAGAAGCACACACTTGACCAAGGTTTCAGCTCCTGAAAACGCATCATGCCTGCTGTTAGAGTTTGGCAACTAAAATGTCTAAAGATTGTATGGAACAAACTGGTCCTATAGGAGCATGTCCAGTGCAACTGACATCATTACTGGTCTACCAAGGCTAAGCAGGACATCCTTATAACCAATTCACATTGCTACTAGTACCAGTGGTAAAGTCATGTACAGAAACTGGGAACAGACACATTCTGGTGCACTCAGATTTTTCACCTGCTGGTACCCAGGCAACATGGAGGAAGAAGAGAAAACAACTAGATATGAATAATGAAATGGGAGAAGTAGGAAGTATGTTATGGGGGAAAATGTTTAAACAAGAGCTCAGTTACTGAGAACGTGGATTTCCATTTTCAGTGTTTAATAAATAGCTACAAAACACATTGAAAAATTCATATTTTATCTCCTAGTGGCTAGTCCCTTAAAGCAGCTCAAAGTGACAGAAATTTGTGCTGTAAATTTAAAGGCTTCAACACTGCTGATGACTAACTTCATGGATAATGGACTGGTTCCACAAAGAGAAGCTATTTCTCCTTCCTCACTTTTAAGATAACTTTATTTTAAGAAAAAATTATTCTCTTAATGACATGTACTAAATTCTTCCTAGTCTGTTGTAAATTATTCATTAAAGAACTAGTGAGACATGACATAATACATATCTACCCAGTTGTAGCTTACAGTAGAACCCACAATACTTGAAATACAGACAGAAAAAAATGGTTTCAGATCAACCAGAAAGAAAAAAAATCTTAAGCAAATAACATGCAAGTAAAAGAGCACTGTTTTTGTTCAGATTCACTTTTTACATTTTTTTTAAAGTATGTCTACTTAAAACAAAAGTGTTTTGAAAAAAACAAACATCCGAGAGGTACCACACCCCAACATTTACTTTTCCATATTTCCCTTTTTGTTCAATTCTTTAATGAATGTGATGCAAACTCATTAATTATTTCGATCACCTCAAAACTACACTTTTGAGTATTATTATTATTATTAATAAGTTAATAATAAAAGTTTATTATTATTTGAAAAGAAATTTCTTGGATTTTTTTCCTCACATTGCAAACGGCTTACAAACAATGACAAAAGACCTACAAAGGGTTGGGCAGAAGGGATACATTATGACATAACAAATTTCACATTTTCTCTAAGAATTATTGTATGGTGCTTTCTCTTTCAGAGTTGGAATGACAGTGTGGAAAAGTTGGAAGCAAGATAAGAGACCCCGGTTGAAAAGCTGGAAGTGAGCATGATGTGCATCCTTGAAGATGTGAGCAGCGGGGTCCCCCAGGGCTCGGTCCTTGGGCCCGCGCTGTTCAATATCTTCGTCGCCGACTTGGACGAGGGGGAGGAAAGCAAGCTGTCCAAGTTTGCTGACGACACCAAACTGTGGGCTGAGGTGGGGACACCAGAGGAGAGGGAGATGCTGCAGCGGGATCTGGACCGGCTGCAGGAGTGGGCGGACAGAAACAGGATGGGATTTAACGTGGACAAGTGCAGGGTGATGCATCTGGGGAGAGGAAA
>JAGPOW010003316.1:124801937-124863802 GCA_030014935.1 Caiman crocodilus
GTCCTGTGACCCCAGCACTTGTTCCTGCCATTGGCAGGGGGTCAGACTAGATGGCCTGCTCTAGGCCCCTTCTGACCTTAGTTACTATGAAACTATGAAGAATAAGAACCTTGAATTTAATGCAAGTGAAGGGCTAGGATATGGTCCTGCACACTGCATGAATTTGATGAAGCAACACTGAATGTCAAATCCCACATGGAAGGAGACTACAGAGAAAGAAAGGAAAATAAAAAGTTTAAGTATAGGAAGAAAAAGCTCAATTTTGAATTTAGAACTTGCCTGGCTATGAAAATTAAAGGTGACCCCTGTTTACAGGTCGTAATAACTAGAAGGAAGCTGGTATGTTAAAACAGTGAGAACAAGGAGACTGGAGACGGTGTAACAAAAGTTAGCAGAAAGACTTTGAGCTGTTACAATAAAAGAAAAAAATGGATAGCTGCTCAAATGGGATGGTCACATGAAGAAGGCAGTTAGTAACAAGAGTACCAATCATGTATGTTAAAAACAGATAAACTGACAATGGAGGGTGTAAAAAACAAAGCACTGGATGACCAAGCAGAGCAGGTACAAAACCAACACTCTACTATAAAAAAAAAAGATTATGAACAGTGAAGTTGAATTTTCAAGAAAGTAAAAAGGACCCAAGTGAGATGAATGTAGAAGGAATTTAAGGTGATGGCCATGGCAGTTAGTGAGTTTTGAAGTGAAGAAAGAAAAGAGAATGCAGTGTGTCTGTCAAACTACAATTTCCATTTTCCATTGTGCTGAACAATATTTAGGCTATTGACAGACCAAGTTTATTGTGCTATATTCCAGACAGGATCATACTCAGAAAGAATCTGATACCTGGCTAATCCATTATGATAGTAAGCCAGCACCATCGTTTTTGGCTCAATTACTTGCTCATAGGTTTATGGGACAATGGATTTTCTAACTTGTGGCAAATGTAACCCAAGGGTGTGGAGTTTATAAGCTGAGCAGATGACGCAGAGGACAAACCCCACGTAAGAGCAAGGTTCTTTTCCATATATAGTGTCAACCACTGTCATATGTAAAATCTTACACAACAGAGGGAGCAAATGGACTCTGCTCAGCCTGAAATACTGACAAACAAAGCCATGAAACTGGCAAGACCAAAGGAAGAGAAGGTATGCCAAGACATATTATGCTCAAGTAACTAACTTGCATGTATCTATATTATTGAAGACATTTATTTGCTAAACCCATGTTTCTTTCTTTCCTGCCCTTGTCCTCAAAGCATTAGGTAGAGACCCAAAGCCTAGATGTAGGGCATATAAATGACTGGGAGGCCTCAAACACCAATTCAAGGCTAAGGACTATGGGACAGCAGCACCCCATCTTCCAAAAAGAGATGTTAGGTAAGAGCCTGAGTCCAGGACTGGAACACAGGACACCAGTTAGAAAACCTGACTAGATAGACTCTACCACGTCCAGAACATATCTGCAGGGTTGCAGTGGTGCAACTGCCCCACCCTTTGATCCCTGCTCCACCTAAACTTTAAATCTAATTGCCTGGGCATTTCTATTCAATTGACTTCAGTGCTTACTATCCTATCCCTGATTCCTACTAATCTCTTCCCACTCCACAGGTATTAGTGACCCTCTTTCCTTTTTAATTGTCCTGGTGTTCCATTATTCAAACTATCTTTTCTTCTGTAATTTTGCTGTCTGTTAGCCATTCCCAGTAATATTTCATTTCTGTTCCATAGCTAAAAACCTTAAGTCAAGTGTGGTACTATTAACTCGGGTGTAGAAATGACTGACAGTTAAGTATTGGAGGCACTACTGAGATGCTCAAGGCAGCTTGATTGTGTTCAGTAAATCTGAATGAGAGATGTACATTTAATCATAATGATACATTTGACTATTTTCACTATTTTTGTTTAGTTTGTTGCATTTTAACACTTTATGTAACATCTAAATTAGCACACATTCTGCTAGTTACGTAGTGTTTTTGCTTTGATCTTAAACTGAATAATATATTCCTAGCCTCCTATTAAAGCACCTGTTGTTTTCTCTTTAACTGGAGAAAAAAAAACGCAACAGAATGAAGAAGATACAGAACTTAGTGGCATTTAATAAGCAATCAGTTCAAATCATGATTTCAAGTTAAATTTTGTTTGGTCAGAAATGACTAACTCAAATGTCTCCAATCTAAATTTTCTGAGGTCCCTTTTACATGTGCAGGTAAAGTTCCAAGGGGATCTAATGAATGATCCACAAAATTGTGCTTGCTGCCAGGACACACATGCATAGCAGGAGGCATGATTATATCCCCATGAAGCTTTATTGTCGGTGTTCCCCAAACTGCCCCTGCTGTGAGCCCCACAGCTGGTGTGGGCTGTGGGGCTTGCAGCAGGGGTAGCAGGGAGAACAATGCCCCTTCTGCGAGCATTGCTGGCTGTGTGGCTCACAGTGGGGACAATGCTGTCTCTGCTGCAAGACTTGGGAGGTGTGGGACTTGCAGCAGCAGCAGTGTTTCTCGTGTTGCTGCTAGCCCACCAACAATGTGGGCTATGAAGTTCACAGCAGAGGCAGCACAGGGGAACACCACTGTTGATGCAAGCCCCACAGCTGACAACTCTGCCACCACTGTAAGCCTTGTCAGCTGTGGGGCTGGAAGCAGGTGGTGTTCCTTTGTGGTTGGGAGACCTCAGTCGAGTAATTAACAGGGTAATTAGAACAAGTTATTACACTTTTTTGCAGAATGACATCATAGCTTATTGCTTGTTTTTTCATGTCATAAATTGGTTGAACATGTAGCTGTGTCTCACTTTCAGGTATATTTACGTAGCTAATCACAGCTTAAGTGTAACATGTAGAGGGGGCCCGAGTAAAATTATAATTGGAGAACTTAAATTAAAATGCATGACAGGATGCTTATTTTTTTTAGTGCTTTAAGCAAGCAAGATGTAACTGGAATCCCGGATTACACAGTGGACAGACTACTAAAAACTTATGTTCACAGAGCAGCATACTAGTACTAGTTGCAAGAATTTCCTATAACCATATCCTTGATTCCAACCTTTTCGTATTCACTACAATCAACTTTTATACTGGTGTTTTAAAGCAGTAGCTCCCAAACTCTACTAGTTCCAATTCTACCTTTTTTGGCAAAGAATTTGATATTCCACCAGTTCATATATACTATTCTGAAATTTTTTTTCTAAAATTTTAAAATTAAGCTTAAAAATCCCCAAAATATTCCCAGTCAAATATTAAAATGAGTAAAGAGTAAAAATTAATTCGTACTAGTGAAAACATCCATAACCACTTCTCTTAATTTGTTCAATGGAAAATGCCACAGTTCTCAAGTCTCAAGTTACATGTTACAAACCAGGTAAAGCCTCGACTATAAAACTAGGACGTTAATGAAGTTCTCAAACACTGCCTGATGTGCAGAGAGTAATTGTTTTATACAAATTGACAGGTGCCTGGGAAAGAGATATATACCAATAATGATGACAAAACTCTAAAAAGACAATAGTACTTGGGAACAAGCAGAACTTTCCATTAAAAAGCAAGAAAGATTTGTCTATCCTGGCTGAGTATTTGAGTGGTCTATAGGTCAGATTTATTTCAGTTCAATCAAAAGTCACATGTATCAAATGCAAATTCAATGCGACAAATTTAACTGATTATAAATCTTAAAAAATAGTTATCCCAGTTATAAGTAACAGTACCCATCTCTCTCTCAAGAAGTCTTTCACACTTCTGAAACTACAGACTCTCTTCAAAGTAGCAGATTTTATGAAAGTTCACTTTAGTATTCCATTTCTGTTTCGTACTTTAGAAGGGATCTGTGATATCACAACTTAAACTTCCTACTAAATATAAATAAGTACATATTGAACAATTAGTGCATGAATATTTAAGCATAATGACTGAAGAGAAAAAAGAAAGATGGAGCATGTTTTTGATGAGCAGCCATGGTCTAATAGAAAATCTTCACCATCAACCACAGAACAAGCTTTAGAAAATGATAGAAAGGAATAAGATGTGAAATACCTAAACCACTTTTGGACTATAGGAGACATTTCCTTATTGCTGAAATACCCAAGACCACGAAAGAAGACTCAGACTTAAGGAAAATGAGTTCAGGATAAGACTAAAATTGTGTCTAATAAAAACATGGAAAAATGATATTATATGGCAAAGAATTATAAGCTGCTAGGAAGTGGATTTAGCAGACTCACTCAACTGAAAGACAATAAAGATGAAGTGAAGAAGTTGGATGAAGCCTATGGAAAAAACTAAGTAGAAAAACGGGAGAGCAAAGCATGAACTGATTTATGCTTCCTGTTCTTTGGGGAAAGAAATCCTAAGCAGTCTAAAAAGGCCCCATAGAAAGAGCTCCTTGAAGGCTGACATTACATGACAGAGGGCCAATTATGTCAGGAGGAGGAAAGACTGAAGATGGACTACACTTACAACAGAATGAAGCCCAACAGATGGATGGTGTATCAAGGGCCGCCAGCGACGAAGACGGATTGATGGACTGGTAGCCTTTGCAGGACCTACATGATTACGTTTGACCCAGGAGAGGGATGCAGAGCGACACAAAGGTGTAGCCTTCGTTCTGCAGGGGCTAAACGGAGGCTGCGATGAGGATGATGGTGAGGACGGCAAAGACGAAGACGACTACATAAACATTAAAAAAGAACACACTTAGCCGAATTACTGTAGGAGACAACAAAAAGGAAGCTGCAAAGTCACCCATTCCCCCTGTACTGGATACTGCACTTTAACAGGCATCAAAGATGTTACGTAACTAGTGCTTAAGAGTGGATGGATTTGAACAATATGACAAAGAATGGAAATAAATATGGACTTGGTCCAAATCTGAAGGAATTCCCAACTGGTATGATATAAAAATCTGTAAAAAAAACAAAACAAAATAGTGAGAATATCCACATTTATAAAATAAAGTCAAGTGTAATAGATGCATAAGAAAGGAAGTCGGTGACTTAAGTCATAGTTACTTCTCCCGAGACAAGTTAAACACACAAGTATTTTGTCCTCACACTTGCATTCCATGAGTTTTGCATGCAATTTAAGAAAAGAATACGGTATAGCTCTGTGATATAAAACAAATTAAATCAGTACCACAATACAACACAAGGTTTTCAGACTGGTACATTTATAATTTAAACAGAGTATAATACAAATTGAAAGTTCATTGTAGCAAAGTGTTTGGTTTTGATAAGCGTTTCACTTATTCTTTTGAACTACTTGGTCACCAGCAGTATTGCCACCAAGATTAAGATTAAGGCTCTACTCCATTCTCTTCCATATCCTTGGAAGCAGGAGTAGTAAGTTAAATGATTCAAATGTCATATCTCCTAAGAAAAACTTCAGAATTAACGGACCAGAAGAGACCCTTATGTTCACCTGGTCTGACCTCTTGTTTAACAGAGAAGAGAAGACTTAACTACATTCAATCTTATTTGAATGTACCATTTAGAAAAACATCTAAATTTGATTTTCTTTTTTTTTTTAAGCCAGTGATTCATCACAGCCATTGGTCACTCGCACCACCAGTTAATTACCCTGATTGTTAAAATACTGCACCTTATTTATAGCAAGAATTTGTCTGGCTTCAACTGTCTGCCACTCGTTCTTGATACTCTTTTGTCAGCTATACTGAAGAACTCACTACCAAAGTTCAATCCCTGATTTAGATGCTTACATCAAGTAAGGCAAGGTTCTTTGAGTAGATGTGATATCTTTTATGAGATCAAATGAATGGTTGGAAAGAAGTTTTTAGCAAGCTTTCAGGCACAGGGAGTCTTTGCTGTTCTAAGATTCCAATAAGTAAGAGAAGCCAAGTGTGACAGGGTGTCAGTGAGAATGTAAATAGGTAGAAATTAGAAAAACAAAAAGGTAAAGCATAGAGGGGAGGGGGAAAGAGAGCAGGGGAAAAAAAATGGTAAGGGAGACATTACAGTGATAGAATACAAGATAGTAAATAGGCTATCAGTGAAAAAGAAAATAACTGGAGATCAGGAAAACAGGAATGGAAAGCTTAAAGTGCGAGAGGAAGTAATGAAAATATAAATAGGTAGAAAGGAGAAACAAAAAGGTAAAGTAGAGGAGGAAGGGGGAAGAAAGCTGGGGGAAAAAGGCCAAAGGGAAACATTATGAAGGTAATAGCACAGGGTAAGAAAGAGGCTCTCAATGAAGAAGGAGCCTCTCCAATTTTTTCGTCTCATGATTATACGAATCCTCTCCAATTCCTCAGCATCTTCTCTGAATTGACACCAGAAATGTAGACAGGTTTCCACCAATGGTCACAACACTACTACCAAGCACAAGCGTAATATAGCCTTTCTACTTTCAGTTTATATATCCAAAAATCCCATTAGGTTTTAGCCACAGGAAGGCACTGGAAAATCCTGGTCAGCTGATCATCTACCACATGAACACTCTAAAAGTTTTTTGCAGCATGACTGCTTCCCAGAATCACCATTTATTCTTTCATCTCCATTCTTTGTTCCTACTTTTAAGGCCTACATTTGCTGATAATTAAAAGAAGAATTCTGTTTGGCACCCAGCTTAACAAGATATCCCAGTCCGTCTTCATTGTTTACCACTCCTTAGGTCTTTGGGTCCTCTGTAAACTTTATTAGTAATGGATTTTTTGTGGGTCACTGATAAAAATGTTGAATAGCACAAGGATAAGAACCATGCAGGAATCCACTAGAACCACACAGCTCAAAGAATTGTTCCCCATTTAGTTATGCTGAGACCAGTCAGCCAGCTCTAACTCCATAATGAGATACACACAGGTATTACAGAAGGTGTATGTTAAATTCAGCAATCAGTGTATTTTCAATACACTCCACTAGAGTAATAAAGTTCTAGTTTCACCATTGGAAAATATTTTTCATTAAGAAGGAGGCTTCACTGAATAACTGATAGCAAAGGAAACTGGATTGGCAGTCTGTCTGGAAAGATGTAAAAATCTCTAAGGCTGCTTGCAGACATTTAAAAAAAAACCCCAAACTCTGGTGCTTTACTTAAAACTCCATGGACTCCTGCACCATGCCCAGCATCTGCCCAAAGATGCAGCACATTAGGTGGACCTGGCTCACCCTATGACTGTACAGATTGGGTACTTTAGAAATGCCAAAAAACCCCCACTATCTAATAGCTGATAAGTTTTAGATAAAAGCAGCAAAAAGTACCACTGAACCACCCGATCTATGTAGATGCTGCAGAGCAGGGTTGAAGTAATGTATTGCTGCTTCTGGTTAACCGGGTCTTGTTTTTTTTCCAGTCTGCAAGCAGCCTAAATGCCTTACAGACCATATAATTGTAAATCAGGTGATCCTGGCTTGAAAGACAGATATACATCTGGGAGGAAGGAGTTATTTGCATAATAATATACACATGCTCCCTAAGAACTGAATAGAATACAGATGAGTAGATAAGTTTATGTATTTAAGGGGTGCCTTGGGAAAAGGCTTTTCATCTAAAAATCCCTATGCTTTAGGGGTGCTTGCAGATGTAAAAAACCCAACAAACAAAACTTGTTTTAGTTTAAACTTGGTGCCTTTCTGTGCCAAGACCCAGGTATGCCCAGAAGAGGCAGCACAGTACTACGTAGAACCCAGCTTGCCCAATGGCTATAAAGATTGGGCGCTTTAGCAGGGCTTTTTTTTGCGCTTTTATAATAGCTGATTGAATCAGTTTTAGCTAAGAGCCAAAAAGCCCTGTTGAAGCAAATGATCTTTACAGACACGGCAGAACTGGGTTGATGTAAGGCTCCCTTTCTTCTGGTAAAGCACTTAAAAAAAAAAAGAGTCTGCAAGCACAGGTGATTTAGTCCCCTAGCTGACAGAAGCTACGATAAGTGGTACTGCAAGCACAAAAGTAACTTGCAAAGAAGTCAGGAAAAAACCAGTTTTCTGTACAAAGAAAAAAAGTGTTATACTTTAGCAAGAGATGCAGAGTGAGATCCTTCTTTGATTTTTAGTTGTTGTTGCTCATGTGATTTATCTTGTTTGTATAAAAATCTTGTTGCAGTTTTATTTACTTTATAGACTTTCTCTATGAGAAAGGTCATTATCAAAGCAACTGGTAACTCTGGGCATGCCTTTTTTTGAGGAAGAGGGGACCTCTAATTTTATTCAAGCCATATCATTTTATGTAGACTATACAAAACATATACCTCATAAACTGGCAAGCTTCTTTGGATGGCACTACAAAACCTGTACTGAGACGGACAGTCTAAGACAGGGGAGGGCAAAATGGTAGATATGGTCAGTGGACGTACTCCAATTCCCAGCAGCCCATGGAGACCATCTGGGCAGGAACCACATCCAGGGCACGTGGTTGGGCAGAGAGCTGTTCTGGGACTGCAATCTTGGGGCAGTGACAGCGTGGGGCTGAGGCAGAGCCGTGATCCATTCCCTGGCATGCCCATCCATGAAATCTGTACTCGTTGCAGGGGTATGGCAGGCAGTAGATCACAGCTGTGTCCCAGCCCTGGCCCACTCAAGATCCCAGGTGCTCCCCAGCTCAATCCACCTAGATTGTTCCTGGCCATTGTCCCATCCTAGCTACATGCCCTGCCTGTATGGGTCCTGCTTCCAGCAGTGGGTGTGGGGTTGGTGGGCCAGGGTGCCCAGGCAGCAGGTTTGGGTCACACAGTGATAGCCAGAAGGAGCTGCTGCCACAGGGGCTGCTGGGAAATGAACTCTGCCACAGGCCCAATCTGGCCCATGGGCCAGACTTTTGCCCACCCCTGGTCTAAGGTTTAATGAGATAAAGTTACTCAAGGAGTAAATCTTTACTATTCTGCTATTTATCCACTAAGAAAAAACTGAGAGGAGTGAGGAACTGAAGGGCATCTCAGTAGTAAAGCCAGCCCAGTTTGCGACAAAGGATCAATAGGCTTCTTGTGACTGTTTCCACTGCCGCCCTTACCGAGCAACTGCCCCTACTACTCCTTCAGGGGCAAGTGTGAAGGGCAAACAGCCCACCACAGATGGGAATGTGGGCTTTCCCCAATAACTTTTACCTGCCTTTACCATCCAATGTAATGCTTACAACTTTAATGGGTTTTTCTGTCAGGCCATAGTAAACCTCAAAAGCTCTACAGAAAAGAAGACTAACAAGCCAGACAGAGAAATGGAGGCTGGAGCAAACCAGCAGCAAGTGTGGGGGCTCAGAGAAGCAGAGGTGATTATTACTGTAATACTTCATTTATAACTGATACCTTGATTTCAGAGATCTACACAGCAAAAAGGGACTAAAACAAAATGCTGACAAGATGGAATGACGTTTTTCATTTATATAGTATATAAACCTCAAAGCTTTATACAGCAGTATGTCCCAACTACTATACTCCTAAAATTCTATTCTGCAAGTCCTTGCACAGCCTCCATATGGATATTGGATAGGTACTTGGCTGGGGTCCTGTGACCCCAGCACTCGTTCCTGCCATTGGCAGGGGGTCAGACTAGATGGCCTGCTCTAGGCCCCTTCTGACCCCTAGTTACTATGAAACTATGATATAGATATCTGACAACTGGAACAATTTACATGACAAGAGATCTGAGTATTTACTGGTTTAGAAAGAGACCTGAATAGTCTCCATCTACACTGGAATGCCAAGCCAAGTTATAAAATGTTTTGCAACTCTTTTGCTTATTTTAATAGGAGTTAGACTTTTCTTGCATGAATTTGTAAATACAATAATGGTTTGTCTGAAATATAATATAGTAAACAGAAGTTTTAAAAACTGTGGAGGTAAGGAATTAGGCTGGAGAAATCCTCTTGATAAGTTACCTAATGAGTACTTTTTCCTTAAACAATGTGATTATTGTGAATGGCAAATGTCAATCCATAAAGAAATCCAGATTTAAGGTTTGCTTAAAGGAATGGAGGCTGATAAAGTCTTTTGAAAAATGCATGTAACATTTTCAGGAAAAAATAAAGTAGTCGTATTTCAGACAATTGCATTTCCTAGATTTTAACACAAAATGGTCTTAAATCCTTTAATCAGACACCCCTCAATTACACAGACAAAAGAATTTCACCTGTCTTGAACAACACAAAACAACTTTGTGAAACAGGGCACTTATTTAGAAAGATCACTACTTAATTGAAAGACTTCTAATAACAACGGTAATAAATCCCTTGATAAACAAGTTACAATTGAAACAGCTTAAGTTCCAATTTTAGTTTTAGCTTCCAGATATTATTTATATACATTATCTTTTGATTCATTCACTTCTCTATATTCTAGTTCCTCCTCCCATTCCTGCCTTTCCCCCACCCCATAGGAGACTATTCCAGAGAGACAAGTTGATCATGAAGTTGCACCAATTTCTTGAGCTTCCAGAAAGATTAAAAGTGTATGTACACACACATATGCTTAGACAAGGACTTTTATAGGATGGTGAGGATAGGAATCATCCTGCCCCAAGCATCACATCACCTAAGCCCATCAGAAACTAGACATTCTTCTGCATTTAATTCTAGGGACTCGATCAAGAAGTTCTCAGAGATGGTCTAATGCAACACTGTTCAACCAGTGGCCTACAGGTTACAGTCTGCAAGCTGCTCCTTCCATTGCATTCTTGCTGTTGCCACCACCAGCCTACCCCTTCTTCCTTCAGCTTCTGCTGCTGGCTCCAGTCCTTTGAGACTAAGTGAGGGGGAAAGCCTGTGGGGCTGAGGGAGTCCATGGCTTGGGGACCTTGTGTAATGCAGAGATACATGCAGCAAAAAGGGAGATGGGGAGGGAGTTATGCAGCATAGTATGTTGGGTGTGGGGGCACTGGCATGGCTTAAGTTGGGGGCACCACCACCACAATATGATTACTGGGGAGGGAGGGCTCCCAGTCACACAGTGCTATGTGCAACCTTCATAGAAGCAGCCCAAGAGGCTTTCAGCCTGCCCAGCATGAGG
Source organism: Caiman crocodilus (assembly GCA_030014935.1). NCBI lineage: Eukaryota > Metazoa > Chordata > Crocodylia > Alligatoridae > Caiman > Caiman crocodilus. The sequence goes on from JAGPOW010003316.1 coordinate 124,812,880, forward strand.
CCAGCGGGTCATTCAGAAGTTGGACAGCCCTAATCTAATTAAGACCAACAGGACTGGGCTCCTCAAAAAAGTGCACTCATAGCTGCCACTTTCTTTTAAAAAAAAAATATAGCTATCCATGGTGTGCCCCTTTTTAAACTAGCCTAACTTTTGCCTAAGAAGTGAAAGACCATCAGCCCACCATAATTCAAAGGAAGTTAGCATTAACTAAAGTTCAAGATATGTTGTCCAGATCCACATCTTCAGTGTGGTTATGCATGCACCTCATTCATTCAAGTTCAGTGACAGTGTATGTAGAGCATGCCATGGCCCTGTTCTCACTCATGCTCCATGCAAAGGAATAGAAGGAAGTGTTCATTTCTACTCGGTTCCCTCACCACCACAACATTGCAGTGTAATGATCTCAGAAAGGAAAAAAAGAGTATGAGATGCAATGGATGTAACTCAAAAAACTGTAGAATAGTTTGTTTGTTTGTTTTTTAAACACAGAGCACAATTAACTTGCGGAACTAGTAAGACTCAATTCATTCAAACTTTCTGCTATGACTAAGAAAGTCTCTGACCTATGAAGAAAATTTCTACTCTATTCCCAAAAAGTTATCCAGCAGCCAAGCTGGATGCAGAGTGTGGTTCAGGGTAAATGATCTATGACTAGAAACACAGTCCTGGGGTTCCCTCCATGACATCAGAATGTCTTGGCATCTGAAAACCACTTCAACCACACAGGGTCAACAGGAGCAAGGTCTCATCTATGGGTGCTCTGCAAGGTAAGTGAGAAGATGCACAGAATGATTCCTGACTATAGGAGATAAAGAAAAAAACCGACACTCTTGAAGAAGCAACTCAGGTAAAGATCTATAAAGCAGGACTGGTATGCTTCTTGTCGATATACAATACATGCAAATTTATTTTTGGGCAACTTGACTCAGGAAGACTAACTGAAGAACAGAGCTCCTTACTCTCATTTGTGGTATAGGGATATGAATGTACTGTGATGTCCACTCCAGTGATCTGGAGACACGGGAGCTAGGAGTACAAGCTATTTGATAGTAAAGGCACCAGCTAATTGTTTCCCCTCCATAAAAGGGGAGAGGACTGGCTGGTGAAAATTATCATTCACCACCATTTCTTGACGCAAATACTAGAGTTGTGTGATCTGTCGTGATACTTACGTGATACGCATGTGTATGCCAGAGGAAAGCTTCATACGGTCTCCATACTGAATTCCAGTGCACTGATCCAGAGTCATTTCTCTGTTGTCCAGACACTCTGCACTTGGAGATCATGGAGCTTCCCAGTTTAGTCACCAACAGGTGTGATGAGAGGAAAGGAAGTCCTATGCACACACTGGACTGGGCACTCCACAAAAAGTCAGGTAGGACTGAACAAGAAAAGCAACATTTTTTTGCTTAGAGGATGCTTTCCTGAACAACAGATTGTTTGCAGTCAGGACTGTAGTCATCTGAGGTGGAATCTGGTATGTATCACCACAGATGCAGGTCAGATAGCTGAGAAATGCAAAAGCAAGCGTTTAGTGTTGTATGGAACAATCCTCAACCATGAGGATAAGACTGGGTAGCTTAAAGGCAAGGTCTCCCACTTCCTAATAAAGTATTTATTCAAGCCTTTAGGGTATCATATACAAGTGGGCGGCACTCACTCTGACAGACATGTTTTAAAAGAAAACACTGCTCTGCTAAAAACATTTGGAAAACAGCTGTAAACAGCCATTCTACGAAGAGAGTTCCAGGCCCCAGATCCTTTGTGGGTAGAGATACTTGTTGGTAAGCCCAGAAAGGTACCTAAACTCCAAAAAGGTTATAAATTCAGATATACCACTGAGCTTAGTGCTTTCTGTTGGCTGATCTGTATTATTCAAGTGTGCCTAATTCTCCCCAGGTACTGTACCGGAAGCCTACCTAACTCAGGCTTCTGGATTCCACTATGAAGGCCAGAAGCCAAGTCCTTTAATGTCATTAGCATGATACTACCACCTGTCAACAAGTTTTACATTACATTCCCTCGAAGTATACAAGAATAATAATTATATTCCAAAGAGGAAAATTCACTCAAATACTAATTTAAGTGATAAATGATGTACAATCCTCAACTCAGAAGGAGAACTTTCTCAAGGCAACCTTGATACTATGGTAGTCTCTCAAATGAGAAGACACTAGTTAAAAAATGACAGTGTGATCTAGTGGACTGAAGATAAAAACCCACCAAATTCTAGTTTTAGCATTGCTACTGATATTCAGGCCTCAGATGAGTCAGTTTGTAATGTGGTATTCACATCTACAAAAGGTTGGTACACATCTACTGCACAAGGCCCTTTTTTGTTATTTTTTCAATCACTACACAAATACCATCTGAATAGCATACCAAAATGACAAATATCCCTTGTTTTAATCATTGTGCTGGACTAGTCAATTTCTGAACCATGCCTTTCAACTCTTCAACTTGTCAGATAAAGAAGACTGAAAGTTCAGCCTGAAGGAACAGAACACAGTATACATAGAGTGTGTTCCTGCATAAGTATCCAGGTGACAAAATTAAAATCATCATTTTGATTTTGAACACTATTTAAGGTAACAAGCACTTGTAACACTAAACAGTAGATAGTGGGCATGTCTACATGTGCCCAACTGCGTAATCCCAGTGTTGCATGAATCGTTTCCGACCCTACTGCACAATAGTAATTAATCCATTACTACAGTAACACTGGCATCATGGTTCATGCCCACCAACACTACGTTGCCATAGTGATGAGCTACATTGCCACAGTGATGTTGTGTCTTGTGTAGATGCACCGACTGTGAGGTTCTATCACAACAGATTTTACGACTACCAAATTTCAGTATCTTTACACAAGCTTTTCAATGAATGTCATTAAAGAAAAAGTCAGCAAAATTATCTTTAAACAGGTAATACAGCTGTGGCTCCTGCCCAGATGGCATCTTTAAACAGGTAATACAGTTTGTCAGTTAATTTCAAAAACTAAAGTTTCAAACAATTTTATCCATTTCCTATAAAAGTTGTTTTTAAACTTGAGAATACTATGTGAAATATGCTAGTTTCTGTATTTATACACCACTTCAAGCTTTCCCAAGTAGTTACTTTAATTATTTGGGCTTTGAGATTACTTTTAATTATCCTCTCTCCCAACAGAGAGCTCCATGAGCATGTCATTCCCCAGTAATGCTTGGAATACTGAGTGCTTCTAAAATAACCAGTTCGCCATCTGCTGGCTGAAGTGCTTCTTGCAGTAACACGAGGAAATGTCACCAGTTGATATTTAAGAACAGCAGTTATAAAACCCATCATTCTCTACCATACAAAAGATATTCTACCAATGTGAATATAGTATTTTAGAGAAGCTAGTCTAATTTTTGACTGAAATTAGCGTTCTTGCAACTGGTAAGTGAAAATTTTTTGTAGGACCTAAAATGTGAGAAATGCCTAGATTAGAATCCTAAATACCCTTTCACATTTAATTTATTGGTTTATAGTTATTCTGTCTCAAAGCTATTTCAGCCAGGAATCCTACTGAAAATATGACTGATGACCTGTAGGAAGCCATGCTAGATAAACTACAGTGACCAGTTTGGGGAATCAATATATATAAATATAATGGCCTTAAGGGAAGCAGGAATTCATCAGGTTGTCAAACACTCAATTCTTTTCAAAAAAGTTTGCTTCTGAAAAAAATAAAAATAAAAAAATAATTAAAATGCACTATGGCCTGCCCAATATACATCTTCTTATTTAAAAAGACAGGTTGTCTAAAAATAGTATCACTTCATTAGTTTCTAAACAGGCAACTGTTTGATGGCACAACTGAATGCTATTCTCTATCCCAGGTATCATTAAGCAAGACAGTACTTCTTGGCTTATGAGTACCAAGAATACCCTCTACAGTTCTGCTTCATTCTAAGAAACAGCATTTCTTTATGAACTTAAGAGCTTCATGGATAAGAATCTGCATGGAAACTCAGGATATTAGTTATTTCATTCCTCACATGTTTGGAGCAGTTGCATCTCTCTCATATATTCCAATATGCAAGAAACAGTGCAAAATGATAAATCCAAGTGGTAGTCACCCACCCTGATGATCTTCAAAAAAACACCTTGACGTCCACCTTGCTGGGGTCATTTGACCGCAGCAGTCTTTCCTGTCCAAGTGCAGGGGGGCTGACCCAATGATCTGTAAGATCCCTTCTAAACCCTAACATCTATGAAACTATTAAAGTAACTGAATTTTGAATATATCAATTGCTGAAGTCAGGTGTTTTAAACAACTGGATAGACAAGATGTCTAATACACTTCTAGTGAAAAATATTGTAAGTGACACATTTACGTCGGTCTAAAAATTAATCTTTGATCATGCCATATAATACATATTGCAACTAAACAATTTCACATCCTAGATAAGGCAAGATATTCATTATTAACATTTAAAAAAAATCATAATTATGACCAATATTTGGAGTAGAAATAACGGAAACCTTGGGAAAGATACAAAGGTGATCACATGAATAGCTGGGGGAGGGGGAAGAGAGAGAGAAAGCAGAGTCCTACAGAAGTGTGGGCTATGTCTAAATACATTTCCATACATTCCATGTGAGCTGGGAAGACAAAGTAACTGACAACTCCTTCATGTCCTCTCAACCAGTAAACTATAACAGCCCCACAAACTAAAGACCTTTGAAATCCTGAATTTTACAGCAGCTGATTTTTTTAACGATTATTTTTAGCTTGCCATTTCCAACGTTAACTACTATTATCATGATTAAAATCTGAGCATACTACATTCCAGGCAAGACTGCTGTTCTCAGGGCACGCTAAACAACTCTGCAATCAATGGTTTGCAGCTCTGGTTTTAGTTAAGGAAGCAGCCCAGTTGGAACCCAGTAAATAAACTGGCTTTAACTTCAGTCTCTAAAAACTCTGATTGTTACATTCCTGAATCACAATACCACTTCAGACATGTAAACACATGTATACCTAAACTGTATGAATTTGAGATCCATCCTGTCAATTTAAGAGTAGTTAAAAACAGTGGTCTATTTTTGTTTAAAGACTAGATATACTAGTGCCAGAGTTTTCTGGATAAGGATCAATGGGATTATCTAAAGGCTTGGACATATGTTCAGCTTCTCCAAGGAGAATCCCTGCTCTCCTAGGAGAAACAACAAGGGTACAGAAGCGTAACTTTTTTCTTCCAGAGTAACATGGCCACTCAGAGAAAAATATCTTGGGAACAACCAGAATGAAGCGTCTCCCTGGAGAATCTCTCACAAGTGACAGATTCTGTACAGGCAGCCCATGTGCTTTGCTGCTTCTCCCTCTCTGTCCCACAGGGGAGGGAGAGCTGCATCACTCCTAACCAAAGCAGGGAGCAGAATGTGCCCCGTGAATGTTTTGGGCTGGAGAAGCCCAACACTGAAGCACCTAGAGGGTGTGCTCTGCTCCTGGTTTGTTCCCTGTCTGAATCACACAGCAGCACTTTGGTGCCAGGAAGCATACAAGCATATCCTACCCAGCCTTAGCTGGGTTCCAACACAGCACAAGGGGATGGCTGGAGAACTGCATAGCACAAACCCTCCTCCCACTTCTCCTGACAATCCCTGCCTACATTCACTAAAAAGAGAGCCTGCAAAGCTCTTTGGGCTGCTTTAGCCCAGCATTCATACTGCAGGTACTTTGGGTACCTGTAGATGTGCACAGAGGCTGCTCTGACACATTGCAACTACAGGAGGTCAGAGAAGACTCAAGTAATAGTGTCCCCTGGAGTGTGATAATTAATGCGTTCCAACCAGTCTCTGCATCTCGTGCATCAGCATCCCCATGCTTCAAAATGGCAGCAGTGGCATTTAACTAAAGCTTGCTTAATGAGCTTTCGAGTGCCCCTGCTGCCCTTTTGAAGTGTGAGGACACTGATACATGAGATGCTGTGGGTACTTTTAATTAAAACAGCTCTTGGAGCCATTTTAATTAAAGCACTCCCCCCACTTCTACCCCTGGAGCACATGTAAAAACACCATTTGCTTCTCTGTTTGATCTCCTATACTGGTCAGTTTTTCTCTCAGGAAAACCAACCTGGGAGACTTGTTCTGGGTGATCTGAATGTGTGTACAGAGCCTAAGCTGCACTGCCACAAAAGGTGGGGGGTTCCCACCGTTTCCTATACAGCAACTGTGGTATGTCCTGGATCATTAGTACGGATGTCTCATCTTTTAGGTGAATGTAGGTTCCTGTAGCTGAAGTTTTTACTTGGTAGACAAAAAGTGGAAGCATAAAGAAACACCAACATTTGGAAGGGGTATACAGCCAAAACAAATTGGGTTTGCATCTGTAAAGCCATGTTTAGAAAAATGTGCATGCAGATTTATCTAACTTGTTTCCTTCAGTCTTCCATAGCAAATAATTTTTTTCAAAATTATGTACTGCTTAATAGAAATTTTCAAGAATTCTAAAAAAGAGCTAATGATAGTCTTCATAATTTTCTGCCAAAACCTAAAATATTAGAAATTAAAATGGAAACTTTTGGTAAATCACTCTAAATTATTCAACTCTTTAAAAATTTTGAGCAAACTCCAAATCTGCAATTAAAATATATTTCAAAGAAATCCCCAGGGTTCAAGAAAGATGCATTAGTTTTTAAATGATCTGGGGCACAGGACCCTTGGACTGGGAAGAGGTTTCTTGACTTCAGGGTCCCAGTGCCCTGGGAAATCTATAAAGTGTGTGCGAAACCTAGTGCCCTGCATCTCCCTTGGATGTGGTATTTTCAAGTGTTTTGTCCTGTAGCCCCTATGGTGGCTGCAGGGGAAAGTCTGTCAAGCATGGCAGTTGCTGGGTTCCCAGCAGGGAAGCCCTTCACCACTCCTCCCCACACTGGGGAACCTAGCAACCCACTCCCCAAGGAGCCCATTTTCAGCCTCAGGACTGGGGCTGTCCCAGTCCCAATATCAACTTCTATCCCAATGCCTATATAACATTACAAGATGGAGGCATGCTACATGTTAAATTTATGGCACACCATATAAATGAGCTGCAAAAAAGTTCCACATATTTTGTGTAACATCTTTGTGGCTGGTTTGCCACTTTATGGCAGCATGAATCAACTGAACTTGTAGCACACTTAACATGGTAACTGAATCATAAATTTAACATGTGCCAGAGACCCCAGTCTCAGAAATACTGCAAAGGGTGGAGGGGAAAAGGCAACAGAAAAATGACTTGCTCAAGGTCAGGAGCTCAGTAGTAGATAAAAGAAGGCATTCTAAAACTCCTTACACCAAGAGCCATGACCAGTCCCCCAGACAGCAGTGACTCCCCATTCATTCCTATCATGATGTCTAGTGACTGGGCTATTCTTTAAAGAAGGGTATGACAAAATTTGTGTCTTTTAGATCACACTTATTGTGCTAAAAATCAACTTCACTTTACAATAGTTCTGTTTTGTAGTTGCGGTGGTTAGAGGGCTCAAATTTAGCATTCTACAAAGATTTCCATCTATTAGATATATCAGTCTGAAAGCTTAAAAATTGAGCGCTGGAGCATTCCAGTCTGGTTTTACTTATATTACACACATTTTAGGAATAACCACTAAATTACTAGCAAAGCATAGCTATTCTAGTGAAGTTATTTCAAGAATCAGCCTGGATGTTATTCATTACTTTGTAAAATTATTTTTTGTAGCATGGTGACAGACTTTAAACAAGGTCTAGTGGTTTATTTGTTTAACAGACTTACGACGCATTTTCTTCTTTTGTCCTCTCAAAAACTGTAATAAAAAGTTGCTTTACTAATAAAAGCTAGAAGAGACTTATTTTCTCTAGGTCTGAATTCAAAAGACTAGCTACCCAGCAAATGTCTGAATTGTCATCTTGGAAAACCATTATTTCCCTTTGTCTGGTAAAAATAAGTTGCTGCTACAGAGGTATTTCTCCTTCCTCTATTTCTCAGTATCCACTTTTTGATGTGATTTTTAATAGGCAGAGAAAGTATTTTACTTATCTGTAATTTTGGTTTGTATATTTTAAATTATTCAAGACCGAGAAGTGTCAAAATAGGCAATCAAGATAGGGAGGCACAGGCACTAATCAAGTTAGAAGTCTTTATCATAATTTATGGTACAATTAACATGGCAATTGTAACGTAAGTGTAACATGTCATGGGCTAAATATCTGATCTCTAGTATTTTCCTTTCCATATGAATCTCTCTAGCATTTAGTTGATAGAAAAAAATTCACCTGGGCATAAAGAGAAAAGTCACTCAGTAGAGCATTCAGCAGAGAAAGGACAAACTAAAAATGTTTTTAGAATTAAGTGCTTCCCTTTAACAGATCCACAAAGGACGATAAGGAAACTTCATCCTAAAATTCCAAGTAGGGATATCCCTGGAAGTTTGTCAGCAAACTATTACTCCTGAAATAATAGGCCCCGTTTCTCCATCCAGGAGCAGCAGGGTCCTTCCTAGTCTTCCATATGTAGACTATGTTCGAAGTGGATGCTGCGATAATTATTCTTTATGAGAAAAATCAAGTTTTCTACTTTGTGTGGGAGAATGCCAGGGGGATGAGCAGATGTTAGGAGGAGAGATCTAGATTGCAAGTCTCATCAAAAGCATTGTGAAATTCACCTTTTTAGAACAACTTCAGTTTCAGCATTTGACAGCATAATCTAATTTATCTTGTAAATTTATTTTAAAGAGATTTAATTTACTTTATGGTATATTTACTCTTTGGGTACATCCATGTGCAGATCTAAGAGTTTGAAAGGGGGGGGGTGCAGATGATGTGATGTATCAACACGCAACATGACAGTTTTTTCCAGTTAGAGAAACTAGAAGTTTACTAATATGTGAGGCCTAGGGGGCTTGCAATATATTATTCAGTTTAAGATCAAAGTAAACCATTATAATTTTGCTAGATTATATATCAAGTTAAAAGAACACAACAAAACAGGCAAAAAAATATCCAAAAGATACCACATCATTAAGTCCTGTAGTTATTACTTAATTGCAAGTTTCTTATTCATAAAACAAATCTAGCTTTCTTGAGCATCTTGACAGTGCCTCCAATACTTCACTATCAGTCATGTTTACAACTCTGTTAATTTCTACACCATACCAAAGTTAAGGTTTTTAGCTAGAGCTAAAAACAGTCTGGAGGGCTATGAAACAGAAGACAGACATTACTACAAATGGCTAACAAAAAGCAAAATTGCAGAAGAAAGGATATTTTGAATAGTGGCACATCTGGACCATTAAAAAGGAGAGAGGGTCATTAACATCTGTGGAACAGAGAGAGATGAGCAGGAATCAGGGAGATGATAATGACCCATGAAGTCAGTTAACTTTCTCAGCACTGCCTTAATAGAAATGCTAGTCCCAGGACAGTCTGGGGGAGGCCAAAATCATACGAGGGAGGAGCAGGGGAAGAGGTTCAACTGCACCACTGCAACTGCTGAGTACACTCCTGGGTATATCTGCTCCACACCCCACACACCATGACCACCCCTAGATCTACCCGAGTACACACACACAAAAAAAAAATCCAGTGTTTCCAAAACAAATTCTGGTCAAATTGCTTTATGAGGAAGACAAAGCCTGGAACAAGTAATCACCACAAACTGCTAATTCAACCTGCATTTTGCCCACAATCATTTTGTATGCAGTGCTAGAGGCTTTAAAATCTTGTTATGAAACAGTTTTGTCTGAACTAGCCAAATAGACAGAAGCTAGCATTGCTGGTATGGTATAAGGTTCTTGTTGAAGGGAGCTGCACCCTGACTTCTAATATCAGTCTATAGAAAAGAATCGTTTGTCATCCTACCATGCCTTACCTAAATTCTGAGCACACAGTATCAAAAACTTCTCCATACATATTGATATTTGCAACTCTGCCCTTTCTAGGTAGTTATTAATTTGGAAGGAGTGTCATGTTGTTCTTTAAATAGGATCAGTCCAATAAACCTGTCCAACTTATATTGATAAGGATTTTTTTTTCCCCAAGAGCACTCCATAAAGTTTCTACATTGTGCTGAAAAAAAATCTGATTATTTGCTACTGATTCTAATAGGTAGAAACACTACCTATAAACTGATTAATATAAATACTTTAATAAAGTAAAACAATCTATAACTACTTAAAATTCAAAATTATAATAGTATATTCTTGTAACTTTGTAGTACCAAGCAAAGCACAGTCTGTGATTTTAAAACATTGTCACTTGAAAGCAAAAAAGAAATCAAAAACAACAGTAAATTAATTCACTAGTATACCTTAGTGACAGTGTATTTACCAACTTAAACTCAGGGAGTGGTCTACAAAGCACAATAAAGGGCTTTGATCTACGTTGGATGCTAAAAGCAGTGGAGCTGTGAAGTTCCTATAATATGCTACTACCAAACCCCAGGTAGTCTAACATATGCATGTTAGACATATGTACAAACTAAAGAAACTGTGAAGTCATTTAACTGGATTATAAGTAGTAACAATTTACAAATAAATACTTTGTTCAGAAGAAGTCAAGGTTCTACCCTGGCACACCAACTCATGACCATGAAAATAAATTAAGGGGAAAAAGCCTTTTGCATTTCATGCAACTTTTATATAACAGAAAGCTACATTTATATTACCATTTATTATGTCAGTGATGCTCCATGAGGTTTTCTTTTTGCCTCCAGATACTGAACACCTATTTCTAATTTCCAACCAAAACAAGCGCCAATACAAAATCTTGACAGCAGCTTCATATGATCTTATCAATAGACTTGCAAAACTAACCATTACATATCTTTGGGAAGTTAGTCTGCCTTAATGTTAACATTAAAGGTTTAGAGATTTTGTATGAACCAATGACTATGCTGTTGTGGAATGGACCACCTGCTAGGACTCATGCAATTCAACTACCAATGGAACAATAACTGCTTCAGAAAGGGAGTACTGAGATAAATAAAACACAAAAGCCAAATGCATCATTCATATACAGGAGACTTAGGTTTTCTTCCCCCCAACCACATATTGAAAGTTCTTTTAAGGCCTTCCAGTTTGAAGGGCTGTCTCATGCTTATAGAAAGGATGAGGGGGAGTTCTGTCTGCAGGACCACTTTATTCAAAGGATACTGTATTCTCTCCCATAAGCTTGACTAACATCTCTCTCAGCTATACAGCTGGCCCAATAAAAAATGTTTACTAAAACCCCTCACCTTGAGTACAAGACAGAAAATCTGGGCCATCTCTCTTTTCTAGGGTTTGAGGGGAAGGCTCACAGGCCATAAACCTGTTAGGAAATTAAGAAAGGTAGTCCCCAGTAGTTCTACCCTAGCTAAACCAATTAAGAAATGGGATTGAATGTTTTAAACTGGAGCCTTTGAAGTGAGACCCAATTCCTCAGGTAGGCACTAAGAAAGATATATGATGAAACTACATGATTTTTCCCTGTGTGATGATAAAGTCTCTGGATTGGTTCACAGCAAGAAGGTAAGGAAGAGAAGAATGAGAGAAGATTCCAAAAGAGGAAATTACAACCTCCATAGGAAAACAATTTCTTTTTGAAAAATCCTTTTACTTTGTTTGTGTCTGAAAGAGTTACGATAAACCTGTAGTTAGTGGCAGCAAGCTGGGAACTCCCTCTCTTCAGGCAAGCTTGTCTTGCTTTCTTCTACTTTGACACGGAAGCCACAATAAGCTCATTTTTCTTTCTTGGCTTGTATACCAAACTTCATTTTGAATGTGTCAAATGCTTAAACTGGTGGAATTGAGGTAGACTGGAGAAGCATCTTTCTTGTTTGACTTTTTGTCTTAAAGATAACTAGTCAGTTACTTTGATTGCTTATCCACCTTTCCTTTATCATTCTAATTTAGCCCAACACTGAAGTCCATTTATATCAATGAGAGTACTACCAATGATAACCTGGAAGCCAGAAGACAGTGTTCATGCAGACATTCATAACCAGGGGAATGCATATTATAGAAAATAGCCAGAATTTGTCAAAGACTAGAAGCCTGCATTTACATGCATAAGAATATATTTCAGTATTTAAGAAAAAGCACACCTGCTATGAACTTGGAAATGATTTGATCATTTCGAAATCCTGATGTAAAATGAAGTCTCTCTCATATCTATGAAAATTTATCTGAGACAGGACATAGTTCCTCACATGCATGCAGTATTGAAATGTGATTTTTTTTATTTTCCTGAAGTAGTTTAGTCACATATATACATATAGGTCAAAACCATTAGCACAGTTAGGATGAGCCATATGTATTTTGTTTATGTAGTGAATGGATCAGTTAGTTTTGTGTCACTTGGAAGTGTTACCTCTTGTGATTACATTGAGGCGTGCATGGTATTGGCATTTCTTCCTAGAAGTTCCAGATCTTCGATACAAGAATCTCAAGAATCAGATACCAAGACTCATGAATAGAAAGAAAAAAGCTTGAAGATGAGATTTAATTAACCCAAAAGACTAGATAAGTGGAAAATATGAAAAAAAATAGGAACTTACAAAGCTTCATGCTTTTGGACCCTGACATGACTAACAATTGCAAAAATCAGTACTGAAGAAATACTTATTTTCAACCACGCATAAATCTAATAATTTCAAACAAATATTCTGTTAGAAGCAGTTACTAAAATAAAGTTATAAAACTGAATACCTCAGTCTGACCTTCATGGGCACTGGATTCATGAGTGACACGAATAGCCTGAAAATTAAAACATGTTTTCAATAAACTTTACACAAAACATGTTATTTTAAATAACAAGCATTTATAAAAGTAAGTTCATTATCTCAACTGTCAACTTTGTAACATAGTAGTTAATGTTGTACTATACACACAAGATTTTTATTTATTTTTTATTCCATCTGGTAGAACACAACAGTCCAACTGGTGGCTGTAGGCCACATGTGACCCACAAGGAATTAAAGGTGTGGCCCTGGGGTTTCCATCTCCCCCTGGCCAGGGCCATGCAGGCACACACTGCTGCTGGGGAGCATCCAGAACAGAAAGCCTGTAGCTTGCCCTGAAACCCATGCTGGATGGCAGGGCATGAAGCTCCCATCTGCTTACAAGTTGGACAGCCCTGTGTTAGAAGAATTGATTAGAAGTTAACCAACCAAAAGAGACTCTGATTTAAATAACTTTTTATTTCATAGTCTATGTTAGGGGATACCTAAAAAGGAATTGCTATTTCACAAGTTAAAATCATATCACCTAACACAATATTAAGTCTTTTACATAACCAGTAGGATTACAAAATTCCCTGTTAAAAGCAAATGTCATTCATAATAAATCATTCATAAATTACTTTGACAAAGCACTTCAGCAAGTGCTCATCTTTAAGCATGAGCAGTTCATCTATGGTAAACAGGACTGGTCACAGCCCAAAATGTTTTGTTGAAAGAAGATTGAATGCAGAACTACTCATACAAACATTTCTACTGTATAAAAAGAAGAGAAAGATACTAACCTCATAGGTTTCTAGATATTTGGCTCTCTCTTCAGGAGTCATTAATAATGAATCTTCCAGAAATTTTTTCAATGAAGAATCAGATTCTTTAAACAAGAAAATAAAAATAGAATGTGAATGAAGAAATCTGTTTACTCTTCCTATCTTCACTAAACTCAGACAATTACAAAAGGAGAAAATGTTTCATAGCTGACTTGGCTAATATTTAGCATTCTATTTTTAAAAAAGTATACATAAAGTGTACAGTGAATTTATATCCAGCCAGAAAAATAAGAACACAATGCCAATAGTTGATTGTATGCTGTGTATTAAAAGAAGTCACCAGACTCTCATTATGGTAAAAAAGATAAAATATTACCAGCCACTTTATATTAGTAGATTAAGTCTTATTCATTAACTGTAAGGTCTTGGTGTCCTTTGAAATACCGACATTTTTAATTACTATCAACTTGCACAAAAAACTGTGCTGCTGCTGCATCATCATGAAAAGAAAATAACGGCTAATTTCTACTTAAGTCTTTAATACCGAGATACTGACATCCTATGTTAAACAAGAAAAGATTTACCAAAGTTCATTTTATCTTTGTTGTTTGCAATAGCATGAATAAGCCCAATTGTTCCACAAGCATTGCTGATGGTTTGCTTCATGAAGTATACTGATGATTTCACATCTTGCCCCTCAGTTTTTATTCTCTCTTCTTCTTCTGTTCTGAAAGTTTCATACTAAAAAAAATCCAAATATTTTGCAGGTAAAAAAATCAGTAGATACTAAACCTTCAAATGTCCTGTGCTCCATTAAATTTCAATAGCAATTTGAAACAAGTGAATAAGGCAGTCCTCCTATCCTTAGTTATGTGATCTGTAGGATTATTCACTTGTTCAAGTTCTGTAGAATTAGGGTGTTCAGTCATTATCTTATGACCAAGGATTCTGATTTTCTCCATTTAAAAATCCAAGTCGATTTAAAAAAAATGCAAAATCTATGTTTTTCTGTGATTAAAATGAAACACCACTATATGTCTGTAGGTATCAACTGAACACAGTATTTTATCGATATATTTACATTTTAAAGAAATTTGGAAGCCTAACAGTGCTCCAATCATTATAATAAAATAAATTCTTAATACCTATATATTTTGGTATTTGATTTTTTTTTTTTAAATCATAGAAAAATCAGAGCTCTCCCTGTCCCCTTTTCTCACCAGGATGCGGGTCCAGCTGCAGCTGTTCCTTCGCTGCTTTGTGGCACTAAGCAGCCCTGATATGCTGATGCCTTCACTCCCAAGCCACAGCCCTGCCAGGGTTCCTTAGTCCTGACCCACAACCTCATTGCCCAGCTGGGACCCCTCATTCTCAACCCACAGCCCTCAACCCCATTGGTGATCCTCACTCCTGAACTGCAGCCCCTCCTCCCCCCACCCTCCTGGTGCCCCTCACTCCTGATCTAATGCCCCCTGCCCTCCAGTATGGAGGGCAGCGGGTGGGTGTGCTTAAACCGGTTGACACTATAGGCGAGGTATCAGTAGGAGGTGTGGGTGGGCACATGCCTGCCCCCTTCAGATTTGTGCCCCCACAGTGGGGCATGGGGCTACACCCTGGCCAGACCAGCATGGGCAGGAGCCACTTTTGTGGCCCAGTGGATGGGATGTGGTACAGAAGGACAGAGCAGGGGACAGAGCCTTGCTGCTGCCATTGCCGAGATTCCTGCACCAGCTGCATGAGAATAGCACACGGCAGGGTGGGGGGGGGGGTAAAGGGTCCATGCTGTCTTTACCTCCTCCCGCTGCCAGCTTTACCCTACCGCCTCTCCCCTCAGGCTGCCCCCACTACCCCTCACCCCACCTCCCCTTCAGGGTAGTTGCGGCCTAGCATGCAAGTGGCTGGCATCAGAGGATGTGGGGACGGCATGCCTGACTTGGGGATCCCGGCAGCAGCAGCAGCAACAAATCTCACTATCCCACTCTGACCTCTTGCGCTGGGTCCTGCTCACTGGACCATGGAGGCAGGTCCTGCTTGTACTGGTCCGGCCAAACTGCAGCCCTGCACCCTGCTGTAGGCACACAAATTTGGGGGAGGGGGGTGTTACATGCCTACCCATGTTTCTGACACATTGCCTACGGCACCTGACCCCTCCTCAGGAGTGTGCACAGCACCAGGAAGCCAGCCCCCTCTAGATGAGGCGCCCATGGCTCCATCCCACTCCTTGGTCAGGAATCATGGTTGCACATTTCTGCCTTGGCCTCAGACCCCGAGTGCTGCCCCTACTGGCCAGCACCCTCAACCTCACCCCCCCCCCAGACAACAAGCCTGCCCCACTCCCTCCCTATCACCAAGGGACTCAGTGTGAGCTGCTGACTGATTTTTCCCTCCCTCCCTGCAAAAAGACTTAACTGCAGGAAGCTGTGAGAGCTCTTTACCACACTGCCTGCCTGCAATATGCATGCATGCATGCATGCACACATCCACATGGTGCCCCCCATCTTTGATTGCCCCCCTCCTGCTCCTCCAGCTCCATTGAGCCCCTTGCAGATTCAAACTCTGCCAGCCTGCAAGGGGAAACCCATGATTCCCTGTGTTTTTCTCCTTTAAAGGAGAAAAACATGTTTTTCTATGGCAAATGGAAAACCCAGATCCCTGCTTATGACCAGCCAATAAATAAATAAATAAATAAATCCACCCAGCATTCCACTCCATCTCCCAAGTATTTTAAAGCACTTATCTATCTGTATCATTTAGTACCATGTAAAATATGTTCAGAAAAATAAAACAGTCGGTTTTTCTCTGAAAGTGAGCACTTCTTGCCACTACAGCTCTCCATGTCTCTTCAAATCAGCAACAAATATTTAGAGAAGGAAGATAAAAATGTCAACATCTGCCAAGAAAACTGGACTCTGGTAAATAATAAATAATGGAGCTATACTGGACCTTTTACAGAACTTTGTTTTTCAGAAAAAAAATACTGGTTTTGAATTTTATGGATGACCTTTGCAAATTGGCCTTATAATATCAGATTCCCAAGGCAATTTGATTATCCTATATATTAATTTGGCAGGGGTGGGTAACCCTTTTGGCAGGCATGCCACAAATTAAGTCCATGCTCACCTGCCTGATCTGCTGCTCTTCTAATAACTCCCTGCCTTGTCTGCTGCTGCTTCTTCCCCAATCTGTTGCATGCCACACAGAGGCTGCCCATGGCATTTTTGGCACAATGCCACACATTGGCCCATCCCTGTATTAATGTATCCGAGCACAAGGATTTGAGTGGTGCTCAGACATAATACAGGGCTTACATTTGTGGTATACCTTCCAAAAACACTGATCCTCGCTATCATTGTTCAAAGCATTCATCAACTATTGTCACTAAACTATTTGGGAAAGAAGAAAGTTTATAAACACCCCCCCCTTTCCTTCAGGTAAAGAGAAACCATTGGAGAAGCTGAAGTGAAGCAAAATGGGTTCAGTCTGCATCCTCTATTTTTGATGCAGTGAAACACCCCTTGGAAACAGAAGTATACTTTGCTTTGAAACGGCATGACAGTTGTAGTTTTGGGTCTTGTTTCATTATATTACTATGTATTTCCCCACTAAGTATAGTTTGTGTGTTTTATGCTGCTGCAGATAGGTTAAATAAGCAAACACAAAGGCACTGTACTCTTTACAAACTGATTATCAACAAACAAATCCCACAAAGCTGCCCACAACTAAAACAAACCGAGAAAACAGGGTTTTTAGACAATATAGACAATAAAATGAAGCAATGTCCTGAGTTTGAAATCTCTCCACCCTCTCAATATGTTGCTAATGACTGATTTTTATCAGTCAAAAACAGCAAACTTGAAAGCACCAGGCAGTGATTTGGTCAATTCTAAAACATTCCATTCTCTTATCTCCCGGTGGAATGCTGTTCTCTTGAACTACAAAGCCCCCCCCCTTTAACTTTTTCTTTAAGTAGAATAAAACAAAAGGCTGTAATAAACAAATGCTTCAAGATCTTAGCTAATAACTACGCCACATAATAAAGTTGACTAAAAATTGGCACAGTAGGCATTTTAAGGGTGTCCCAAAGCTGTTAAAGAAGATTAAAAGCTTCACTAAAATTGTTTTTACTTTTAGAGGAACTGTGTCCTGGGCTAGGTGGCTGACCTAATCACATTTGTAATGACACTGAATTTTACTGATTGCAAGCATCAGTTGAGGTTAGGAGTGTTATAAAGACAATCAACTAAGTTGTCAGGTGGGAGAGAATGCCTGCTCTATACAAGTCGTGTTGCTACAGCCATGTATATCCAAATAATATGCAAGAAGATAGATTTGTTTGGCAATATATTTTATTTGAACAATGATACAGCTGGAAGATGCCTCAGCCAAGCTTTCAGGTACAAAATTCCCATTCCTCAATTGTGCCTGCTCTGTAATGAGCACCCACGGTGGCCATTCATCTGGTTTTAAAGAGGACAGCCCGGTTTTCTGCTGTTCTCTCCTCTGTCCTATTGATACAAAACCAGACGCCTCTGTCAGACTGGTGGAAGTCTACGGAGGCAAACAAAAGACATAAAGGCATCCAGTTTCATACCAACAGGACAGAGTAGCAGAAAACTGGGCTGTCCTCTATAAAACCAGATGAATGGCCACCCTATGAGGATCCCAAACTTTCCAAAACAGAAGCAATGTAGTACTACTTGGGACAACAAGGGGACATGTTTATATTCATCACCAGAGGCTTACTCAGACATCAGCAAGAGACTGACAACTGAACCATTTGGTGCTTCCACATGTCCAATTCTTGACGAAAAGAGAAAGGATCTGAGAGCAACAGGAAGGTTAAGGAAAAAGGGAAAGCAGAGCAGCTCAAGAGAAAAAAAAAGTTTTGTATACGTTTCAGTGTGGATAGATATGTGGGTTCTCTAGATACTCAGGTACTAGTTTTCTAAAACAATGAAAAATTAAAATGAAAAATATTTTCTAGAATGAAAACAACTACATCTAAAAAATAACCTTCCTAGAACTTGTGTCCCAATGTAGTGGCTTGGCAAGTCTGTGGATAATCAAACTAGCTGTAAGCAGTGACTAATCCAAGGTAACTTATTTGAAAAGTACTTGACTAATTGATACATCATGACTATGCTGTTATTTTTCTCACACTCAATAAATCGTGCATCAGGGAAGTATACACTTCACCACCTTGCATGGCGGGGTCCTCTTGTGTATTCTCCACTTCTCTGAATCCCTCATTTTAAACTCACAACCTCGTATCTGTTCCATTTTGCATCCCATGCCATTTAGGCATAAACTTGGAATTTTGGCTGCTTGTAGACATTAAAAATCAAAACTAAACAAAAATGCTCTTTACTGGAAGTAGCAGCACATTACTTCAACCAGGCTCCACAGCATCTGTATAGATCAGATGTTTCCGTGAAGCTTTTTGGCACTCTTCGCCAAAGCTGATTCAATCAGCTATTAAATAAAAGCGTCAAAAAAGCCCTGCAGAAGCACCTGATCTATAGATGTTGGATAAACCGGGTCCATCTAACACGCTACCCTTCTGGGCACGCACTAGGTTTGGCTTGGGGCAGGTGGAGTTTAAAATGTGATTGCCGTTTGTTTTATGTCTGCAAGCAGCCTAAGAGACATTTTCCATCTCACCAAGTAGTAAACACAGTGCATCTTTATATTCGTCAGTTCAACAAGTAGTTGTCTAGCCTCACTTCCACATTTTAGTTTAGAGAAGACCTTATTTGATCCTTGCTTTTTTGTGTGCGCGCGGTCCCTTATTTTGGGAAAGTGATCATGGCTGTTTTTCTAGCTGTAGTCTCTTTGAGACTCCAAATAAGCCAAATAATAGCCAAAGAACTTTTTGCAATACATTAATTTTAAAATCAGAAAGGTTCACCTGGAACAACAAAGACCCTTTGAATATCCAGTTTAGACCACTTCTTCATTTTATAAATATGTTAAGTATTACTGAAACATCCAAAATAAAACTAAAAAGAAAGAAACAGCACTGACAAAAGTATGTGGTTATGATCTCAGAGTTTTATATGAATAATCCTGCTCATAATTTAAGTAATCTAAAAAGTACTTCTTAGAGTTCCTGTCCAAACATCTTCCTCAAAGGGCAAACCTTATCACTTTTTGATTGAAAGAGAAATGTTACATAAATAAGTTCAGTCTCAAATTTTCCTGTCCTTTTTTTCCCTTATCTCCAGTTTTCTAGAATGCCTGGACAAGAGAAGCTATACCTTATTGTGACAATAAGGAGTTGTCTACGTATAAAATTCTCATTACATTTTATCAAATGATTGCATCATTGAATGCCTCAGTGTGTAGCAAGTCAGCATGCAACCACAAGTTCCTGAAATATATACCATCCACTTAGGAGAAACTGCTGACTAAAGTAATTAGGATTAACATCTGGGCTCCAGAAAAAACAATGAGAAGCAGGGTGCCTGAGCTGAAAAAACAGTTTGACTAAGCTTATTGGCTGGGAGGAGAAAGAGAAAAATGGAAAAGTTACCAAACAAGAGAATGAAGTTGGAAGAGCATGGGGTTTATAAAGGCTAAGCAAGCTGGGACAGGAAAAAGGAGCAAAGCAACATGCTTTCATAAAAAGCAGACCTTTGTCAGAGAAGGAAAGAGACTGCCTGCAGAAAACAGAAATTTATGAAGCCAGAAGAGAAGGGCTACTGAGAAGGGAAAGTCCCAGATCTCTCTTAGAAGACTCTACCAATCTCCAAATAATGAAGACTTGCGTCAATCCAGACCAAGAGCAAAGGGTCCATCTAGCTCAGGGATGGGCAATTATTTTGGGCAGAGGGACGTTTACTGAGTTTTGGCAACCCATTGAGGGCCGCATGACAAGCAGACCAGGGCAGATTAATATTCGTTTTCTACATGTTTAGGGGCTCCGAAGGCCGGATACAATGACTTGGCGGGCCGCATCCGGCTCACAGGCTGCATTCTGCCCACCCCTGATCTAGCTGCATGAAGGGACCCAAATACACAGGTCTGGAAAGTGTCCACCAGAGGGAGTTTTGACAGAGCTGAAACAGTAGAGGACAAGAAAAAGTTTTCCCTCCAGTCTGAACACTTACAGTTCCATTAAAACATTGTCTATAATTCTACAGCAGGCATAAAGTAGCCACATCTCATGTAATCAAGATGTGCATACCTTTTTCTAAGCGCAAAGATCTCCTCAAACATGCAGCTACATAATGTGCATGAAATATCTTGAATTCTACAGATTTAAGGATCTTTTAAAAGTTAATGTTGAATATTTCAAAATCGTCTAACAGGCATACTGAGTAGGGGTGCACCACAAGAGATTTTGGGTGCCAATACCAATAGCTGATTTTTAAGGAGGTTTATCAGCCAATACCGACTTGATTTCTGACCAGCTGCATGCAGCTGGTAAGTCTATTGTGGTGGATGGGGAGTGGGGAAGAAAGGGGCATGGGGAACCACATGAAGGCCCCTGCGTTGAGGGAGGAAGTGAAGCTGGGACAGGGGTGGCTCCCACCACAGTGTGGACAGCATGTTGGGGGGAGGGGAACACGTGCCCCTGGATCTGTGTGGGGTGGGGCAGGGCAGGCTGCAGCTGCAGGCTGGGATCTTCCTGGCACATGGGGAGGAGGGGCTGGGCCATACTGCACTCAGGGTGGGTTGCAGTGGTGCTGGGAGGAGGGCTATTGGGTAGAGGGGGAGGGATGACAGCACAATAAATTTTACCATAGCCTCCTCCCAGTGCTGCCACCGCCTGCCCCAAGTGCAGCTTGGCTCAGTCCCTGCCCCACACCACAATGGGAAGAGCTCAGCACTGCCCCAGCCCACCCTCTCCCTCCCTCACAGGTCCGGGAGCACACACCCCACCACGCCCTCCCATGCAGCATGCAGGGATGGGAGCTGCCCCACCCCTATGCTGCCCAGGCTCCACCCCACGCCCTGTCCCACCCAGGCAGCACCTGACCCAACCCCCCTCCCTCTCTCACCACAGGAGGCTTTTATCTGCTCCCTATGCCCCTTCATTCCCTCCTCACCTTCCACAACAGACTTATCAGCTGCATCTAGCTCACCAAGCTGCCAGGCTGTTCCTCACCACCTGTGTCCCATGATGCAGCTGCATGCATGCATGGGTATTTAATCGGCCAAATCAGGCCAATTTCCAATACAATCACTTTGCTTTAAACTGGTGCCAATTCAATGTTGGATTGACGTATTGGTGCACCTCTAATGCTGAATAGCTAATATGCAGACCTGCATACAAACTATGGGTGCTGAGAAAGATGTACCATTTAACTGGAGAAAGGGACCTAATTTTCTCCCCTCTAGCATAGTGGTTATCAACCTTTTTTGGAGTCAGCCATAGGTGGTGGAAGGCCAGGATAATGGGGTTTAGTCCCTGTAAGCTGGGCCAGCGACAGCACCACCACTGCCCCAGTGCCGCACCCAGCGCCCCTGCCACGTGCTCCTCTGCTGCCACACATACAGCACCAGCGCACCCTGGTCCTGGAACGGCCCTGCAGGAGGGAAGGGTGGGGTCAGGCAGGCACACCCCACACCTCCTGGACCCCCAACTAATATTTTCTAGTACCGCTTATGGAGTCAGGGCACGCCTACCCAGCTTTTCTGAATTTGGTGGCACTCTCGTTAAGAACCACTGTTGTGCCTGTCCTCCCCAAGCTCCTCTCAGAAACAGAGGTCTACCTGATCCCACACCCCTCTGCTCCCAAAAGATGCTATTTAGGGTTGGACCAGGAAAGGTTGTAGTATGAGACAACTCATTTGCCTTTAGGTTTTACTGGAGGACCCTCAAATGAGGCAAGAGAGCATGTGCCCCATAGCCCTTCCTGCTCTGGCTGTGCATGAAGCAAGCAGGGTACTTCTACCTGACTATGGCAGGGGCACCCATGACATAGCATTCCTAAGAGAGTCTCCACAGCATCCTGGTTGAGAGTCACTGCCCTAAACCATTCAAGAAACCAACATCTTTCAAAAAGAAAAGAAAGCTACATTGAAGCTAGTGGCCTCACTAGGAAAAGGATAAAGTTTGGTTTGCAGCCAAACCAAATATATTACAATACCGAATATTACAAATTCAAAAAAAAAGTGTGTCACCTGTGGCTATCTGGTAACTTCATACTTCCCACATCCCACCCTATATTTTTGTGCATTGCCTCAAGTGTAGCATGACTTGATAGTAACAACAACAGTTCTATTAATGTGACTCTTAAAATTCTGTTCCCTAATAGTGAAAGATGTGAAACAGATTTCTTAAAATACATATTTACAACAGTATTAACAAGCTTTTTTTCCTTTTGAAAAAAAACCATGAAACCTTTTTGCATAGCCCTAAACAAGTTTCAAGTCTCATTTTACTTTAATTATATTAATAAGGTTCAGAATTGTGGTTTTCACATTTGTTATGATAGAACACTGACTGATCCACTGACTTTGAATTATTGAATATCAATAAATATTTACCTTTTCTGTTATTGGGAAGAGAAGTAATACTGCACAGACTGGTCTTGGCACCATGCTAAGTAGTTCTGGCTCCATACCATACACGTCTACAAACTGCCAGTCAGGATGTATACCTAACTGTTTGAGAAACTAAGAAAGAAAAAATACATAGCATTAAGATGATTATGTTATAAATTAACCTTTTAGGCTCATTAGATGTTATGTAGGAAATAAATATACTGTAATTGCAATTTTTGTTGTATGCAAATCAAAGTAGGAGGGCAATAAAGGGAAGTTAATGTGTTTTGATTTTAATGAACAAACTGGGTAAGTACAATGCTAATGAAGATATAATAGAAAGACCATAAACAACTGTAAATATATTTAAGCAGCTGCAGGCAGGGGAAAAAGTGGAAATCTGTCTGTAGCTTGTCCAAGGTTTTCAAGTCAGCAATTTTGCATGATGTGCTTTTGTGAAGGAAATCCTAAAAACTTATGTTGTGCACCACCAAGGCACGAACACACTAATTGATTAAAATTATATGCATGCAGGAACAAAATGCATTCGCCCCTGTCAAGTATTTCTCAGAAGTATACCATGTCCTATATTAAACACAACCTCAGACTTAATTTGAGAAATGTATAATGCTCAGGACCCTGTTAACAGATTAAATTGAAGTTTGAGCATTTTACAGTGAGTGGTTTACATCAGTGGTTCTCAACCTAATTAGACTCAGAAAATGCCAACTCTTACCTTTCACTCAGTTGTATATGGAAAAATGGAGCATTTCTTCCATTGCAAAGAACTCAGAAAGACCATAGCAGGTCAGAAAACTTTTGACACTATAGATTCCCATTTCAAATCTCTGCATGTATCTGCAGAATCACATGCAGGTATTTGCACACCTAACAGCGCTAATATTGAGTGGCACCCTGGTTGAGAATTACTGGAGTATATACCATGGATGTTCTTTGGCAAGAAGAGCAATGTTTAAGTGACATGGACTATATAGTTCTCAGCTGGTTTCTTTCAAGGTGTTCATTAGATTCTACATCACTGTTACGTTGCTTTAACAACCTCCCCTGTGCTACACCAAAAAAGGGGGTTTGGATCCTCCTCTATCCACTAAAGAGGGAGGGTGGTACACTGTAATCCTCTTTGTCAGGGATTCTGACTCTCCAGTTGAAAACCCATGTTCTAAGATGACTCTTTCTGAATAATAATGTTTTTCTCAGTGAAGTTGATCTTCATTTACACAGCCATCTGTTCTTCTGCTTCAGTGGTGGAGTTAAAAGCTGCACTCTTTAAAAGATTTTTGAAGCATCTTCATTTTCCCTGCACTTGACTAAAGTCACCATCAGAAATACTCCTGTAAGTTTGATTGAGTCAGTTCAGCGATTACAGATACAAAAGACACATTGATGCTGTTCTTCCATAG
Source organism: Caiman crocodilus (assembly GCA_030014935.1). NCBI lineage: Eukaryota > Metazoa > Chordata > Crocodylia > Alligatoridae > Caiman > Caiman crocodilus. Next base: position 124,837,260 of record JAGPOW010003316.1, read on the forward strand.
ATTCTAAGAACAGCATATCATAATTAGTTTATATCCTATCATAAATACTTTACATCATATCTGGGACCACATTTTCTATGGTCTAAAAGTAGTTTATGTTAGCAATTGTAGGATTTGACAACTTTATGGGTTTTCCATGTAGTTACTCATTTCATACCTTCCAACTATGTTTAGAAAACCCCTAGCCTACATAAGAATCCCATCCAGCTGAATGGGATTCATACAAGACAAGGAATGATGAAGAATAGCTAATAAGCTACTGCACATACTACTCCCCCACCCTCCCTCACCAAATGCAAAACAGCTAGTATTCTTCCTCCTTCCCCAGCTGAAAAAGCTGTGAATTCGCCTATGGGAAAAAAAGCTCCAAAGCAAAAGCTACAGAGCTCAAGTGTGATAAGGCACACAGTACTGATACCTAATAGAAAGAGATTAACTCCCTAGCATCCCCCCCTCCAAACACAGGCATTTTTCAAGAACTTCCTCTTGAAAGTTAGAGTGCCTGTTTCTTTAGGGCAGAAGTATTTGGTAATGCCATGAGCTAGTGAACAAAGTGGGGGGAAAAGATGAGAAACACTCTAGAAGGCAATACTTACCCATTTCTACCTTCCTATCACCCTTTCCCTAGTTGTTATATTAATGCAAATTTACTTCAGAGGCATGTAACTGTATGCAGATTTATTCCAATTTACGACCTCAAGGAGGTTGCTTGGTGTATCTACAAACAGTACCGTAAGATAGAAAATTAAGTAGACTATCCATTCAAATATTGATTTAAAACTAACAATGGGAAAGAGGCAGAGTAGAAGTCTTTCAGCACAGGAAAACAAAAGGCCAGTCTTGTCAGTCTTTAAGGATACAAAATGAAACAGTTTCTACAAAGGACATGGAGGAATGAAATAGACCGTATTGTGAGAAGTGAGGAAAAATTACACTGGTGAGGCTTTGTAAGTGTTCTTCACAAAACACTAGGTAACAACCAAATTGTAGTTTAATTAGTAAAGTGACAAACCATAATTTACAGCTATGGTTCTGGAAAACTCGCACAGTCTTTTTAAACATTTTCTGCACCTGTTCCACCTTACAGTACAACATGCAAAATCAAGTATAATTGAGGATGGCCAGATTCAGAGATTGAAAGGAGGTATAAGAACTGATGGAAAAAAAAATTTAAGTACAAAATGCTGACTTTGTGATCTGAATTCTTAATGTATATACCCACAAAGACATTTGGAGAAATAAGCAGATGCAGCTGACAAAGTTAACTTATCTCTTGGAACTTTGAAAGTTTGATCCTAGAGTATCCTAATATAGTTGCTTCCTTCCCAAAAAGATGATTTTTGAAAACTTCCGTCCACTCACAATATCTATCAATATATATTATATCATCACCACAAATCTGGAGGAGAAAATAATACTTTCAGATATTCAGAAAGGCAAAAATGTGGTGCTCAAGAATACTAAACTTTACTCAGGACAAGTCCCTCTAGTCACTTGAGTAAGATTTTGTTCAATTTGTTCTCCATTTGTTTTAAATAATAGATAATGTTATTCTAAAACAAAAAGTATTTATGGCAAAAGATACTGACCATGCCATAAAGTAAGCCTTTGGTTCTACACCACCCTTTAAATTTCATCCAGACCAGTACTAAGACCTTAACATTAACTTTCAGTAAAATGGGATCATAAAAAAGGCAAATGAAAAGTTCCAGTGCCCTATACACAAAGGAAAAGCTACAGAATTTTACCTCGTGTCTCTAACCCTTCAAGTTCTTCACTTAGTGACCTGAACAAATACATTCTGTATTACTACAGAAGAGTTTCAGTGCTCTTATGCAGCTGATGAGCAGTAAAAAGGGAGACTGGTAAGTTTTCTCTGACATCACTCAGAATTCCCTGGACAGCAGGAAAACTAAGAGAAGCCCATTTTTGTACTTGGGAACACTAGATCATTAATAGTAATACACATGGGAGGTAACTGTTTGGAAGAAACCCAAGTCAAAGACAGAAGTACGAGTAGAAGCCTAGGAAAATACCATCTTTCACCCAAGGTCCATGCCAGTGCAAAAACCAAAAAGGCAAGAGTAAAAGAGGAACCAATTTAACAGGAAAGGAGAAGGTTTTATTATTTCCATTATCTTAATACCAAGGACTCTTATTAAAGGACCAGGATCTCATGACATTTGGCACAGTGTAGACACAGAACAGCTTGATCTCTAGCTCAAACAACTTAGGCACCTAGTAAAAGATGTGAGATGGAAGTACAAGGAAACAAAGAAACAATACAGGCAATATTGCCATGACAGGCAGTGGTCATAGCACACCAGCATCTTAAGGGTTTTTTTGGCATCAAATATACAAGGACAAAATAGAACTTTGTGATGAGGTACCTTTATGGACATTAAGCGAGAACATTTACCAACCAGGAAGGAAGACATGACAAAGATGCTTCTTAGAAAACTTAGTAAGTGGCAGAAAGAGACTAGCATCTTGGTCAATTGACTTTATAATAAGTGAGAGATGACAGCCACAAAAGCCTTGAAAATTGAGACAAGTGGTTTATTACTAATGTGATACAGAAGAGAAAGCCAGGGGAGAAACTCAAAAGAAATGAACATGATCAAAACCACAGGCTAAAAGTGATCTTCACATAAGTATCTGAATAGATACAAGCAGAAAAAGATTACACTCATCATGGTCACATACAGACATTTAATTTCTACTTGCAGAATTGCTATTTTCCACTAGAAGCCATGATTGTACAGACTTTCAAGATTTGTCTCCCGGAGTAAAAATAGCTGCTCCAAAAAAAACCACAAAACAAAACAACCCCCCCACAAAACCAACAGACATAGACATTAGGGCTGGAAGGGACCTCGAAAGATCGTTGAGTCTAGCCCCGTGCCCCAGGGGCAGGAAGTCAGCTGGTGTCATAGGATCCCAAGAATAACTGAGGTTAACTTATTCCTGGGAAGGTTTCTCCCACAAAAATCGAGCCTTCTGAGAAAAGCTGTAGCACAGTCCTTCAATGTGCCAGCATGCTTTGATTTTGGTTTGCTTTACCCTTTCCCTGGGAATTCTTCCATCTGAGCAGGGAGCAGAACATGCTCCCCTGAATGCTTCAATCCCCATGCTGTGCTCCAGGTCTGAAATGAGATTCAGGTTGAGTCAAATAATCAAGGTTGCCCTGTGCACTCTGTTGTCATGTGCTTTCAGACAGATTGAGGAGCCTGCAGAGCACACTGAGGTGTGTACACAGGAGCCCTCTGATTACACAGTCAGTGCAGCAGTCTCTCATGGAACATCTGAACAATGCTCTCCAGGTAAGTTTTCCAGGAAAACAAACTCAGAATTGATCCAGAGATCATTTGAACATGTGTATGGCAGGCATACTCAAGACTTTTAGCTATGCATACAGAAGGTCCCGTATCTTACATATTATGGAGGAGCAAGAGAAATGGAGAGAAGAGTTTTTATGCAATCAAGAGTGGTAACAATTTTGACTCAGTAGCCTGCTAAGTTGTCTGAACACTGCATTCAAATTACATTTGAGGGAATAGGCATGTTTTGTGGGGTTCTTTATTGGCAAATCTCAGATACCAATCAAAGATAGCAGTTTGAGGTGCAGTCAGTTATCCACTAAGACCTGAACTGGAACAAACCACTTGCACATAAACCAAGCCAATAATTTAAGTGGAAAGTCACAGTGTAGGAAGCCAAAGAGGCCACTACCAGGTGGCAAAGGGGGGGAATTAAGGACTAACCTGACTGGCAGCAGGCTGAGCTGGAGCTTTACAGCCACCTGAGCTGACCAGGGAGTCCACCCCTAGGTGCCATGAAGTAAGAAGCTCCTGGTAGTAAAACAGCAGGGCTCCTGAGTTCAGGAAGAAAGCCACTCTGCAACACAGGGAACAAAGGAAGGTGTTACATGGGCCATAGCAGGGCTTGATTATACTAGCACGCAGCCTTGGTTTACATTAAGCCTTAGAGGAGGCTTGAGTACCTGCTAGAGGGCAGGTGGTCGCTATTAAGTTATAGGAGCAGTTTAGCCTGGAGCCCTGCAAGGGAAAGTAAGGCTCACCTAGAGATAGCCAGCAGCCCAGAAGGGGCTGAATGGGATCAGCAGGATCCAGCCAGTGAGTGGCCGAGAGTTGTGTAGTGGGACAAGCAGGGTCCCAAGGCCCAAAGAGGGGCCAAGAAAGGAGGCCAGAGGAGGGACCAGGTCTCACAGCCAAAAAGGAAGTCAATCAAGGGATCAAGGAGTCCAGCAGCCTAGGGAGGGGCTGAGTGAGGGACTGAGGGGCCTAGATCCATGGGGCTGTGCAGGAGGAGGGTTGCATGAGTGTAAGCATATGACAACATGAATGTCCATGAAATGCCACCTGCAAGGCTTGGGGCATGGTGTGGGGGATGTACACAGCCACACAATTGGCCCTTAAGGCTACAGGTGCCTTGCAGATACATGGTCAAGTTGAGAAAGCCTGTTTGAGCCTGAAGGAATAGTTGATATTTGCAGGGGTATCCCAATGGAGATTTGGTAGGACTGAGGCTCACTAAGGCTCATGGGCAGCCTATTTTGTTCAACCTTTAACGAGATCAAGGTGTGGGGGATGAGCAAATTGAGGGAGGGCAATACTAGAGTCAGGGCTGAGCAAGGGGCATCACGTTCACCCTCTGGGTCTCAGACCTGCTACACAGAGTAAGCAACATATGCTTTTATGTTATAAACTTTTACAGTAGAGACTGCTGCTTTTTGGTAAAATGATGCAGCATTTTGGTATTCAAAGAATATTCAAGCAATTTGGCTCTACAATTCCATACTGAAAAGCATCAAGTACTTCTCTCTACATTTGGCAGGCTGACTCAATTGCCTGTAAGTGACTGCTTTACTTTCCTATTTAATAAACATGCAATCTTCCATTATCAGCTTCTTCTAGAACAGGCACAAGTAGCCAATTCAGTCTTCAGAAGTCATTGTTCTCAGCACATTATTACATGCATTTAAAAATAATCCAGATGAAGTAAAAAGTAAGCACTCATTTTAAGATACAAGTGTTTCTTCAAACTTCAGGAACATCCAAGTAAAATTAACAATTCATATTTGGGATTAATGCTTATTGGTGAAGATGCCCAGCCTCCTTTGAAAAAAAACAACAACAACAACAACAACAAAACTCCACATATCACAAGAGTAGACACTTGGCTAAAGCTTTATTTAAAAAAAAAAAACAAAACTAGTAATTTTTGTTTTGAAGTCCAGCTGGAGATTCCCTAAAAGCTCTCTAATATTGGGCACTAAAATCATTAAATCTATGTTTTACTAAGGTCAACTGTAACTCAGCCACTACAGTAGCATTATAATTCCATATTACTTCAGTAGCATTAAAGCACAATCTAGTTTTGTGCCTTTGCTTATACTAACTTTCCCACTGTAAATACCACTGGTTCAACTCCACTGATCACGCGAGCAATGACAGTAGGCAAAGCACCAACATTAACCACTCTGGGCATATCTACACATGCAATAAATTCCAGTGCATATCACACCAGAGTTCATTGCTCTTGGGAGCTGTGTTTGCACATGCACCCAAGATTGCAACACACTGAACTGGGTTGGAATAGCCCTAGCTAGCAGGGAACCCAGAGGGGTCAGCCTGCCAAACAGGGGCTGCTCCAACCTGGCTCAATGTGCTGCAGAGGGGCTGCCTAGGGCACAAAGGTGCTCTAGTGTGGGGCTAGTCAGTAGACAACTCCCACACTGAAAGCTTCAGCCAGCCCCATCACCATCTACAAGTTTGTTGCTGTGCACTAAAGAACATTGCTATAGAAAAGTATTTGTGTTTACAAGTACTAACTTATGGCGGAGTTGATTCGTTTCCTGCGGTCTAACACAGCCAGATGTGTAGACCCTAAGACTTTACTGCGGAGCTAATTAGGCAGCTCTGCAGTAAAAGTCTCAAGTAGATGTGTCCCATCACCAAAATCATCTGAGTTCCCCAGATTAGCACTCCCCATCAATTATGTTATTATGCATTATGTTTCTTTACCAACCACATCATTTTAAGTCAACCATAAAAAGTCAGTGAGGCCCATAGTCTGGAGTGTTTTTTTATCTCTTTTAAAAGAATTCAGAATAATCAGAGCATGAGATAGTTTAACACACAACATTTCAGAGAGAATTCATAAGAATATTCATTAGGAGCATACTCCATCTACTATTTAAAGAATGTTAAAATGTGCAATAGAGAAGAACTGAGAAAACTATCAACCTCCCACTTGCATCAGCAACTGAAAAGTTTCATAACAGAATACTTCCACTTCCAGTTGTACCAGCTTCACCACTGTCAGAAACAACATTACTAGCTCTAAAAAAAAAAAAAAAATTAGGAGCTCTTTGTTTCTTCATTAACAGCTATTTCTGGAATCTATCAAACATTCTAAACTAACAGTGAACATGCACAGGCAAGCTACATCAGATCAGATCCCAGTCTTCTTTCCACCTGTTTTGTGAAACAAAGCGAAGCATGTGGAAATCTGTCTTCAGCAACTAACTGAAAGTGATTACTTTATACTGTGGGAATTTAAGGAACACAAGGACAGCAGATTAGCTCCTTACCTTTCTCTCATCCCAATGTAGTGGGTTGGAGAGCTGCAAGATCTACCTAATCTCCAGATAGTTTCAGCAACTTTTTCAGTGAACACAATTTACAGCAGCCCTGAGGCTATTCTGAATCTTGGGATCATCACTGTGGCTCTGAGACTAAGGTTATGGCATGAAGTTTATATATAGATATTTCTTACCATCTTTCCTCAATAATCTAGGCCAGGGGTTTCACACATACAATCCAAAGAACTGCAATCTCGCACATACGGCTCCTGAAGGGCCTGGGATTTGGGATGGACCCACCACTGAATTCCAGAGGACAGAGCCCCATTGAGGATATGCTGGTGGCAACAAGAACTAATGACAGCTGTGTTAACTCCCATGGCTTCCTGACACTGCTCACCCTAGCGCCAGAGGCAGATCAAGATCTGGCCTGTGAGGATTCCCAAGCTCCCAGATCTAACCAGACTCTTTGTAAGTTGTTTCAATGACTCTCTAAACATCACTGTTAAAAACATGCCATAGTTAAATATACTATATTTTCAGACTGGATCTGGCATCCTTCAATGTGGAACCCATGGAACGTGTTCCATCTTTGCTAGATGTGAAATACTTAAGAGTTTAGTGCCTTCAAGTATCAAGAAGATCTAGAAGTAGACAAAATAAAAAGTAGTCATCAATGGACTCCATATTTATGCTTCTTCTTGATCACCCTTTCCAGCCCTATCAACCTTGCATTCTTAGCTGATCAAGGCACGGCTTCAGTTTTACCTACACACAAAGCTGTTGGCTAAGGTACTCTCTAGGAAAGGGGGGAGACACAAGTTAGACCTTTGGCTAATGTTACCACTTTGTTTTTATAAAATATGGTCACTAATACTTCCTCCTCTGGTTCACATCATTTGACGCAAAAGTGGTCAATCTTTTATACACAGGGGAATAACCTTGGTTCTTATATGTACAAGGAAGCTTGGGACTCTGATACCCAGTCTCTCACAGCTGCCCCACTTAGGGCTACCTGAGGCTGAAGACGGGTAGGATTTCAGATAAACCCCCTCTGGCATTTTCCCATTGGATAGCATACCATCCAAATCAATCTGCTGGCTTTTGTGAAAGCATGCATTTTATAGGGAAGTCAGACACTTATCTCTGGATTATGATTCATCCTCAGTGTCAAGGTCTTAAAAGTAGGCATGGTAATGATAAATCTTATCATACCAAAGTTTCTTTGGGGCAGCACCTTTTATTCCTTACATTTTCCAGCTGTGAACGTAGAACAAGCCATATTTTCCCATTTTAGATGTATGTTCCAAAGATAAATGTATTTAAGATTTGAAGAAGGTTTTTCAGTATTTTCTAAGAACTTCAGAAGCTGGATATACCAAACCTCCTCTGGAAGTCCGTTCTATTGCTGGATCCTTTTGACCAAAAATGTTTTGTACCCAACTCTTTGGCTGTCATAAGAATTCAGAGATTGAAAGCTGGTCCTTTAAAACAGATGGCGCTTCACTCATTAGTTGTTTTGAAAATCAGAACCAAAAACCTCAAACTTGCACTAGAAAGGGATCAGAAGAAAGTGAACACATGCAGATGAATGTCTGAAACTAAGCAGATGCAGTTTGTACTGGGTGGAATTTATACATAAATTCAGTGCATCTGAAGGTGAATGTGCAGGTTAAGTAGTGCACAATGCACCATGCCTCAATGTATCCAAAAGAAAAGGGCAGTTTCACCTGCTGCTTTCTGGCAAAGAAAATACTCTTAAATATTGGGACTATCTTGTTCCTCATTAACCTTGAAGGACCAAAACAAGAACTTCATGCCACAGTGAGGAATGGGGCCATAAGCCTTAACAGAGTGGCAGCATCTCATGTCATTCTTCAGAATAAAGAACATCATCTGAACCTTGCTAATCAATATAATCTGAATCTTGCCTGGCCTCAACTAGAATCTGCTGCTCTTCATGGAAAAAAAAAGTGTGTGTAAACACTAAGTTCTTAGTAGTGGAAGTGACTGCATCACTGAAAAAAATCAGACACACAGATAAGTGTCATTAGAATACTATTTATAATTACGTATAAAGCACCTTGCTGGAACATGTGGAGCTACAGTAGCATTGGACAATCTAGATTTGTGACATAATGTAAGTGGGTTAAGCAGTATTTTATAATCCACTGCATCACAGACTTCTGATATGTCCAGCACCATAAGCCCTGTGACAAGCCATGCTGAATCATCTCTGTGAAGTATAACACTGAAGATATCAAGCGACTCATTTCTATTTCAGAAAGCTTCAAAATGAAAAAAACAATTTCTTACCATCTGCTCTCTTGTGTTAAGTCAACTCTGTGAGTGCAAAGAACAAGATTACGAATACGATGTGGAACAGGAAGGTCTTAGCACTACTAAGTAGCTGTACTACTTTCTCCGTCCCAGCCTAAAGATCGCACAGAAACCTGCTCAAGGTTTTTTTTAGGGAGAAAGTCTGAAATTATTGTGTGTAAATGTTATAAGATAAAGCCAAAATCCCACAGTCTACAACCATGATATTTTCTGCATTTTCAGAACAAATGATGCATTCAAAAGCTCGTCTGTGCCCAGTACTGTATCCAGTTTGGGGCCTCCACTATAGAAAAGATGTAGAAAATTTGAAGAGATTCCAGTGGAAGGCAATGAAAATGGTTAGGGAGCTGCAGTACATGACTTCTGAGGAGAGGCTGAGGGAACTGGGCTCATTTAGTCTGTAGAAGAAAAGACTGAGAGGGATTTGACGGCAGCCTTCAAGCACCTGAAGGGGGGCTCCAAAGAGGATGGAGCTAGACGGTTCTCAGTGGTGGCTAACAACAGAACAACGAGCAATAGTCTCAAATTGAAGCAAGGGTGGTCTAGATTGGATATTAGGATAGGATATTCTCTCACAAGGAAGGTGGTAAAGCACTGGAACAGGTTACCTAGAGAGGTGGTAGAATCTCCATGCTTGGAGGTTTTTAAGTTCTAGCTTGACATAGCCCTGGCTGGAATGATCTAGTTGGGGATGGTCCTGCTTTGAGCAGGGGTTGAACTAGATGACTTCCCGAGGTCCCTTCCAACCCCAATTTTCCATGATTCTGACATGTTCTGTAACATTTTCTGAAAGCGTTTGAATTTACATCACAGAATACAAGCTTATGTTTCAGATTTGTAATACACTTCAAGGAACATTTAAAATAAACTTTAACAAAAAATCCTTCTCAAGTAAAAAGTGCATATGCTTGTAGATTAGACCTACCCTGTATAACAAGCAAAAATCCCATAACTGAGTTTAGAACAAAACTATATAGTTTAGCCATTTTCAACTCAAGTTGAATTTCCTCAAAGGAAGCTCAAGTTCAGAGCTATTTCCATGCTTCCATGAAAGATGTTCTACAGAGAAACAATTAAATTTTACTCCCCCCACCAAGCAAGCAAAAAAACAACACAACCTAGTGTAATCCTGATATTTAGAAAAGGAAATCAGCTTCCCCTCAGTTTTATTTAATGGTTAATTAAAGATCACTGGGGACATCTACATATGTGCTTTACTTCAGAGTTTACCAATTAGCTCTTCAGTAAAGCGTTACTGTTCACACATGACACAATGCATGTAAAAATGGTCAGCAGGGCTGACTGGGTCATGAAGGTGCTACAGCATGGGTGCTGCTTGCTAGCTAACCCTGCACTATCGCACCCTCATACCCCAGCCAGCTGCAGCACATTGAACCAGAGCAGAGCAGCCCTGGGATGACAGGCTAACCCCCTGGACCTCCTACCAGCTGGGGCAGAGCTACCCCAGCTTAACATGTTGAGGTCCTGGGTGCATGTGTAAACACCATGCCGAGGAGCAATAAACTCTGGTGCAACCTGTACCAGAATTTATTCAGGCACACTAAGGGCATTTATACACATACTTCTTTTCCTGCAATATGCTGGAGATCCACTGCTTCAGAGCAGACTTGATTAATAGAGTCTGCTCTACCCACAAGCGGAGGCAAACCGCACTGTGCTGCATGCAGTTGTATAAGCAGCAAAATGTACATCATTATGCAGAAGATTGCCGGCAGTGAGCTTTTGAACTAAAGCACCTCTGAGGTGTTTTAATTCAAAAGCACACTGCCGCCATCTTCTCAGAGCTGATGCACATTTCACCACTTATACAAATGTGTGCACTGCAGTGCCAGGCACTTTTACGTATAAAAATGCCCTAACTGCCTGTGAAAATGTGCCCAGTTATACCATAAATTACTCCTTGTTGAGTTTAAGGAACCAAAAAAAACCCAACCAATTCAAGAACTAAAGAAAATCAGGGAACCTGACATTTCTATTGCTTTCTCTTTGTCCACCTTTTTTCCTAAGTTGAATTTAGCCCCACCTTAAAATCAGAATCCTTTTCCAGCACAGATTTCTAGTTTAGCTTGCAATACTTTAAAAGATCCCAGGACAAGAAAAGAACAGCAGAGAACATACAGTGCACCTGCAGGCATTTCAACTGAAAAACTATTTTTAACTAGGCTCTTGCACTTCACAGATATCATAGATGTTAGGGCTGGAAGGGACCTCGGAAGATCATCAACTGTTTGCAACTGGAAGTGTTTGTATGAAAACTGCTGCATTATTCAAATAAGCAAAACCAAAAGCTGAGAAAATGATCTACTAATTACCTTCCCCGTCCTACATACTCTGAAGAATTCACCTCATGACTGATTACCACATTGTCTCATATACACATCCTATAAAACAATACACACCTTGATTTTGAAAGGCAAAATAAAAAAAGTAGCAAAGTTATGACTGCATACAGCCTGTTGGACACTGTAGTAACATAAGCTTCTCCTTCTCCCTGATGATTGTCACATCACACCCCTTTTTGCATAGAGGAGGCTGCCCTACTCTTCAGCTGATTCACTTTGGCTTTCTTACTTAGCCAAAGCCATTAAGTGATTCATTAAGTCAACTGACTCCATCAGCTGCCTGAACAGTAACACTACTACTGCTCCACTGGAGCAGGAATCAAGGCAGAAAATCAGCTTCCCTGCTTAATAATACCCCAATTTGGGGGCTAGTTTTGAGGAGGGGTGCATGTTTTATGTGAGACTATAGGGTAATCTCTGAACCAGACCCCCATGCAAAGGAGGAAAGCCTGTTAAGAGTTCCAGCACGATCATCTTGAGGGCAAGCAAAATATTTCACAGAATAATTTAAGTTTTAACAATCCACTAGTCTTAAAAAAAAAAATGATCCTCAGGGGTGGACCCAGAGAGGATGCAATGATGTGGCTGCACCCTCAACTCCCTTTCTGGGGCACAAAGTGGGAGCTTCCAAGGACTTTTCTAAAGCCCTGAAGCAGGTGAAAATCCCTTGCCCCTTTCCCTTGCCTAGCCCCACCCCATCCCCACCTGTCGCTTGTCACTCCTGCTCTCCCTTGTCTCAGGGGCAGGAGAAGCTCCAGAGCTGCTTTTGCCTTTCCCAGCCAGCTTGAGCAGGGGGTAGGCTCAACTGGGGCTAGGGACAGAGGCAATAGCATAGTGGGAGAGTAGTTTCCCCTGCTTGCCTGGTCCCCTGGGTGGGGGGAAGACAGGCACAGGAAGGAGGAACCCCTTGCCCATTCCCACTGCCACTCCCCATCCCCAGCTCCTACACAACGTGGCTGGGGTGGGACACAAGCAGTTTTGGAATATCATCACCTCTGGACAGCAGGGAAGGAAGCAGGGTGGGAATGGGACAGGTCTCTAAGCACCAAGGGGAAGGGAAGGGAGATTTTCACCTACTTTAGGGACATAAAATGCTTCCCAAGGCTCCTGGAGCACCTGCAGTGGTGACAGGGGATGGAGGGGCAAGGAGGCTAGGAGCAGGTAGTGGGCTACAGCTACCCCTGCAGTGAATCTGGAGCAGGACTATACACCTGAGCCGTCTAAATCACATCAAACCTTCTCAAAGGCAGCTTCAGTCCCCAGGCAAGCCATCCTCTACATTCCATAAGCTAAACTCTATTTATCAGATGACTACCAATCCTGACACAACCCACAGGTAGCACACTGTCCTGCCACAAGTAAAGCCCAGGAACCACAACAGTCAGCATCCAGCTTCTGCGAAGCACTATCAATGTTCACACTGGAGGCTTTGGGCAGCAGGCCATGCCCCCCAGCTGAAGAGGAAAGCAAAATCCCCCCCAAGTCTGTACCAATTTAACCATGGGGCAAAACTCCTTCCTGACCCTACAGAGGGCGAATGATGCAACCTCAAGCAGAGAGGCAAGCCCCAATAACCAAGGATCTCCAGCTTTAAGTCCTATCAGGAGCTCTGGCCCAGCCTTGGCTGCAGCCAACTCCCAAAACCTCTGAGGAAGGCTTAAAAGCACCCTGCCATGGAGCAGAAAGTGGGCCACAACCAGCAGAGCTGCTTTTGCCCATCCCAGCCAGCCTGGGCAGAGCTGAACTCACCTGGGGCAGCAGCCCAGCAAGACAGTAGCTTCCCCCACCCTGCCCAGTCCCTGGGGGAAGCAGCCCCCTTGCCCACTGTCACTCCTCGCTGTAGCCGGATTGGGTGGGCACCAGCAGGGCCCAGAAACGTGGGAGCGCTCGGAGCAGACGCAGCAACAGCTGAAGACGAGCCGCGCCCGCCCAGGCTCCGGCACAGCCCGGCGGCGCTGGGGGGCTGCCAGGCCGGACTTGCGTCCCGCGCTCGGCCCGAGCAGCTCCCGGCGGCGCCCCGATACCTGCAGCAGCGAGCGGGGGGCAGGGGGTCCTCACCTGGTTGGTGACCTGCAAGAGACACAGAACGCCACCGTCTCAGCCTCGGCCATCGCCCCCTCTCCCTCCCGGGGTCCCCCGCGACGTCACCGCCCCCCTCCCAGAGCGCGGCCCCAGTGGTGACGCACGTCGGGGTTGGCTTCTAGCGGTAGCCACCGGTGCGGCTCCATGCTGCGCTCGCTGCAGCGCGCGGCCACTGCGCTCCGCCCCGCGATCCGGGACTGCACCACGGTGTGCGGGTGGGGGGAGAGACGGGAATTCCCTGTTCCCAACCGCCTCCTGCCTTCACCCCATCCTCTCCGGAGCCGCGCGTGGGGACTCTGTTTTGGTGGGTGCGGGAGCAGCCCTGGGCAGGTGGGGAGGGGGTGGGAGCATAACAGCTCCCCCCCCATCCCACAGCACATGGACTCTCCCAGTGGGGCAGGGGCGGGGCGACTGCCGGACTGCCCATCTCGCCGCCGCTGCGGCCGCCTCGCGCCCCGCTCGGCCCCGCCCCCCCGCAGCGCGGAGAAGGGGGCGCCCCGCCCCGCCCCCCCAGCAATTCGAACACTGGGCCTGGCCTGTCCCGTGTGCGCCATCCCCTTCTCCTGGCACTGCGCATGCGCGCCCCCAGCTGACACCCCCCCCCTTACACACATACACACCCACCCCTGCCTGGCTGTCCCGTCCCCCAGATCAGCCTGGGCCTGATCCGATCCGATCCCAAAGCAGCCTGATCCTGCCCCCCCCTCCCAGATCAACCTGGACCTAATCCTGTCCCCCCTTCTTCCCGATCAGTCTGATCCTATCTTATCCTACTCCTTCCCCCCCAGATCAACCTGGGCCTGATCCTGTCCCTCCCAGGTGCCTGACAGCACTATAACCCTTTCCTTCCCTCTCCAACCCCCTCCCCCTTTTTTTTTTTGCAGAACTGAGTGGAGCCTGCACTGCCCAGCTACCAGGGAGCTACCAGAGTCCTCCCCGTAGGTGCGCTTCAGCCGCCCGTGCCCCAGGGTGACTCTGCCCCCAGCCCAGGTAAACAAAAAGCGGCCGCAGTGCCAATAGCAAAGCCAGCCGGACAGAGCAGCCTGCAGCAGGTGCTGCCCAGCTTTGCAGCCAGGACACCCCCAAGCTGCCCAAAAGGGGTAGGTGTCCCGTGGCGCGAGTGTGAAGCAGGCCAATAAGGGGGACCCTGCAGAGTGAAGAGGTGGGTAGAGGGCAAGCAGAGACTAGAGTGGGGGAAGTTGGAGACTAGAGGGGAAGAGATGGTGTCATAGTGGGGTACGGAGGCAAGCTAGGCACAACCGTGGTAGACAGCCTGGAAACAGAGTGTCCATAGGCATAAAAGGTTAGGAGGGAAGTCCTGAGTAGGCTGTGGCTGGCTGGGAAGTGCACTTAGGAGTGGGGTGCAACTTCTGAGGGTTTGGCCAGAGAATAGACAAGAACATGCTCCTTCACCCAATGGTGTTGGCCATTCGACGGCGACGGGCTGCCCAGGGGGAGCCCCGGACTCAGGCTCTGCCCTTGGGCCCGGCTCGTTCCCTGCCCCAGCCCCGATCTCAGTCCCACCTCCATGCGCAGACCCTGGGTCCTTCTCGCCAGCAGCTTCAGGCCCGGACCCAGGGTCCAGCTCGCCCACAGGCTCAGACCCAGGCCCAGGGCTTGGGTCCTGCTCGCACCCAGCCTTTGGCTCAGGCCCTGGGTCCAGCTCATCCCCAGGCCACAGCCCAGGCTCTGGCCTTGGGTCCAGCCCGGCCCCAGCCTCGTGCTCGAGCCCGGGCCCGGCAACAGGCCCAGGCTCGGGTGTACCAACCACACCAGACCTTTGAGGGGCTCAGTGACCGGGTCTGCATCCAGCGGTACCGACTCACAGCAGATGCTATGTATCATTTGTGTGATCTGCTGCGGGGTAGCCTGGGAGCATCTCAGAATACCAACTTCGCACTCTCAGTCCCAGACAAGGTCAGTACTGCCCTTGCCATTCTGGCCTCAGGCTCTTTCCAGAGGTTTGCTGCCCAGACCACAGGTGTTGGCCAGTCCACAGCCTCTAGGGTTCTCGGCCAGTTCCTGGAGGCCCTTATCCCACATACCCCAGATTACATCACCTTCCCCACGGACCCCAGCACCCAAGGACAAACCATGCGGGACTTTCTTGAGATCGCAAATATCCCCCAAGTCTTGGGTGCTGTGGATGGCACATACGTGAACATCAAGAAACCTGCGCAAGACTCCCACACGTTTGTGAACAGGCACCGCACGTATGCCATGAATATGATGGTGGTCAGCAGCGCCCGCCTTGAATTCATCGATGTCCTGGCCAGGTTCCCTGGCTCCAGCCATGACTCCTCCGTGTGGTCCCAGTCAGCTCTCCTCAGGCGATTCCGCCGCGGAGAGTTCACACCTGGGTGGCTGTTAGGTAAGGTTGCATCTCTCTATCCCCCGCTGTGCCCATCTTGGCCCCACAACCAACCTTCCTCACCCTCTAGAGCATTTGGTAGAATGGCTTGCATGAGAAACTCCGCCTCTTTGGGGACAGCCCAGGTCCCAGTCTTAGTTGTTATCACTCTGTTGTCTTTGCATAGGTGATCACAGCTACCCCCTCCAGCCATGGCTCCTTACTCCACTGGCGCATCCCGAGGGTGATGCTGAGCTGCAATACAACCATGCCCATAAGCGCACCAGGTCAGTTGTGGAGAGAGCTGTAAGCCTGCTCAAAATGCGCTGGCAATGTCTCCATGCATCTGGTGGCACATTACAGTACAGCCCTGAGAAGGTCAATAGGATTTTCGTGGCATGTTGTGTTTTGCATAACATAGCCATACGACGTGGGATTCCTCTGCCAGAGGGGTTGGATGTGGATGAGGGGAATGAAACAGACCTGGAGGAGGCAGCAGAGGACAGCAGCCATGAACTGGGGACCTCTGGGTACACAAGCCTGGAGGAATTAGAAGAGACTGATGAGGAGACAGAAGGCACCACACCCCTCAGACAAGTCAGGCAAGCATGCCGGAGAAGGGCTCTCAGACACCGTGTGGAGAAACAGCGTGGAAGGACAGTGCGGGCTAGGCTGATCCAGGAGATGTTCGGGTAGCCCTTGGCACAGTACACTAGTGATGTCTGGCCAAACACCTTTCACACCAGGTATGCAGGGTGGGAAACATCTGGAATCTCCCATCAAGGCTGGTTTCAATAACACCTGCAGTGTTGAGGGAGAGGGTACCTACAGCCTGGTTTGCAAAGAAGCGCCCCAGAGTCAGTTTATTGTATCTACATAAAGGGAGGGTTCTGGGCAGCCAGGATCCCATAAGGATCTGCACAAAGTCAAGGTACCTGCTCAGAGAATGGACATTGTCCTCCACTCCTCGGTAGTCCTCAGGAGTAGAGAGTCCATAAGGGAGGTCCCTCACCGCCTCTTTCACATCTTGATCGCTGAGCGTGGGGGATCATTCCTGGCCCTTCTATCCCACATGCCCCTGTGAGCTACTGAGCCAGAAACTCTTGAGTCTGTTGCTAGAAGGGATTGGTAGGTGGTAAGTACATCCTAGAGGTGAGAAGGGCACCTGTCTTGCAGCTAGCATTTGTGGCTCCCCAAGGATCCCTCCCCCAGCAAGAGATGGTCTAGTTGCACTGGGAGTCAGTGGTATGTGCATAGATGCCTGTTGAACAACTGCACTCGATATGTTGTGGAGCAAGACATATCTCAGTAGTATCCTGTGCTAATGTCTGCTACTGGGCCTGTACACATGGAATCTAGTAGGACTGTGCGAAACAGCTGTTTCTATTCGGTTTTGGATTTGGCCCTTTTGGAGGCCAGTGATTCATTTCTATCTCCCAGATTACTGTCCCGTTCCATTTTGGCTGAATCTGTTTCAAACAGGCTGCAAGCTTCACACATTCCTGTGGGGCTGGGGGTAGGGGCCCCAGCAAGAAGCGGAACAGGGCCATGGGTGGTTTGTCCAGAGGAAGAGGAGGGCCGCTGCCCTCTGTGCAGGCGAGAAGACCCCTGCATGGATCTCTAATCCCTGTCACGCCAGGTTGCGAGGCAGGGAAGCAGCGCAGAGTGGTCAGCAAGGTTACTAGTCCCTGCTGCACAACCTGGCTCTTTAGGGAACAGATCCAGGGCTGCATGGGGCGGGCAGCAGTGGGGAGGAGACCCAGGCGCAGATCTCTGCTTCTTGAGGAGACAGGTTGTCTCCTGCCCCTGGTTCAATTCCCCAGCTCTGATCATTCCCCCAGCTCTTCCCAGGGGGCGTGGGCCCCCAGATCTGCTCGTCAGGTTTGAGTAGTCTGCCGCTGCAGGCTGGAGCCAGTGGCAGCACTGCTGTCTTCCTGGCGCTCAGCGCAGGCTGTTCTGAGAACCTGCTGCTGGCCTCAGCCTGCAACAGCAGCCTGCTGAAATCCCACGTGCAGATTGGGGGCCAATACCCCCAGGAATAGCTGGGGAAATGATCATAGAGCTGAGGGAAGTGATCGAGAGCTGGAGAATTGAACTAGGAGCTAGATGTCAATATCAGAGCAGGCCTTCCCCTAACCCCTTTCCCCTTCCTCCTCTTAGGTTTTGTTTCCCTGCAAACCTGACTCTGAAACTCTGAAAGTCTCCAAAATGTTTCAGAGCCTTCTAATTAGTTTCGGAGCCTTGCATTTCAATTTGGATTCGGTGTTTCAAGTGCCAAAACAGCCTGAAGCACCTCCAAAACAAAACAGTTCTCAAAATTTTGCACGGCCCTAATATCTAGCATCAAGCATTCTCCATGGCCACAGTCTCCTGTTGCAGAGCTGCACCTCTTCATCTGTAACCACTCCCTAGTTCTTCCCTATGTTGCCATTCTAAGGAATGAAACACATGATGTCCTGCTCAAAGCCAGCAACCTGGGTATCCCATTGCCAGCAACATGGGGCAATAGAGATCATATGGCATCCTTGAATGTGGGGCTGTTACTGACCCTGGCAGATCCTGGCTACAGACTGGAGAACCTAGAGTGCTCAGAAGACTCTGAGGGCACTCAAGCAGGCTGGCAAATATGCCTGGATCCCTCTCTGGAGGGGCCTGTAGTAGGGTGAAAGCCCCAGAGACTTGCTTTGTCAGATGCCAGTGGTAGTGGCAGGGTTCTGGCATAGAGCCCTCACTTGCCTCTGTGGAAGAGGCAGTGGGTGGGGGGCTCAGTGTCTTTATCCCTGACTTGTGCCTAGTAACTGTGAAGTAAAATCAAATTTTGTTTATTTCTTAGATTTCTGTATAAGATCCTTCAACAGCGCTACCCAGCCATAACACTGTGGGGATGTGCATCACCTGTGGAACTCATGATACTGCCACTGTTCTTGGATTGGAAAGCGAGCTCTGGAAAGTGGGGAAATGGGAGTGGGAAGAGGATTTACCGTCAGACCCAGAGAGCTCAAAGCCAGTGTCTGTGAATGCAAGGTGCTATGTGCCTGATAAATATATCCCGGTTAAAACTCCCTGTGCCTATTGCAAGCTCTGGACCTCATCTTGGCCTATAACCTCATGTCTTTTAATTTCTTCTGGCTCAGTGGTTTCGCCCTGGCTGCCCTCAATGTCAGTTTGCTGCTGCAGCTTTTCTCTTAGGCAGTCATACTCTGTTGGGGTGATGTGTGTCACCCATCCCTCTGAAGTCCCCCAGGTGCTAAGCCATAAAAGTAGCATATGGGGGACAAAATTGGATGATGTGGGGGGCCTGCTGTGCCCTCTTTTCTGCATATGCTGCGTGTCTCCCTCCATGGCAGAAGCCCCTTGGCAATGGGTCAAGAGGAAGGGAAATCAGAGAAAGTTGCTGAGATCTGTGCAGAAGAGAAACCTCTAAGCTGGAGGTGAAAGGGGAACGAGAGCCAAAGTAAAACTGTAGGGTCCTGGATTCAGCAGCTACACTTGCTTGCCTTCCACTTTAAAGCATTTCCAGCAGTATTGGGATTACTCTAAAGAGCCGTGATTCTTTCTTTTAATACTGTAGGCACCCCTTGTTTGGCTTGAACCCATTGTTCAGCTCAAGACACCCCTAGAAGAATGACAGTTCTTACCTTTCACTCAATTTTTTTAACTACAGAAAAATAATAGAGCAATTTTTCTGTTGCAAAGAACATTGAAAGACCACAGTAGGTCAAAGCTGTTAACACTAGATTTTTATTTGAGAGCTCTGGGTTTATCTTGTGAATCATGTTTGCACCTCCAACAGTGCTAACACTGTATGGCTCCCTTGAAAGCATCTCAAGGCACCCTAGGGTGCCATGGAACACCAGTTAAGAATCACTGATTTAGAGTGTATTAATTATGATTCATCCTGAACAGGCCAACAAGCTTCTGGGAGAAATCCCCTAAAGAAGATATTTCCCTAATAAGCTCTCTTAGTTAAAAGATTATTTAAATTGTAGTATGAGACTTCAAAAATGAGTTAACTGTGCTATTTTTAGATGTGCATGGAAATAAATACTGTGTTTTCTAAACCAGTGTCACCATTCTTAATGTTTGTTTTATGTAAATAGTGACAGTAGGGGAAGTCAAGAGAATATGGGGCAAGACACATTTGGGAGGAAGATCAGGGAAGAGAATATGGGAAGTCAAAAGTGTCTTGGCTGTTTCTTCAGCTAGTAGTAGGAAATGGATGACCCATTCCCCTGTTGTAGTGGTGATCTTCATTTGAGCAGTCAAGAAGAGATGTATATTTGTGTATTGATTAAAGGTTTATATTTCAACCTTATGTTACCATACATACCCCCAAAAAGGTTAGAAGAAAATTAAAACATAAAACAAAATGTTAGTTGACTTTTAAAATATTTAGTTATTTGGTGGCTAAATATTTAGTTATTTAGTATTAAGAGTTGGAGTCCATGTTGTGATTTTTGATTTTTCTGAGGTGGATGCTACTGTAGACAGGAAGAATAAATTTCTTTAAGTCGAAGCTGGTCCTTCCTGCCAGCTTCCCAGTGCTTAATGGTCAAGTACTGCAGAAAACTACCATCCTACTTTGCTGAAAGGATCATGCACATTCAAGTAGCTTCAAAAGCAAGGACTCACTGTACCTAAACCCATCAACCAACAATCCAATTCCTAGAATTCAATGTTCATCAATGAGTTTTGGACACTAAACCCAGGGTTATTAAATCTGGCCCACATCTCCTATCTTGTGAAAGAGAAAGCAGCAGCAGGTACCATTCCTGCATGAAATACCTGTTATCTTATTCTGAGAGGAAATTTGCCCTTTTTTTAAAGACATGCAGTGGATCTGTGGCTCAAGGATTGGACTATTAAGTCACCTCAAGACCATACGCCAATGGTCTTGATCAGTGAGCCATAGTAAAGATCATCCTGAAATTGAGGGACTGCTGACAAATACATGCAGTAGTCTCACCAGCCTTGAGGCCCCCTATAGCTAGCTCATATATTGTCAAACCTTCACAAGCAAGTTCAAGAAGCTAGCCCAAAAAACAATCTGGCTCCTGTAATTGAAACATATATCCCAAGCCAGAAGAATTTGTCTTCAGGCCAAGACACAGAACTGTAACTGCTTTACTGATTCTAAAAAGTGATCTCTTGTCACATCCACCCTGATACTTGTGAACTTCCTTGCATCATTCAACATCATAAATGATGAGAGAGTCATCTTATCTATGAGAGTTAAGTCCAGAGTAATGTGCTAAAGCAGGTCAGCAGGTCTCCAGACTGGAGAATGTGATTTGACTCCCTACCATAGACAGCAACCCTCTGACCCCCAACTAAAGCTGCCTGCACTTCCTTCTCAGAAGATATCTGGCCTTACTTCAATAAGATTAAGTGGGAACACAAGAGAACATCAGGGAGGATAGCTGAGGAGGGTGCTGTAGAGGAGATTGGTGGCTTGCTGCAGCCGCATGCTGCTTAATCCTGCATACCATTGCAGGCTGAGTCAGATCTCAAACCAAATCCAGCCTCTTTGTGGAGTGGATTCAGCCTGGGGACTGAAGGTAGGCAACCCCTGCACTAAAATGGTTCATGGTAATAGGAAATTGCACTTCTGCTAGACTTCACTTGTGGAGTCCGAGGATCATTTTTGTCTCCAATCCCTTTCGGTATCAATATGATGCCACCAGGGGAATTGGTCCAACAACTTGAACTCAAGTACATACTATTCAGGTGATGTGGTTCTACCTGTCCTTTACCACATGAATATTACTAGTATCAATAAGGCACGCTGCTTGGACAAGATTCTCTTGGGTGAAAAACAGCTTGCTGAAGCTAAACCTGAGCAAGGCTGACATGACTGATGGATAGAGGAAAGGATTTTGAAACTATAGGATTGCAGGAAAGTAGGGCTGGAAGGGACCTTATGAAATAATTTAGTACTGCCCCCTGCTCAAGGCAGAATTATCCCTGAGTAAAACATCCCAGCCAAGTGTCTGTTTAATCTTCTTTTGAAAGTTTACAAGCATAAGTTCTCAAGGTAGCCTACTCTAGTGCTACTCTCATAGTCAGAAAATTCTTCCTAATCTCCACCCTAAATTTCCTCTGCTGCAGCTTGATGCCATTTTTCCTAGTCCTATTCCCTATGACCACAGAGAAAAACCCATACCCATCGTCTCTGTAATCCCCCTTCAGGTATTTGAAGATTTATCAAATCCCACCTCAGTTTTCTCTTCTCCAGGGTAAATAATTCTAGTTCTTTCAGTCTTTCCTCATAAGTCTTGCCTCTCAGACCCCTAATCATTTTTGTTGCTCTGCATTGGAGTCTTTCTAAACTGTCCACATCTTTCTTGAAGTGTGAGGCCCAAAACTGGACAAAATATTCCAGGTGAGGAACAATCTGCTTTCCCTGAAAGAAATTGGTTCAGTACATAGATTAAAAACTGGGGTTGAATTACGCTTTGACTCTTGGGGATCTGCAAAAGAAAATTAAACTGGTTCATTGATTAACAAGTCCGCCTAAGTGAAGAAACAATCAGATCAGAGACCCCCATAGGTTATGATTTTCAAATCTTACAGTGGGGCTTTCATTTCTTATGGGGTGGCACCCCAAGTTCCCCCTTAATTCATATCCTGATTAGGCCTACACATGGACTTCTGCAAAAAGCATGGGCCAGTGCTTTGCATGCCAGTCTAGGATGCTTGACATCCAATTAATCTCCTGATCTGCCACAAATATCAAGTGTAACATTAGATGCATAAGCCTTTCTGTGTCTCAGTGTCCATCCAGTTTTATTGGAATTTTATTGGAATTTTAAAATGAAACATAATGGCAAGTTATAAAACTTGTATGGGGAAAAATGTCATGTCAGTGTATATATTTTTAAATGAAAATCCATGGGTGAAAACCAGAGTTGCCACCTGTCCTGATCTGGAAAAACACTACTGAATGATTGCTGCATCATCTCATCACAGTGCAGTGCCAGCAATCCCCAGTGCCACACTGTGGTCACGTGAAAAAGCTAGTCTGCAGGATAGGGTTCAATACCATACAAAGTGGCACAGATTTTTTGTGGTATCTTTTTACTGGACCAAATGGATAGTTGGGAGAGCTACTGGACAAGATTTGGGGCATGAAGTGCCCTTCCTTGGACCTGAGATATGAGGAAGGGTACTTGATGTTGGGAAACTTGTTCAACATCTTTCCCAGCTATACAGTTGGTCCAATAAAAGATATCACCAAAATAAAATAAAATAAAATTAATCTTTGCCTTTCAGACAATCCCATCACAACCACAACAACACTCCAGCTGTATCCTACTGAGTTTGACATCTGCTAACTCTGGGCCATTTGATTCAGTGCCTTGTAGAGAGTGCACTTTCAGGCTTTAACAAGTTTAAGTTTTATGAATGTGCTTTGGGTAGATGCCATATCTTTTATTAGCCCAGCTAAATCTGATAAAAGATACGACATCTCCCCAAAGCGCCTTGCCTGCCTATGTCCTTAGACCAACACGGCTACAACCAATATTCCTGCAAAGTTTATTAACAGTTTCATTAGCCTTAAGGTAGAAGTGGAAGAAAAGCCTTAACGACTTGACAGAGAGAAGCACACTGAGGAAGAAGAGAGGGAGAGCCGCCTCTGCGGTACCCCAGGCCCACCCCTGGGGAGGCCAGACTGAAGTGTCCGCGAGCATTACCTGCCCGGGTGCCAGCCTGGCGGAAGAAGAACAGGAAGAGAAGAAAAGAGAAACCTTCTAACTCCACCCTCCTTTTCCTTGCCTTTCTTCCGATGAACTCCAGCTTGAGCAACCAATGAGAGCTCGGGGCGGGCTAGAGCAACAGCCTCGCATCCAATAAGCGTGAAGCGCGGCGGAAGGCAAGAGGAGCCATAAGGGGGTGGGGTTGGCTGTTGCTGGGAGTGGAAGTGTCGGGTGTTGTGGGCGGAGATGGCGCTCGCTAAGGCCCTGGAGCCTTTTGGTGACTCGGGGCGGGCGGGGACTTTCTTCCGGTGTCCGACCTGAGGCGGGGGGCGTGTGTCTGTCCGTTCCCTTGTCCCCGGGCAGGGGGATGTGTGTGTTTATCCTGTCCTGGGGCAGGGTGTCTGTCCCCCATCTATCCCTCTGTCCCGTGAGGGGAAAATGTCCGTCCGCTCGTCCTATCCTAGGATGTCTGTTCATCCATCCCAGGGCGAGGGGAGGGTGTGTTCCTGCCTGTCCGTCTCAAAGTAGGGTGGGTGTGTGCGTGTCTGGGGGGACTTGGGTAAGGTCAGGGGGTTCAGAGTAGGATGTCTTGGAGTAGGTGGGGTGTGGGGAAGGGTATCCTGGGGCATGACAGTGGGGGATGTGGGGTGTGGGGGTTGAATGCTCCTCCTTTCCTCCCTCCCTCCCTCCTGTGGTGCAGGGGTGTGTTGGACATGGAGTTCAGCGTGTAAGCTCCCTGCACTCCCTTCTGTACTTAAAGTCAAGGTATTTTGGCTCCTTCTAATGGCACCTTCCTGGGGTGTCCTTTGTCAAGTCCTCCTACTTTCATGGCACCTTCCTGCAGGGATCCTGATAAGAACCCTAAAAATCGCTGAAGCTGGCAGCTCGGGCACAGCATCCATCAGGGGATCTCAGTTCTCTGAAGTTTCTAGCTCCAGAGCCATCGTTCTTGGGACAGGGGTGTGGGGGGATGTGTATATCTGTGCATAACAGCTTTTTGAGCTTGATGCAGAAGTGGACCACAGTATGATAATTGGTTGAAAAGGATTGGTCCTATTTGGCTTTGAAAATCTTGGATCGTGTTATTCAGTTCTTGCTCAGAGAGCTGGAATTTGGTTACTTCAAGTGTCTTGTTTTGGGGCACAATATGCATGCATGAAATGCACCCATTCCCTCCCTTCTTGTATATTTGTGTATAATAGTTTAGCAGACTGGCTGCTTGGACATTGTCACAATGAATCAGTTCTTTAGGCCTGTCTGACAGTGTCTTGTTATTGAGACCAGAAGGTTGAAACCTTGCCTGAAGTTTTTTGGGGTTTTTTTTCTTGTGCAGGGGCATTAACTGACTAATATTGATTGATTTATTTATTATTTTTATTTTTAGGTTTTGGCAATACAGCTGATATCATTAGATCAATACCACAAGACCTATTTGCAGAGCTAGTGAGTAATGTTTCTATCACTCATTGCTGTGACTGCATTTGTTGAAAAGTTTAAGTGGTTTATGATAGTATCTCTGCTGGCATGAGTTTCCATTACAGGGAAGTACCCTGAACTTTGGCACAAGTGGACTAAACCTTTTCCTCAGTGAGGCTGAGTCCACTTCATATTCATATTAATATGTTTTTTTTCTTGAGTGGGGCATGCACAGGCAGGTAGCTTGAAAAACTGACAACTTGTTGGTTTTATCTATGAAATCTCTTATCACTAAGAAAATTATGCACCTTATGGGTATCAGTTCAAAATTACCACTAACAGGAAGCAGACCAGTCACTTGACCTATGTTCTTTTGCAATTTTGGTGGTATTTGTGTCATTTTAGTAGTAACCTCTTACTTTATATAGTCAGCTCATCTCATTTAGTATACTCATATATAACAGTTTAGTAGACTGCTTGCTTGTTCACTCTCATAGCGGACCAATATTTTAAGGAATCAAAGCACTGAAATCTGGCTTTAGTTGCCTGCTCAGCTGAAGAGTGTTAATATATTATTTTTTAAGTAACTGTACTTGTCCTTGACTGCTGTTCATTTAACCTTTTTTCTTTGTAGTGTGAGCAAATTATTCAGCATCTTTGCGGTAAGATCCCAGGTGTGAATACAGTAGAACTATGTCAGGTGAGTTCCATCAGTAATGGTTGGGCATAGCCACTACAACAGTCTACATTAGGGTATACAGTTTGTACAGTGAATTGTAAAATGTGCTTTAAAGAATTGCTGTTTTGTAACTATTTTCTCATTCTTTTTTACTAGCGATTTAGAACGTCTGGGATTGCATTGAATGTCAGGGACTTGGGAAAGGTAGTTAATGTTGTTTCCTTTTTATTCAGGTGAGCAAAAATCACGTCTCTGCCCTCTTCCAATCGTTCTCTCTCTTTTTTTTTTTTCTTTTTCTTTTAAGGTTGAGGGGTATAACATATAATGAGTTAAGTTTGACCTCTTTTGATTCCCTTATGTATGTAAAATCAAGATATTCTGGCTCCTTTCAACCCTCAAGTTTGTTTATTTTTTTATTTATTTATTTATTTTTTTTATTTAAACCATAAATCTGAATTGAGTTTTTCACTTCAGCCAGTCTGTCTATAAAAATGTGGTGAATGTAGAAAGGAAGTCTTAATTGCTACTTCAAGACTGTTTGCAATTTTATAGCAGTTTAACTTGGCTACCTAAGATATCAAAATGGAAGTTGTTAATGGAGACCTTTTTACTGCTTCATAGAAAATTAGGGTTGGAAGGGACCTCAGAAGGTCATCTAGTACAACCAACAACCCCACCCCCTGCCCAGTCAAAGCAGGGCCATCCCCAACTAGAGCATTCCAGCCAAAGCTGTGTTTTCTCCAAGGATGGAGCTCCTACCACTTCTCTAGGTAATCTGTTCCAGTGTTTTACTACCTTCCTAGTGAGAACATTTTTTCCTAATATTTAACCTAAATTTCCCTTGCTGCAACTTCAGACCTTTGCTCTTTGTTCTGTCATCTGCCACCACTGAGAACAGTCTAACTCCATCCTTTTTTTTTTTTTTTTTTTTTTTTTTTTTTTTTTTTTTGGGGGGGGGGGGGGGGGGGGGGGGGGGGGGGGGGGGGGGGGGGGGGGGGGGGGGGGGGGG
>JAGPOW010003316.1:124863902-124891751 GCA_030014935.1 Caiman crocodilus
CCTTTGGATTTTTTTTTGTCATCTGCCCCCCCTCACCACAGTAAAAAACCAACATTTTTTTTTTTTTTTTTTTTTTTTTTTTTTTTTTTTTACGCCCGCCCCCCCCCCCCCCTTTCAGGTAGTTGAAGGCTGCTATTAAATACTCCCTCAGTCTTCTCTTCTCTAGGCTAAATAAGCCCAGTTCCTTCATCCTGTCCTCAGAAGTCTTGTGCCCTGCTCCCTCACTATTTTTGTTGCCTCCACTGGACTCTCTGCAATTTGTCCACATCCTTTTTGTAGTGGGGATCCTAAAACTGAGCACATTATTCATCACTGGTGAGGCCACCCGTGGAATAGAGGTGAATAATCAATTCCATGGACCTACTACCAACACTCCTAGTAATGCAGCCCAATATGTCATTAGCCTTCGTGGCAACAAGGGCACACTGCTGGTTCATATTATTGTCTACTGTAACCACTGGGTCCTTTTCTGAAGAGCTGCTGCACAGCCTGTCAGTCCCTAGCCTGTACTAGTACATGGAATTGTTCCATCCGAAGTGCGGGACTTTGTACTTGTCCTTGAACTTCATGGAATTTCTTTTGGCTCAATCCTCCAATTTTATCTAGGTCACTCTAAATCTTAGCCTTACCCTCCAGTATATATACTACTCCCTTCAGCTTGGAGTCCTCTACAAACTTGCTGAGGGTGTTTTTTTATTTTCCAGGTTGTTGATGAAGAACTTGAAAAAAACCAGCCCCAGGACCAATTTTAGGGCACTCCACTTGATACCAGCTCTGAACTAGACATTAAACCATTGATTACTACTCTGAACCTGGTGCTTCAGCCAGTTTTCTATCCACCTTGCAATCCATTCATCCAACCTGTACTTCCTTAGCTTGCCTGCAAGAATGTTGTGGGAGATTGTATCAAAAGCCTTGCTTAAAATCAAGGTGCATCGCATCCACTGGTCTTCCCACATCCATAGAGCCAGTCACTTTGTCATGGAAGACATCAGATTGGTCAGGCATGACATGCCTCTAGTGAATCCATGCTAACTTCCTAATCACCTTTTTCTTCTCCAAGTGCTTAGAAATGGATTCCTTAAGGATCTGCTCCATGATTTATCTAGGGACTGAGGTGAGGCTGACTGATCTATAGTTCCCTGGATCCTCCTTTTCCCTTTTCTTAAATATGGACACTATTTGTCCTTTCCAGTCATCTGGGACCTCTCTTGATCATCATGAGGTTTTTAAAGATATAGCCAGTGTCTCTGCAGTTGCATCACCCATCTCCCTTAGACCCTCGGGTGCATCCCATACTACCCCATGGACTTGTACACATCCAGCTTTTCTAAATAGTCTCTAACCTGTTCTTTTTTCAGGCATGCTAGCTTCTGACTTGAACGGACAAGCTTTCTTGGGAAGTTGTGAAATATATGAATTCTTATACTATAAGTTTTCATTATGATAAAGATGGGTGCTAGACATTGTTTTTTCTATTATTATTATTATTATTACCCTGTTAGGATTTTTTTTCTAGTTTATAAAATTGAAGAATCCTGAGGATTAATTGTTAACTTAAGCCCAGAATTGTTTAAAATATTTTTGTATGCACTCTAGAGAATTCAGCAGGGGCACTGCATGATTTTTTTACAGAATACTAAAAACTATAAATAGCGCTAGCTATTTACTGGATGGTTTGTGTGCACACGCGTGTATGTAGTATGTATTTTCAACTGGGCTCTTTGAGATCATGGAAGAGGGCTGGCATGACTAATACCTGTAGTATTGTTGGGCTTTGGGGTTTTTTTCTTCTTTAGGATTGCCTTGTTGTGAGGCTTTTGTGCCATGTTTTTTCTCTCTCTTGCTCTGAATTTACTACATCTTTACTTGGGCACATTAAAAATTAGCCTGAGTCAAATAAACTAAGAACTCTTTGGGTCACTGCCTCCTATTCCTTAAGCACTCATAAATAATACTAATGATACCTAGTATTTATTATGTTGTTTATGTGCATGCACACATACAGAGCTTTCAATAACCTTTTTTTCTAAGATGCCATAGCTTAAAGGTTTCCATTAGTACTGTGGTTTCCTGTGTGCTATACAGCCAGAAAACAGTTTCTCAGTCTGAATCTAGGGAAACTAGACATGTGAATTAGAGAACAAAATATGATCCTACTTGTTTGTATAAACATAGACTGTCATAATGTAAGTTTGTTTTGGGTTTTTTTTGCAGGGGAAGGGGGTTAAATAAAAATCATTGTATTTTTTGGTTGTGTTTTTTAATTAAAATATAGCTAGCAAAATACAAAATATAGACAGAGAGAGCTAATGGAAATCCTCTTGCCCACCTAGAGTGAGAGACCAATTTCTGAAACACAATGTTGACGTCTGTCTTTTGGATCTGTTTACAGCACAGCTGCCAAAAACAATATCTCTGCAGAAGAACTCTCTACCAGCCTGAGCAGTACAGTCAATGTGCTGCCAAAACATGCAATTCAGGTCATTCGCCACGTATGGAATGAGCAGGGTAAATCTATCAGTGTGTCAGAGGAAGCTAGAAATATGGCAACAGTGAGGCAGGTAATTCACTTTAAAACTTTTGGTTAATGTGAGCAGCATCTTAAATCAATTTTAAAACCACATTGTGATTCATTTTAAGTGTACAAAAATCAGAAAGTTTTCTTTTTAATAGACCAAGGTGTGAGTACCTATGCATACCTTCCAAAATAAAAAAGGTCCCACAATTGTCTACCTTTGTAGTATTATAGCAAAAAGACCTAATGTGGGTATCCATTCTGGATCTTGTTTTCTGCTTTGTTTCCCGAAATGTCTTCATTGAGCAAAAACAGCTGGCACATTTTGCTGGCAGCAGGAATTTTATTTTTTCTGATCGTGTGCAATCCAAACTGAGAATGTAGTGAACTGATAAGGCATGCTTTGCCCTATTAAGGACTTAATCCCTGGTTTTAAAAGTGGAAGCTAGGATTGAATGCCCTTCAGTCATGTATATCTGGTATAAATAATTAGTAGCATGATCTTCTTGTTGCTGAACATGGCAGCCTAAGTATGTTTTTAATGCAACTTTTCATTGTGAATAATAATATCAATAAGCTTTCCGTTCTTAGTATTATGGTGTTTTCAAAACTGACAAACCATAATCATAGTCACTCTGTTTTCATAGTAATTGTTTAATCACTTTTAGCTTGAATAGTTGAAATTGACATCTATTGAGTTTACATTTCTCTGAAGGAATACTTTTTGTTGTTTGGGGGGGTTTTTTAATTGTAAATGTAGACATTCTTCAGTACTTGCAACTAATAAGCCAGGAAAAAAAATGTTGTCTGGACAAGTGAAATTTAATGCCTGTCTACTGACCTGTATTTAAATCCTTGTGGATTCCCAGATCCTTCCTGTGGTTTAAAATGAAATGTACATACCAGTATTACAAAATAGAAAAGTAAATGGCTAATTCAGTAATGACCTGCTGAATTTGTCTTATGCCTTTTGTTAAGCAGTAGTGTTTACACTCTACTTTAAGACTACTTACTTATGGCTATGAAGTACTCTGAAACAAAAATTTTTGGACCAGTGTTTGCATTGTTCCAATTCCCTTTATTTAAGCATCTGGCAGTAAAGAGGATTTTCTGGTTTAGAGTTTCATGAAGATGGTGACCTTGTGAAAGTTCTCTTGGATTCTCCTCCTCAGGAGTTGCACTTGCAATTTGTGGGTGTTTGGAGTTATCTTTCAAAAGACAGTCCACAGAATTTCACTTAACTATTTTTGCAAGATATTTTTTATTTGGTTTTTTTTTTTTTTTTTTTTTTTTTTTTTTTTTTTTTGCCATGCTAAAACTTACCTTGGTGTCTCATCATTGCTATTCCAGCTGTTCTTGTATAACAACTCTCCATTTGGACTTACAATGGACTGCTAATTAAGGTCAGATAATAGGGGTATGCGAAGCTTCTGTTGCTGATTCAGTTCAGAGAAGATTCAGAGGCCAAATTACTGAATTTAAATGGAATCGGGAGACCAAAATAGCCTCTGAATTGATTCTTTCAGGGGAACAGGAACTGAGCACTTCCAATCACAGTGCTCTGGGGGAGAGACATAGAAACAAAATAAGTCTCTGTTTGCAGCCTTGCTGTTCCTGCCTGAGCACCGGGAAGGCCCCCTGCTGCAGGGTACCATCCCTGCTGGTTTCATCCCGCTGTGCTTTAACACACGCACAGTCACACATGTCACAAGTTTTTTGAGGTGCAGTTTCCCAGAAACCCCTGCACCTATCTCCTTGAAACCTGGCAGGCTTTATGGCCTCAGCAGGGGCTACCACCCTGACTGTTTTAATCCAAATCTGCAAAAAAAATATGACACGGTTATAGGTATTTTGGTGATTTTTTTTTTTTCCCATTCTAGTCTATGGCTGAATCTCCCTGAATCAGCATTGAATTTTCCAAAGCCAATTCAGCCGAATTGATTCAGGACAGTGGGCCAAATCAAATTGCTGTCCTGCGACTCAGCCGAGTCCATATCTTAATTAAATATTTCCCTATTCACACAGGCCTAGCAGATAATTATAGTGTGATTCAGTAGAGTAACTAGGAGTGGGCGAGAGGGTTACCCACTGGTCATCAGGTTAGGAGGGGCACCAGGATCATGCCCCCAATCCACAAGAGTCTGTACCGCAGCAGCATACCATACCAGGAACTCCAAAACTATCCCTAGCTGCTGCTGCTGTTAAGAGCAATAGCTGGGGTGAGTAGAGCGTATGCAGCAAAGGCAGCAGCAGCAGCTCAGGTTTTGATTGCTTAGGAGTTCCTGGCATAGGTAGAGTTCTTGCCTGCTCTGCTCTTGGAATCTGTGCAACCCCCTGCCAATCCCCCACTTCTCATGCAGGGTTTGCTTCAGGTGCCATCTCTTGTTTGTTTCACCATGGGCATGATTTGAGTAGAAAGCTAAATGCTACATGTTAGAGACCTTGAGAAAATGAAGCTTATGTTTCTGTTTCTCTTAAATAGTAGTTTTTGCATACAATGTATTCACTTATAGTTGAGGTAAGTTTTTACTTAATTGAAACTTATTTGGGGAATTTTCAGTTTGATCTTTGCAAGGGGGGGGGGGGAAAAAGAGAAAAGAAAAGGAGACCTGTAGAGTTCTGTACTGAAACCAGAACGTATTGCATAACATCTCCTTTTGTCATTCTGTTATTCTTAGTGGAATATAGTGCATGCTCTACCTATTCTGTTAGACTAATGTATTGCTGCTGATAGTGTAGTGACAGTAGAATAAATTGGAAATTGTGTTTAAAATTTATTCTGGGTTTGTTTGTTTGTTTTTTTTCCCCCTTCAGCTTATAGATATTCAATGGAAATTGGGAATGGCAGTGAGCTCTGACAGCTGCAGGTCTCTTAAATACCCTTACGTTACAATGACACTAAAAGTGGCAGACTCTTCTGGCCAGATAGCAAGCAAGTCTTTTGAAATGACAATGCCACAGTTCCAGGTTTGTATTCTAGTTTCATAGATGTTGGTCTCTTAAGAATGTTTTACTTAATAGAAATTGCAGTTAGGGAAATGTGCTTTTTATTTTACTAATCTTCAAATTGGAAGAGGATGATTTGAATAAGCACTTCTCCATACTTTTCTGACTAATAATCAGTTGGCTTAAGATGTGGAACTCAATTACTACTTTTTAGGAACTCTGGCCTACAAATTACAAGCTAAAATGTGATTTATCCCAAAGTAAACCACCTCCTGACCAGTGAAGCAAAGCAGCTTGTCCAAAATCACTCAGAAAATGACTGGCAGAACTGGATGTAGAACCAAGCTCTTTGGAGTGTGAGTCAGGTGCTCTGATCATACTGCCTCCTGCTTCCACTTCATTTGCTGTTGGTTCAGCTAAGTTTCTAGTATGTAAACAAAGTGATTTAGAAGTGTAATTATAGCCCTACATATTAACTCCTAGGGGGTGTAACACATCACCTAAACAGCAAGTCCTCATGTCAGTTAATAGTGAAAACTTAACATTTGTGCTAGTTAAAGAAGAAACCCAGAAAATAAGAGTGACCACAACTTCACACATACCCCAAACAAACAGAGACACCCCATTTCTTTTATTTTTGAAGTGGTGAGGCCACTTGAAAAACTGCATTGTTGTGGAGATGTGAGGGAGGGATGTTTTAAAGCTGCTGCTACAATAAGTGAAAGTCAAGAGAAAGTTGTCTCTTCTTTCCTGTGTAATAACTTAGCAACAGCACATGTGTGGTTGATTTTTATTGTGTTCTGCATAATTAAGCAGTAACAGTCGCATTCTTTTCTTGGTTGTGTGGGTCTCTTACACAGTCTCCAGAGCACAGAGTAATCTGGCTGGGGGGGGGGGGAAAGATCAAGGAGGTTTGAAACAGATGTAATAACTTTCATTTTGTGATTGCACAATGGCTTAAAATGAAGTCTTACTCTTGCATGTTGGGGGTGGGTGTCTGCGGGGGGGGGTGAATAGGTGTGTGTGTGTTTGAGATTTGTGGGGGGAGCTGTATGTGCAGGAGGATGGCTAGGGTATAAGAGGTGGTCGGGGTCTGCATGTATGGCAGTGCGAGGGGTGGGGTGCATGTGTAAGAGTGAAACGTGGGTGCATATGTAAGGTGGGGGGGTGTAGGACTAGTGTGTGTGTACACACACACACACACACACACACACACACACACACACACACACACACACACACACACACACACAGCGTGAGCCCTGTGCTGCTGCCATACAGCCATTAGCCACATGGTGCTGGAGCAGGGCAGGAAGGTAGGGAAATGGCTAGGGATGAGATGGGGCTGGGCTGCCTGTATCCTGCTGACTGCTCCCCCTGGGTCCTACTGCCCCTGCCTCCTGTCATCTTTGACAGGCAGCCAGGAGCAGATCCAATATTTTCCAAATATTTTAGGAGCCCTACAGGCTGGATAGAATGGCCTGGCGGGTCAGACTTTGCTCACACCTGTATTAGAATATGTACATTCTCAGTATCTTCTGGAAACCATGTAATGTATCATTACATGGTTTAATTACTTTAAGAAATGGACTCTGCATACTAGATGTCCAAAGTGTTTCTACTTCTGGCTTGAAATACTTTCATGTACTGCACCCACCAAAAAGTTAGTCTTAAAGCACATTTTCCAGTTTTGAAAAACCTTTTCTTTTCCTGACAAACCTACACAAATAAAATATGAGGCCATGCAGTGTTAATAGTGACGGTAACAAAAGGCTGACTAGTACAAAACATGCTGGAAAAGAATGATTATTGCAAAGAACTGTGAGTGGTTATGAGTAAAAAAAACAAACAAAAAAAACTCAGACAAGAAGTAGTGTTAACTTGATTATTTAAACTACAGTGCATGTTCTTATGCAGCTAAAATTAACAGTAACTTTTCCTTTTCCAGAATTTTTTCAGGCAGTTCAAAGAAATGGCAGCTGTTCTTGAGACAGTTTGAGCATAATACTGTTTAAATACTTAGACTTCAACATGCTTTACTTGATCTAAATAAGCCTTTCTATTCTGCACAAGGAATAAAATGTCCATATGTAAATGAGGTATGTATTCTTATGGTCTCATCTAATAATAGTTCCTGGTACTAACTTTTAAAGAGAGAATACTCTCGAAGTTGCTTCACTTTAAGACGTTTTGGAGAAAAACTAGCAGCAACCAGCTCTTGTAGGGATGCGGTCTGTATAAAGTAAACTGTTAATTTTGGCAGAAGATCATTCTGCACAGCTAGACATGTAATGGCTCAGGTTTTTCTTACAATTCAATAGCGGAAGCTATGCGTATAACTACAATGTGGTAACACCCATGAAAATGTTAACTTCGCAGAGGAGATTACTGCTAGAAGTGTAAACCTCAGGTCTACAATTTTCTGTTTTAAAATTGTCATGATGCATTTGGCATGCACATACTAGCAATTCTGCTGTTAGCTGTGTTGAATACATAAAAATCAAATACAATAAGCATATTGTTAACTCTAAAGAACAATTTTGTCACTTTTTAATTAATCTTCCAAATGTGTTGACAGCTAGTTTGTGCTCTTTCACTAACTGTTGGAGGACATTTTGAAAATGTATCAATAAAATTATTAATATTATTTCTGCATTAATTTATATCCGATATTTGCATTACTTTTATTCTCTGAGTTGGAAAATTCAAGATTTTTTCGAAGTTTCAGGATGGGGAAATAAAAATGTTAATGTGAGCATAACCCAGAAGTGCCACTGCTAAGAGTCTACCAGACCATTTGACCAACACTTTTTTTTTCTTTTTTTGTTTTGTTTTTGTTTTTGTTTTTGTAGCAGGAATACACAGGATTATGCAACTTTCAGAGAATGGGTTTCCTGAGCAGACAGTAAGAAGATTCTGTCTAAATGGCTAATTTAATCAAGGGCAAGAATAAATTCAGATAGGGTAAAATAAATCCAGTGTTCTCTCTTTCTACAATCATACAATCAGAATAGAACTGATATGGAAGATTAGTAATATAACTAGACCTAATGTAAACCATATAAAATGCACTGCTGAATACCATGTAGTATGCTGCTGGTAGTTCTGTTGTATTGGACACCACTGGTGCAGTGCAGTGATATGCACAAGCTGAAGAATGAATGGATGAAGCTGGCTGAAGGTTAGGTTTATTGACTCCCAAGCAATGGTGATGGGTTGGGGAAACTAACTTGGGGGGAAGGTGGGGAAAACAGGAGTAAACATCTTTAGCCTTCACAGTGAGTTTTTGTAGCCATATTTTTTTTTTTTTTTTTTTTTTTTTTTTTTTTTTTGACCCAATTTGTCTAAACTACTTTTGTCAGTCCTAGGGGAGCTACTTTTAGAGATTTGAGTAATTACACCAACATGTACCTTTCAATGTAGAATCAGCTGGCAGAGTCTGTCTTCTTTTTGACTTTGCTTCCATCATCTCTGCCTTTTTTTGCATCAAGACAAGATGGCTGCAAAACACTTCATGTGGGCATGCTCTGAGCCACTCAGATTCAGAGTAGGACAAAAATGGATCTTCCTGTTTTGAGTATTATGCAGAGGTCCTAGCATTTATTCTCAGAATTGTACTGGATTGCAGATGAATCACAAGATACTAGGTTTGACATTCTGAAAGGTGGCTTGGGTTTTGTCATATAGCCAAGGAACAGACTGACTCTGCTTTTGCTGAGGTCAGTAGAGGTGCTTAAGTGCAAAGTCCTTGAGCTGAAAATAAAAGGGAACTACTTGCAGGAATCTGAATGTCTGGCCTTTGGTATATTCTTTACCTTAGTTTGTCAGAGCTTGGGTTTCTTAACTTCCTGCGCATACTATAGAGAGGGGCAGAGACGATTCACATTTTGTAGGCTAAATCTGAGATACTTAAGCTTTTGTACTCTTGAAGGTGGTTGACACAGAGTATCGATTATCTGAAAAATCTCTCATTCTATAGCGCACAACAACAAAAAGTAGTCGACCGGAATCTTTTATTTCATTTTAATTTTTGTTTTTAAGAGTTTTGGAACGTGCTTGTAAAAGTTCCTTCAGGCTTTTTTTGTATAGTTGAAATGGTTATGATGCCATTGGAACCCAACTGGAGAAGAGAAGCTTTACTTACTAATGCCTTCTCTTCCAGAAATAGTAAACTAGCAGTTCCTCTAAGGTAGAGTAAGAATCCTATTTCCAGTCCTGTTTGTTACCTCCCAGTAGGGCACGTAGGAGAAGTTGACGGTTTCTGAAGTGAAATTGTCACATTGTGGCAACCTGTAAATGTCCCAAAAATATTTCAAATGTCCCTCTCCTCCAGCATATTGAAACTGTTCTTGGAGAACTCTTCAGCTTTTCTTATTGGCATGTCTGCCTTAACAAACAGTCTCAGCAAACACCTTTTTGACTTTTAGACAAAGTTAGTCACTTAAATAAAACAATTGTGGTTTGTCTCAGTTTTTCCACATGTAGAGAGTTCTGCCTTAAGTATTAAAATAATGTAAATATTCATAATTAAACTTGTAGAAACTAGAAAAAATATATTTGGCATAGTGGAAAAAAAAAAGGCAACGTTACTATTGTGTAAGTAGAATCTGGGCTTTTACCTTGCCTCTGATATTATTTATCAACTTAATTCTTGATATTCACAATATTGAAGTTATTAAAAGTTTAGGTAATCCAGTGTGGTCTGTGTTTCTGGGGGTGGGGTTTTCTGTTGGTTTGGATATTGACTGAGTGAAAGGTTGTCTTGACACCTGAGATCATGGATGCTGCAGGAGAGGGCAAATGTAACTTTCTAACAAAACACTCTTGTGTTCAATTAGGCAGAGCTTTAGCCACAATTCTCTTCTCTGAACTAATAGGGGAAACTGAAGAATTCAAAGCTAAAATACTAGGGGGAGTACATAAGTAAGGAGCAAGTATCCTGGAAATCCTCTCTGAAAAATGAGAAAAGAGGGCATAGGAGATCTAAGTCAACAGGGTTGCTACTTCAAGACAAGCAACTGTATTTTATGATTCAAGTACTTCTAAAGAATACAATAAATTGCACAACTCTTGTTTGTTTAACGTTTGGAGAGGAAAGGAAAGGTCTTGTGCAAGAATCAAGAAGCCAGTGAACAGGAGTGGTGAAAGGAATCTGATCTGGTAGTGTAGGAGGAGAAAGGGGTTTGTTGCCAAGAAAGGGAAGAATCTCCTGTGTTCTGTGCACAAATACCAGAACTCAAAATCTTATTAGCCAAAGAGTAGGAAATACCTACAGAGGTAGGGGTTACTCCCTTATTTCCCCTTCCCAGTCTTGCACTGTAGCCTTTCCTAAATCAGTCTGTTGTCAGTTTACCCTCAAGGAGGTCCTAGTTTCATCTAGGTTTTCTCTTATGCAATAAGAGAACAGTTTCTAATCCTTTAGAGAAGGGTGTATGGTTATTTTGTTTAACTATAATTCCAGGACCCGAGGTTATCTAGAAGGGTACCTATTTGACTGCAGGCAGGGGCCTTGCTTGGGGCAAAGATAAAGAGAGTTTGGGACACAGATGAGACAACCCTAACTATTTTCCGTGATCTGCCCAGCATCTCTCTACAGGTTTGGGGGGTTCCCCCACCCTTTTATCCTCCTGCCAGGTTTCAGATTATATGGCCATGCTAGTGTCCTAATCCATTTGAATTAATTTAGGAAGTCATAAAATGTCTAAGTGCTTCCCAGAAAATAAACAAAAGCTGCTTTTAATTTATGATTTTTGCTTCTTGGATATTCAGACTCTTCCTTCTCTCTACTCCCTCACCTAAGCCATTTCATTAATCTTGGATCAATCTTGTCTTTTGAAAAAACTGATGCTATTTGTCTTCAATCCTTTATTCACTAAAACTCCCTCTAAAAACAGACATGATGTTCAATAAGACCCAACATATCGTGTGAACCCTAGACTTGTGAATTTGTGTTCCCTTTCTTGATTATCAAAATACAGTTTCTTAAGATTTTGATTCCTGCTTGTCAGAATGTTTCCCCATCATGATAAATATTTTAAAAGAAAATAATTCTTTTCATTTTTACTTTGTGTTTTTTTTTCTTTGTATAACTAGTTTATTGGGTCGGCCCATGGCTAGGGACAGGCATTCTGAAAGCTGGAGCCTGAATTCATTCAGCCTCTGCAGATTAGTCTAACCTAGGGGTGTGCAAAATGTGGCCTGTGGGCCAGATGCAGCCTGCCAGACCATAATATCAGGCCTGTGGAGCCCCTAAAAAATTTAGAAAATTAATATTTTTCTGCCCCTGGCTGCTAGTCATGCAGCCCTTGATGGCTTGCCAAAACTCAATAAGTGGCCTTCCGCCCAAAATAATTGCCCACCCCTGGAACCTGGCTAGGCTGGATCAGTTTGTAACTGCACAGACATGTGAACATATGCCTGCAGTGGCTCAGGCCAGGAGCTGGGGGCAGTGACCCTTGGCTACAGAAAAGCTGTGCTATGAGGTGGCCAGTTGGCTGAACTGGCCAGAGTGGGGTTTCATTCCCTCCTCCCTGTCCCGCTGGCAAGGACCTGAGCTTGGTCTGCTGGGTGCCCCTTCCTTGCTGCTGTAGTCATGGGCCAATGTGGCTTCTGATGCAGAGGGGCAGGGAAGGGGTTTATTCTTTCCTCCACCCCTACTGCCCCTGAGGGATTGTAGTTGGGTCTGCCTGACCTGACTACCATTGAGTGGCAGAATGGGCCCCCTCAGGTCCCCTTTGCTGGATGCCAGAGAGAGAGGGAATAACCCTGGTCTCTGCCTGACCAAAGAGCTCTTCCAGCTAGTGTTTGGCCCAGAGGTGTGGGTTGGCTGGGAGGCAGGCTTCCCAGGCCAGCTTGGAGGTAATGGTAGACCCCAAGTCTGCTGTGCCCTATGCCCTGTGGAGCACCCAGGGCTGTAGCCTAACTATCAGCTGTGGGCTGGCCATGGTGCGGCTCTGTTCTGCTCCCTTGTCTGTAGCTGCCACTGTGCCACAGGTGGGGGTGGAAGCTTTTGCCCCATACGTGGAGCTCTGGCTGCAGCCCCAAGATAGCCTTGGAAGGTGGAACATGCTCAGGTGGAAGGCTTCAGTCCCAGGGCTGCAGCGGGAGCTCCACATGCAGGGCAAGCTGCAGGGCTGAAGTTCCCTGCTGCCTTCAGGAGTGACAGGAATGGGAGGGGGTATCACCATGGCAGGCAGAGTGAAGCTGGCTTGGCTTGTCAGGGCTTTTTCCCCTTACTTCCAGCTGCAGCTCCTGCCACATCCAGCAATGGCACTTGCGGCTGGGAGAGATCCCTTCAGTCTGGTGGAAGAGCTGGCAGGCCCAGAGCCTGGTGGCCACCCACTGTGGCCTCTGAGCCAGCTCAGTTAGCAGCCCCCAGCCATGAGCCAGGTTGGGCTGGGCTGCGCCTGCTGATGGAGCTCAATGTCCCTGTTGCTGAGCCTCAGCTGCCGACCGACCATGTACTGCTTTGGCTAGAGCTGAGCAAGGCCAGTCCAGGCTGCAGGAACAGGGTCACCCCAAGCAGCTGCAGCTCCATCACAGCTGCTCCCCGGTTGAGCCAGGCTGGGGAGTGCCACACAGAGCCCCCTCATGGTAGGGGCAGCAGGAGGAGGGGAATGACTCCCCACTGGCACTGAACAGAGCCCCCCTCCCTGCCCCATGAAGGGAGGTGCGGGGAGGAGTGGAGGGAAGAGTTCCCCTCTGGGCAGCCCTGGCAGGGGAGGGAGAAGGAGGAAGAACCCCTCACCTGCCAACACTGAACAGAGTCCCCTGCCCTGCTGTGGGAGTGGGGGAAGAGTCCCCCTTCAGCAGTCAGGCAGCTTTGCAGAGTCCTCCCCCCTACCCTGGAGGGAGGAGGGGAAAAAGCCCCATCCCCAGCACAGAACATAGCCCCCTTAAGGTGAAGGTGGCAGGAAGAAAGGTTAATTCTTCCCTTTGTCACATCTGCCCTAAAGCTAGGGTCTGCCAGCCCCAGCATCTACTACTACAGCCCTCTCCCACTGCTCTCTGGCAAATAGACAGGTTCCTGCTGCACTGGGGGAGGAGAGGAAGGAGGGAAGAATTAAC
Source organism: Caiman crocodilus (assembly GCA_030014935.1). NCBI lineage: Eukaryota > Metazoa > Chordata > Crocodylia > Alligatoridae > Caiman > Caiman crocodilus. Next base: position 124,877,434 of record JAGPOW010003316.1, read on the forward strand.
CTCCTTTCTGCCCGCTTTGCCTTGATGGAGCCATACCTGCTGTTGTCTCCACCGGGGTCAGTCCCTGCTCCAGCTAGAGAGCAGGGGGGTGGGGTCAACCCTGCTGTGGAGCAGAGACCTGCCCAGCCCAGAGAGCATGTCAAATGCTGGAGGAGTCTGGTTTAACTTAAACCAGCAAGGGGTCTGGGACAGACAATGCATAAACTGGTTTGAGCCAAATCAGTTAAGTCTGATACTACATTCAACCAGGTTTATCTCAGACTGGTTTTAGCCATTTTTAGACGAGTTTATTTGCACTGAATGTCTGCTCTGTTATAGGTTTAAACCAGTTTCTGATCACTTAAACCAGTTTATGTGTAATGCCTGCTCCTAGCCCATGTGTTTTAATAAACTGCCTTCCTTTCCAAATCCACATTTATGTTGTAGCTTTTTCAGAAAAGGATGCTTTTCAATCTTTATTTAGGCTTCACAGCAAGAGGCCTGATTTTCAAATAATTGAAGAAGCCAGGAGCTCCCAATGATTCCCCTGATTTCATTGGGAGCTGCTAACTGCTTAACTTGATTTTGTTTTTGTTTAGAAGAAAAATCTCTCCATCTTGTGTGGAGAAAGGGATATGTATTCTGATTCATATGCTTTTATTTGCACGGTGTACAAAATAGACATTGGGACTATTTAAAAAGACCTTAAGATTTTCCAAGTATGATCATTTCAGCCAACATTTTTAATTATATGATAATGTTTGCAGTGAGACATTGGCAGAAATATTCCTATCTTTTATGGGAGCAGGATGGAGCCTTAATTCAGACAAAATAAAGCTTAGCTGTCTGCCTTTAATTTTGGAATAAATTGCTTTACCAGGAGGAAATAAAAAATGCAAAAGGCCTGATTGGTCTTCTTTCTTAAGATGTTTTTGAACTGGAGCAACTGTGCACTATCCTAGATGCCTAAGAAAATGTGAACCTTAGTATGAATGTCCAAACTAGGGCTTCTTGTAACTGTGAAACTGTACATTGTCAAACGGGCTTTGGCTAAGAAGTATAAGTATTGATCATGATCACCGCCTGAGCTAAGATTCTGAGGCCACTTCTAATATTACCTGTGTAAAATTGTTTGCCTTCATTCCAGGTAGCCAGGGAGTTAGTGTGGAATGAAGTACATGTTCTGTTAGTTATCTGTTAGTTACCAAGAACAGTTGGTTATTAGCTTTTGCAAGGTGGCTCTTACTTTCTCTTACGCAGATATGGGAGATTTGTTCAGGACAAGCTCCAAGCTCTTTCAACTGTACGCCCAGCAACTTCTGTTTATGAAGACGTGAGTGCCATTCTTTTCAAAACAGTCTGTTTTATGAAAAACCATAAATATGTTGCCTTTTACATCATCTTGTTATGGCAGCAGTCACCAGGTGGCACTGTTACATACAGCCCTACAACTTTAATTTTTTTCTTAGCACGTAATCAAGACTCCTTTGAAAGATTAGGGTGGTGCTATGCCATAAGCCTTTGAGTGAAGCAGCCATTTTCAGAGGAGCAAAATATGGGGTATGATCCCCAGTGCCTCACAGACCTCTGAATCTAGTAATTTTCTCCCCCTCTGAGTCTAGCAGTATAGCTGCATTGCAGCACTGTGGGTGGCCTGGTTAGCTCAGAGAAGCAGAGCTACTATGCCTGGGAGCACCTTGTGTGAATTCAGCTATACTGCTTCTGGGTCCAGAACTAGGAGCATTCTAGTTGCATTCTTGAGAACGATGCCTAGCAGTACAGAAGCTTTAGGGGCAGTGACAGTCCTTCTTCAGGGGCTCTTTGTGAACACTGACACATGACTCTAAATTTCATGACTGGCCTGGGAAATTCAGGGCAGGTAACTTTTCTTCAAAAAGGCCTTTGACTGAGCACCAGAAATGTTTTCTGCCATTATTTATCCTGCAGTCCTTTGTCAGTATATGTTGTACATATGTTCCTGGAAAATGGCATGTAACAAATTCACATAAAGGGAACCCACTTTACAATGTAACAAATAGGGATACATTCCAAGACCTCAACTGTACTGACCCCCAGACCCATTTCTACCACTTTTACAAGACAATTTTGGTACTCACCAACAGCAGATAGTATACATAAGCACAGGGTGGTGGTAAATGTTACCATAATGGGGATCGCAACTACAGAAACACTTGTTGCAGACCATGAGCAAGGAACATAGATCCACACAGGAGACTATATTTTGGTGCGCATCATTCCCACAATGCACCTCATAAAGCAGCTGTTTGTGGGCTTCCACCACACCAATCACACGAGAGTGAATTTACCTTACATAATTTTTGGTCTATAAAGGTTCATCACATAAGATCACATTCACACATACAGAACACGCATAAAGAGAGGGAAACCTGTACCCAGACTGTCTCTGAATTCTCCGTCTAGGAAACACCTGCAGAGCCCCACAATTCTGCAGGTGATCTCTAACATTGGTGTTGGTAGAAGAGACTATAATGTTTTAAGGCAGAAGAGCTTTTTGTTACTTGATTTAAAAGGTGAACCAAAATAATGCAAAAGATGCTTCTCTAGCAGCCCACATTTCCAGTCTAAATGTTACCACCACACTTAAGGGTGTAAAGTTTATAAAACAGGCAAAGGAACTAATGATGTTGGTTGCACGCTTCTACTTGGTGTAAGGCTATGTAAAATATTGTTCATTCATTTTTAAGCTAATTTGGAAGAAAAGGATGTGCATGGTCCTGCGTGAGTCCCAAGAAATCTATTTTTGTGCTCTTTCCTTGGTTTTCTCCAGGAGTATTACATCCACAGTTGCAGCCTCTAACGTGATACAGGGGAGGACCATAGATATCTCATCTAAGGATAGAAAAAACACTGTGGCATTTTTAATTTCACTGTGGTAATTTTTATCAACTGCTAATTTTATAAAAGGCTTGGATATGGTACCTTACTGGAAAATAATACATTTTGACAGTGATGTGCTATGATATTTTAACAAGGGCCATCTGAATTTTTCCCAGAATGTGAAGCCAGCTCTATAGGTAACATTTTTCAGGGAAAATTTTTTCCCTTCCAAAATAATCTTTCCATACCCAGCCCCAAATCTGTTAGTTCCTCCAGTCTATATGCTCTAATTTCTCAATCTTTCCTTTACCTTATGTGTCTCCCCTATCTGGTGATGGTTCAGCACACCAATAGTTATGACTGGCTGAATGGAGATGAGAGCTCCAGACTATCCTTTAAAGTTCCAAAATGAGATGGGATCCAGTCACTGGAAGGGAAAGTTTGGGTTTCAGTAGCTGAAGGACTCCATTCAATACAAAAGAATGCTAGTAGCTTAATCCTTCCTTTTTCTCCTCAACTTGTGCATCTGGAGTGGATGTGAAGGACAGGGGCATTAAATAATGTACACTTCCAAGTGCTGAAACACTGGTTACAATTACTGTGTTATGGCAGCCTGGCCAAGGGCTGAAGATTTTAACAGACAGATGGCTTAGCATTTTGGGGGATAAGCTTTCAAAAAAGAGAAAAAAAAAATCAAGGGCTGTTCTCATGGCCTTCAAGCCTCTTCTTCAGAAACAGATCCTATCTGCTTCGTGCTTTCAGGAAGTAATTGGTTTATGCTTTCATGGGGTCTTTCGTAAGAAGCTTTTAAATAGGAGCTATTATTTTTCTTCACTTGGCTTCAGGCCTGCTCTACTGACAAAGGACTGCAGGATAAATAATGGCAGAAAACATTTCTGGTGCTCAGTCAAAGGCCTTTTTGAAGAAAACAGGTAGAATATTTGAAAGAGATGACTCTTAATTAAATTATTTTATATTGATTATAAAATTATACACTGGCTATAGAATTTAAATAGGTTGGTTCCATCAAAGTATGAGATTTTCATGAGATTTCAGCTAGGGATTATTTCTTAATGGTTTATAAATGTTATTCATTCCTGTTCCCCTGTTCTGCCTTGGAATGTTTTTTTTAGGCGAATCTAATTATAATCTGCCTTTATTATCAAGCAAGATTAATGTTACTTGTGCAACCCTTGTCTGATCAGGTTCATTTCTAGCAATTTAAATGTTTATTGAATGTTTCTCAGTATTGACTGATGAAGAGCAGTTACAAGTCTTATTTAGATGTTTGGGTTCATAACTTCAATCATAACAATCATCATATGAATCTTCAGTGTGACTGATTTAATTTTTTTCTAGTAATGTTTTACACCTTAATTAAAATGCTGCCTTGTCAAAATTGTTGAAAAGCACTGGTTTTCCTCAGCAGCACAGGTCACATGTAAAGCCTTGATAATGCTCACAGTTTGTTCTAGCTACTAGAATTATCATAACTAAAGCTAGCTTATCTGTCTCTCTGAATAACATTGGAAGATGAGTAATATTCAGCAAAAAAAGCCAAGGTCTTAAATATTGCTAGAAAGTGAACTGAGGCTGAAAAAATAAATATGTGCAAAGATATAAATTATTTACAATATCGTGTAAATCAATTCTGAGTGCTGAAACGTGGTGCTTGAGGGATTTTTGCTCTTCTTCTTAGATGTGTGATAAATTCTACTTTATGGATATATCACAGAATCACCTGGGCCAAGGCAATTAAAGTTCTGCATGAAATATGGGATTATGAACCAACAACTTCCACAGAGGTGTAACTGAGCTGGTGCTGTGCTTACACCCTCTTAGTTAAGCTACTGATCTTCAGGCCAGTTAACAATTTTTTGCATTTAAAGATGATGGTTAAGCATTACTGTCTAAAGATGAATCTTGTCAGATGCTGAGTTTTCTCAGTTCCCATGTAAATTATTAGGAACTGGCTGTGCTCAGGAACATTATGCCTTATAAGACTGGATTTTCATTAAGTGACAATGAAAGATTAATGCAACAGAGATAGCTAAGGTGGTATCATGCAAGAACTAGTATTTAGAATTTAGTATTCTGAGCTGCCTTATTTATTATCAGAATACATTTTTTCATTAAACAGAAAAAGTTTTAAATCTTAAGGTCTCCAAAAAGGGATAGAAGATAACTACTTTAGGTTCAGTTATGTAGATTTATATTTGTCCTGTCACATCATTTTAGTTTAAAATCTAGTGTGATATAGACTTAACTGTACTGCCCAATTACTCAAAATGGTCAGACCTGTGTGACTAAAATTAGGTTCCTGTAACTCCATTTAACCATCTAAATAAATGGCCTTGGTACCTATATGTTGACTTCTTTGTAAGTTGTAGATAAGCAATGCCTCTGAAAAATCAGACCAATTTATTGACGTGCCTAAATGCTGATATAGCTGCAGCTCCCAAATTATAAAATTTTAGCAATAATGCTTTCTTCAAATTTTAAAATATTACTTTATCACGTGCCTTGTATTTTACACTATGATTCAGAAAGCCTTGACAATAAAAATGGGAATTAGATGCAATTTTGCCCACATTCTCATCCTGGGCTCTACCTCTCATATCTTAAATGGTTGTTTCATATAGTGTAACTTCAGTTGGGAAGATGTATATGTAAGTTGCTCTTCACTAAGGGCTGAAGACAAATTTGCAAAGCTATTTCTAAGGCTTCTTTAGCATGGGTTGAAGAGAGCCATTTTCTTTTACATCAAGGGGCGTTTGCTTCTCAGATTACTTCTGATCTTCATTGACCCAAGGAATAGAATTCTACCAGTTTCTGGTGATCTTCAATATCCCATTCAAAGAAATGGAAAATGATACCATGAAATCCTGGAGTATTCAAATAGTCTTAAATGATAGGGGGAAATGACATGAGTAGAATATAGGGTAGGGTAAAGAGTTTTTGGTGTGGAGTTTTGTTTTAGCTGTGGAGGAAAGACTAAAGTTTGATATGGGCTAAATTGGGTAACCTGATACAGAGAAAGATTTAGATGGATGAAAAGAGATGGGAAGAGAAAAAATTTAAGATTGAAAAAGATGAAGTTATGTAACTAAAGGATCAGATGTTTATGAAATGCTTAATAAAGAAATGAGATAAAATGACTAGGAGATGAAAGGATAATATGGAAAAATAGTGAATAAATGGATAAGGATATGGGTGGCTAAGGAGAAGCTTACAATGGAAAGTTGATACAACGGGATGTTACAGATACAAGCAGAGAAGAGAGGATGGGATTTGAAAACTGAAACTTTGTTAGCTGGATTAAAGTTGGAGAATCTAAATAGTTAAAAAAGATCAGAAATAATGCTAGTGGTAATACAGATTCATATATAATTATAAAGGATTTAGTAATAAACTAATTAGAGGGGTCACAACTGTCCGTGCTGAGTGATTAAAAGTGCCTCGGCACAGCAGAGTCCACAGCACAATGCAAGTATTCAGTTGCAGGGATTTCCCCTGTAAAGCAGGAAAAACCCTTGGTGCAACGATCAGTCCCCGTCAAAACTTGCATCTGCATTGTTTGCATGCATGCTTCTGATTGGCTTACCGTAAATTATTCTTCCCTGGCAGCTAACAATTGGCTCGTTAGCCGTATAAAAGTTAGGGCAAGTTTCTGCCCAAGTTGGAGAACTCCGCATGCTCATCGAAAGAGACTTCCACGTGTATCTCAGAGCGAACTTGGAGGTCTGATCAACCAATGACTCCCCGTCGCCATTTATCCTGACGTACCCTGTACCTTGCATGCTCGGACAACATTGGTGTGCCACCTGGTTTTTCCTTTGTTGCAACTCTACGGAGTGTACCTACACTATACTCCAGTTTGTAAGTAAAGTTCTTTTTGAATTCAACCGACAAGTTTTTTGTGCCTAATTCCACTCCATCGGCAGCCCCATCCGGACACTCTCGGCCCCCACATGGCGTCACGAACAGGATCAGTATCCGGGGAAGACGCAGTGGAGTTGGAATTAGTTAAGAACTGCCCCTGGAGCAACAGGAAATGCCACGTGCTGAACGCCATGGAGTTAGGCGCACACATTGCCTACCACCAAGCGGGTGGAATGGGTGGAAGACTCGTGAGTGGTTACCTCTCACTCAAAGGAGAAGGGGGAACTGTGAAGGAGTGGGAAGTACATCTTCACCCCGGTGCATTCGGATGTGTGATGGGAAGTGAACAGGTTCTGCTCAGACACCAAGAGGAAGGGGGCACTGAACACTTCGCTGGACCAAAGCCGAGCGAAGAGAGTAGTGCCCTCAGCCAGGAGTTTGCCCACTGCATGCGCTGCCTGCAGGAGAGCAAAGGGCCAGCGCTAATTAATTTAGACTTGGCGCCTGAGCTGAGAGACCCAGAGCCTTTTTTTGAGCTCTACGGAAAATTGGGAGCGGGAAGTCACGCCGCAATTAAGAGGACCGGCTTGGAACACGGGAAGAGGAAGATGTTGCGTGTAATGTTCCACATGATAACAACTGTGATGCGGGAAAAGGGAGATCTAGAAGCCCGACTGCTTGCCATTCACGCGGCTGAGTAGATAGCAACGGAAAAAGACTCCAGTCCGCCGCCATTCCAAGATGGCGATGAAACGGAGGGGAGCTGCCCCGAGAATCCAGAAGAGAAGGGTGGAGCTACTGGCGGGCAGAAGTAGCGACTCCATCCCCTGAGATGACATCGCTCCCCACGGGCCTGACTCTGGGCTACAATAAGGAGGCAATGGGAAACAGGGTGTGCCCAACTTCCCCGCTGGATGCAGTGATGACTCAGACGGCCACGCATCCTGTGGCAGCGAGAAGCCAAGTGGTTGGTGCTGCTAACACCTATCATGCCGAGACCTGGACCAAATTGCAGGAGCTATGCAAGAAGTCCAAGATGAAGCCAGAAGAAACCTTAGCTATGTGGATGGGACGCCTGGTCATGGAGTTTGGATCCGACCTAGTGAACCATGAAGAGGCGAGTTTTCTGACCAGACAAGCCTTGTGGTGCAGAGGGTATGCTACTGACATCGATGTGGTAACATGTAACCCTCACTGGCCCATTCTGCTTCCAGTGCTTGTTGCAGGTCAGGCCACCTAGAAGTCATACGCCTGGCACGGAGGTTATCCATCAAGAGTCGACGTGGAACAGATCTTGCTAGCGGTCATGGGAATTTTGTACTGCGCATGGAAACCTAGAACACACGCACTGGGACTGACAGCAGCCCAGCAGTGAGGAACATGGCCTCACTGTTACTTGCAAGATCCTGGAGCTGTTCCAATCATGCTTAATAGCATAGAAGCCTGCATCGAAACATATGGAGGAAAGACTTCCATCATTTTGCGGATCCTTTTGAACCCACTGGCCGGACAACCCGCAGGCAATCTCCTGTAGCAACTTCCATAACTGCAAGAGCTCATCAAGCCGGACATAGAAATGTCCAGTGAAGCCTCATACAAGTCTAGTTCTTTGCAACAACAACTGATGCAGAGAACGCCGGAGGAATGAGCCATGTTCGGATTCCTCCTGCATCATTTAAGGCTCACGAAAAAGCAGTTGCGAATTTTGGGAGATGAGGGTCAATGGAATCTGGCGTACAAACTGGGTTTCCAATATTCAGCCAAGTCAGATGATGGATCGTCATGTTAAAATCCAGAATATAATTATGCAATGTAGTATAGTTAATAAATTGTTTAGAAAGTTTCTCTCTCTGCAGGTCCATGATCCAGAGTGTGTGCTGAAGCCAGACTAGAGGGAGAGAGAGGATACTCCGAGAAGCCAGGACACGACGTGCAGCAGCGTTATGACACCCACCAAAGTCCTGATGATTGAACTGTTCATAACAAATATAGTTATGTGTATTTGTGTGTTCATAGGTTATTGTTTAATTCGGTCTATAGAAAGCGAACTTGTTTCATTGTCTGCACTTGTTTATACCTACCTACCGTGTGAACCCGTCGGGCAGAGCGACAATTTGACCAACTCGCATGTGCTCCAGCTTCAGCTGTGCCATCGTCAAGGGGGCATGTCTGTGCTGAGTGATTAAAAGTGCCTCGGCACAGCAGAGTCCTCAGCACAATGAAAGTATTCAGTTGCAGGGATTTCCCCTGTAAGGCGGGAAAAACACTTGGTGCAATGATCAGTCCCCGTCAAAGCTTGCATGTGCACTGTTTGCATGCATGCTTCCAATTGGCTTACCATAAATTATTCCTACCTGGTGGCTGAGAATTGGCTCATTAGCTGTATAAAAGTTAGGGCAAGTTTCTGCCCAAGTTGGAGAACTCCGCATGCTCGTCGGAAGAGACTTCCACGTGTATCTTGGAGCGAACTTGGAGGCCTGATCAACCACCAATGACTCCCCGTTGCCATTTATCCTGACGTACCCTGTACCTTGCATGCTCGGACAACATCGGTGTGCCACCCAGTTTTTCCTTTGTTGCAACTCTATGGAGCGTACCTACACTGTACTCCAGTTTGTAAGTAAAGTTCTTTTTGAATTCAACCAACAAGTATTTTGTGCCTAATTCCACTCCATCAGCGGCCCCATCCGGACACTCTCAGCTCCCACAAAAACAACCATATCTAATATCACTTTAATCCATGGAACCATATCATTTGCCCTTTGGTTCTGCCTGTGTGTCTTAGAGTGAGTGACCCATATGCCGACTGCGCGGCTTGCCAGATGCTTCTGTAGCATGGACCCAGAGCCCCTGCCACAGGGCTGTGATGTACAGTCCACTTGCTCCAGGGTGCTATGCTGCACATAGAATCTCCAGGATGCAAGCACACATGGTGCTCACTCTGGATCTGGGGACAGTTCATGGGTCTGGTTTGCCTGTGGACTGGCCCCATGCTACATGGGCTGGATGAGTTCATTTTAAAGCGAGCCAGCCAAATTAAATATTAAATCACACAGCAGGCAGCAATGGTGGCCAGAAGAGAAACCTCCGGATATTACCTCGATGCCAGACCAAGCTTGCCTTCTCCCCTCTATCTCAAGCACTTAAGGTCCCTAAAACATGTTACATATATTACGCAATCAACTGATCAATTTTGCAGTAAACCTAGACTGGCCACCTGTGCAAAGTAAGTATCACACAGTAACAATGACTTTCTAGATATAGAAAGAGCCAACCAACTATAAAGTTAATGCTTAAAAATGTGTAAAAACTGTATAGTTGGTTTTTATCTGGCTTTAATTTGAATGTGTGGCAGGGCCCTCAGACTTGTTTCACACAATTTCAGCTTCATCCATTTCTTCATCATCTGCTTTAGAGAGCCATTCTGTTCTAAAATTGCAGCTTGTTGTTAGAAGAGGCAAAATTATACCTTATTTGCAGTCCTAAATACAAAGTGCTGTTCTTTGGGAAAAACAAAAGCCCATAATGACTTGCAGTTCTGCTTTGCCAACTGTGAAGTCCGTTTTCTTCTACTGAACAACAAAAGGATATAACCTGATCTGTTATTGTTTAGAACTGAAGCCTCATCTGGCCTCAAAGTTATATTTTAATATGATTAATTTATCAGAACCACCATTTTCCATGCTTTTTTCTTTTTATTTACTATAGTAGTTCTTTGGAGCTATACTTATGTAGGTGCTATACTAACACAAAGTAAACAAGAGATTGACTGTACAGCAGGGAAAATTCTCCATAAAAAATTTCCAGGATGAAGAATTGAAGCTTATCTGGAACAGTAGTCACCACACATCCATCTGCATGATAATTAAAGGAAAATATTTTAAAATCCTGTATTGATAGTATCTCCTCCCACTTAAACATATGTATGGTACAGAAACAGGTGAATGTTGAAGTGCAGTAACAGGTTAACATGTCCCGGAATCAAACTATAATGGAAGAAGGTTTATCCAAGAAGACCTTATTAAATAAGTTGGATTTGTTTAATAAAGTAAAAAAAAAATCCAGGATAATTGAAAGTTAACATCTATAATGGTTTACATAAAAAAAACTACATTGATTAATATATTAAATTCAATACCACATCTTGAAATTCATACTTTAAAACTTATATTTAAGCAAAGTTTTATCAGAATTGTTTGTTTTTTAAACTTCAGTTTATTTACTAAGGGTCTTTTTCAGTAATGGAGTATAACTGGGGACCAAGACCAACACTACCAACTATTCAAGCCCTGCCTTCTGCCTACTATTTACCTCCTCCTGGGTTTGTTTCTCTTGAAATCAATGGAAATGCTCCCAACTGATTTCAGTGACTCTAGGCTGAACTTTTTGTGCACACACATGACAGCCTGTTCTTAGCTGCACTAAACCACTTTCTAAGGTGTTCCAGGGACTAAAGTCCTCACCTCTGCATCCAAACTCTCATTGCCCTTTGGCCACGGTAGGAGCCTGGAGACAGAACTTACTTTCTTTCACAACCTCCCAGGCTTGGTCTACACCAGTGGTTTCCAACCTTTTATTTTCATGCCCTGCTGCTGGGAGCAGAGTGCGGTGGCAGCCCAGGGGCAGGGGAGTTCTCGGCACGTGGCATGGCTCACCTTTGCTGTGCAGCACTGCTGGCATTGCCCCTGTGACCCTTACTTGGGTCATGACCCAGGGTTGGGAACTGTTGGTCTAGACTCAAGATTTCTAAGACTTCATGGTATGTTACTGGAACATGTCACGTAGCAAGTTATAATCAATCAAATGCACAGTCTAGTATAGACAAGGCAGTGTAGATTTTAACATCGTAACCTGGTTGAGTTCAAACTGGATTCCAGATTTTTACATGGCACGTATGCCATGTGCTGGATTTTTTTCACTACAATAGTTCGTATTTACTAGAATGTTCTAAAAGAACTGTTTTCTTAGCGTAGAGGATGTTCCTGCAAGTAGCATGTCAGTGCATCAAAAACTAGTGCAGGAGGTGGAAATGCATCTGTCAACAAAACAAAATATGAATTACACGATTAAAAAAGTGATCTAATCTCTTCCTGTGTACTCTAGCAATCAAAGAGGTCAGTAGATAAAAAATAAATATGCCACATCTGATACTTGCTTCCATAATACATGTATAATTCCTGGTGTTTTATGTCCCTCTCAGTGCTGAACCAAAGAGGATGTAACCTCAGTTATAGTTTGGTTCTTCACCTTCATTGGTAGATCAATGGATCCAATCTCTGTCAGGACAGAAATACTAAGCAAGCATTATGCTGTAGTCAGAATTTCACCCTCTTATCAAACACAGAAGTATCTGTGAAAATAAAATTTCATGTAGCCCCAAACAACATTGGAGGATCTTATGACATGAGTTTGACATGGGGGAATCATTGCTGTGGAGATTTACGATGTCACCTCCAGAAGTGCTTGCTATAATGGCCAAGATTGTAGTTATCTTTCCCTATCACTGACCTAACAAGAGCTTAAGGCTGTCACTATTTAATACTACATGTGTACAGAAGGAAAAGAACTAAAAAGCTCACTATTTCTCTGTTATGGACATGGGTGATGACAAATTATTAAAGAACTATCCAGGTCCTCCTAGTTAAAAAAAAAAAAAAAAAGAAAAGAGTGGTGGCAAATTAAAATTTAAAATGATTCATAGCCATAAAAACAAGCTCAGGATCCAATGTGAAAGGCTACAGAATTAAAAATAAAGCAACTATGTCTGGTTCAGAAGTCACTGGTGGTGATAGAGTCTTTTTCAACTGCTGGGTTTTGTCTTTGCAGCTCGTTCTTAGGAAGAGGCAAGAATTTCTTAGGGGGTGGCCCAGCTATGTAGTGGGGGCAAATTCAGGCAAGCTTTCCAATGTTAGACATTTTCCCTCAGGTCATTGAAAACCTTGTCTGAATTTGCCCCTCTACATAGCTGAGCCAATTAGAAGATGGCACCCTAGGAAGCCCTTGACTCTTGCATAATGTCTGGCCCATCAGGGCTACAACAGCGCCCTTACACCACCACACCTTAGGAGGAAGAGGTGAGACCAGGCATCCTGAGAGGTCAGACGAGGGATTTGTAGGGAATGGCTTGGATTCAGATGCTCCTGTCTCAGGCAGTGGGTTAGACTAGAAGAACTCTGGAGGTCCCTTCCCTTCCAGCCTTGCTTCTCTAGCATTCTATGAATGGATGAAATAGCTGCCTTGGACTAGGATTAGCCTTGGGGTGTGCGCTGAGGGTACAGGGAAAGAATGGGAGATACATGCTCCTCTGTGGGTGAACCAGGATTGGTCCCTCAACACAGGACACATACTTCTTGGGCTAGAAAAACACAGATGAGGTGACATTGGGTCTGTGCCATAGACTTTATGCTCTGTGGATGGTTGGGTGTCTCCATTTCTCTCCAAATACAGTCCCTGCATGCCACAGAAGGGAGCATGGACCTCCTTTCTGAGGTTTGGTTTTCTGAATAACACAGAACAGACACCTCATTTCAGGTGGTCTGTCCCTCTGGTTTCTTTACTACAGGTTTCCCTTGCCAACCACTGGGGATAGGTTCCTGAAAGTTCCTGTGGTTGGCAAGATGAAAGGTTTATGGGAAAAATGGCAGGTGGCAGGCTGATGCACAGCCATGGAAAACTGTGGTTACTCAAAACTATACCGTGGTAGCCAAAATGGTATGTAGAATATTAAGTGTGGATACTCTAAACCGTGGTTGGCAAAACCATGGTTGGAGAGGGAAACCTGTATTCACTCCACCCAGGAAGAGCACATACCAACTGCAGACGCTTCCTCAGCCTGATGAAGGGTATTTTATAGAATACCCTCTCACCACAGATCCCTGTTCACTGTCCTCATCTCTTGGTGGATTTGCCCTGGTGACTAGGGATGAAACGCGCGGGGCAGGGGCTGGACCCGATGGCCTCGGCTCGCAAGGTCCCTTCCAGCCCTGACGTCTGTGAAACCTATGACACGGGGGCGGGCTGGCAGAGGCATGCCCCCGCGCTGGGCGAGGCGACCTTGCGGGTGCCACTTCTCTGTGCAGTCTTTGCGGGAATCTGAGCTCTCTTCCGCGTCGGGCACAGGCAGGGACCGTGTCGCCCAGCCCCCTGAAGCAAGAGGCCGCGTCTTCACGAAAAAGCCCGGCGAGGAGCTGAGCCACCGCCCCGCGCGGAGGCCGGGCCGGGGCAGCGCGGGCGGGCCTGGAGAAGAGGCGGGCGAGGCGCCTCCTCCTCCTCCCGGGGCGGCGCGGGCCCGCGGGGACGGAGCAGGAGCAGGAGCAGTAGCCAGGAGGCTGCAGCAGCTGGAGCGGAGAGCAGCATGGAGAGGCCGGGCCCCGCCGAGCCGCTGTCGCACCCGCTGGAGCCGGAGCCGGAGCCCCCGCGGGCGGGCGCGGAAAAGCGCTTCAAGCTGTGGTACGTGGGCTGGGCGTGCCTGGACCGCCGCACCACGCTGCCCATGCTGCCCTGGCTCATGGCGGAGATCCGGCGGCGCAGCCAGCGGCCGGAGGGCGGCGGCGGCGGCGGCGGCGGCGGGGGGCTGCCGGCGCCGCGCCGCCCGGCAG
>JAGPOW010003316.1:124891851-124940725 GCA_030014935.1 Caiman crocodilus
GGGGCTGCCGGGCGGCGCGGCGCCGGCCCGCGAGGTGCTGCTGCTGCTCGGCTCGCCCACCCTGCGCTGCGTGCCCTCGGCGCAGCCCGCCAAGCCCGCCGTCTTCATCTTCGAGCACAAGGCGCAGCACATCGCCCGCTTCGTGCACAACAGCCACGACCTCACCTACTTCGCCTACCTCATCAAGGCGCAGCCCGACAACCCCGAGTCCCGCATGGCCTGCCACGTCTTCCGGGCCACCGACCCCAACCAGGCGAGTGCTGGCGAGGTGCTACCCCGCGGCCATGCACCTGCGCCTGGGAGGTGCACCTGCCCGCGGGAAATGCAGCTACCGCGGGAGATAATGCCCCCACCCAAGAAATACAGCTGCTCCAGGAGATGCTGCTCTTCAGAGCCCCTAGGTCCCCTCTCTGAGCAGCAGGACCCCAGTGCTCCCTGAAGTGCTTGGAGCCCGTATGGGCTGGGTTGGAGAGGGATGCTCCTTTCTTCAGGAAGGGGTAATGGATTAGGTAGATGCTGCCCCCCCCCCCCCCCTTCCCAGGACATCTGCTACCCTGGGAGATGCTGCACCCCCCCATGCAGTCCCTGGGGAAATGCAGCTACTCCAGGAGATGCTTTCCCCCAGGAGATGCTCCTCTTCAAAGCTCCAAGTCCCCTCTCTGAGCAGCAGGACCTTGGTCCCCTTGAAGGGCTTGGAGCCCATATGGGTTGGTTTGGAGAGGGATCCTCCTGCCTCGCGCAGGAGTCCCCCAGGAGATGCAGCTACCCTGGGAAATGCTGTTCTCTAGGAGATGCTGCTCTTCAGAGCCCCTAGGTCCCGTCCCCTCTCTGAGCAACAGGACCCAGGTGCCCCTGAAGAGCTTAGAGCCCATACCAGCTGGGCTGGAGAGGGATGTTTCTGCAGCAGGCAGGGGGCTGGATTAGGTGACCTCTGAAGGTCCCTTCCAGCCCTGCTTTTCTATAAGCCTATTCCTACTTATGTAGTAGGAGCTTTCCAGCATCCCACCTTCTCTCTCAAGTCATTGGGAAGCTTCTCCAGCTTTGCCAGCTCCTCAAAAGTGCTCTACAGGGTTGGCATAGGTCATGAGAGAAGCAGCAGGCTTGTGGGCCTTCACAGTATTATGGTACAAAGTAGCTACAAGGTGTTTCCCCTTGGGAAAAGGTGGGGGGATATGAAACTGGTTGTTCACACTCCTGGCTAATATCACCATCAGGATGGGCTGGGCACAGGCACCTGATTCAGGCACTCTGCAGTGAGGGACACAGGTTTCTACCCAGGATGTCTTGAGCATATATTGACAACACTTCATAGAAGCAGGATGTTGGCTGCTGTGGTTCCCCGGCTTTACCTGTAGCAGTTTAGGGGGTGCAAGGTCTGTGTGTCAGGGTTGGCGTTAGGCTTATAAATTGAGTTTAGCTTATGTAGCATAGGGGATGGTTTGGAGAAGGATAATAGCAGGCGAGGGGTTGGAGTAGGTGAGGTCTGGAGGTCTTCTCCAGCCCAATTTCTCTATAACAGGGCACTGAGGATTAGGAGGGGCCCTTTTTCATGAGATCTTGTGTGTCTTGACATGGAAGACACCCACTTGCATTGAGTAGCTATCCTGCCTCGAGTGAGTTTTGGGGGAGCTGGTGAGAATGGTAGGACGAGAATGGGAGTGAAGCAGGGCTGAAAGGGACCTCCAGAGGTCACCAAGTCCAATCCATTGTCTAAGGCAGGAGCAGCCATAGCCAAACTAATCCCATATGTTCCATAGGATAAAGTCTGTAAGACTTCCATCAGCTGTGACACAAAACAGACCTCAAATCCTAGCCTGCCACTGGTAAAGCTGGGGAAACACGGCAACATATGTCCTGCTTCCATTAAATGGCAATATATGCTCAAGAGGTCCCAGGTAGAGATGCCCCCCACTACACAGCACCTGATTCAGATGCCAGTGCCAAACTCACCCTGGTGGTGATCATAGCCAACAGGTTCATATCCCCCACCTCTTCCCAATGGGAAACACCTTGTAGCCACTTCAAACCATAATACTGTGAAGACCCATGAGCAACTTCAAAGGGTCTCTGGCTTTTTCATACAATCCTAGAGAAATAGGGCCGTAAAGGACTGCCAGAGATCATCTAGTCCAGCCTCCTGCCTGAGGCAGGATCATCCCTATCCAAACCATAAAAGGGCATTTATTTCTTCATGTGGACATGCTCCCCCTTTTCCCCATCTTGACCCTCTCCCTTCTCATCTGTGAGCATGCAACATCTCTGGATCACAGAATTTGCTGGTTAGGAAAACTAAGTAGGTTGAAGGTTGTTTTAAACTATCCTGAATCATGTCCTAGCTGTTGGTAACAGACTAACCTGCATCATGTGATCAGTCAGTGCTGTGCAGACCACCAGTGTTGCATAAACCATGATTTGGAAACCATGGGCTAATTCATTTTCTACAGAACCATAATTCACTTGCAGGTCATGGGAAGGACACCTGGCTGTGCCATGCGCATTCAGGAGTGTTATAAATGAAGTTACGTCTAGAAGCAAACATTGTTGAAATAAGGCCAAGAGAAAGAACTACCAGAAGGATGTATTTTTACTGGCTCTTTGTCAGGTTTTGGTTGCATCTAATGCACAGAGGACTCTTTTTCTCCTCTCTGCTGATCATGTGAGGATTGGAGACCTTGATAAATAGTGTTGATTATTAGGTTAGTGTGGTGATGGCATGAAAAATGTCTTTCAGTAAGAATAGCTGCTTTGAGTAATTTGGTTAAGTCCCCCATTAAGTTATACAGATATATAGGGAGGAATATGAGTGGTTAGACACAGTGGAGTCCAGTGAATCTACTTTGCTGGAGCATCTAAATCTAGTGAACAGAAAAGGTAGTGTGTGGTTTGTTTGTTTGTTAATTTGTTTTGATGCAAAGTTTTAGAGAGAGAAAAGCAAAAGAACAGAATGACAACTATTCTGAATGCTAACTTAGGGTTCAGCAAATTTAGTGCCAAAGAATAAAACAATAGTTAATATGGGAGGCGTTGCAGTTGTACATCATACTAATATATACTGGAGACAACAGAACTCCCATTAACTTCAGTAGATGCTGAACAGATTCACTAAAAGTATCTCCTGTTATTATGTAGGGCACCTGGGAAGTAACAGGAGACTGTTAATATCCAGTTAATTTAACTCCTATATGTGCCTTTTTATCTCTATAATTCTGATTTTGGATGTTCTTTTGTCATTTAATTCTTTGTTCACTGTATGTTCTGTAGATTCTCCCCCCTGGAAGAAAATGTACTCATGCATACAGAGTTAAATCAAAGGGTTTTTTTTTTTTTTTCATAGGTAAAGACTTTTTATCTCAGGGAGTTGGAATGGGTACTTTGGAAGGAAGTTGTATTGAAGACCAAGAACAAAACTAACATGAATAGATGCAGGGCCAGCTTTGTGATTGAAGGTGTTCAGAACATGTGCAAGCCTTTAGTTCCTTCAGAGGGGCAGATCAGGAGGAAAGCTCCGTGACGCTCCCATTCTGCTGCCTGTGAGAGAGGTTGGGCTAACAGAGTGTTGTCAGGTCTGTGCAGGTCTGAAGCAGTTGCTTGCGCTTAACTCTAGTTTTGAGTTGGCAGAATCAGGAAGGGAGTTGATCTGAAAATCTCCTGTTCCTCCTACGTTCATTTATTATACAACAGATGGCAGTCATGCAGTCTTCTAAAAGGTTGTAGGATATGCAAGGAGATTATGGATACCCACAATGTTGTATATTCTAAAAAGTTCTTTTGACTTGTTATTTCAGGGCCTCTTTACTTTCACTGTAAGCATTGGAGTTATTAATAGTGACAGGACAAGTAACTCCAGGTCAAAAAGAGTTAGTGTCAGTGTAATATTTTAAAGCAATGAAAACAAAGTATGTGGACAGTATCTTCTTGCTAAGTACTGACAACTTAGAGCTGCGTGTGGGGGGTGAGAAGAATATATTCCTGAAAACAAATGTGTTAATTGTACAACTAAAATGTCTTTTATTGATTTTTAGAGAATACTGCTTAGTACTATAGTAGATTTAGGTCAAATAAAGACAGAACTGAGAAGACAACACAGAAGCTGCTGGTTCCCAATTCAGAGTTCAGTCCCCTGGATAGAGCATTCGGTGCTTTAATACTGGAACATTTCCTAGTGAGGTTGCGGTATTTCTGTCATTGGAAGTTTTTAAGTCCAGGATAGACAAATCTTTGGCTGGATTGTCTTAGACAGAATGATCCTGCCTTGAGTAGAATACTGAACTAAATGGCTTCTTGTGGTTGCTTCCAACCCTAGTATTATTCTATGATTCTCTGACCATTCGTTTTCTAGGAGGGGCATGCATTTGCCTCTACCCTGTCATTGCACACTAAAGAACTCATGAGCATTCATCTTATACATACTTCTGCCAGATTTTTTTTCACGAGCAGCAGGACGATCTCATTTCAGAGTGCAAAATCAGACAGTGAGTTTTATCAGTTTGACCCAGTTCTCTCAGTAGATTTTATTTCTCACAAATCCCATCTCTGAAATACAAGTAATACAATTTTTTTCTTTCTTCAGTTCAATTTTTTTCCCCACAAAATACAAAATGTCAGGGCATTTTCCATACAAGATTAATGTAATATACATTCTTTTCTGTCCCAGTTGTCCGCTAATGTTGTTTACTAGTGCTGAAGTATCAAACAAGATAGAATTGCTCGATTTTCCAGGCATTTTGTTTGAATTACCCATCAGTTGTATGCAGATATAAAGGCTATGGCGAATCACTCAATTTCAGGGGCTGCAGCCTACCAGGGAGTCCACTCCTCATCTTGGAGAATGAAGGTAGATGTTGGGATTTTTACCTAGGTTCTGTCCTGGTCTCTAGTCAGGGTCTTGACCTTTGCTCTGTGGCCCTTAGAAGGGGTAAAGGCAAAAACTTGCAGGACCTTCTAATTTATGGTGCTGGGAAGAAAAAAAGTTGGTTCTCTCTTCCTTCAGAATAGCTGCAGTATTCATAACTTCCTGAAACAGCCAAATGTTTCAGTGCTGGTTATTGGTTTTTGAGCCAGAGATGTTAGTGTCACACAGCTGTCATTTAGAAATAATTTAGAATGCCCAGACTCTATCTGCAAACTTAGGACAGTGCTGTTTCCTTTTCTATTTGGCAGTTTTTTCACAACTGCAGTAGCTAGAATGTTTCCTTCTTTCTTTTTGCTTTGCTTTGCCTTGCCATTCTCTTCCATGAAGAGTTAAAATCTATAGAAATCTCTGCCTTTACCACCAGAGAAAGCCTTTCACTAGCAAGCTGAGTTTTCAAACTTGATTTCTTACTGTTTATTATAAAATCAAATATTTCTACTATATACAAATAGGCTTTACTTTACATTTATTTAATTAATTACAAGTTTTAGAGGTTTTTAGCAATCCATTTGAATGACCTATGGTCATTTATATATTCTTAAGTAGAATAGTTTAAGGCCCAACCTCCTTTTTCATACTTTAGTATGATATAGAACTTGAAGAAATGTGAAGAAGTCTGTTAACTTCTATAATACTAAATACAGTTGATGTTAATCCAATTCTAATACGATTGATATTTATTAGCAAAGATTACGAAACAGTAATGACCATGGCCATTTAGACAAGTACTTTACTAAAATGTATTATTTCTTTTTATAAATGTTACTTAACACTTCTTGAATCCTTTTATAATCCTCATAAGGAGTGATCCAAGTGAATCTCTGAGATCTTAAATGCAATCCAGACAAGTCATCTGTGAAGAAGGAAATGTTCTCCAGTATTTTCCTCTGCAAGGCCTATTTGTTGAGTGTGTAATCAGTAGCAGCACTATTCTGTTATTGCCATGAGTTAATGGGACTAGACTGGCCCAAGGCAAAGCAGAAATAATGGAGCATTTTGCCTACAAAGCGAGGGTATGATAAGAACTAGAAATTAGTAGGCAGACAGACACTGGAGCCTAAGGCAGCCTAGTTGTTCAGATCTTTGCTTTGTAATCATTATACAGGCTGTAAATCAAAAATGTTAGGTCATTTTAGATGTACGGTAATTGTTTGGTAGAATAAAAAAAGCCATTGCACTAGAACAATGGCATAGGATGGCTCACGCTGAGTAACTAAATGTCAGTACAAAGGCTTTGCTGTTATGTCGCCAGAGGAGGCCTTTACCCTAAAAGAGCATCGTGTTCTAGGACATTTCTTTATTGAAACATACAAACATTAAATTGTAAAAATATTAGGAAATGACCCATCAGTTCAGGGTGTTTTTTTGTTTTTGTTCTTTTTATAGTGCTACCTTATTTCCCTTTACCCTGCCCCCCCCAGTGGAACTCCCTGCAAACAGCAATAAGCGTGGCTTGTATCACAACAAATATATGTTATTCAGTACTATGGGTCATTTCTTCCATTTATATGCATATCAGATAAGTGTGTAATTTATTGCCTACATAACAAACTCCTACTATTTGCATGTGGGTTAAATTCATGAAGTTGAAGTGCAGAGCATCTTTCAGCCCCTCGGTTCTATTCTGTAACTAATTGTTATTCTGTGGACCTGCACCAGAAAGAGTGAGGGGCAAACGAGTGTCAAAAGATTGCTTTTAGAGGTCTTGAAAATTGCAGGTGCTAGTGAATTTTGCAGTTTCTGTCTCCCCTCACTTTCAAAGCTTCTAATAGCAGCCCCAAAACTGACTATTGGAAGCCTTGAAATAAAAAGAGCTAATCAGTCCCCAGGCTGCTTGTGCCACAATACTGATAGGTGTAAGCAGTGCTTCTTAACTACACAGTGCTGTCACTACTATGACCTTAGCAACCCTAAAGCTCACTACCATTTTCAAAGCTTAAGGGATGCTGTTAGAAGCATAGAAAAAATATTTTATTCATTTGATTTCCAGGCTGTTGTTCTTTCCAGAAAAGCTCCAGGTGGCATATAGAGAAGGACCTACTTGGTTTAGGATCACAAAGACCACACTACTGATAGTGTTGTGCACTTAATGAGTGCTGCTGCATATTTAGTCTGGATAAGAACATGCTCTGGGAAAGTGCATGGGGTATTTTTGGTTCCCTAGTCCTGATGTCAGGCACTTCATTTTTACTTGAGATAGAAGTATATGCAGTTAATATTCACCCATGTACATGTGCTAACATTCAACTGTTGTTGTGGTTCAGTGGTAGAATTGTTGTCTGCCATATGGGAGACTCAGGTCTGATTTCTGGACACATGTATAACTACAGTCATCAAGGCACTGAACATCCGGACTTGGACTGGCCTTTGGATACTGTCTTAATGGTCTAAAGCGGGCACATGGAAGGTCTACGCAGCCTCTGCTCCTCCATACTCCTGCCTAGGGACATGGGTTGAAGGTTCTGTGGTGACCTCTCACACATACACCGTGATCTGGAAGCACTGATGGTTGCCTACTAGTAGGGTTAACATTTTGTAAAGTGGAACTAGTTTTTTTTATACATGTAAGTACAACAAACCGTGATAAACAGGTTGGTTATTGGCTTTGAAGGGCTCTGAATGAAGTAAGAAGTACAGTAAGATATTAATAGTTCATTTATTGGGTATACTGCTAAAACCTACATAGTGCAGTTGGGGCTGGGGATAAGATTGGTCTTCTGGGAGCAAGATGGGGTCTCTGAATTCTGTCAGTGAAGATGAAAGCAAGTGTAAAGGACACCAGGAAGGATTATGCTGTGTGTGAGAGTCAGGATTTGCAAAGAGAAGCTGAAGAACCATTATTCCAAACGAAACCTTGGACACCAGAACCTTATGACAGAATGTAGAACTGTTCACTGAGACAGCACTTTTATCTCCAATCCATCAGAAATAGAACAGGCTGTGTTGAACTAGAGCCAGAGGCTCTGCTGTAGAGTGGAGAGAGTTTGGCAGCAACGATTTTTATTCTCTTCACTTGAAAATAAATTTGGATTAATGTTTTCAAAACCGAAACCCAACTGTAGGCTCTGGAGGCAATGTTTAGGCACCTTGCTAACTTTTAAATGAAACTCAAGCAAGTGGATAAATACAGCTTCAGTGACCTATATAACTTTTTAGATCTTCAACCTAGGAACGTTGGTTCTTGCAGCTTTTCATGGACAAAAATGGAGGAAGTAACAAACCATAGTATAAACTAATATATTTTAAGAACCTTACTTCAAGATCACCATAGCTACTTTCTGCTACTGTTACCTAGCGTGGCAGGCTGGGTGAGCGGGGCAAATCATTAAAATCAGCTCCTCTTTTAATTTTACTACCTGCCAACTTGGATTTCCCATCTTCAGTTCCCCTTTGACACAGTGGGTGGTAAGACAATACTTTCAAAAGGGAAAAAAGATAAATATGGAGCTGGGTAGGATGATTATATACTTCTTGAAGATGTTACTAATTAAGGAGGGAGTCCCCTGTGGTTCAGCGGTAGAATCCTTATCTACCACACCCAAGACCTGCGTTTGATTCCCAGACACTTATACAACTGCAACCATGGAGGCACTGAACATCTAGACTCATCCTGGTCTTGGATTCTGTCTCAGTGGCCTAAAGGGAGGATGAAAGGTCTGGGCAGCCTCCACTCCTCCAAAAGTTCCTGCCCAGACATATTCATTGAAGGTTTGTGTGGCCCTCATGCATACACCATGATCCAGGAGGATTGACAGTTGCAACCACGAGTTAATGAATTGATCATAAACTAGGACTTCTTGTAGAACAGTCATTTAGCGTCATTTTGCTGTGCTCTATATGTACCACAATCAAGTCTGTTTCCTTTTGCAGAGGCCGATCAATTTATACTGTCTTTTTTTCTTTCTATATTAAGGGACAATTCCAATTTAAAATCCTTTAACTTCCAGAGAGGTTTGGTGAAATTATACAAAAACGTTTCCTGGCATGAATAAGAGCCTGAATGTAAACATGGTAAAAATGAAGTACTAGTACATCCAGTGGTCACCAGGAGATGTGACTTTGAGGAGCAGGGTTGATTTTAATACTAGTCAACTCCAGCAGGGTGGCAGCATATTATGGTCTTTGCTGTTTGTTTTAGGCTGCCCAACTTCACTGCAAATGGGAACCTCACACTACGCCTACCCCACCCCACCTTCCATTCCTTCACCACTGTGTGGATGGCAAAGGGGTGGTTGCAGGAACCTTTTGGCTGCCACTTGGCCATCCCTGTTCCGGAGAATAGAGTAGCTGCTGCTACTTAAATTACTCTTTCCCTTTTTTCATGTTCAGTAAATATATTTTTTCTTGCTTTACCTCTGCTTTTTCTCACTTTCCTTTTGTGTAAAGTAGGTGCCCTTTGCAAAGTAAGTGCTGGCTATGAGAAGCACTTCACTGTGATTATATATCTGGGCTGCTAAACAGGTCATACTGAATTACTGCACCCATTCTAACATAGTCATCTCCTGGCATCATTTTGGCTGGGGGTGTTGGTTTTGTGTCACTTAAGATACTTATTTAGATTCAGAGAAAAGGAAAGAAGGTAATGTTGTTGTCTTATAGCAATATGGCTTTTTGCTCATCTCATCTATAACAGGTGACTTCATTTCCCTTGAGTGCCATATTTTTCTGCAACGTTTTTAGAGAGCATAAGTGATTAAAAAGATTTCTCTACCTCTAGGGGTGTCAAACATAAGGTGGGTAGAAAGCCGACTGGATCTTTGGGCTTAGAGAGTAGTAGTCAATGGCTCGAAATCTGGGTGGTGGCCAGTATGAAGTGAAGTGCCCCAGGGGTTGGTCCTGGGGCCAGTTTTGTTCAATATCTTCATCGATGACCTGGAAGATGGCAAAGAGTGCACCCTCAGCAAGATTGCAGATGTCACCAAGTTGGGCGGAGTAGTAGATACACTGGAGGGTAGGTTTGGGATTCAGAGTGACCTAGAAAAATTGGAGGATTGGGCTAAAAGGAATCTCATGAGGCTCAACAAGGACA
Organism: Caiman crocodilus; assembly: GCA_030014935.1. Taxonomy (NCBI): domain Eukaryota; kingdom Metazoa; phylum Chordata; order Crocodylia; family Alligatoridae; genus Caiman; species Caiman crocodilus. The sequence goes on from JAGPOW010003316.1 coordinate 124,901,793, forward strand.
AGTGCAAAGTCCTGCACTTCGGACTGAACAATCCCATGCACCGGTACATCCGGTACAGGCTGGGGGCTGACTGGCTGGGCAGCAGCTTTGCAGGTAGAGGACCAGGGGGTTACAGTAAAAATAAGCTGAATATAAACCAACAGTGTGCCGTAATTGCCAAGAAGGCTAATGGCATCCTGGGCTGCATGGGTAGGTGTGTTGCCAGTAGGTCAAGGGAAGTGATTATTCTTCTCTGTTTAGCACTGGTGAGGCCACATGTGGAGTACTGTGTCCAGTTTTGGGCCTCCCACTACAGAGAGGATGCAGAAAAATTGAAGAGAGTCCAGCAGAGAGTGACAAAAATGGTGAGGGGGCTAGGGAACATGACTTATGAGGAAAGACTGGGGGAACTGGGCTTATTTAGTTTAGAGAAGAGAAGACTTAATAGCAGTCTTCAAGTACCTGAAGTAGGGTTCAAAACAGGATGGAGCTAGACTGTTCTCAGTGGTGGCAGATGACAGAACAGGGAGAAACGGTCTCAAGTTGCAGCAAGGGAAGTTTAGGTTAGATAATAGGAAGAATTTTGTCCCTAAGAGGGTAGTAAAACACCAGAACAGATTACCCAGACAGGTGGTGGAAGCTCCATCCTTGGCGGTTGTCAAAACCTGGATAGACAGAGCTTTGGTTTGGATAATCTAGAGGGGGATGGTTTTACTTTGAGCAGGCGGTTGAACTAGATGACCTCCTGGGGTCCTTTCCAACCCCAGCTTTCTATGATTCTATCTCAGTCTGTATATAGATGTGAAGTCATATAGCACCATATACTAACACCTGAACTCCTGAAATAGCATTCAGCAGTATTACAAGCCTGAAATCAACAAAATAAATGATTGATTGGCTTGTTCTGGTTACAGAACTAGTTTTGAAAGATCAATACTTTCATAATTTGATGAGTAACAAATTGTATTTTGTGTAAGGCCATGTATAGACCTTCCAATTGTGTCAGGTTTTTCTCCTGCTGCCGTTGTATTGAGAGATTTCTTGGGAAGAGAACTGGCTCTTCCACAAGAAGGTAGACCGGTTCTTCGTCAGGAAGACTTTCCTCTTTACAATCTAACCTCGCCCCCTTATTGGCTGGGCGCATTGGGGGATAGAGGAAGGTGTGCATCCTCCTGAGGTGGGGACCCTTCTGGAGACAAGACCCCCTGCCTGGTGCATCTTGGTTCAACCTGGAGGAGTGCAGCTGGAGGCAGATGTGGGGATGGAGACATCCTGGAACGCTAGCATGGATTTAGCCCAGGGAGAATTCTCCCCTTGACCCATCCTGCCAGTCAACCCAGGAGGACTCCCACTTAGAGAGAAGAGTGTCCACCTGGTACGTGCCTCCAGGCCCATCAGGAAGCATGATGGGACAGGCAGTTCTGCTGTGATTGCAAGGCTACGTGGGCTTGGGCAGCTTTGCAGGCATGAGAAACTTGTTTCCCATATCCCATGATTCCTGATAGATGTCAAGGCATCCCAGGAGGTGGGAGACGGCTGTGCTGTGGTTCCCCTTCACCTCCTTTTCCGTCCATGTGCTTCCAGTTCCCCTAGGAGGCATGCAGAGGGGCAGGAGATAATGGCTACAAGGATGCCCTAGCTTGGGCAGCCTTGCAGCTGCTGCAGATTCCTGGGGAGGCTGTTCTCAAGCCTGGTTCTTGACTCCTGGTCTTTAAATACTGGAGAAATTTGAAGGGGTAGAATGGCAAAATTTTCATTAATCTATCTATGCTGTGGTTAGGGATGAAAATTGTACATAAACTATTATAAGGGAACTGAAACTGGTTCAAATCTGTAACACAACAGAAGTTCAGTGTACATAAACCGCTTTCAAAATAGCTAAAACCATAGGTGAAATTGATTTATTGAACTTCTGTCCTAAATACCCTTCCAATTCAAGTTCACTCACAGTTCCCCAACATTTTAGGATGCTTTGCACCTCGTCTGTAACCCCCCCTCAGGGTGTTTGGGCTAACTTTGGCCCATGCCATCTGCTCCAGGGAAGCAGGAAGGTGTGATCTAGCACCACCTGGCTTCTGGCCTGGGCCACTGCAGGCATGTGGCTGCATTTTTGGAATCAAAAGTGACTGTCTGTTCACTTGATTATTGGTCCAGTCTACACAGCTTAAACTAACCTGAGAAGATTGAATCATTTCAGCTTTGGAGTTTTTGACGTCTGTATTTAGTCTATTTGTTAAGTAGGACTTCGTCTTCTAGATCTGGCAATCTGGCCCTTCTCATAAGAACTAGAACCCCTTCTCCCCCCCAAAAAAAAATCCCAATGAAAAAGTCCAAGACCCATGTCAAAAGATAAATTACTAGTTTTGATAAGAGAAGTTGGCCTTCCCCTGCAATTCATGTACTGCTTTGAGGGCTTTTTAGTTGCTTTGTTTAGAGTGAGCTTTGTTTTTCTAGTCACAGAGTTACTTTGGTGAGTTATTAGATAGAAAGTAAATTTTTACTAGGTAAAACTTGATTAGAACGTGTCCTTCCCCCTCCCCCCCAGCTCCACAATTCTTGATAACATTGAGCCAGACATTTTTGAAGGCATGTTTGAAGTGAGCTTTAAAACATTTAAAAGGTTTCATGGGAAGAACTACTGTTTTTCTGTAGAGTATACCAGTGATGTTCTTCAATATAGTTCAGAACTGTGTTTTTCTATCAGAATTAGTACATATTTGTTGTGGTTTTTTTAAAATGCTGATGTTGACCGTATTTCATATACTCAGTGACGCTGATCTGGGGTTTCCTGTTATGTTCGTTTTTCTTTTTTTTTCCCCAACTAATTATCCCAGAAACTCTGGAAACAGTTCACGGTCTGTGGGCTTTGCCTTATTTCATAACTTAAAAAAAACAACCTGTAAGTGACTATTAGTTACATTATGACTTTTAAACAAAAGGAGAAATCTGATTAAGTGTAGCAGAGCTATGTATGGTAGAAAGGGATAGAGTTGTAGATGCTCCAGTATGTTTCTTTTTTAATCAGTCTACTGCTAGAGTAGAGAGGGCAACTATATGCATATAAGACCTTCTAGCCACATAAACTTTCACATGTGATTTCTGAGCAACACACTGACTTGGTCCTGCCAACTGATTTGTGCAAGCAGATCTTGATACACATGCAAAGCTCTACTGAAGTCATCAAAGCTCCTGACGAGCACAATGGCTAACCTCAGCAGTGCAGGTCCTATCACCAGAGCTTTAGCCTTGGAGGAAACATTCATTACTACTGGTATCTGGATTAGGGGAACACTGTTGTTCACCAGAAAAATGAAGCTGAAAAGTACACAGGCTTTTTAAGGGCTACAGTTTATAACTACATTAGATAACCATTTAAACAGTTACACTCAGTATCATGGTACCACTATGGTATAGTAAGCAATCAAAACAGATTACCCTATCAGTTTACTTGAGACTGCTCAGAACTGTACTTGCAAGGTAACTTTCCTAACTCTAATAGGAACCTAGTGTTCTCCACCCAGGAATAGGAACCTATTGAATAGAGGATCTGTTTATGGATTACTTTAAGTTTTGAAAAAAAAAGAAACTTTTGCTTTTTATGGAACAGCCAAAGCAAAGCTGTTTTTTTTACCTTCTGGTTCAGGTATCTGAACAAGATGATGATGGATAGTATTATTATTTTGAGAAAGAAATTTTAAATGACTGTGGGGCTTCTTAAAATGTCACACTTTGGGCTTGGTTTTGCAGCCAAAACTTCAGTAAGGGTCATTGAATTTTCCCTGCAGAAGGATTGCAGTGCTAAACCCTATGCAGTAATAAAGAGGATCCACATTTTGTGTGAGCCATCTGTACTATAAATAGAGGCAAAAGCTTGGATTCTTGTGGGTGAATTGTGCCAAAACAAATGCTGCTTTCAGTAGGGGCAGCACATTATGGTTTCATGAATGATTCATGAATACACAAACACACAGTGCATATGTTTACTATAAACATGTGTAATAAGATACTATGAAGAAACTTGCCAATTTAAAAAATGACAGAAAGAACAAGACAGAATGGTGAAAACATGGATTGTGAATTTAGGAGAACTGGGTTTACATCCTGGTTTTACGATTCCTGGTGCTCCAGTTTCTCCCACTTCACAGTGTGAAGGGGGACTAAAAATAGTGCCCACACTTTAGATGATTGTTGCAAAGTTTGCAAAATGAATTCAGGTGCTCTGATAACCTCTGGGGGAGGGTGCTGTGGAAAAGCGAAGTGTTCCAAATTAGAAGCAGCTGCTCTGTAAGATAGCTTATGAAGTGAGGCATACAAATATTTCTGTACAGATACAGCAAATATTGAGAAATATGGATTCCAGCCCAAAGAGTAAGTTTATGAGCCTGATGTTTTTTTCACTGAAAACAAATGCTTGCTTACATGTCCATTTCCAGTTCTGCATTTTATCTGTCAGTTACTATCATGATCCTTCTCACTTTTGATCTCCATTGATGATGATAGTGGGACATTGAAGTCCCTGATACTGTAATACAGAGTGCCATTACTAATTTAATGTATCTTTAAAACATTCAAACAATCAGTGTTCTTTTTGAGACAGATTACCACAAATTTCCCGCTGTGTAGAAATGCATCTAGTAAAATTTATTAATCTAAGATGCATTCATTATTTTAATGTTAAATCTGAGATCAGATGCCTCTATTCAGTAAGTCTTGTGGTTATTTATTTTTTTTAATTTTTATCCCTGAAAACTTAGCCTGGTGCCACATCGTTTCTTGGTGTTTGGGAAAATGTAGGCTCTAAATAACCAACACTTTTGATTTGAATACCCACCTTGATGTCAATAAGGGGTCAGATTTTCAGATTGTGGGTATGCCATCATTTTGAAAAAAGCAAGGCACTTTATAGTGCCTCTTGGTAGGTAATAACACTGACACCCCAAATAACTTGTTACTTCTGAGAGCATCAGCTTCTGACAACACAGTAGTGTATGGCTACTGCTTGTATCTCTGAACAAAGCAGTTGGATTATTCATGCTGAGATAACCCCCAAATCCCATCTCAATACTAAAATTATAGAAATTAACCCCGTCATACTGAAAAAAGAAATGGTAAACTTTAAACCAGGGCTGGCCAACCTGCAGCACACATGCTACAAGTGGCAGTCTCTGTGTGGCACATTCAGCCTGTGTGTGTGCCTCATGGAAGATCATGGAGGGAATGAGTAGCACAGCGGCAGATAGGGCAAGCAGCAGATGGAGCAGGGAGCACAGGGAAGGGAACAAAAAGCAGAGCAGCCAATTGGATAGGAGCAGAGGACAGAAATCAAAGCAGCATGTTGGATAAGGAAAGGGGAATTGGAAGGGCACTTGAGAAGAGTGCGGGAATAAATTGTGACATGTCAGCCAAAAACGGTTGGCCATCACTGCTGTGTAAACTATTACTTTCTTTTTCACATGGATCAAGCAGTATTTTAACAAAATTGCAATAAAATGATTTTATCAAGTTAATCCTGCTATAGTTTATATAGTCAAATTTCAAACTACATTATTTTTCCTTCTTTTTATGTGCACAGTACACTGTCAGTTGAATGAAAAGCAGATTTCCACAGTTTCTGATGTTCTTTTTATCAGTTTTAAAATCTCTACTGTAGCTTTGTAGATGTCTCAAAATACTCTGTAGGATCCCACAAATAGTTACTGTCCTCATCATGGAAATATAACACCTCAGCTTGTACACATGTACAGAGCACTATACATATTAATTTACGTCTGATGGGCATTTTTCATTGTGTTTCTGGTGTTACAAATATGTAGTAAATTTATTTTGACTACTAATTGTGATATATTGTTGGCATCTGTTCTAACACTTCTGAGGAGGTTAGATGACTAAATACGTGAATTTTCTTGCAGACTGCAATACTTAAATGTGTATTTCTTGAATTGCTTTAAATGATGGTGGTTCTTCACAAAAGGAGCTCTAAATAAAACTATGCAACATCTACTTGAACCTTCTGCCTTGGCTTACTTGTTCCCTGCTTGGCCCACTTTCCAAGAGTCCTGCCTAGAAAGCCACTCATGCAAATAAAAATCTCCTAGAAAGCAAGTCAGCAGAACCCATTTCAGGCTTTCCAACAGGATCACTGCTTACTAAAAAGTTAAGATTTTTTTGCACATTTCAGCTTTTAACATTGAAATATCCTGGCATGTCATCAGGTAGGATATAATATTACTTTTTTAGTAAAGTAATAACTTGTGCCTATTTAAAAATGTCAAAACATCTTCTATCTCCCATAGCACTCTATATAATAATAACCTTGATACTAAAGATGTGACAGATTCCTGGTTTTTGAAACCCTGCAGAGGCTAAAAGAAAATTATGTCCTGCATCTCTTGTTGGTGTGTAAATATGCTTGCTTGGTTGGCTATGTATACCAAGCACCTGTTAAAGAGAACACAGCTCAACTGAGTTCTGTCTTTGGTGATTGGACTATACCCATGTGTGGCAGAGCACTTTGTGTGCTTGCCACTTGAGAAGATCGTGGCAGGGCACCGGGGTGCCTGCCTCTTTAAGGCCCTGGAACTGGCAGCCTCCATGTGCCTGATGAGGGCAGCCATTTTTAGGCCCATATAAACACAGGCAGTTTGGCTGCTGGAGGCTAGGCAGCAACATTGCCTGGCTGGGGAGCCGCTAGGAAGAATACTTGGAGGTATGGGGGAGCTGTAAGGGGAGGGCAGGAGGGTCCTGGTCCTGGTCCTGGGCATGACCTGAAAACTGCACCCTGCCGGGAGTGGGTGATCTGGTGGGGCTCTCAGTGGTGCGGGAGCACCCAGGAAATGCCAGGCTAGTTACCTCACCTCGCTAGAAGGTGAGATGGGGCACCTTAACCCCTTGCCCCCACTGCCAGGGGGTTAACCCTGAGAATTGGAGGGCCCAGAAGGGGGACCCAGACTTAGACCGTGCAAGGGGCTAGAGGCCTGCCCAACCATGGGAGTACCCTTGACTGGCCCAGGCTGGGGCCAGGACCCAGGGAGGGGTCAGAAGGGCCAGGGGGCCCACTGTGAGGGATGCCCAGAGCTGGAGGCCTGGGGTCCCAACTGGCTTGGAGGTAGGCCAGGGCAAGTTGCCGTAGGTCCTGGAGGGACCACACCTGAGAGGGGAAGATGGGTTTTGGGGGGCAAGGTAGCCCGAATGATGGCAGAGAGGCCATCCGATTGTGTGGACTATAGACGGGTCCTAAGGGGACGATACTAAGGCCCAGGAAGGGGTCCAGTGATTTGAGAGATCGAGATGCCATCTGCAAGGCTTGGGCTGCGGTATGGGGATAGAAGGAGCTGCAGATAGTGCCCCCTGGCATCAGGGCACAAATGGGCAGCTTCCTGCTTAAGGAAGAGCTAAATGAACCAATTAAGATCAAGTTGTGGCAGGCGACGACAGGTGGGTGGTTGGCCCAAGGACAGGTGGGCGGGCCATGGAGTTCGGCCGAGGAGGCCCCCTGTCACACCATGACAAAACATAACGAAGCCACACACCTACAGGGTAAATGTAGATTGATGTAATAGTAACAAGGGATAATGGGACTGAAAATTTCAAGCCATCCTTGAATAAAGGGCTAAACTAGACAGTCTTCTGAGGTTTCTTCTAGTCCTACTTTTCTGTGATTCCATCAAAGCCGAGCAAGCCATGGAAAATGGACTCTCTGGAAGTTTGGTATGGAGAAAATTATGGTGTTTTGACAAACCAGCTTGTATTGCAGAGAATTTGGAATTCAGCAGAGTTTTGAGCACTCTCTGGCCACTGGTTTCCTGCATGTTGTTGTCAAACCTAGATATGTGATACTGAACACTTTCTGGGGGTGACTTCTATACTGCTTTGTTTCCAGTGATACAGTGACATCAGGCATTTGGGGGGTTGACCATGCCCCTTGTCTTTTTGCATTTTTGGTTTTGGAGCACCGAACAGTAGTGAATGGCCAAGGCATTCTTCAAATGATTCCTCCCTCGGAGCACGGTGAATGGGATACAGATATATCCTGTTTTATTAATTCCACAGTTTTTCTATGTACGCAGGTTGTCTGTATTATACAGATAATGTGTTCTGGAAGTGAAAATAATCAAGGCTGTAGACTTTGAGCTGTTCTACATTTTTTTTTATAAAGATGAATCCCCCTAGGAGTATGTTTATGGTCTTTTAGAGAGAAGTTTTTTTCCCTTTCAAGCAATTTTTTTTTCGAATTATTGTTTATAGGTAAAATAAGTCTTTGACTTCCTGGTTCCTGACATATCACGGGACTAGTTTAAATTTTGGTGTGGTTAAAGAGATCTTTCACAGATCCTTAACTACTTGTCTCTAAATGCACTGGATTACAAACTTGGCATATTTTCCAGTCTTGTTATTCAAGGATGTGTACTAAACTACATGACTACCATTTACTGTGCAAAATATTTTGTTAATCTCATCTTCTCTGACGCATCTGTTTTGTTCGCCTCTTGGTTTACAGTCCCAGGTTGTGTTAAAACTATGTAGTTCAGGGACTTTTACTATTGCGTGTAGTATTCAGCAAGCTCAACTGGTCAGACATCTTCTAAAAAAAAAAAAAAGATTATCAGATTTTTAAAATACATATTTTTCGCTGATACTACAAAGTCATCCACAAAAAGGAGATCTGAGGTCTTTATATGATTATGTGTTGCCAGGAACATGGCCTTTAAAGGGAAGAAAAAACCCATAGGATTTTGATAAATTATTATTTGGAAGTACTGTTCACATACTCAGGACAGAGAGCCTTGCTTGGGGTCTCTTGACATTGCTGTGTTTTATGTAATATTTAGCTCATGGTTTGCAGTTTTCTTGTGGAAACTTTTGCATTTTGGAGAAGCATGTGACCTTGAGACTGCCCAAACTACTGCCTTTTTCCCTTAGTACTGACTTTGCTTTTTATTTAAGATTTGGTAATAGCTGTTTGTTAAAGTCAGTGTTTACTTAACTGTATTTCAAAAGTTACAGAGGGGTAGTTAGCTACCTTAACTTGAAGTCAGGCAGAAGGCAGGGTAGATTTGCACCTTTATATGTAGACTGAATCAGAGATGTGTAGCATAAGTGTTTGTAAACAAGGGCTTACTTCAGATGCTGTGAAAGGAGGGGAGGAAGCAGAGCTGCTAAATAAAAAGCAGAGATAAGAATGCAAATATTAGGGAATGGGGGGAAGAAAAAAGTGCTCATAGTCAAGATGGGTAGGAGACCAAAAGAAGCAGTTAATCCACTGAGGGACATAAGGGTTATAAAAGCTAATCCAAGTAATGGGATAAGACTCCATAGTCTCAGTTTAGACCTGGAGTGGAAAAAAAAATACATCTGGCAGGTCAGATCCAACTCATCAAGCCCTATGATGCAGCCCATGGGTTTGGCCTGGCCCCATGCTCTGCATGTGGTTTGCGGATCCTGTTTTACATGCAGGCTGGATCTGATATAGTGTCCATGATGGATTATCACTGGTTCGAATCGGGACATGCCAGAGTCAGCACACAGGGCTGGTCTGGCAGGACACCGCATGTAGTGTGCACCCTGAACTGATTGCCTATGCTTTGTGCAGGATGAACCACTGGGTTGGAGGACATTAATGATGCATCTGACATGTTCAAGCTGGGGTTTGTAGGTCACAACCAAAGGGACTCTGCGTGGCAAGAAAGACTGGGCAGACTGGGTCAGACTAGACAGAAGGGCAGGCCAGTACTGTGTCCAGGCCCGGAAGTGCCCCCTTGTCACAGTTACAGAAAATAAGAAAGGTCTCTTAATACGAAAGGTCCAAAATGTGGTGGTTGCTGTGGTTTGGGTGGGGGGTGGTTTGGTTGACCTTTTGTGTGCTATATGACTGGCTAATAGGCAAGTGTTAATTTAAGTCAGTGTTATGCAAGGCAGATGACAATGGAAATTCACTTTCACTCCAAATATAGCAGTTTGTATTACATTACAAAGTGAAAGCATAAATAGTAACTCCTCTTCTATATAGTCTTCATTCCAGAGAGCAGGTACTATATAGGAAAGAGTTGTTATATTGATAAGCCCTTTTCTGCAGCGTGAGTAAGTTTGTGTTGTCAAATAGTCTACTGCAGTTGGTACATGCTGGTACAGACCCAATAATAAATGACGTTATTTACTCTACAGCTGATAAAGGACATACATTTATTTCTTTGGTACAGACTGGAAGTTCTCTTGTCTAACTGACTTGCTTTGCTCTTGCTTCCAAGAGCCCACATTGAACTGCTGTGAAAAAACACAATTAGGGCTATCTTTACTTCTAATCTTTAGAAGGTTTAATTGGATTAGTTGCCTACCCTACAACCAGCTCAGTTTAAATATGCAAACTTTTTCTTGATAGTAAAAAACAGTTTCTGATTTGATCTTCAGTGCCAAGGCTTGAGGACATATGATCAGAAGTCACTTTAGTCCTGCTTTGCTTATGTAAAAGCAGAATCAGTTTTGTTTTTAATGAATGTCAGCAATTTCTAGAATTTGTCCTCAAAGTGTTCATATTTTTTCCATTTCTTGCACTGTAGTGGAAGACTGCTCTAAAACATACTATATTCCTCATATGTACACCCCATGGATGTATGTGTTTATTTACAAAACTAGGTGAGTGTTCTGCCAATAGTTATTTGAAATATGTTCTTCAAAAGCTTTTGCATTTAAAAACACGGTGGCTTTTAAACAGTTTCTCCGTTGAAATAATGTTTAACAATTGGTTTTAGAGATTTGTCATTGTCAGCTGCACTCTAATTCACTATGGTAATTACCAGAATGCCAGTGTGTTTGTTACTTAAGATATAACCTAAGGTCCATCCAGAATTAAGGAGGCCCATATTAAAGAATTAAATTTATTCCATGCTCATATCTTCCTGTAGATTTAATTATTTGAATAGTGTTTTCCAGTAGTGACATCTTAACATTATGTATCGGCAATTTTGGGCTTTGCATAAAGATCACCATGGGATTATGTAGTACAACTACAACTAAAAATCACAAACTGGACTCTGGTCTAGTCATAGATTCTCTTCAAGTGGTCTTTTTGCTCAGCTACAGAGAATTGGAAGTAGAGGGGAAATACGTTACATTTAATTGATAAATTCATGAAAATAAGAAAGGTTATGAGGTATTAGAGAAATGGCTTTGAAAGAAGACGATCCATGCGTGAAACTGCTTTTGCAGTGGGATTTGGCTGAATGTGTTTCTCAGTCTTACTGAGACAGACACATTTGTTAGTAGTGAAGGGAGTTGTGCGGGGTGAAAAAGGCAAATGCTGCACTACCATCATGGCTATTAAAGCCACTAGTTCAATGTTAAAGTGCTTATGATGATACTGGTATTTTTGTTTTATTGTTAATGGGAGTGTAAGACAGTAAGTTAATGGGAGTGTAAGACAGGATCCATATCTTGAACCTAGTGGAACAGTGGGCTACGTGAAAATGTTCTTTTTAGTTTTTTCTTTTTTTCAGTTTGAAACCTTCAGACTATCATTTGAAGTTTATTGAAGAATGACCGTGAGACATTGATTAGAACAGCCAGGATTCTTGCAACTGAATAGCATTTCCACATGTTTATGGCCACTTGCATTGTAAAACACTAAATGAAATTTAGTGTTTTACAATCCTTAAAAGGTCAGCAGTGTAAGGGGATTTCATCCTTTAGCCAAGTCTAAACTGAGAAGACTAAGCCAGTCAAATAGAGTTCCAGAAACAGAGAACCCCTAGCCCTTTTCCTAGACCCTGCTCCTCTGACTTGTTGCCAAGCTCAGGCTGCAGATCCTCTCAGTACAACTTTGTGTGCTGTGAGATTTCAATATTCACAGCTGGCATTGCCCTGGTCCCAGAAAGGAATTATAGCCTTGGCAGGGAAAATTATCCTGTCTTCTCACCATCTAGCTGGTGCCCTTCTACCATAATGCCAAAGTAAATTCAGAAAACTAAGGCCTTGTATAGAGACATTCAGTTTCTCTTGGGAGTGTCACTGTTCTCTCAGGAGGAATCACAAGTGTACAGATGTTCAGGCTTTTTCTTCTAGAGTAAAAATGGCCACTCCAGGAGAAAATGGGAACAACAGGGTTAAATCACTACCAAGAGAATTTCTCCTGGGACACTGAATGTCTATGCATATTGACAATACAGGCTGACCACGGACAGTCTGGGTTATCCAATCAGGGCTGTTTTTTTTTTTTTTTTCTACTGTGAGAATAAACCTGGGAGAATTCTCCCACATTGTTCGCATGTATATAGGCAGCCTAAGCAGAAAATGTGGAACTCAGCATAAAAAAAATATGCAGAAAATAATTGCACAAATGTATTATGAAAAGAGCAAGGTCTTTAATTGGTCTTTGTTCTTTCATGGGTTTGTAGGAAATGAGCAATCTCTTAGGCAGTTCTAGGCTAATTAGAAACTGTCTAAATCTAACACTTTCACATGAGAGAAGCTAATTTTTCATGCAGACAACACAACCTTCACTTAACCATTTGAAATGAAATGTCTAAGCCTTGTATAAAAGTTTGAACATTATGAAGCATAAATTTCAAGGCAGCTCCTTGTATGATAGAATTGGCACTGGATGAGGGACGTGAAAGGTTACATTATTAATCATTTAACCAATCAGCTCAGTGATAACCGATTCTAGCTTACTGGTTATCGTTTAGCCTGGAGCTGGGCACAGTCTGGGATGGGGAGGGGCAGGGGGGAAAGCCTGCGATGCTCCACAGCGTGCCCTGTCTGGGCCTGGACCCATAGGCTGGGGGTTGAGCACCCCTTGTTTACCTTTTTATTAACATTGTGTTCATGGGATGGGTCTCCTGGAATAAATCTAAATGTTTATAGTTCTATAAACAGAACGTGCCTATCTAAATACCTTTTACAAAAAACATGGAGCATTTGTGCGTGTGTGTCATTTCAGTTGAAATAATTACAAATACTTTAGGATTTTTTTTCCGTTTCATCCTATAAGGTTGAATTATAAGGTGTTGAACAAATGGGTTATTGATATTTATTGAAAGAAGATGATACTTATCCAGACTTAATCTTATTAGACATTTTATTGTTGTGGTACACTAATTAATATTATTTTCATCAAGTTCATCTTCATTTAAGGACAATGAAAACATATTGAGTAATTTTGCTTGTAAACATTAACCTGCATTCCATTGAAGATTCAAGTCCATAGAGCTATTAAAACACACACATAAAGAGTACAAATACATTAAGATTAGATCTTTTATAGGAGACTTTAGATTATTTGTGTTTCGTGAATATCTGACTTAGTTATGAGTTGTGAGAATGTCTTTGAGAAATAATGAACTATGGATTATACAGCAGGTCTCACTGAACAGGTGCAATAAATGCAGCCACTTAATTGCACTTGAAAATTGTAAAAGGGCAAAGAAAGGTTAGGAAGGATGGTTTGGTGCAGTAGAACAGCAGTGCCGTTCCCAGCTTAGCCACGTACTGTGCATGTCCCTGGGCAAGTCACCCAATCTACCCTGTGCTTCAGTTCCCTATTTGTAAAATAGAAGTAAAAGTTCCTTACTTCACAGGAGTGTTTAAGTTAAACTCCATTGACATGTGTTTCAATTTATTTTATAGTACAGTTTAATAAGTCTAAAGAAATGTTAATTGTTTTGTTCAACCATGAATGCTTGCCATCCCAAACAATGAATATGATTTGTGTATACTATTGGGCCTTTCATTAGGAAATGCAGTTGCTTATATACTGTGATCTAGTATGTTTTTCATAGCCTTTGGATTTGCAGAAAATGTGACTACACAATAGGTATGTTCTATATTTTGATTATTCATAGTAATTGCATAAGCAGTGTCATGATTATCTGTGTTCAATATTCTTTCCTCTTTTCTGCAAACTGTCAAAGATGTACAGTATATAGAAAAATATGGGCAAAATGCCTTCCTACATACCATTTCCTTCCTGTTCTAAAATAGATTACACACACAGAGGCACACATATGAGCACAAATTAACAACCTTAACATTCTGTAAAGTCTAGCACTCAAAATTCAGAAACTGCCAAAATCGAATGCTGTGCATGCAGACTTTACTGAGCTCTGTTGTATATATTTTTCATGATGTTGCCTAACAACATTCACCCTTTTTTTTTTCCCTGCAGGAGCCTGGCCTTATTTAGTGTACAAAATGGATGGTGACAGCTTGCTGTGCAGTTACTCAATTTGTTTTTTTTTTCTCATTTTGCATTTCTTCCCCTAGCTGTGATTCTCTCATTCCTTGCCCATATTTCCTGTCTTTGCTGTCACCATACCACAAATTCAGTTTCTTCCTCAAGCTCACTGTCCAGCCAGTTCTCTTCTCTTTTCTCTTCTCTTCTCCTTTAATTTTCCTTCCCCATAGGTTCTCAGTCTCACCGTCCCTTGACAACTCCTCATCTAACTTCAGTGGTTTTCTCTTCACATATTAACTTCTAAACTCAGTCTTTCTGCCCAATTAGTTCAAGTTCCCCAACTCTACCTTTCTATGTAAACCCCTAGGCTCAATCTACTTTTCACCTCTTCATAAAATCTCTAGTCTCAATTTACTTTCCCCTCTTTTCCTCTGACATATCTAGCCCTTTTGCCCCCTGCATTTGAAACAGGCAGCCTTCTCTTTCACTCTGGGAGACCAGTGTGAGCCCACATCTGTTCTTGGATGAGTGCCTAGACCTAACATAGTCCACATGAACCTAGAACTGCAACTGCAGACAGAGAGTCCTGTTGAGCCTTGGCAGCAACATGCCCAATGTAAGCAGAACCCCTTTAAGAAAATCTAATGATAAAAATCTAAGTGATCACAGCTGATCATGGTTGTATTGCAGTTGTTTCAGAAATTTAACTTAGTTAAATCAGCGGAAGAAGAAAAAGGCACAAATCTTGTACAAAAGTCATGCCTTACCAGGTTACAAGTCACTATTCCAAAGCAGCTGGGTGCTTAAAATCAAGGAATTCAAGATGGGCAAAAATTGTATTTTTTCCTTAACCGCTTGGACATGACTGAACCATTTTGGCAGGCAGTTTCAAGAAAAAATTCCATCTGAGGTGCACGGGTCAGACATTTTTGGCAAAGTTTTAAGTAATTGAAAGTATAGTGTCACAGTGAGATGTGTTGGGCAACACGATCATCCTATCGTTCCTGCAACAACATGCCCATGCTTGATTTTAAACTTGTCGGTATTCCTGTTGACCTCAGTGGCTCTTACCATGCAGTGAAGTAAACTTCTCACATGATTAAAGAATAGCATGTGTGAAATATTCTTCAAAATATTGAATTGCCCCATTTTTGCATACTATGGTTGAAAAACTGTTGTTATATTTTAAACTACCTCATTTAAACAATATTAATTTTTTCATCTGTTACTTCAAAATCTGATATATACTAACTTGTTCTAGATAACATACTTTTGTCTTTCTCTTCAAAAGTGGTGAGAGTTTTACTGAAAATGTGGGAAAAGCAATGAATGAAAAAGTAATGAAGCTGAACATGTCATTGATTTAATGAAGCCTGGAATGCAGATTTGTGGAAATAAAGTTACTGTTAAACTCATGTTCAAATGAGATGGTAGTACTGAATGTTTCTGGTTTGTTGTGGATTGCAGTAAGGAAAAGTGTTTTGAAAGAAGAAAAGGAAGTGGAAAAATCCAACTCTCTTAACATTCTTCCATTAGTGGAAAATAAAATTGCCTTAATTTTGGGAACTGATACTTGTTTGAGGAAAATAAAGGCTCAGTGTCATCATCACTTTAATATCTTAAAATCCCTGTTGTCTTGCAACAGTACTGCTTAGCAGAAAGCCCAATCTTCCTTCCATAACTGATTGACAAACACAAAGCTATAAATTAGTTTTAAACTTCTGTGTGGTTGGGGGAAAAATAGGAACTGAAGGAGTTCCTTGACAGGAGATGTATGGTCCCCAAAAAGCAAGTAAAAAATATCATCTTAGAGCAAAGAAATTAGTGACTTTGTTCATTTCAGTGTAGAGGTAAAATTGAAGTTGAAATATATAGAGTGTTGAGAAGACAGAGGGACATCTTTAGACTTCTAATGTGGAGTCTGATTCTCAGAAACTATCCTCTTCCCTCAAGGGACATTGCACATCAGTCTATGTTTTGCCCAAGCCAAGATAGAGGATAAAATCCATGTGGGAAAGCAGCATTTGTTCCTCTCCAGAAATGGATCTTTAGATAAGAAAAGTCTTTGTACACCTCATAAAACAAGAAGGAATAAAACCACATAGCAAGTAAGTGAAAAGCAACACTCTAGTACTAAGCCTTGCAGTTTCCTCAAGTTTTATTTGTAAGAACTGCCATTTGGACTTAAACTAAAAGTCCATCTAACTCAGGGGTTCCCAACCTTTTTATGCTGCAGCCCGGTAAACCGTGGACTAGAAGTCACCATAGACTGGAAGTGACTGTGGACTAGCAAACTGCATACCAGCAGTGACCGGCAGACTGTGGGCCAGCAGCCAACCCTTTTTTATATTCAGTATAAAAAACAGTTGGCTGCTGGTCTGCAGTATGCTGGTCACTTTCAGTCCAAGGTTTGCTGATCTGCAGTCACTTCCAGTCTGGCAGCTGACCGGCGGCCCAGGGGTTGTTGTATATTGAAGAGACACAGGAAGTACAGATTTTGCCTAACCTTTTAGAAATGGGTATCCATGAGTGGTAACATCTACTTTTTAGAATATTAACATATTTAAGAATGATTTAAGTTTTTGAAAGGAGCTGAAAATCTTTGGAAGCAAAGACTTCTGTTTATCCCCCACAGTGGATGGTAACACTATGACCGCACAGTGCTCTTCTCATAAGGCATTGTAATTTATATTTGCAGTGATCACCCTTAGCAGGATAACACCTTATAGTTCTGCACAGTTTTCCTTTTACCCTGCTGAAACTGTCTTCTGTATTTGCTATTCATATCAGTAGGCTATCAAAACTGAGACCACTCAGTACTTGCACAAAGGCCACAAGTCAGTCAGCTTGTAGTAGGTATTTTTAATTAATATAATTTATTTGATGTCTATGCTGCTGTCCCCCAAAAGCAGGTTACAATAAAACTTAAGCCTACCTGCTAAAAGGCTGCCCAAATTAAAAATGTTTACACAGCTTCTTGAAAGGCATTCAGCCTCAGGCTCTGGCAGGCCTAAGGTAGTGGTCATGATAAGGCATGTATTGCTTACATTACATAAAAATGGAAGAGCAAGTATTGAGGAAGGACCACCTGTGTTCTTACATGCTCTTGTGGTACATACTGGAGATTGCTTTCAGCTCATTTCAGTGGGGTATAAGGCGTGCAGGGCTCAGATTATTTAGGACTATAAAAGTCAAAACCAACACCTGGAAAGCTATTGGTAGCCAATGTAGACTTTTGTGCACTGCAGTTTTGTGCTCCTGGTGACCCATCCCTGCAGCAGTAGCTTCCCTGTAGCTACTGTACTCTGTAGCTTCCAGACAGTCCTCTAAGGCAGCCCTATGTACACACTGCACAGAATGAAAGCCAGACCAAAAGAGGTCCAGGAATTCAAGTGTGCCTGGAGTTGTCAGGTGATACCATGTTCAATGACCTACCCAAAAAAAGGGAAGGCTGGAGACAAGGAGGTGATTGGCTAGGAAGTCAGCATCAAGAGACAATTATTTTGAGTAGAACCTGGACAGTCACAGACTTCAGAATGTCTTGCAGCCCTCCCTCCTCTAAGGGAGGCATTGACAATCCCTGCCAGCAGTAGCCACAATCTCTTCAGCAAAAATAATTATTTCAACCTTCACAGCAGGTAGAATGAAAAATACTTGCTCAGAGCCAAACTCTTATATCTCATTTTCTGTTGAGCAGATTGAAATTAGAAACTGGTTTAGATGTAGACTAGGGGTATCCAGTAGTGCTGTGCATAGCTTCAGTCACTGATTTGATTTGGTGGAGATTTGGCTCGATTTGGTGGTTGGATCTGTGAATCCGAATCAAAACAGGAGACCTTTAATCTCTTTGAATTGAGTTGAACCCTCTGAATTGATTCGGAGAGATTCAATGCTTCGGACATAGACACAGTTTTAAATGTTTTTTCTACATACCTCAAAGTACCAGGCGGCTCGTGAATGCTGTGATGCTGGGGCAGATGGAGCATTCCACAGGAGCACAGGGGGGTTCCCAGCACACTTGGTAACAGACCTGGAAGTGGACCAGAAACATTTCCAGTCCACTTCCATGTCTGCCTGGGGGTCCCCTCTGCATCCCCCTGGCTTGGTGACTGGTGCCTCCTGGGTCTGGGGGGGACACCTGGGGTCCTCCTGCAGCTGACTGCTGAACGGGGGGCATGAAGAGGTCCTTCCAGTACTTCCAGTCCACTTCTGGGTTCGCTGCTGAGCATGTGGTGAAATTCCCCATGCTCCTATGGGATGCTTCATCTGCTCCACCGTTGCAGCATTCACGAATCATGCCTGGTACCTCAAGGTATGTAGAAAAAACATAAAGCTGTGTCTGTGGCCAAATCGCTGAGTCTCCAAATCAGCATCGAATCTTCAGATTCGGATTTGGCCGAATCGAATCAAGACAGTGATTCGAATCAACGAATCCAAACCCACATCAAATATGGCTTGTTTTGCACACCCCTAGTTCCCTAGTTCTGATACTTAAGCTTGATGTTCAACTTATTTCTTTCACAACAATTTTGAAATAGGATGGTATGTGAAGCAATTAAGTTTATGGGTTCCTGGAGCAAGCCATATGAAATTTACAGTCAAGAAGGGATTCATATTGTTTGTCTAGTAAGTAAAATAGTTTGTTGATTTGTGTAAGGATTTGGAACATTTTGGGATCCCCTTTAATCTGAGGCATTTTCATTTGTTTCATTTCATTTCATTTGTTCAGCTAACATCAGGAAGACTTCTAAGCTAGAAAATTCCTAAGTTAAGTAAATGTAAACATGGCTTAAACAGTTTTAAGTGAAAGCAACCCAAAAGGAAGACAAATCCAACATGCAAGCTTATTCTGATAAAATCATTCCATTTCAGTTATTTATACTTAGTGTGCTTCTATATTTAGTTGTACTGCAACTAAACATCTAGCATATTGCTACAAGATGACACATAATATCATGCTGCTATTTGTTCCTGGAAAAAATAAATACTTTATAGCTATAATTAGTTGACAGTTGGGGGAAGTCTGTCTTTACAGTGAATATGAGGCTACTAAAACTCAGTGGACCGAATCTGCTGAAAAATCTGAGCTTGTAGATGAATATATACTTGTTTTGCAAGTTTAAAATGGAGAGGTCTCCCCATTTTGACTCTGCAGCTGTGTTTAAGTCATTTGCTCAGAGGCGTTTACCTATATATTTCTCATGCAAGATTAGGAAATATTAGAAAAGGGCTGTTAAAACTAACAACCTACTGTTCTGTAACACTCCTCAATGGACTTCACTGAACAAATTCAGACAGAGTTGATACATGTGTGTTAGTTACCCTGTTATAAGTCATCAAAAAAAGAAACAAGGGGGGCACTTCCCTGAACTCTTGCATCATAATCTATTAAGTAAGGACCCACTTAATTCACGATTTCACAGAAGTTGTGCAGTTGGGCATTGTCCGTGAAATCCACAAGCAAAAAAACCTAACAACAAAATGTTTGCTCCCGAAGGTGAGGGCCAGAGGGAGGGACTGCCAGCATGAAGGAGAGCAGCCAAGATAGCAGCTGTCCCTGCCCCTTGTCACTGATTGGCTGAGAGGGCTGTCTGTCATGAGGCTCCACCCCTCTCCACCAATCAGTGGTGATGGGTGGGACTGCACAACAGACAGCGCTTTCATCCAGTCAGCAGCAAGGAGCTAGGCTATATGATGGACAGCCCTCTCAATCAATCAGTGGTGAGGTGTGAGACCACCAGGCCCCCCCCCCCAGCCACTCAGAGGTGTGGGGACCCCCACAGTCTGCCCGCAAAGTCGGCTGCCTGCTGCTTTGATTGGGGGGGGATGAAAGGACTATAAATCAATCCCAGTGGCCTTTAAAATATAAGGCATTCTGGGGCTTGTGTTCCTCCATTCCAGCTACAGAACAGCAAGAAGATTGGCAGTGGCTGAGGAGTACCTCTGTGCCAGAAGAAAGAATGGGGGACGAGGAGAGTTTGTAGCCAAGTACTCAGACACCTCAACCTCTCAGCTAAAGTTACCAGTGGGATGAGGAGTGGTGTAAATGCACTCAGCCCACATGAGATTATTTCTCAGATGGTGAACAGGCAGCAGAGAGGAACTATGTCCCTATCAATCTAAGCCAGGTCTCAACACCTGACCCAGACAGGTTACATGTCCTTTTCTTTGTACAGTGCCAAAAACTTCCTGTTAGCAAGTTCAGTTACACCAGTAACGTGTCCAGGATGGCTTGCAATTTTCAGTGTTTTACAGATTTAGGAGAATCAGTTACATCAGATTGTTTCACTACTTCACTTTTATTCTATAATGCTATTCATACAAGGTGCTTGTAAAAAAACCCGGTGTCAGAGCAATGAAATGGATATTTATATTCTGCTAGTTTGTACCAGAGAGATGACTGGCTTGTATTGGTAAGAGATCTGGCTGTAGAGTGGGAGTCAGAGTCCAATATTGTGTGTCCTACTCATTCCAGTACTTTCTCTCAAATGATGTTACAAAGGTGACACTAGACAAGTACTGAACAGCAGCTACAAGGCAAGGAGCAATCTGGTTCAGTGCGTCAACTCTCAAGTGTTGAATATTCAAGAGGCGTGCTGCTGGAGATAAGGGAAACTTGAATATGTGATTCTATTCTGGAGGAAGCAATTAAGAATATAAAATAATACTTTTTAAATCATCTTCTCTCAATAAGGTGTCTACATGTCACCATATGGCAATGTTGCTATGGCGCTGTGCTTTAGTATTTCATCTTGGAAGTACTAAAGCATGGCACAGTACTTCCTCCTGCTCTGTATCCATGTGTAGCATGCACATTTCCCAGCTGTCTCACAGCAGCGCCTTATACTGGGGGAGCGCACTGCTACGGTGACTTAGCTGGCAATTATATGTAGACCTATATGATTGCTACATTGCCATAGGTCAACATGTAGACGCCCTATGTATAATAGAAGCCCCCCCATGCTTTTTATTAGTTGGAGTAAAGTATGTGTAAATGCATTTGGTTATTGGTGCAGGGTGGGAAAAATTAAGGAAGGTCCATTTTGCCATGCAGATCAGTGGAACTGGCAAAATTCAGTTGACAAATTTAAATTATATTTCTAATTACACCTGTGTAACCAGAGGCAGAAACCATTACATTTTAGTAGCCCTAAGGTTTTTGAGAACAGGAGCTTATCTGCAGAATGTTCTTTCTAATAATGAAAATGCAGAACCCAGGAGAAAAATACAGCTTGATCATTTAATCCTCAGTTCAATTAGCAGTACCACCAACTAAAACAAACATCCTAACTTAGAAAAGAGTAACATATTCAACATCAGACAAATCCATGCTGCTGCATTTACAGTCATTTTTCAGTATAGAAGTGTACTTTGAGGGTGACTAACTCTTGAAGTAAAATTATCTTATAAGATGTACGTGCCGAGGAAAGCAGGGGTAGATTTCGGAATGTGAACTAGTGCTTCATAGATGCTAGGGTCGGAAGGGACCTCAAAAGATCACCGAGTCCAGCTGCCTGTATAGGCAGGAAAGAGTGCTGGGTTCAGATGACCCCAGCTAGATGCTTATCTAACTTCCTCTTGAATTATCTAACCTCCTCTTCACGTACATGATAGTGTTTGGCATATGTCTACCTATGCCAGAACATAGCTATTCACACAGGGGAACTGAGCAAGTAGTACTAGAATATGCAACATTTGTGATACGGTATGCTCTGTCTGTAAATTATACCATAGTGCATTATTAGGAATTTAAAGGACATTTAGATTATTTGTTAGAGGAAAGTATTTGGAACAGGAACCTCTATGATACAGAAGACAATTTTGATTTAATTTTTATTGTCAGTATAATACAGAGCCAGTGAAATTCTTTATGAGCCATGCAGAGCTCTTGCAGCATAGGAGACTATGGGATGGAACATTAGGAATATAAGAACTGCGGTGCATCTACATGAGACGCTTTGAGCACAATAGACTAATTCTACTGCACATTAGTGTGGCAGGCAAAGCCTGTGCTGAGATGCAGCAGATTTAGTCTAGTGCGCATTAACATCACAAAAAGACCATTCATTTGTACTAATGTGCAATAGCACCAATTACAGTGCATTAGGTTTAGTACCTGCCATGTATTGGTACCTGCCAGGTATGGTGTGAATGCACTATAGATTTATAAAGTATGAGAGTCATTTTTTGTTTGCTTATAGTTCCTTCTTGATAATTCCTAACATTTTATTTGACTTCTTGACTGGTGCTGAACATTGAGCTGATGTTTTTAGTGAACTATCCACATTGACTCCCAGATATCTTTCCTGCATGCTAACAATTACTGTAGAGCACATCATAATGTATGTATATTTTAGGTTATTTCTGCCCAGGTGCATCACTTTGCGCTTACTAATATTGAATTTCATTTGTCATGTTACCCAGTCACTCAGTTTTATGAAATCTTTTTGTAGTTCCTCACAGTCCACCTTGGTCTTTACAGATTCACACAAGTTTAGGGCTGGAAGGGACCTCGTGAGATCATTGGGTCCAGCCTCCCCTGCTTTGGGCAGGAAAGACTGCCGGGGTCAAATAACCCCTGCAACGTGTGCATCCAGTCTCCTTTTGAAGATCTCCAGGGTAGGTGCTTGCACCACCCCCAGTGGGAGTCTATCCCAGAGTCTGGTACACAAACAGTGAAGAAGTTTTTCCTTATAGGCAGTCTGAAACCTTCTAGGAGCTTAAGACCATTGCTCCTGGTTTTCCCCAGGGGCACTTTGGTGAATAGTTGTTTGCCTAGCCCCTGATGCTCTTCCCTGATATATTTGTAAGCTGCCACCAAGTCCCCCTGAAATCTTCTCTTTTCTAGGCTGAACGGTCCCATACCACACTGAATAATTATGTGTCCTCTGCAAATGTATCCACCTCAGTATGGACCCTCCCCTTTGCCTGCAGCCCCTAATCCTACCCTTGCAAAGTAATTTATGAACATAATAACAGCACCAGTCCCAGCACAGATTCCGGGTGTACTTCATTGTTTATGTCCTTCCATTCTGAAAACTGACCATTTATACCCATTCTTGGTTTAATATCCTCAAGTCAGTTTCTGATCCACAAGTAGACCTTTCCTCTAATCCCATCAAAACCCAATTTCAATCAGCATTTGACTTGTCAGGTCCTTGTGACAAGTTGAGCAAAAATAAATTGGAACAAGCAATGGTAAAACATTATCCTTTCCCCAGTAAAAGTGAGTTTGTTTCTGTCACAGACAGAATTTTCTCCCCCAAGCTGGGGGCCTATTTCCAAAGCTTGCTCAGTCAAGTGAAAATCTGACCTGGGTAGATTTAGCTTCAGCAAAAGATGAAGAAACTGGTGTATGTGTTTGAAGTATCATATCTTTAGCCTACCCTCAACTGAAAGCCATTAAAGCCTTACTATCTGTTGCTTTAAAATACTAAAGTTAACCATTTTAGGGAAATACAATGTGTAGCTATTTTGTACAGAAAAAAACCTAGATATGCCCATGTTTTGATTGATGCCTGCAATTTTGGTAGTCATGATTTCTGAAAAATAGTCACTAATGTAAGTGAGCCTTTATTACAACATCATCTGTTTACATATATCAAGTTTATCTAAAAATATTACTGTTCTGGTCCCACATTTACTGTTTTTTTCCAAACTAGATTTTTCTGTATAATGTCTATAAGATAATGATCAAAGCTAAGCTTGTTTATATTTTAACCCTAAAGCCTTTTTTTTAAAAAAAGTTAACTGAATTATAGTGGCATCAGCATCTATAAATCAGTGCTTATTTTTTCTGAGCTGACAGGGTAATGACTATTAACATTGGAACCCCTAATTATAGTGAAGCTGAGTGTGTGTTAAAAGGATCAGGATCAGACAATTAAGGTGGAAAGCAGTTCAACTAGTTTAACATACAATGACTTTTGAGAAAAGAAGGTTAGCTAGAGATACTATAATTTGACATACAGGTTTGTAGAAGCCATTTGGAGTTACAGATTTTCTATAAGTTTATAGAAAACATTATTACTTTTACCAAGCTTTTTAAGAGGAGTAATAAGATTATATTAAATAAACACCAATTAAAAGTATATCTAAGAAAGTAAATCTTCAGCTGTATTAAATAAAAGCAAAAAGAAATTGAGCAGCTGCTTTAAAGAACTTTGTTAAGAAAAAGTAAGCTGAAGAGTTTCTTACTCAAAAGACCATCCAAAACTAAACAGAGCCTAGGCATAAAGTAAAGAGGTATGACAAATAACAAACAAGTTTTTTTCCAGGAACTAAATCAGTGATTCTCAATCAGTGTGATGGGCACCCTGGGGTACTGTAAGGTCATTTGAAGGTGGAAGTAAGAGGAGGTAAGTAAGGTGTAAAGAGATAAGCACGTAAGGGCAGTCTCAGGTTCTTCCTGCCTAGCTGCTCTGCTAACCCTCTGCAAGAGAGCCTTTTAGTAAATAAATTAGATTTTGAAATGGAGCGCTGCTCAAGTTCACAAAAATTACACAAGAGTACCTCAAGCCTAAGAGGGGTGCCTAAAAAAGGTTAAGACCTGTTCAACTAGATGGAAGACCAGGCAGTTTCTTGGACCTCATGAATAGAACTGTTAGATAAATTTACCATCAGGCCAAGACATTGGTGTTGTACTGTAGTTCTTGTCACCTTGACCATGGGATTGGTGTGGTAGGATAATAAGTCAGCAGATCACAAAGGACTTCATCATACTAAGGAGTGTGGGGTGGGGAAGGTTGTTTTTGTTTTACAAGAAAGCAATAATTTTTCAGAGAGAAATCCAGTTCTCCTTGGAGGTAGGAAAGAACCCCCCCCCAAATGTTTATGCCTTCAAACAGACTGAAATATTGTTAAACAGAAAATAAGGGTCCCCAACTCTTAAAACAAAGCCATATAGACATAAAGACTAAATAGTATCAAAGACAACAAGAGTATTTTTATCTTTACAACTGCAAATATTAAGAGAAAAACAGCATTATTAGAATCCACAAACCCAAGCAGATAAACGTAACAAAGACTAAACTCTGAGTAGTGAATTCATGTATCAAATAATTATTTAAGCAGCTAAATAAAGTAAATTTTTTTCTTTGTGGTATAAGTAGCTAAAGAACTCAAAAACCCCCTTCCCTTCTCTCTAACAAAAAGTCTTAAAATAACATTTATTTTCACTTCATTTTCTACTCAGCTGCTTAGAAAGGGTAAGGTACTTTTGGTTTCCTTATATTAGTACAACCCTAGCTCCTCCTCTTTTAGGAGTTGCCTCTCTACTGTTATTAAAGAAAGCAATGGAGAGCCTACTAGGCATGCTCTTTAGAAGTAAACTTCCTTTAAAAGGAGTTAGTCTTTCATTTCTCTTCTTTTCTTCATGTCTCAGTTGAAAGCTTATGCTATATTTCAGTCTGTAACCAGACACGGGAGACAAACTTTCCCAGGAGTAAGTTTTTACCCACCGTTTCTTTTTGGGGTGCTATATCTAAGTATATTGCTTGTGAGCCTATTAAGAATAATAATAATATTAAAGTTTGAGGAAATTTTCTCTTTTGGTAGTTGTTTTAAATGAGTAAATACTTAATATGAAATATTAAGCTTTGTTAGTAAATGAACAAAGCTGTTCTTTGGAATTGCCTTATCCTTTATTATCTACAGGTGTTAAGAGTCAAAAAGCCTCACTGTCAGTCACTGTCTTCCTACACATATACTCCTTTCTTTTTTACCTTGTAATTAAAGCTCTAAGGTCCAGTAACCAATCCCAACCTAGCCCAGCCTATACTTTGTTAATGTTAAAATATTGTTTTTAAAAATAAGCTATAGCATACGTTTGTTTTAGTTTTTTGGTGTTTCAGGCTGTTGTCTTCCCATATTACCTTAATAAAAGGTGCATGATGAAGTCTGCAAACTAGCTGACTTTTTCAGGAATATCCTTGTTGTAAATTCATCTTATAAGTGCAAGAAAGATTTTCTGTCTATCTGAATTGGGTATTTCAAATTACTAAGAAGCTTGAGAGCCTGAAACATACTCTCTTCTCTGAACTTTTGCTTTTTGCCTCTGTTTCCCATTTCTATTCAGCTTCTTTATCTGCATCTTTTTGTGATACTTTTGGTTCTTGTTTGCTCTATCTATTTTGGCAGTTGTTTCCAGGTTCTGTCTCTTCCTTTTCCTTGTTTGTCACAATGACCTTTCCTTCTGAGGAGAGTCCTGGAAGCTGCTCCCTTTACAGACTCTTCCTGCCAGCTTTCCAAAGCATCACAGACTTACTTCAAATGCTGTAGGTACAGCTTCTCCTGAACTCCAGCAGCTGTTTCACTGCAGCTGTGTGGCAGAGAGAATTCTAGATCACTGTCGCTCTTAGTAGTTCCATTTTACTCACAAATCCCAAAATGGTATGTAAGTAAATGGCATTTGCTTGGCACTGCTTCAGAATAAAGAAGTGCTGTTTCAATAAGGGAGTGAGGCATAAGAAACCCATTTCCCAATATAAAGATGCGATAAGATGAAGGATTACAATCCTGATGCTTCACAGAACACCTGTGCCTCAGTCATGAGACTGGTTATTCCTTTATAACTTTCTCTGTCTTCATTTGTTTCTCTTTATCCTGTTTATTCCTTTGCAGTTTCCTATCTTTCCTCATGCTGGTAAGTTTATAGCTTTTCTGTCTAAAGAAAGCAATAGAGTAAATAAATTATTTAGAATAGCTGTTCTAGTGTAATGTGGATGCTATTACAGACTAAATCACTTTTATTTTAGAGTTTTGTACTATTCCAGTCAGTGAGACAAGGCCTCTACATAGAATAAGCAGCCTAGGAACAATTACCCTCTGTGGATTACTTGGTTGAGTAACTTCAAAAATGCCAAAAGTGTAGGAGGGGTGTTTGTAGGAAAACAAAGGATATGTATGTGCAAGTCCACACCAATTTTAGTCTCTTCCTTTACTGGCAGATGTGTTACTTAGTTGCTGCTGCTACTTGGGTGTCTTGAGCACTGTATGCTGATGCATATAATGGAACTTGAACCTGTGATAGTAGTGAAATTTGGTTTAGGGACCTGCAAAGCTGGAAAAAAGCAGTAAAAACTACAAATGGGTTCCGGTGCTCATTACTTTGACCAGGGTGTCTGAAGACTAAGTTAGGATGCTTGTTCCTTTTTTTTCAAATAGTGCCATAAGGGCACAAAAGTGAGTGGATTTTTATTCTCCTTTTAGGTTACTCTTTCCCCTCCATCTTCTTGTCGTCTCACTTCCCTCCCCTCTCTTCCTGCCCTTTCCACCCCCCTGCCTTTTCCTTGTGTAGTTTTCAGTTTGCCTGTAGTCTGGGAGTTGGCAGAAGGGTTGGAAATAAAATACAGTTGCTTTAGCTCTCAAGTTCCTACCTCTGGTCTCACAAGGGAACTAGAGCTTGAATTAGGTTAGAAAATACACTCTTTTTTTAATAATTTAATACAGCTAAAACCTTTTAAGGCTGAGCAGTTTACTGTCATCTCAGACCCCAAAAACATGTAATTGGTGGTTTCCTTAAAGCCGGGCTTTTAAATACAGTGCATGTTTTATGTTATTGGAACTAAATGGGGAAGCCTAAGAACAATACACATCATTTCATAAAATGCATTTGTGCCCCAAGCCATGGCATCTGACAAGTTTACTACCATGATATGGGTGTGTTGCAGGCCTCTGGGGCCAGGAGGCAGCAGGGATTTCTTGTATTTTTATATCCACTTAATTAGGAATCTTAGGATTCTTTGCTAGCTAGTTAAATCTCAAGTTATCATTTTAAGTCAGTTGTGCTGGGAGAAGAAAATCTCTGAACTTTTGTTACAGTAGTTAATAAAATGTATGTAAAGTCACATCTGTCACAGCACATCTTGGAGAAAATGACATGTCATATATGTACATGCTAGCATGCTCTTCATGGTATCACATTTCATATGATGCCACTTGCAAGTGCAGTTTTGAAAGCCAGGCCAAGACTAGTTCTGCTATGACCAAAGTATCCTCTTAACACTTTAATTGCAATATTCCATAATTGGAACACAGGCTGCATTGTGATACATTCTGTACAAACACAAATGGAGATGTGATGCTTTCTTAGCCTGCAGTCTCTTCAGGAAAGCATCACCAGTGACGAGCAGAAATGATTAATAAGGGGAACAATGAAATTGCTCATTTGCTCTTTTATTTTAAAAGTACAGGTATCCATAATGCCCAATAATAGGCAAACTGACTGTAGACAGTGCAATAGAATTGGATCTCCAGAAGGGGTCTGAAGGATGAGAGGGTAATGGAACACATGACTTGGTGCAGGCAGTGTATTGTGTATATATGAAGAGCAGCTTGGAGGAATGCAAATGTGCAATATTATGATAAAGTGTCAACCAGAATAAAAAAGCTGTCCTCTTTGGCTGAACAAAAGAAGTGGGGTGTGTTGGTGGGGAATATAATAAGAGAAGACTGGAGAAGCATGAAGGACTTTGAATGTGAGAATGTGGGGTGCCTATACATGTGTATTGAGGCTGGTCTGTTGTACTGTAATTGCAGCGCATCAGAGCAGACTCAATAATTACCACACTCCAGCATCAGAATCCCTAGTGAAAACCAGTGGTGGAGGTGCTTTACTGCAGCTCATTCAAGCTTTAGTTAAAGTGCCCCACTGTCATTTTTCAGCATGGAGACCCTGATACATGTGACATTCTGGGCGCTTTAATTAAAGCGGCTCTCAGAGCATGTGTGTAAATACCTATTCTGAAATGGAGTCTGAAATTTACGTTGTAAAACACTGCCAAGGAAAAGGTATGGTCAAAGTGACAGTCAAAATGTTGGCATCTGTGTTGCAGTTGTATTGGAGAGAGTTGATGTGTCAGGGCTGTAGAGGGAGGAATTTTAGAGTAGGGAAAGATAAAGTGTAATGAGGACTGAATATATAGACTAATCAGAATGTAATGGAGAAATTGCAGCCATAATTTTGCTATGGATTTCAAAGTAAGAAATAAAGTTATTATGACTTTCATGTTAAAATGGATAATGCTTTGAGCTGTGGGAAAGTCATTTGTAAAATGATTGTATTCACAATGGAGTATTGATAGCTACATATTGGGTAGGCCTGTGATTCTCCAACAAAAAAGCTGAAATGCCAAGCTTGTATTATATTCTTTGCTTTTTAAAAATCTAGTTACTGCTTCCATTTTGCAGTGGTTTTGATGGAGATTTGTAAGCAATGTGTCTACAAACTGTTCTGGACTTGCACCATGACTTGTTTGAACTCACTCATTACATCCAAGAAGCATGGTCATAAGAATGGCCCATATGCCAGCCAAGTCATTGTACAAATGGCCTATTGCCCAGTGGTTTTAAAGCATAGCTGAATAAAAATGTTATGATCCTGCCAACTAAAATGGCAAAGGTGGTGCTGTAAGCACTTCTGAGTTTTTAAAGTAGACAAAGTCTGAGAGCCTCATGAGCAGATGTATGGAATAGCTTGCAGGTGTAATCCTTGCAGGTGCAATCCATTGTTTTAATAGCTTTCAAGTAGGGAGTCTAATATAGTTAGTCCTTCTGGAAGCTGATGTATAAGACAAAGGGATTAAGAAGTTACTCAGTTTAAAGTTAGATCTGAGGAATTGGTATAAAGAAGCCATAAACTATTTAACATATTTGGCAAAGCATTTTACTTTCATGAACTATTTTTATGAAATATTTAACCATCTATTTTACTTATAGTTCTCATTTTATTCCCTTGTGTCATCGATGGCCAACTGTCTCACAAGTGATCCTCTTACTTTTTATTAGAATCCAAATTCTTAATTATTTGGAACCTGTTGCTTTATATCAAGAGACTTGGGACTAGTGCCAGCTCATTTTGTACAATGTCTCTTTCCACCAGTAGTTCCCGTGACTGTACAGTTTAAGCCTGAGGGTAGTTGTGAAGAAAGAGTCAGTGCTCTGACTTGGAGAACATTGTGACTTACTGGAAAAGGTTGCTAGTACCACTTAGAGCACTCTTTGTCAAAAAAGAGATTTTTTGCTTGTGAATCATTGATCAGTATCACTATAAGAAGAAAGAAAATACCTTTAGATTTTTGTGGCAAAATCTTCTACACAGAAACAATGACTGAACTAGAAACTCTTTTCGGTCCTTTTTTTTTCTTTTTAAAGGCATTTGCAGTTCCATTTTGCAGCAGGGTAAATAACAACAAGCACTGAGCAATGACCTTTAATTTGCATTTAGAGTTCTTCTCATTTATGATAAATGAAATGCCATGCGGCTAGGATTGGTGTTTTTTGTTTTTTTATTTTACTTATTTATTTATTTATTTGTTAGATTCTTGTCTGGAATGGAGTGTGAGTAATACTGCACATAACGCTGCAAAGGAGGTATAGGCACAGTATGTAGTTACTTGAATGGCATCTCCATTGATTTAAAACTTGTTGCATTAATAATTCACACCAATACCCAGCTTTTCTTGCACTGGAAAATGCCTGCAGAAACTACTTATTCTGCAAATCTTCCCAGCTTATTAATGCAACTGGAACCATTAAATCCAATGGGACTGTTCACTTGAATAATGAAGAGGCAGTTCAGCAGAGAAACCTTTCTTCTTCTCTATTCAGGCTTTTATTTGGGAGATCCTATATAATATCTATACTGTATACTGTTGTAGTTAATTAGTTGTTGACCATATGGCAATGGAAGGCAAATTATGTGTTTTGACAATAATTTTCAAATGATCCCATGTTTCTGGCACTTCTTCCTATTTTCTTTCAGTTCAGGTTGGCATGCAAATACCATGTCATTGGTTTTGCTCTAACTGGTCCTGTTTTATTTAAATAGATGTAAACTGGATTCCCAGTTCAAGTGCCAGAATTGCCTTGTTAGTGATCTAACATAAAACGATTCAGGCATAGACTATCAAATTTACTTCCAGGAAGGTTGTCATCAGACTTATAGCATCAATTTTTTTTTCCATCAAAATATTCAGTTTTGCCTCAAACTAGAATCTAAAGAATAATTTTGAGGAATCTCATGGAGTATGTAAACATGACCAGTGGACATAGTCCTGCAGCCTGTATGTGGGCAGGACTATGGGACTGGCCTCCATGTATCTTTTCTTTCATAGTTTCTTAAGTCTCACTTTTTACTAAATAGTATTATGTTAATGTAATGGTGAGTTGTCTTTTTTTAAAAGTAGACCCAAAGATACCACAGCTCTTTGGCAAATGAGAAGGCACATATCCAGCAGTGTTTTCAAAGAAGCAGGGGTGCAAGTGTGGGGTATACTTAGGCACGTTTTGGATTTGGGGGTTTTTTGGTTTTTTTGCTTGCTGCTTATCCAAGCTGTTTTCTTTGTGTGGTAAGAGCAAAAAGCAAGATAGTAAGATACTGTAAACCATAGGATCAACATCCTGCTTTGATTCTGTGTGCGTGTGTTTGGTGTTTTTTTTTCTTCCCACCACCCCCTACACCCCTAAAAATTGTTTTTAAGTTTGCTCTGAGACATCTTAAGATGTTTCCAGTGCTGCAAACACAAAGTTGTCTGGTAGTGGGTAAAGTTTGCTTAGTATTATGACAAGACAAAGCACTTGTCTTTACTAGAGTCTAGTCTGTTGGGTTCTATGTTATACTTTTTTTAATAGCCTCAGAGGGATGTGATTTAATTTCCCACTGATAATAAGACTGCTGCAAATATGAAGAATTAATCTTAAGCAGTTAAAGAATTCCCCTTCCCTTCCCCCTTGGGAAACTGTTATCCTTTCCTGAAAAGTATGAGTCTCGTTACCACCTTTCTTGCTCCCATCTTAGGTTTTTTCCAAAATGTTTTTTTGGCTCACAGTTTTTTCAGTAATCTGTCAGATGACCCAGTCACCTCTTGAAAACATCTCCAATATAAATCCATCTAATGTTTCAGTTAGTCTTGCTGCTACAAACTCCCCTTTCCACAGTTTGTAATAATTTACACCATCACTTTGAGTTTGGTCACTTGTGAAAATGCTGCTTGCAACACAAGTAGCCTATGTATGGTCTAGATTCTGTTGAATGCTGTCACATCCTTTCTTGAAGTGTCTCTCTGGGCCATATACTTTTCAGTACACTAATAATTGAGTGCTGAGAGCCAGTTAGCCTAAACTACGTTACTTTACAACTAATGAAATAGCAGGTGGGGGACAACATGCATCCAAACACTTGGGGAAGTTAAGGGGAGGTCATTTCACATTAAAAATGGCCACCCAATCTAACTTAGTTTGCAGACTCTACACTTGGATCCCTAGTTAGGAGGATCCACTAGATGCTAAAACAAGGTATTGACCTTCTGTGTGTACCCCATATGTATGAAGTTGAGGGGTGAGGCCATCCCCTAGGCAGTTCAACTGATGTAGACTGGAAGTCTTGGACTGTAAATGGTGATGGGTGATGAATCTCTTTTCCCTTTTTCTTATTTCGTCTCTCCCAATTCAGTGTTCCTGGCTCTTTGTCTGTCTCCTGATGGACTAGAGTCAGTGTTTAAAATATGAATTGGTTTCAACTGGGTTTTTTTATTAGCCTTTTGAGCTACAAAAAGAGGGGTGTTGAAGACCTCAGTTTTGGGGAGTCTACTGTTTTTGTTGCTTGTCACTTACTATAAGCCTTTCTGGAGAGGGTAGGATATACATTCAAGTAGTAGTACATTCAATGTGTTTATATGCAAAGCATGTCACTGTTCAAAAGCAGAAGAGCACTGAACCTTTCACTTGATTTCAATGGTTTAAATGAACTTTGCTGAAATTCTGAATACTTACTTGCAAATAAACAGGGTTTTTGGGTTTTTTTTACTGGACTTTTTTTGACTTAGTTAAAATTGTTAACAACTTAAACTAAGAAGTCTTAACCCAGTAACGCTATAACAGCCAAAATGGCTAACTTTTTTAGTACTTCTCCAAGAATTTTCACTATTACAGGTTATAAATTATCAAAGGTATATGCTTCACACTTGTACTTTGTTTTAGTGTCTATATTTTGACAAATTACCTAGATGTGGTATATCCCTTGTTACTGCTGTTGTAATAGCTTGATACTGCATCTAAGTTCAGGCTTCTTCCTATTTGGGCAGACACTTGTGTGGGGTGTTGAAAGCCTGGAAGGAGAGAGTCTCTGCCCTGAAGCCTAAATATTTTTAAATATAAAATGGGAAGCTGATATGAAAGGAGGCAGAGTAACTTGCCCAAGGTTACCTGAAAGAACAGTGGCAAACTTGGGTGTCATACATATAAACAGATGACCGGTAGTCAGTAAGTTTTCACTTTAGGAATGCATGTCTGCCAGTTTAACTCCAGTGTTTTCCGGTATGCTTCCTCCTCTGACTAATTAGCTATTTGAACCAGTGATAAAACTGCTAGGGGTAAATAAGCAAACTTCCTTCAAATAGACTGAAATATATTGCTATGTTGCAAAGGTGAAACTATACTGAAATTGTCAGCAAGTTTGGGGTATATAAATATTGATGTACAGAAGAACAATGGATAAATTTTGGCTACTAAAAAATCGTTTTTGATATAGACAACAGGTTGTAGAACAAAAAAAAAATCAACATTTCAGTGGCTTAGAGCTGGAGTGGAATTCTTATCAGTGACTGGTGATTTTGAAACTGGTATCTGATACTATGGTGAACGTTCTGTGTTTGTTTTTTTTGTGCTGTGGTGTTGTTTCTTGTTTGTTTGCTTGTTTGTACATTTTTTTTTTCCCTTGTAGATTAGTGCAGTGTTGGCATGCACTGCTTTATTTTGCAAGGGGGTAGTGCTCTGTTTTGGCCTCAAGGAGCAACACTAGAAATCACATGATATTAATAAACTTCTGCGTGTTGTGGGTTTCCTTATTGAATTGCTGTCACTGCAAATGAAGGAGATTTTACAATTTTTCCCTTTGTGTGAAAATTTGCTTGTTAGTGTTGCTGAAAATCATCTGAATGATGGAATAGTTACAGATTTGTCCTGCTTCTCCTTCTATAGTCAAACCATGCAAGTGGCTTGAAACTTTTTTATTTCTATTTTGTTTCTGGGGGAGAATCTTCCTTTTTTCCCTTCCTGCCTTCCCCCAACCCTTTTTTTAACTATCTCCCATGCTTAGCACCTCCAGATACAACAAACCAATTTTAGTGAGGATGACTGACTCCTGCTTAAGTACAGGCAGTCAAAAAGCCCAAGGCTGAATCAATTCGATCTTTGCTGGTTAGTCTAAGATGTGTAGATAAACTGATAAGCCAGTGAACAACCATCCACTTTCGATTCCAGAACTCCAGTCATGCATGCGCAGTGGCCCAGGCCAGAAGCTGGAGGGTGCTAGAGCATGCTCGGCTGGAGCAGACAGCATGAGCCAAAGGTAGCTCACCCACCCTTCAAGAGAGGGATGGGATTGGGGCTTTGCATTCTGGGATGCTGCTGGACTATGAGTGAACTTGAATTTGGAGAGGATCTGGGACAGAAATTCAGTAAACAGATTTGACTTACATAGGTTAAGTCTGATACTGCATCCATCCAGGTTTATCTTAAATTGGTTTCAGCCATTTTGGAAGTGGTTTACGTGCACTGAACTTCTGGTGTTAGATTTGAACTGGTTTCCAATCATTTATGCCAATTTGTGTAATTTTTGTCCCTAGTCCCCAGTGTTCTTTCCAACCTCTTCTTCCTACACCAGAGGACATAAAAATTCTCCTGTAATTGACACAACCAAGTAGGATGGTTGCAGGGTGTTGCTGTAATAGTTATCTTTTAAAGAAGTTCTGAAGGCTTTTTATGTTAAACTACTTCTGAAATGTCTTAGTAATAGCTTGGCACAAGTGGAAAAATTAAACATTTTTCTTATTGGAAACTGGCAATAAACAAAACTTATTGCTGCTATATTTATATGTTGCCCTTGCCAACTAATGTTCAGAGCAGCTTGCAGCAAGAATCAGAAGCAACATATAAAAGCAAATGAAATAAAATATTAAACAAAAGCTCCTTAAAGAATCACTTCCTAGCTTTGCTTGCTAAATGTCTGTCCAAATAGGAAGGTTTAAACTATGATTCCAAAAGATGTCCAGTCTTGGGTTCTGGGTATCAATGGGGAAAGATTTCCAAAGCTGAAGACTGACTACCTAAAAGATCTTCCCACATCTTTGTCCCCCAGACATGGCACATTGATGGTACTAGCAGGGGATTGCTCTCTGCTGATGTTTGGGATTGCAGTGGGGTTTAAGAGAGAAGATGGTCCCTTTAGACTTAGGACCTAGAATGTTTAGAGCCTTTTAAGTCCAAAACGGCACAGTGAATGCTGGTTGGAAAGCTATTGAAAGCCTATGCAGACTTGAGAGCACATAACGTGCTTCTGGTGACTTGACTACTTATCTGACTTGAGCATTTGAGATGCATGACCAGTTCAAAACTGTGTGGTTTTGGGGTTTTTTTGTTTTTCCCTCCCTCCTCCTTTTAAGTTTCCATACTGCTTTAAAAAAACAAACTTTAATTTTTAGGATTTTTATGTCAAATTATTTCAATGGTTGATGCACTACTGCTTGCGTTATTTTTTCCCCCCAAAAGCTTAAGTTGTATGTTTAAACATGTTGTTAGATTGAGTATGTAGTATAAGTGCTCCATCCATAAGAACAAACATGCCCTGCTGTAAATATGTCTGAAGGGGTTCTTGTTCCAGACAAATTAAACTAGCCTTATATTCTCGCAATGTTGTTCTCCTATTTTGCATTTGGAGACAACTTGTTAAATCAAATACCTTATCAGCAGTACTGCTTGTAGCACAAGACCTCTTTTTCTTTTTGTTTTATGTTGACAATTCTAAAGTGGTATCTGCCAGATTACTGCTGTCTCAATGATTAACGATCTCGCAGACCTGCAAGAGCTGTTCTTTCAATTCATTATTGTGTTCAAGAGCAATGTCTAGGCAAGTCTTTGTGGTGGCAGCTAGAGTCAGGTGTATATATTGATTCTTATGAAATATGCTTTGAAACAAGAAACATTAGAAACTGATTCTAGTTAATTCTGAACATTGTGTTCATCTTGAATACTTTAGCCTCTTTGTAGAACAACAATGGGAATTATTTAGTGTTGTATAAGGGATTTCCTTGAAGATACCAGTGTCTGAGGCCTGTTAATTGACCTAATTCTTTTATTGCTTGCAAGATGCCTTCACTTGCTTACAAAACCTAAAAGACTGAGTAGCATCCTTTGGTGGCCCAAACAGTAACAATACTTACTGAAAAGGCTACATAAAATCCACACGTGCACGAGTTCGCACACACACTTTGCTTTTTTTTATAACTTCTAAATCTAAGCATATTCTTTTTACTGAAGGTGGTGTACAGATTTTTTATGTCTTCTTTGGTAGAGCCTTTCCATATACTATAGGTTCAATGTGGGTGTTTTTTATAGATTTGATATATTTTGTTTACAAAATAAGTTTTGTCCTTTCCTCTCTCTCTCCTTCCCTATTTGTGTATTTTTACTTTACCATTTCATTGCTTTGGAGATAACAAAAGAGTAAAATGTAATAAATAAAATGCCTTCATATTAGATAATTAAATTTTAGGCTAAGAATGTCATTAAGTTGTGGGAATCTTGCATGTAACTTGCAAGATAGTTGCCTAAATGAAGACATTGTGCTAATATGATCTTCCATAGTAAATTATGATTAGCAAATCAAATCTTGTTGTAGCATAATATAACTTATTATTATAGGTTCCTATTCCTTCCATTGTACCTTGGAAAGTTTTTTGGGGTTTTTTTGTTTGTTTGTTTTTTTCCCAGCAGCCTTGATCCTTAAAATTACTTCCAATTTAAAGTTTATCATATTATCTAAACAGATTTAGATGGAAAGATTCTCAACCAGGGTGTTGCAGTACCCAGGGGTACCTTGGGATCCTTTCAGGGGTGCTTAGTTAACAAACCAAAAAATGAAAAGAGACTTTTAAATTTAAATCTTTGTATCTAAACATGCCTTTCTCGGAAAACAGTTCTTTAATAATCTCACGTGAACTTTGGTATCAGGCTCCATCTTTTTAAATTCCATGATGTGGTGTTACGCAAACAGCTGTTCTTAATTCTGAATATCAATTGTATTTTTTTTCATAAAGCAGATCTTTGATAAGGCACAAGGTAATTATAGTACAATCTTCATATTGCATGCAAAATGCAGAAATCTAGAAATGTGTTTCTCTTGGAAACACTTGGAATGTCTTATTCAAAAGAGAGTTGGAAACAATAGGAGCTGTTTTGAGGGAACTAAATGGCCTGGAGGAGAGGTCATCATAACTTTCTTAATGGTTTGTAGAATGAGTCATTAAGTGTTGTGATGCTGCTGTGATGAGCTTGGTGGAATTTTTTAATAGTTTGAGAATCACAATATTAAAGTGTGGAGGTGGCTTTTTACAGAACTCAGTCTGGTAGGAAAAGGTATGCAATGCCAGAGATACAGGTCCCTGGTTTGCTCATGAGCCATAGACTCTCTTGCTATAGTTTTGTTCACATGCAGCCTGTGAGAGTGATGACCAAATTGTCTCTTAACAACCAACAGACTGTGACCAGTTTATTGGACCAGTAACTGGATCACAAGATGCCTGAGGCTTCAAGGTCTTCTGTTTATTTTTTCAGACATGTTCAAGTCTGTATTTCTGGTTCTGGTTTCCACTAGAAATAGAAGTGCTGAAATAAAGGTCAGATGTTGTTTTTGTAGTAGGATTGTCTGTGCTTAAATGAATTAAGAGCTGAAAAATCCAAATCTAGTATTAAATTCTCAATTAATGTGTTCTTAAATATTAGTGTGTACTGAATTTGATTATTCTGTCCTCTAACTTCATGAGGTAAGGGTTTTTCCTCTCATGTTCAACAGTTACACTGCATTGAAATGATCCTTTGTGGTTTGCCTAACGTGTGAGCTAATAACTAGACCAAACTGGTTTCTTAATGGGTTTTTTGCTTTCTAAGATAATCATATTGGTAAAAACAACAAAAAATCCCAAACCTTATTGTAGTTACAGATGGGGCTTGCAGTTTGGGAAACTTTTGGTTAGGTGAGAGCTTTCCATTTTATAAAAGTATTTTGAGTTGTTTGAGCTTTCCAAAGATGAACAATCTTACTCTGAAATTTTACATGCAAGGAGGTGTCCTGCCTCGGGATGAATTGATTTCGGGGAGAGGAGGGCAAAAAATGGTCAGAGATGAAAGTTGTGTGCACATACATGAATTAGTGGTGGCTGTCTATCAAGGAAGATGGATGGGAATGGGATATGGGTTGGAGCAGATAGCAAAGGAGGATCAAGCCTAGGAGGTAGAATAGGTGGATGGAGTTTGT
Organism: Caiman crocodilus; assembly: GCA_030014935.1. NCBI lineage: Eukaryota > Metazoa > Chordata > Crocodylia > Alligatoridae > Caiman > Caiman crocodilus. Next base: position 124,940,246 of record JAGPOW010003316.1, read on the forward strand.
GCCTACTAGGCTTGCTCTTGTCCAGAATCTGGGATGAAATCTGACTTCTGAGTTGCAGCATTCTTTTAGCATCCCACAGTCACCCTAATCCACAGAGGATAACCAACTACTGCTGTTGCTGTATAAACTGCAAATAATGGCCTTACTTGGCAATTGGAAAAGTGCCCAAGATGGGGCTGTGTGTGGTTAATCCTAGCTTGTCTTAAGTGCTCTCAGTGCTATGCTGTTAGTTCCTTATAAAGGACTAGGTCCTGTTAGTTTCAGGGCAGTGATTTAGAGACCAGCAATTCTGAGTAACAATGTATCCAGATTTTTGAGGGGCAAAACACTGAAATTTAGGCTATTTCTGGTCTTTAAAAAGCTGGCTGCCTTGCCTATAGTGGTATTGCATCAGGTTATTCATTTTATTTAAATAGCAAAATAGCAGAGATGGGTCTGGTGAATCTAAACATCCCCCCGGTCCCTTTTTTTCCTTATATA
>JAGPOW010003316.1:124946226-124957708 GCA_030014935.1 Caiman crocodilus
GCTGGGGTTCTGTGACCCTGGCACTCGTTCCTGCCATTGGCAGGGGGTCAGACTAGATGGCCTGCTCTAGGCCCCTTCTGACCCTAGATACTATGATACCACCACCACCTCCCTCCCCTCCCCACCCCATGGAGGCAGGGGATGGGAGGAGGGGGAAAGCCCCACTGCTCTGGGGCTGGGCAGTGCTTGTGCTGGGATTGCTCCCAGCTGCCAGGGAGCCACTGTGGTAGGCAAAGTTCTCCCCTCCTCTTCCTCCATTTCTGGCCATGCTCCCTCTTGCCCTACCCTCCAAACCTTGCAGGTCAAGGTTGAGGTTTAAAACTTTCAGTCTTCTTCAGGCCTGGCCACGTTTCCCCCCCGCTACCCTCAGCTCAGCTTCTTTGTGGAAGAGAAGGACTGCTCTAGTGCCCCTGGGCTTCTGGCCTGAGCCACTGCAGGCATGTACCTGAATTTTCACAACAAAAAGGGAGCATCTATCTACTTGCAAATGGGTTCAAGCACTGCAGGTTTGACTAACTTGCAGAGATCAAATCGATTCAGTTTTGGGCTTTTTTGAATAGCTGTCCCTAGCCCTGGAGGCAAATGATCTGTACCAGGAGCCTGTACTGCCTGCAATTATTAGCATTGTCTATGGTTCTGTCTTCTGTTGGAGACACTTAAATTCAGAGCAAAATATAAATCTCTCAATGCGACTATTATGCTTTTGTACATTTTATTAGAATTTGGAGTAAAAAAATAAAATTTGCATTTGGTATTTTTTAAGTACTTCAATAATCTTTCTAGATGCATTTGGGTTGAAGTGCACGGAACCATGCAGCTAAGGAGCTGTTATACTGAGTGTAGACTTAAGGGGGTTGAGGAAGAGGGTGTAGCCATGTTGCTAGGATAAATGGTCTAATATGACTGAAATGTTTACTACTGTTCCTCGCAATGAGCTCGAGACAATGATATGTAAACACTAACAAGCAGACCTTTTTTTCTTACTGAGGAACAGGAAAGATCTGAATTGTTACAAAACAAATACTCGCACTGGTTATGGTATGAGCTGAAGCTTTTTTGTCTTTTGCCACATTTTCCTTTTCTTAACAGATAAAGGAGATGCTTTTAACTCTTATCCAAAAGATGGAAAAAAACTGAACATTTAAGATGGGTTTGCAGCTTTTCCTAGAAAACTAACTCTTAACTTGTTTAATGAATGATGTAGAAGCCAGAAAATACAATAAATCCTGCTGTATGTGAAGAACTAAGCCAGTGGAGAGCAAAACAAATTGGCAAAAGTGTAATCCCCCTGAAGATGAATACCAACTGAGTCGCTTTCCATTGGCTCAGGAGAGGTCTCTTGTTTCTTTAGATGGGCTGAAATATGCCCCAGATGCGCTTGTGGCTATATTCTTACAGTGGTTGTTTGTGGGGGTTTTTTGTTTTGTTTGGAGAGGGGAAGGGGAGACAACATATTTCCATTGTTCTAGTTCTGGACCAATCCCACCTAGGGTAAGAAATAACGCACAAACTAGTATACGTGATCAGAAACTGGCTTAAATATGTAATATAATAGAAGTTCAGGGTGCACAAACCGCTTTCAAAATGGCCAAAACTGGTTTAAAATAAACCTGGATGAATGTAATATCAGACTTCACTGATTTACATTAAGTCAGTTTATTGAACTTGTCCTCCTGAGATCCAAGCTGTCAGCTCCAGCAGAACAGGGAGGTGTGCTCTAGCGTCCCCCTGGCTTCTGGCCTGTACCACTGCAGGCATTTAGCTGCATTTCCAGAATCAGAAGTGAATGTCTGTTCACTTGCTTATCAGTTCAACCTGTGAAGCTTAGACTAATCTACAAAGATGGAAATGATTCAGCCTCAGGCTTCTTGTACTTAGCCCAAATGTGCTTGCAGTCTTAGACACCCACAACAGTAGCTTGTTTTATTTTTATTTTATTTTATTTTATTTTATTTTATTTTATTTATTTATTTATTTATTTTTTGAAGAGAAGCACATTTTTTTCCATTGTTCTTGTCTCTAAAGTTGACCGTTATCTCAGTTTTTTTGGCTGTTCTGGACTAATCCTCTTAAGTGAAGGATTGAGGTTTTATGGCATCCTCTACCTCTGGCTTCACTGATTAAGTCATCCCATTAAAAGGTGGGTCTTGCAGCCCTGGGCACTTTTAGCCTTCAGGAAACTCATGGTCATCTTTATGCCATTGCTAAGGATGTTAGTTGGAAATGTTAGACCCAGACTTGTAGCTGGGAAGATGTATATGTTGTCATGGACAAGACTTTCCTTTAGTGCCCCTACTTCTGATCTCTGGGCCCAGCCAACTCGTAACACTGAGAGGACACGAACATTCTAGCAGGGAAGGGGTCTGAGGATACATCAGGCAGTATCGCTTTGGCTATACCCATGATTGCCAAAAGGCCTGTGGCATCTAGGGGAGTGCCATGAGGTCTTTTGAAGGATACCACCAACTGGTGAGGAGATTAAACAGATAAATGCAGGTTCAGGCTTAGTCCCTGCCTGGCCATTCCCTTGCCCTTACCACTTCTCTGTTTCACATGCAAGTAAGAGCCATGACCTTACAATGCTTGTGGGGGGTTTGCGGGATGTCATGCATGTCTTTGAGAGTTTGTTTTTTGTAGAGGGGCACCGACATATCTACTGTGTATCAGATCAGCACCAATAAAAGGGAAACGACATTATTGGCTATTGGCTTTTTTTGGCTGTCGTAGCTGACTGACTTTTTCTGATAATTATGCCTTCTGGCCTCCAGATGCCTAGGTTCCCTTCTGCAAGTCAGGGTGACCCCAGATATAGCACCATCCCTTCACTGCTGGCCTGGGCTGGGCTGGAGCAGAGTGGAGCACCCGGGATGCCACAACTACTGCTGGCGTATCATGGACTGTAGGCTGGGGCTGGGGTGGGCACTGTAAAAGGTGCTAAATATTGCCTGGATGTGACTGGGGAGAGGTGGGCAGAGTTCCCTGGCCCAGCATGACTCAACCTGCAGTGCAGTGGGTCCACACCCCAGAGCCCAGGGTTGGAGCCTGGCAGGGGCCAAGGTAGCTGTTCCCCCTACCACTGTGCAACAGGGTCCTTTTCCCCCAGCTCCTCAGCCCAGTCTGGTCCTGCCCTTCCCAGGGCTGAGTCCATTCAGTCTCCTTGTTGGCCGTGGGGGCTTGACCTGCTCCTGGCAGTGGCCACACCTGGAGCTGAAGTGGCCCTTCCCCTTCTGGAGTCCAGGCTGTAGAGAAAGAATGGCCTGACTTCTCCAGGACTAGAATGGTTCTGTAGTCCTGCTCTGTGCAGAGGGAGGAGAGTGGGGAGCCTGGCCTAGAGATCACCCAGCCCTGGGCAGCCAGGAAGGCTCAGACCTTCCCTTCAGCCCTGCTGGGCAGGCTCAGGTGGCTGCCTCAGGGCTGGGATTCAAGGGCATCATGTGGAAGAGCAGGGGCTGAAGGACTCTGCACAGCCAGTTGCAGGCACTGCTAGGCTATCCCCACCTGTTGCATCTGGCACAGGAACTTTTACTTGTGCTCTAAGAGTGTGTGTGGGGAGGGGATGGGGTATGTAGCACTTGAATTCAAGTGCCACTGTGTTTCCTGTACCGGTGTCCCTGTGCTTAGAAGTGGCAGTGGGTGCACTTGAACTAAAGCTCATTTGTGTGTGTATTATAAATGTAAAACAAACTAACAAAAAGGTTTATTTATGTCAGCAGTTTAAAATGCCTTAAATATTGGTTATTGCATCAGCTGATATGGTTGGTTAATAATCAGCTATTGGTATTGACCAAGAGTCTCTTTATTGATATACCCTATTTTATTTATATATTTTATTTTTTGTTGTTGCTCTACTGATATGGCATGTATAGTCTCTACACGTAGACCTCCTGAGTTCCCTTCAAACTCTAAGTTTTCTATGATTCATGTAGTCCAACCCCCTGCCTAAAGCAGAACCAGCCTCAACTAGATCATTCCAGCCAGGGTTTTATCTAGCTGGGCCTTAAACCTCCAAGGATGGAGATTCCCCCACCTCTCTGGGTTCCAGTGCTTCACCTTCCTAGTGAATTTTTCTTAATATCCAACTTTAAACCTTGCTTGCTTCAACTTGAGAACACTGCTCCTTGTTCTGTCACTTGCCACCACTGAGAACAGTTTAGCTTCATCCTTTTTTGGAACCAACTTTCGAGTAGCTGAAAGCTGTTATTAAATCCCCCTCAGTCTTCTGAAGACTAAGCCCAGTTCTTTCAGCCTCTCTTCATACATCATGTGCCTCAGCCCTCTAACCATTTTCATTGCTCTCTGCTGGACTCTCTCCAGTTTGTCCACATCCTTTCTGTAGTGGGGGCCCCCCAAAACTGGCCACAGTACTCCAGATGTGGCCTCATCAATGCCTAATAAGGAGAAATGATCCTTTCCCTCAGTCTGGTGGCAGTATTCCTGTTAATGCAACCTGGTATGCCATTAGCCTTTGATACTGACTACCAACTAGACAGAGGCATTGATTGCTACCTGTTGAGTCCAACGATCCAGCCAACTTTCTGTATTAAGTGTCAAGCTATGTTCAGTGTTGTTCTTCTAACTATATGATATGTGATATTTGATATAAATGTGTGTGAAGTTGTCATTGGGCCAAGATTGCATAAAATGAGCATTATACCTGGGAGAGACTCAAAAGCCTAAGTGGCTACAGAGAGGTAATTGTTGCCAGTATGAGGAGAACAGCCAGGCAGCTGGAGAAGCAGCACCACAGCACCTTAGCAGTGAGGCACAGGTGACCTTTCCCATACTGCACAAGAACAAGGCTAAATGGTATAGTGCACCAATAGTAGCCATCATGACACTCAGCCTCTACCAGTAGTTCTCAAGCTTTTTAGACTCAAGGCATCTCCCAATAACTCTTCTGAATTAAGCAGCACTGCATTTCAAAAGCTAACTTGTTACAGCGCTTACCAGTGTACTCCCTGACCTTGGATGCATCCGGGTTCACTTCTAACACACTCCCAGGGTTCTTATGCCCTCAGGGGAGCCCTTCTGCCCCAAACCCTTTTCTGCCATTTACTGCTTCTCCATTGAGAACAAGTGGAGATGCTCCAAAGTTCACCTTCCTGATCTCTCTGGTACCTTGGCTTTACCCAACTCACCTAAGTCTTGCTAGCTCTCAGTAGAGAGGATTTTGATAGCTGAAAGAATCATACTCATGTCCTTGAGTAGTCATTGATTGGCAGCAGCTGATCTTTCCTTTACTTCTACTGGCTGATGTTGGAAGGGAAAACCATAGGCTGTCCACATTGTTCCTTCTTGAAGGGAGGGAGCTTTCTGCCTGCCATTCCCCATTCTAGGCTGGGAAGGTCAAAGTAAACAAATGTGTATGTTCCTTTCTTCCCTGACTACCTTAGAGAAAGCTAACTGAAGATTACCAGAAAGGAGAAGTTTCAGTTTATAAAACCTTCAGTCTCAAGTTGAGGCCTACATGTTATCAAGAATCTAATAGTTACTGATGCTTGTATGGCCCAGCTAGCTTCTAGGTCACTATCCTTTGGCCACCTTTTCTTTGTGGACTAAACCTAAGGTGGTAGAGTCTATAGATGCATGCAATTGCTTCTGTAGGTTTTGGAGTGCCCTTTCAGAGGGTAGTGCAGCCCTCGCACCTTAAAGGGAATCCATATAACCAGAATTGATAAATTTGTTAGTAAGGGCCTATTGGAACTAGTGTCTAACCAAAGTTCAAACAGAAAAATCTCCTTAGGCAATCCATCAACCCAGTGACCACGTTTAGACTGCTTGTGCTTCTGTTGTTGGTGTGCAGGGGTCCATTTTTTATTTGCCTCATCCAAGGGAGATGGATTTGTCATGCACAGTGCATTACTTCAATACTTAAAATCAACAGCATATAAAATAAAACCATAATAAAAGGGAACACTTGGTCTTAAGAAGCAGGGACTATAAATATGGCCATATCATATTGGGTATCTGGTCATTGACTCTGTACGTGAATACGTCGTTTTAGGACGGTGGTTCCCAAAGTCTGACAGATTGGTGTGCAATTTTAAAATAATACACCCTTAAGTACCACCAGCACATTTTTTTCATATAAAGTAAAGTTTATAAAAAAAAACAAAACCACCAAACTATTATCATGTCAAGGGAAGTAGTAATTTCTCTCTGTTCAGCACTGGTGAGGCCACATCTGGAGTAGCGTGTTCAATTTTGGGCTCCCTACTGAAGAAAGGATGTGGACAAATTGGAGTCCAGTGGAAGGCAGCAAAAATGGTGAGGGGCTGTGGCACATGGCTTCTGAGGAGAGGCGGAAGGAACTGGGCTTATTTAATCTTATACAGAAGAGGAAAGTGAGAGGGGATTTAACACTTCTGCAGGTCTTTTTGATGCTTTGAGCTGAAGCTGATTCAATTGGCTATTAGATAAAAGCACCAAAATAGCCCCACTAAAGCTCCTGATCGATACAGATGTTGGGTGAGCTGGGTCCAACTAACACGTGCTACCTTTTCTGAGCATGTGCTGGGCTCTGTGTGGGAGCATGCAGAGTTTAAAATGCTGGATTTTTGTGCGTGTTGACATCTGCAAGCAGCCTCAGGCCAGTAGGTTCAGACAAACTCATCTGTATTAATACGTAATGGAGTCTAGTTCTAAAATGGGGGATGTCAAACTTGGCCTGTGAAGTCTCTCTTTCCAGCACAATGCACCAACAGAAGTTGGCAGGGTGATGTCCCTCAGAATTCAGGGCCCTGCTGGCCATAGCTCTCACAAGTGACCTTAGCTTGCTGCTGCTGTCACCCCTAGACTGTTGCTGTGCATCTGGACCCTTCCCCTTCCTGACCCTTGGTTACACCAAACTTAATACCACTGCAATAGCTGTCCCAATGCTCTGGGCTGATTCCAACCCCCAAGGGGCCCTGTGGTTTGGTTTTGGCCTATGGCCTCTGGCTTTAAAACCAGGTGAGTGACACCCCTGGCTATAAAAGAATGGACTGATGTCACTTTTGGAATATGCAGTCTTAGGCACAATTATGCCTTGTCAGTCGCATCCATATGCTTTACTTAAATTACTTAGTGATATAAATTGATTTTTCTCAAATTACTGCACCACTCTTGTAAAATTGCATTGTATGAAGTCATAAGGAAGATGTAAAAATAGAATATGGCACCTAAATATAAGCTCGAGGATAATATTTTCAGGAGTTTTAGTTGGTGCCTTCAGTTTAAGTATCTAATTCCCAGTTTGGGCATCTGAATAAGTGTTTGTGTGTGAGTTTGTGGGTGGTCGCCTGCCCCCCTCCCCCGACTGGTGAGCACTCTACATCTCTGAAATTTGCTAACTCACTAAATTGAGAGTGCTCTAAAACCAAACGTAGGTTTGTCAGTGACTTTGGGTATGTACAGGCATTGCATTTAAATCTACCCAGCAAGGGTTAGGTCAGTCTAAATGCCTGATCATTCAGGCATGCAGGGAGCTTTTAAACACCCTGAATATGGCATACCCAATCTAAGTTAGTTCATCTGAGGACATGGAATAACTTGTTTTAATGGCTAAATTTAACCCTTTCTTAGATTGGGTTAACCCAGTCTTCAAAATGCTAGCATGTGACCTTTATTTTTAGCAGCACAGTCCCAAGGCTGGGAAAGCCTGGCTACTTACCCCAGCCCTGGATCTGCATTCACTTGCCATGGTTGGGGAGGGGGTATTTCCCCTCCTCAAACCTCTGTGGGGTTTGTTCCCCCCCACAAACACTGAGTTACTTGTACTGAGCTCCCCATACTGCTCTGGGAGCAGCACATGCCTGCTTCCAATCTAGGTGTAGGCAGTTTGCTTTTTTAGCTGCCTGTATCTAGACTGGGTATGATGAACCCTTGTAGTCATAGGCAATGCATAGTGGGGACACTGGGTGGGACATGTGCCCCCCCCCCCTTGAGATTGGCCAGTGCTTGCACCTGCCTGCCCCCTTGCCAATGGTGGTGGCTGTGGGTGGTCAGCACTTGCCACCATGGTGTCCCCCCAGTCTCGGGAGCCACCAGTTGCTCATGCTTATATCTTTTCACAATACCAAAATCATTTAAATTAGACCACTGGGCTAGGGACAGAAGTTGCACAAAGTAGTTTAAGTGATTTTGAAACTGGTTTAAGATGAACCTAGCTGAGTGTAATATCAGACTCGATTTGTCAAACCAGTTTATGAAACTTCTGTTTCAGACCCCTTCCTAGTTCAAGTTAAATTAGTCTTCCAGCATGCTTTTCTGTTCCAGAGAGCAGGGCTGGCCCTGCCCCTCTGCTACCTGGAACAGTGAGGGCTGGCTGACAAGGGTGGGGGGATGACAAGCCTGGCTGGGGATGCAGCCCTGTTGAGGGTAGACAGAAGGGGGTGGGGGGGACTCCGGCCCCTCCCCCCAAAAAAACAAACACCCTGTCTGGGGTCCCAGGCCAAGGAGGGGAGTAAACACCCCTCCCCTCTGTTCAAATTTACTGCTGGCTGTAACTGTGGATTGCAAATCCCAGAGGCACCTGGAAGTGGGAAGAAGTGAGAGCAGTAGGCCTCCGCAGGGTTTTTCATAATTCTGGGTTGCAAATGCACTTTCTGCTGCCCCGAGGTTGCTGGCAAGTGAGCACAGCCAGAGAGCTGTGCTCTAGTGACCCCTGGCTTCTGGCTTAAGCCACTGTAGGTGTGTGGCTGCATTATCTGAATCAGAAGTAAATGTCTGTTTATTTCTGTTTCAATTTAATCTCTGCAGTTTAGATTAACCTGCAAAAACTGAATTGATTCAGCCTTGGGTTTTTTTTTTTACTGTCCCTACCTAGCCCTAATGACCTTGCCTTTTTTCTTTTAACACGCCACTATACTGAAAGATTATAACCGTTTTGGACTTTTAACTCCTCTGACTAGCAGTAGCCTTTGTAAAAATGAACTTTAGCTTAATTTTTTTTGACGGTGGAAGAATGTCATAGCAGATTTTCTGTTGAAAAAGCCAGAAACACCACAATGGGTTAATGTTTTTGACACTATTTGAAATTCCTATTTGAAGTCTCATTCCATCCAGGAAGAGCACACACCAACTGCTGAAGCTTCCTTAGCCTGATGAAGGGTTTTTGAACCTGAAAGCCTGCTTAATAATTGTTCTCCAACCATTTGGGTTGGTATAATAAGATATCAAATTCACCTAAGGAAATTTATCTGCCTGTGTCCTTAGACCAACATGGCTACAATCCAAACCTCTGCAACATGGAAGATATCGAATTCAGCCGTCTAAAATGGAAACTGTACAACATGAAAAAGAAAGAAGCCAAACTTAACAGTGACATATATTTTCTAAGCCTTTGCAAGAAACATAACATCATTCCCTGAGGACTGAACAGCTACAATCCCCTGACTACACACAACTCCAAATATGCTTCACAGCTATGCAGAAGAACTTCAGAGAAGATTAGAAATCATTTACTTCACCTACTCTACTCCAAAAGAGACCAACTTGGGAAGGATATCGCCATACACTACAACAATTTAAAAGATAGAAATCCATGCATGTTCCCTGACAATATACAGTGGATACAAAGAAACTACAAAAAACTTTCTACAGCATTCATCCTACATAAAAAGAAGAAATGGAACAAATTACTCCAAGAACAAGCTCCCCAGCCACAAAACAACCATCAGGGGAACAACACCAACACCTTACGACCTTCCAACCTCAGACCCAATGAAACTGAAAGCAGCAACCAACCCACACATATTATCAATCTCTCCCCACACACACTTACCAAAACTGAAAAATCTGTCCTTTCTAAAGGCCTATATTTCTGTCTAGAAAAAACTAGAAGAATTCTTCTGATGCCTGCGTCTCAAAGAATATTTCCACGACCAAACTGAACCCACTCCCAACAACAATGCATCCTCTGACAACATTCAAGAAAAGATCAATGCCAAAAAGCCCCCAAAAAATCAGATTGGACATCTCTCAGCGGATGAAACTCTAACCTTGATCGCTGCATTGACACTTCAGGGAAAGAATGAACAATGAAATAATCAGCAACACAAGCTACCACAACAACCTCTCTCTACCAGAGAAAAAGGCCATAGAATCTCTAAAATCTAACCACCAAATAGTAATAAAACCAGCAGATAAAGGAGGAGCCATAGTCATCCTAAACCATGAGGAGTACATAAAGGAAGCCAACAGACAGCTCTCTGACACCACCTACTACAAAGAACTACAAGAAAATCCTACTCCCCTTTTCGCCAAAAAAACTCACCAATACCATGAAATCATTTCCATCAAGACTACAAGAAAAACTACAGACCTTGATCCCCCTGCTACCTAACCTGGGGACTTTTTTTACATGCTCCTTAAAATCCACGAACAAGGGAACCTTGGCAGACCTATCATATTCAACCATGGGACCCTAACTGAGGAAATACCAGGTTTCGTTGAATCCATCCTAAAACCGCTCGTCTCCCACAGAGCAAGTTTTGTACAAGACACTACAGACTTTCTACGGAAACTTAAAAACATAGACCACCTTCCCAGCAACACTTCCTACTCCAACATGCTCCTAGCCACCCATGTTACCAGCCTATATACCAACATCCCACACTAGGATGACATCCAAGCCTGCCTTGCATATCTACAGGAACAAGATTACAACCCAGAATACAGACCCAAAGATATTACTGAGCTTATACGCTTCATCCTCACACACAACAATTTTACTTTTAATAATCAACACTTCCTCCAGATGATGGGAACAGCTATGGGCACTAAAATGGCCCCACAGTATACCAACCTTTTTATGAGCCACCTGAAAGAAGAACTGCACCATCAAACCCTTGCTGTACTTGCTATTGCATCGATGACATCTTCATCATTTGGACTGAGAATCTGCAATCTCTGAGTTCCACCAGAAATTCAACAGTCACCATCCCTCCATCCAATTTTCTTTAGAATAGTCCAGCACCAACATCTCTTCTTTTTTTTAGATGCAATGATCAGTATCCAGAAGGGTAAAATACAGACTACAGTATACAAGAAAATCGCAGACCAACATACATATCTGCACAGAACCAGCAATCACCCTAAACACCAAAAAAGCTGTGATATACAGCCAAGCCCTCAGATACCACCGCATTTATACTGAAGAGAACTGCTGGAATCACCACCTCACCAATCTTAAAAAGGCTTTCATCCAGCAAGGACACTCCTCCAGAGAGGTAGATTGCACACTTGAAAGAGCCACCTGGATACCACGTGAAGAACTGCTGCAGTACAGAAGAAAAACACCCACAAATCGCACACTGCTGGTTATGATGTATAACCCGTCCCTTGAACCTGTATGGAAAATCCTCAAAGAATTGCAACCCATATTAGAAAAAGACGCTATTCTTAAAAAGATCTTCCCAGAGCCACCCATCCTAGCCTTCAGACAAGCACTGAACCTCGCCAACCTCATCACCAGAAGCAAACTTCCTCAACCCCAGAACAC
>JAGPOW010003316.1:124966689-124991882 GCA_030014935.1 Caiman crocodilus
GGAACCAGCTTCCTAGGGAAGTTGTTCTTGCTCCTACCTTGGGCGTCTTTAGGAGTAGATTAGGTAGGTACTTGGCTGGGGTCCTGTGACCCTGGCACTCGTTTCCTGCCATTGGCAGGGGGTCAGACTAGATGACCTGCTCTAGGCCCCTTCTGACCGTAGATACTATGATTCCTGATGCTTCAGACAACTGGATTATTAACTTAATGTAGAAATCTTCTTTTCATAAGGAAAAGAATATCCTTTGTTTACTTAATTTTCTAACTGGGGCCTTTGCCATAGTATTTGACCACCTCAAGTAGTATCAGCATTATAACTTGGCAGGTAACTAGCACCAGCCCTGGACATCAATTTAGTGGGGCCCCTCCCATTCACAGGATGCAGGGCACTATGCTGCTGCTCTAGCCGCAACAACTGGGGTGGGTACTTTTTGATGTTAATGAGAACTATGAAGTATAATAGATTGGGTTAATTATAACCAAGTTACACTTGTTATGCATACATCTTTGATCTCAGTCTTCCCCAGTAATCTAAATCTAATCTATATTTTAGTGAAGTTGTAGGGTCCGAATTTACTGGTGTGCCATACATTGCATGTCATATAACATACCATTGTTGAACAACAGGAAGTTTCCATCAGTGGACCAGATGCTTGGCTGAGACATAGCACTTCCCAGCAAAAGTTGGAACGCAGAGAATGCATTAAGCTTTTGGGAAGGTGACTTTTAATTAACTCTCTAAAGAGAGATGGCTGAGAGAGAAGGCATATGTGAAGAGCAGTGAAGAATCACAAGCAGCATGATGAACTTGCACCTTTGGTCAAGAAGCTGTTACAAAAATGCTAATGTCATTGCAAAATAAATTCTGTTTTTTTCCATAACAATGCTCATTTTATATCTGCTGTAAAGTATGAAACCACAATTTCAAAGACTCAAGGTGAAATGGAGAACAATACTAAAAAAAATGCATAAAACTTCAAAAATAAGTGACTTCTGCTTCAACCTCCTAGTGAGAGACTCCATTGTTTTATCTAGCTAGAAAAGCAAACCTTAAATTAATTTCCATTTGTTCAAAATGTAGTTTTGGATGCTTTGTACTTTATATATCTGTTGTAGCTAAACTATAAGAAATATTTTATTTTACTAATGGCGCACAGGTGTAGTGTTCTTAATGTTTTTACATTCAGCTTCCTTTTTTTAAGCATGGGAAAGTATATCTAACTTGAATTTTCAGTGCTAGATCACAGTTATTGAAGAGAAGAAGTTTCCTTTATAATGAAACTTCTTTTCTGGTTTTTATGCCTTGTTTTGAATGATACTGAGAGGTCAACCCTCCAGGAAATTCAAGTTGAGATGAAGAGGGAAGGAATGATAAGGTGCTTACTCTTGTAACATGCCATGGTCTTGGCCCTCAGATGATCACAGAAAAACAGCATGCAGGATGACCCATCCACTCTATGCTAACTGCTTTTCAGGGATTTGAGTATAGTTTTAATAGTTTCTCACATCAGAGGCTTAAGTCCACTTGTAGGTGGAATAAGATCTGACCTCTGCCTGCTTCACTAACCAAGCAGCCCTGTATTCATTAATCCCCTCTGCCTGTTTTGCTTCCGTCTAGTATGGTCAGTAATGCCCATTTAGATTACAGGGTCTGAGGAGTGAGCTGTTCCTTGTTGATTTTCCCACCTAATATATTTGGATGCCATAAATCTTTTTCCAGAACAAAACTATGTTGTTGTCTTTCTGTAAAGTGCACAGCAGTGGTCTTTTATTTTTTGTTTATAAGTAACACTGAGGCCAGGTACAGACATTAAATATAGACCAGTTTCTGATCACTTATACTGGTTTATACCCAGAACAGAAGTTCAGTGTGAACAAACTTAATAGCAGGATCTGGTCTAAGATAGAGCTGGATGGATATACTACCAGACTTAATTGGTTAAGGTTAGATAGGTGTGTCAAACTTCTGCAATAGATCCCTATCAATTTATATTAAGCTACTGTCTGCTGGTATCCCAGGTGCCTTCGCAGTCTTCCTCCCCCCCACCCCCAAGTGCAGGCAACTGCAGCTCGGATCTTCCAGCTGAGTGCCTAGCTGTCCTTGTCCTTGAGCTCTCTAGCTGTTAGCCAGGCAGGACTGGTGTGTGTGTGTGTGTGTGTGTGGGGGGGGAATCAGAGGGTGAAGCAGGGCTCATGAACTGCTGGGGAGAGGTAGTGCCAGCAGCACGCCCTGCATTCTTGGCTAAGGTCAGTGGGGCACAGATTATCTCTCCCCTGTCCTGGTTTTAGATAAGCCCTGGGACTGTGTGGGGAATGGCTCTGGGAAGCCCTTGGGGGTCCATTATCTGTATCCCCTGCCCCACTAAGCCATCACTAAGTTCCTGGCTGAAGCCTCCATGAGCAGGGGGTGAGCACGTCTCTGTGCCACCTGCCTGATAGATGACAGCAGCATGGAGAGGCACATGCCCAGCAGCCAGTTGAGATGGTGCAGCCCATCGGCTGCATTTGGCTGCCCTCAGAAGATTCCCAAGCATGGTGGAAGGCTTGCAGGAGTGCCCCATGCTGCTGGCCTTGGCCAGCGCAGGCAGCTTTTTGTGTGTTTGTGGGGTTTTTTTGTTTTTGTTATCCTCCCTGATGAATGAGTGAACTTGTGTTCTGTTCAGTCCTGAACTAACGTAGTCCTCTTAAAGAAACACACGTAAATTGATTCAAATAAGTCTCAAGTAAACTAGGTGAGTTGCTTCTAAAGTGAGCTTAGTGAAGACCTGCATTACTGTATGACCACTTTTGCCACAGTACTTAACAGCAATGTTGGTGGAACCTGAATGGAGTCTTGGTTTCAAGTAAATAATGAGGCAAGTTAGAAAAAACCCCCAAAAAACAACAGCGGGGGGAGCCTGTGGATTTTTTTATATAGGTTGGGCATTGTCTGTGCATAATGGTTAAGAGATGCCTCAGCACAGCTTGTTTTGAGCACGTTATGAGCATGGGAGCAGGGAGTTACCCCTGTAGCGCGGGAAAAGTTTAGGTGCATGGTCAGAACCCACCAAAACCTTGCAGATGCACCAGTGAGTGCATGCTTTCAATTGGTTCACGTTAAATTATGCATACGTGTCAGTCAGCGATTGGCTAGTGGACCGAATAAGAAGCTTGGACAATGCTCGCCCAAACTGAAGGAGAGCTGGGACACGCATGAAGAAAGGTCCACGTGCGTTTCCAAGCCATGAAGGAGATCTGATCAACTGACAATGACTCCCCGCCGGATTCATCCAACTCCCCATACCCTGCGTGAGTGTGAGCTTTTGTGTGCCTGAATTCCTGCTGGAGTTTTTGTAACTTCAAGGAACGTGCCTATGGACTGTAAGTAAAGGGGTTTTTTGGGGTTTTTGGGTTTTTTGGGTTTTTTTGGGTTTTTTTGCTTCCAACAACCTGTGAGTCCGGTACTCCAATTCCACTCCATCAGCGGCCCCATTCCGCCAGTGTTTCTCGGCCCCCACAGGCATGAGTACTTGGGCCAAGATGCCAATTTGTAGATCGTTCTTCCTCTGGTCCATCTGTTAACTTTTAGCATTCTTCAGCTTTGGACATCTCCTTTAATATGAAACCTTGGTTTCTTGGAATCTTTTAGATTCTTTGTGGTTTTGCACGCTGCACCTTGGTGTCTGTTTCTAACAGGATTTAACTTAAAATTAGACCAGCAGGAAAAACCCAACCAAACGCTGTATAAGGTCATATTGTGTGTTCCCAGTTCCAACAGGCAGTAGAACAAAATAGAAGTCAATGGTTAACATTTGTTCATATCACTTGCTTTTGTTGATAGCATTTGTGCCACAGATTTACCAAATTCAGGTGTGGCATAAGAATGAGTTGTGTAATCTGTGTCTTTTGCTTGTCGAGGTGTAAAAGGAAGATTTTAGTCTAACAGCTGTAAAACTGCTGAATATTCTTCCAGAACCAATACCTAACAAACCTTTACCTTGCATCTGTCTGCAGGATGGCCTGGGTGTACCTTTTCCATCCCTTAGCACAAGTTGCACCAAGTAACATTTTCATGAGTTCTGAATTTGGCTTTTTTGCAACCAATTTAGCGATGAGTACAGACAGGGTGTTTGGGGGTTTTGTATTGCTCTTTTTGATTTTAAGAACTCTTAAAGTACTCAAACAGTCACTGCACAACCTCAGGGACTGAACTGTTTTGAAAAACTCATGTCAGCAGTATTCGGTAAAGAGAAACTGAGTAATATCCTTAGCTTGAGAATAGTTATTGATTATGTAGAGTTGAGCCAGAATTTAAAATAATTTTATCTGGTAAATTGGCCATTTCTGAAATTACTGTGCACTTTATACAAAATAAGAACTGTATATTAGCTTTTATGGCATAAATGTAACAGTACAATTTAGCCCTTAGCCTGAAAATGCAGTAGTATTTTTGCAACATGTACCTAACCAGTAGGGTATTTTTATTTTCCAGCCTCTTGTCAAGAGCTCTTCTGCACAGTATTTAGAATTCTCCTTTGTTTTGTTACCCTGCCCCCCTCTGCTTTGGGAAATTTGAACCAATACTTTTTTTTTTCCCTAATGGTTAATTAGCATATAAAGCCTTTGTAGGATTTCCATGCATGTCCTGTTGCTGCAGTATACTCTGCCTGGTTCCTGTGATCAGAACTGATGAAGAATGCCTTACAGTCTTTTGAATACAACTTTTATCTCTGCTACATAATTGGTCCAATAAGAGAGATGCCTCTAAGAAATCATTGCCTATTACTGTAAAAATTAATTTAATTAAAAAAAATCATATTGCCCTTCACTAACATCTGTGGATTAAGGTGAAAAAAACTGTTCTGCCTAATCTGTCATTCAGTTTAATTATGAGTGTTTTGATACTGGTTTTTAAGAAGACTTGACTTGTCATCCAAGTACTATACAGCCTGTGTCTTCTGGTTGATGGCAACTGTCAATTGTCCTGGATCATAGTATATGCCTGACGACTGCCCAGACCTTCAATGCATACGCCTTTTGAGGGAGAGGAAGCTGCGTTGACCTTCCATCCTTCCTTTAGGCTACTGAGACAGAATCCAAAACCCAGATTGAATCCAGATGTTCAGTGCTTCCATAGCTGCAGTTATATTAGAGTCTGGGAATCAAACACGGGTTTCCTGTGTGGTAGACCAGGATTCTACCACTGAATCACAGGGAACTCTCGCGTTTCTGGTACTATGTCAGGTAGTTTGGCCAAGTGCAAACATTTGTGGAGATTAAATTGGATTCAAAATGGTTGTCTGACCTTTAAACTAGCTCATCCTGGTGCCGATTTTATACTTAACAGATTTGGTTTCAGTGACCAGCAATCAGTCTTTAACCTGTAATTGTATAGAAGTTCCATGCACACAAACCAGTCTAAAAATTGTAGAACCCTGTTTAAGGTAAATCTGGATCTATGTAGTATCAAACTTTTATTTGATTTTTTTTTTTTTTTTTTCTTTTGAGTCAAGCCAGTAAATGGAACTCTTGTCCACTATCTGCAGCTCCAGGGCTGCTCTCTTCACTCCCCTCTTCCTCTCACGCTGGGTTTCTTTTTGTGTGGTTTTGTGTTAGAGTTTGTTTGTTTGTTTTGTGCCCCTTGCTTTCCTTCTCAACCCCCATTCCACAAGCTGTTCTGGGTGCAGCCACTCTTTTTTTTTAACAGCATTTGCTTCCGGAGCTGAGGGATGGAAGTGTAGGGGGGGATACCTCCTTTACTCTACCTACAGATAACAATATCCATTTCCCCCTGTAGGTTGCAGGACCCCCCCCATGTGTTTTTTGTTTTTTTCTCATGTTGTTTTTTTTTTTTAATTTATAAACCCCCCCCATCTTGATATCAGGCAACCATTTTTTAAATCAACTTAACTTCCCCCTAATGCTCCTGAAATTCTGCACTTAGCCTTTGGGTTTTAAAGTGCCAATGGTTCCTGCTTGAAAGAAGCCTGTAACTGGCTGTGCACTACTATGATCTGAGTTTCTAAGGAAATGCACTGAAATCTTTGTCAGCTTGTAATGGGAGTTTATCTCTGCTTATAGTAGAAATCCATGGCTATATGGCTCAGGTTCATTAAACTTTGTTTACTTTACTTCACTGTACCTGGAAAATGCCTCTGCTATTCAATTGGAATCCAAACCAAAATGTATCACTCTTTGCATGGTGATGTGCAGGAGTTTCTTGCTTGACTTCTGTTTTGTCTGATTCTTTTGACTTTTTACTGATCATGAGAGGAGAACTGAATTTAGCTGGTAGTTCAACTTCTATTCATCAGTACTTTTAGTAGCAAATGTTAAATTCATAAGGGATTAAATTGGACTACTATTGGACTGTAAATCGTGGTTTCTGAATTGTTACAAATTGTTTTCCTAATGTCTTAAATACCTCTTTGAATTTAATTAGGAAGTCAAACATTTTAGTTAAGAGAGACTGTGATTCCCTGTAAAGTCTTTATGTCCAAAATTCACTGTTACTGCATACTGGCATAATTCACAGCTGTCTAAAAACTACTTTAATTTCTGATGGATGCTATGAAACTTTTCTGACTTTCTGATATTCAGCACAGGGTTCATTTTCAGTGAATGTAAAAGGCAGTATAGATTAATTCCCCAGATGGTTTTTTTTTTTTTTGTATTTTATTTTATTTTATTATTTTTAAAAAAGTGTTGCCGTGGAGATTTGCCCCATTCTAGAATTGACAGTGGTTTTCCTTTGTGCTTTTGCCTTGTAAAGCTGTAGAATGCATCACTTATCAGAACTGATGCTATCTAATGTTTAAAAACATCACGGTTGATTTTAAAGTTTTTTTAAAAAATAACCAATTTTACTTGGGTGTTCAGCATTACAATTTCTGCTCTTTAACGTAACTTCCTCCAATTCTTCAGTTTAGCATCAATCATTTAAAGTTTTTATCACGTATTCCTTTTCTTGTTTTTATGTGCTTCTTTTGCTAGAACAATATGTTGGTCCTTTAGCAAAAAGTTTACTTTAATTTAATTGTATTTGGTTAGTTAAATTGGTAACTAAGATTTCCAACATGAAAGTACACTAAAAGAAAGCAAGCAGTTCCAACTTGTACTAATCTCAAAATGAATAGTTTTGGCCACTTCTACATTTTAAAGGCATAATTAAATGTGTATAAATGTATACTTAATTCTTTTTGCATACAGAAAAGAGTCTATTCTCCTACTACTTGATATGTCATGTCTATGCATATGACTACTCAAATGACTCTTACCCCCATGTCCAAGATCTGAACTTTGCAACACTGCTAACAAATCTGCCTTTGGCTAAGATGGAGCACTGCAGCTTCATGCTAAAGTAGCTTTTTCTTTTTTAAGCTTCTAGAGAGTTTCAAGCTGCAGGTAGATAATGCTTTGTGGTAGCCTAGATCACCAACATATTGGAAGGTGGGTTTTGTTTTATCAAGTCAGGGGAATACATGCACATTACTTCTTGGAAAGCTGCTACCCAAGCATCCTAGGACCCAAAAAGAAAGTAATTTTAACAAGAGGCAAGCACACTTGTCACAATAGTGCCCCTGGCTAATCTGAGGCTACAAATAGATGTTGCCAAGTTTTTAAGGAGAACAATTCATCTCCTTCATTGGTTGAAATGTACATTTACCCCTTGTCCCACAGCATCAATGAATAGGCAGGACAACTGGTGATCATGTTTTCCCAGGACTTGAGGGGCTGCATCTCTTCTCCCTGAGAACTGTCTTGCAGGATCAGGTCCCTGAAGCCTTGGGAGCAGGGCTATAAAGTAGATGGAATTTTGTCACTAAATAGTGACATAAACTGATACCACCTTTATCGCAACCACAAATTTAATGCACTCATCTATGCCCCTTGGCACACCACATCTATTTGCTTGGCCTTTTGTTTCTCCATAAAAACTTTTAATGGCAGCACAAAGGCAATGTATGTTTTTACCCAAAGTGTCTTCAGCTTACTTGTCCCAGCTCCCTGCCATTACCTCAGATGTGTCTGGGCTCAGCTGCAAGCAGTTTACCTTGTACATTGCTATCCTGGGCACAGAATTGCATGGATGAGTCTTCAGCACCCTGGTTGAAAATGTCACAACACCTCTTATAACATCACTAGTTAATCTAGTAGGAATAAAAGATGAAGTAGATTAATCTAGAAAATACTTGCATAAAATCCTCACATGCCAAAAGACTTAATTTGGTTCTAGGAATGCTGAGGTTCATATTTTTGGTATCCATATATGTAGCATGTACAATGATCACATGCAGCATGAATTCACTGATCATATACAGCAATGTTACTGTAGATAAATATACTTTTTCTTTTCCTATTTTTTTTTAAATGCTTGGACTTCTGTTTTATTCATAGTACAGTATTTTCATGTGGGCTTTTTTAACTTTTGACTTTTTTTTTTTTTTTTTTTTTAAGTGGTAGAAGTAGTTGCTCACAATGTGGGATGGAGAGTAAAGTTTTGTTAGTTACAATGTCTATCTCTACCGGTGTTTTGCTCCTCCCATATACCAACAGAAAACCTGGTACCAGAAATGTAGCTACCAAGTTGCATATATCCTTATACATCTTATATAGGTTCTTATACTTCTTTGCAAGTTGTAATGTCATTTTTTTTAGTCATGCCTTTTTTTAACTCTGGAGTTCTACCTGCTAGTTCTTAAGAAGGTCATAGTACTTGGTTCCCATATAACTTGCCAATAATTCCCAAACATCTTGCATCTAGCTTTATTCTTGTTAGAAAATAGACTAGGTAGGCTGTATTTAGCCTAATTTAGTGAAACTAAGCTTCACTATAATACTTGTAGACTGTTCACTTAAGTTCATCGGTGCCCTGTCTACAATCTGAGAAATACACACAGCTGTTGGTATCCTGGAGTCAGTGTTGAAACTGTTTGGTTCCTTTTGAATGATGTCCCTTTTTTTAATACTTGGCAGTACTTGGGTAAAAAGTTTTCAAAGTTCATAGAACCGCCCTAGACATGAGGTCACGTCTTATCAACAATGATATCTCTATTACAACACATCTGAGTAAACTTATTATTTGGTCGTCTTTTCTGTGTGATTATATCATGGCTTATACCTAGTGTTTTTTGACAGCTTTTTCAGATTTTCTTGCCTCTTAATATGCATTTTTTTCCAAGAACCTGTAACTGCATGGGACTTATCAGAGTGGATGCCTTTGGCCTACTTGCAGATTGACTGTCCTTCCCAACCACTCAGGATGCTGTTTTTTCTCTTCAAACAAAAAAACCCCTTGTTTCACATAATTTTTAGTTGTTGTACTTGTAAAATATATTTGCCAACAGGTATTTGCTTTGTCATTATAATAATGCTTTTAAATGCTGGCTCCAAGATTATGTTGTGTTGGAAACAGAGTATTCCCTTTCCTTGATTTCCCTCCCCTCTCCCAAAGTATATCCACTGTGTCATCTTGAACTTGGAAGCAAAATTGAATTATTGAGTGGTTATGAAACATTGAGGAAGAGTAATTTCAGATGCATCCTTGTATATAGTTATCTAACTATTTTGATGTATTGTCATGCTTATCCCCCCACCCCATCCTCTCACCTGCACCTCATTATTGAAATAGGTGCTATTTGAACTGCCAGTATCTTCTAAACCAGAGGGCTAGTTACTCTCAAAACCTGCATCTATCCAAGTTATGCAGTTTTGTGTAAGTGGCATAGTTTGGATTGGTAGCAAACAGAGAACCTGTTCACCTTTTGGGGGCTGAGGGCAGCAAATCTCAAACTGGGTTCTACCACTTTTAAACCAGTCTATGCTGAACTTCTGTTCTGTCATGGGTAAAGACCAGTTTCTGATCACTTACACTGGTAAAAGTACAATGCCTACACCTGGCCAAAGAATTAAGTTACTGGTTTTTGCTTTCTGGAAGTTAGGGATGTTGCAGATCTTTTACAGTAAGCCATGAGAGAGAATCAAAATGTCAGAGGATAGTAACTTGAGCTTCAACAAGTCAAAGAGGCCTGAGCCTGAATTTATTCAAACTTTGCAAGTTAGCCTAACCTGGTTAGGCTGAACCAGTTTCCAACCATACAGAGAATCCCTCTGGACTGAGGAAACTTGGGCACATGTCTGCAGTGGCTCAGGCTGGAAACCAGGGGATGCTAGAGCAGCCCTCTTTGCCCTTTCACAGAGCTAAATTGATGGGGGTATGGCCAGACCCCAACAGGTCTCTGATTTTTAGCAGGAATCCTGGTTTTCCATGATAAATTGCAAATTCTCTGAACCTCAAAATATGATTTAAAATTTAAATCCCACCACAGTCCCCACTGGCCCTGCTGTTGCCCCTTTCCCCGACCAGAGGAGGGGGGCAGCTGCCAGGCTATGGGACCAGGAACTCAAGTCCACAGCTCCCTGCTCGTAACAGAAGGCAGCTGCAACAGGAGCAGGGAGCCAGCTCCCCCACTGCTGCCTGCCTGCCTGCTGCTGACTTCGGCAGGGGCAGGGCTGGCTCCTGGTAGCTGTGCAAACTCCCACGGGGCAAAGGGAACCTGTCCCCAGATCTGTGCAGGGGAACAGGTTGTAGGCTCAAACTTTCACCCTGCTTCCATCCTACTGGGCTGCTATAGCCCTGCAGGCAAGACCCAGCATGGCTGGGGACAGTGGGGCCACACTGGGATCTGTAGTTTTCTCCATTTTTTTGCCCATCCCCCTCCAATGGGAAATGGAAAACCCAGATGCCTGCTGATTTAGGGAGGGTTGTGAACCCCTACCCTGCCTGCGGTCTCGAGCTTTTCCCTGCTCTCAGGGAGGGGGTGTTGCCAGCCTGCAGCCCTATGCTGCAGCTCTGAGGCAAGTGAGAGTGTGCAGTGCATGCATCTGTTGATGATACAGAGCTTTTCAATCTCCCTCCCTGCTTCTAGATGCAATCTGCAGCAAAGTGACAGGCAAAGAAGCTAGGGGAAGTGGGGAGCTGATGACAGTGTTTATCACCCTATTTAAGAAAGCACAGATCTGGGGATCACGTACCAGCTATCTGATTCGGCACAGACACCTCTCAGCAAGGTAGAAGGGAAGGGGGGGCTTAGCAGGGAATGGTGAGGGGGAGGGAGGGGAGCAAACATCCTTCCTTGAAAACACGGTTTGAGAAGACCTATTAAGCTACCTGTTGATTTAGCTCCAAAAAGCCTGCCTTGGTAGCCTCCCATGGCATGGTCTGCTAGCTAATGCCAACGTGTCTGGTAAAGCAGAGGGGCAAGGAGGGATAAACTGGTTTATGTGTAATGCCTTAGTCAGAAAGGGTTCTATAGAATGAATGGAGACTGCTTGGTTTGTTTAGCTGAGCAAAATAAAGGCTGAAAGAGGATATGATGGATGTCCATAAATAAGTCATGGAGGTAAATGCTAAGGTAGCAAAGGCACTATAGGATAAAGGACAATGCTGACACAAGAACTGATGATGATTATATTTGAAATGGAAACCAGAAGACTTCTAACGGTTAGAGGATTGAAGTTCTGGAACAGTCTTTGAAGTGGAGTAGTATGGACAAAAAATACAACTCGTTTTAAGATGGCTTGATCTATTTGCAAAAGGAATTGTATGGTATAGTGTGTTTATGGTCTCCCCACCCACAAACACACACATGTTTTTTGTAGTCATTGACAGCATTTAAAACAGCAACAGCCTTCCAGGAGCAACCTGACAGCAGAGCCCTGACATGTTACAACTAGCAGACAACGAGTCCTCTCTCTCTTTTCTTTTTTAAACTTTGTTAATGACCATTTTTAATTGTCTCTCAGGTTCCTGATGTTATCAGCAGTATAAGGCAAGCCTCCAAAGCAGCCCTGAAGGAGGATGCCAAGTCCAGTAAAGATAGCGAAGAAGCCTTTTACAACTCCCAAAAATTTGAGGTTTTGTATTGTGGAAAGGTGACGGTGGCTCACAAGAAAGCCCCCTCTACCTTAATTGATGACTGCATTGAGAAATTCAGTCTTCATGAGCGCCAGCGCCTGAAGCTGTTGAGTGAGCAGCGGAGTACAGATTCGAGTTCAGAGTTAACCTTGGGTGAAGGAGACTTGCCCACTTCTCCGACAGATAGTCCATTTGAGGAGCTAGATGGCACCAGTGCCTCCACTGGGATGTTTACAATTGGTAGCCAGACCAATCTGGTCAGCCTGGCAGGCACTCGTGGCTCCTTTCCTGAGCGAATTTTGGAAGATTCAGGCTTTGATGAACAGCAGGAGTTCCGCTCCCGGTGTAGCAGTGTCACTGCCATTATGCAAAGGCGGGTTCATGATACCAACCTGAAAATACAGCCTCGAAGGAGACATGCAAGTGCACCCAGTCATGTTCAGCCCTCAGATTCTGAGAAGAACAGAACGATGTTGTTTCAGGTATGTCCCTGCAATTTTGTGCACAAAGCCGAAGTAGTGGAGTTGACTTACACCATGTACTTTATATGCATTTTGAACTTTTTTTTTTGTGGACAGCTTCAAGCCATTTAATACTGATACTATGTGTTGTATTGCAGAGTGTGAAACCACACTAGGAAGTTCTCTAAAATGAGCATAGATATAAATGATTTGAGCATCTAAAGGGATTTAAGTTTGTGGGTTCTAATAAATTGGAAGAAAAAATAATAATTTTAATAACTTTGTTAATAATTTGCTTTGGATACTTGCTTAATTGTTTAAAAGTGTTTCTTTTTTGTCTTGGGTTACGATCTACTCTTATCTCTAGAGCCAGGGTTTATACACAAATTATATAAAATAGCAAAAGAATAAAAATTGCATTTAATTTGTATTACTTACAATCTGTATATATGGATAAATATATTATATATGCATATATATCTACATACAAGTTTTATCAAAATAAAATATGAAATAATAAAATATAGTTAGTGTGCATGTGTATAACACATGGGTACATATATGATGAAGCGCTCCTGGATATAAATAAATGTCCAGCTTCACAAAATTAATATCTTGATTTATTTTTTTTATCCCTTTTTTTCAATGCGAGCGGGACTCTCTTGTTGAAGTACTTCTAAAACTGAGGAATAATAAAACACAGTTTAAACCAATTTTTTTTAGTCAGCTTCACTGACTTAAGTCACTTCTTCCCTTTCCCAGAATAGTAGTTTCTTTCAACATTTTTTTTTTTTCTTAAAAATTATTGTAGCGCAGATGACTTCATCTTCAAATCCTGCAACTCTTCCTTTTCATAGAAGTGCATTAGATCTGGCAGTACATGGGCTGAAGGATCAAGGGAAAATCATTTAAAAGTCCCATACAAGGGAAAGATCTTTTGCTCTCTAAACTAATAGGCAGCTAACTCCTTTGGGGTTTGTCTTCCCACCTAGTTCAGAGGAGAGGTGACATTTTCATCTTCTTGAGGGATTGCCAACTTATGTGAGTAAGTAGATGGCCCATTAGAAACCCACAGACAATCACTTGCGATAAAAAGGGCTTAGTTGAAAAACTCCACTGAATGTTATTGTGTGCACTTGGAGCAGCCCTTTGGGAAATCAGATGAGAGACTCTTCGTAGTGAATCTGCTTCTTGTTTGTGTAACTAAAAATAAAGGCTAAATGAAGCACTTGGAAAAGAACCCCCCTCCTGCCCTCCCAACTCTCTTGGTTGTTTGTTTGGAGGAAGCATCCCTGAAGAAGCAAGCTAATGTCTTCTTAGCTGGCTATTTTTGTTTCTTTACCTTTTTGGGAAAGGGGGAAGCTTAAATCTAGATGATTTCAGGTCAGTCTAATGGAGAATTAAATTTTTTTCATTAACCATGAATAGAATAATTTTATTTAAAAATCAGAACTGCCTATTTTGCTTTTCTTGCTCTGAAGACTACAGTATGCCACACATCTTTCTGTTGAGTAGTATGTTACTCAGCGAGCAAACAAAGCTGCTTTGTGGGCAGTGATGGTAACATGTAGGCCTAACCTCATGAGTGTACAGTTCACTTACATTTTCTGAGACCAGTGTGACCTTTTTTTCTCACTTGTTTTCAAGGTTGGACGATTTGAAATTAACCTAATCAGCCCAGATACCAAATCTGTTGTGCTTGAAAAGAATTTTAAAGATATCTCCTCATGTTCTCAGGTATGTATTTATAACGTAGCTGTTAGTGCTAGGAACCAGCTTGTTTGATTTAGAGATGGCATGGTGCCATTGTGAAGAAAAATGGAGTCAAAGGTTTTGATAGAGAAGATGAAACACACCACACAGATTCTTAAAGGTAGTGATTATACCTTCTCAGGTGCTTTTTAAGCAATTACCCCTTTATTTTTTTCTTGGTGTCTATAAAGCTAGATTTTTTTTTTTACTCTTTTTACAGCTGCTATAGCCAGTTTAAAAATGTAAGAAGATAATGAATCTATTCTCTTTGTATCGCAGATTTCCCCCAGAAGCAAGCTTACTTGCAACCTCTAGCTTCGTCCAGTCTCTTTGAGTACACTTGGCATACTCTGCCTAGGTATTAGTGGAGTGAGCCATACATAGCTCATTTCAACTCTGAAACCCCAGCTGTTTGGTCCCTGACTCTCCAGGATTACCTGGCCTTTGCTGAAGAAGCTAACACCCAGTTTGGCTCTGACGGACTCGAATTCCCTTTTTAAAGGGAGAGGTGGGATATACACTGAAGTCCCAAACAGGAAAACACATGGCTCCTCTTCAAAGGCATTTATTGGGGCAAAGCCCACACAGCAAGAAGTTTTTGCCTCAGAGCTGCAGGCTAGCAACACCCCTGCCCCTTGAGCAGCTTGGGGGAACCTAGCTCTGTGAAAGGGAAGGGGGGGGCTGCTCTAGCATCCCCTGGCTTCCAGCCTGAGCAGACCTGTGCCTGCATTTCCTCAGCCCAGAGGTTGGAATGGTCTGTATGGTTGGAAACTGGTTCAGCCTAGCCAGGTTAGACTAACCTACAAAGGTTGGATCAATTCAGACTTGGGCTTTTTTAATGTCTACCCCCAGCCAGGGTGGCTGAAGCAGTTTAAAAGCTTCCTTTTGCATAATACAGTTACCTATCTTGAAAATTAACTAACAATTGAGGCTTACTGTCTCTGATGGGAGTATAAAGGAGATGGCATGTAGACTGGAGCTGACATGCACCAGAAATGGCGAGGATGATTTTATAGCTTTGAAGTGTATGTAGATCAGTCAACAGAATGGAAAAGTGATGAAGCCTGTGACTGACTTGGTTCCAATACATCCTGTATCCAGGGAAGAAACAAACCAACAACAGTTTTAATAAACCTGCTTAGTCGAGTAATAGAAGTTGCCTTCTGCAGTGACTTTTTTCTGAAAATCTTGATGACCAGGCTGGTGCTGGCATTGCAACAAAGAAACTAAACACTTAGAGGTATTCCAGTTCTCTGTGTACCAGCTTTCTTGCAAGCTACGCATTTAGAAGCAATAATCTCTTCAGATAACATTGCATATTGCTGTTAAACACTCAAACAGAACTCTGATAGGTGTGGGTAAAAATAAAAGCCAAACTGAGAATAAATTTGAAGAGGTCCTGAGAGGGTTGTGTAATGTTTCCAGAATTGCTGCATATTAGGAAAAATGATAATAGAAATGAACAATTTAGTTCTAGCCAAGTATTTGTAAAACAAAGCTCATCATTATTTGTTCACTACTAAGCATTGTAGAAGAGCCACAATTCTTGTCAAAATAATTGTTTTTGTTTGTTTTTGTTTTTTGTTTTTTGGTGAATTTACCAAATCTGAGGTGCAATGCTGCTGGGAATATTCTCTTCTAAGATTAAAAATTCCCAAAAAGAAAGGAAGCTATCTCAGCTTGTGCTCAGGATTCTTTTTTGTGGTGCTTTTTCTGTCTCAAATATGCTAGTGTGGCATTTCAGACTGGAAAATGCACGTGTCTGACTTGTATAACTGGGTAAACAAAAATGTGTGTGCAGCTGAACTTAGCTGTCAGATACAGCTGTGTAGGCTTCCTTGTAATAGCCTCAATGACCTTGAGGTAAGCAGAACAATAAATAATCACCACGTGCCCTGCTGGTAGGAGAAGTTGAACTACCCTACTAGAGAACAGTGGTGTAAGTACAGTTAACGGAGAAACTTGCTGTGCTATTTTCAGCTGCAGTGATGCAATTGTCACTTCCACCTCCCCCATACACATTCATTCCCCTTTTGCAAACAAAAGAAAAGTCTGAGGACTGTAACAGACTTTTGGCATTGAGACAATTTGTGCTGATTTGGCCTGTTAGGGACTAATTTTTAAATGATAGCGGTTAATCTTTCACATTGAAGGGTAGCACTGGGTCCCTCATGTATGTATAATCTCACACCTTTTCCACTTGGTTTTTGTGGGCCTAGAGTTGCCACAGGAGAACTAGTTTGTGAGTTGCTTTCTGGTCCTGGAGTAGACTTAGGCTGAAAAGATAAGAACAGATTTGAATTTAACCAGCTTCCTGAATTCTGAGCAGTCACTTCCATGGCTTGTGCCATAGGTCAGTTTCTGTAACTTTAGTATCAAAATGGCATATTTAAAGTTTTGGTATGGAAACAATACATATAGTTCATTAAGCAGTGCTGCAACATTCTGGAGGCACAAATGCAATGCATCTCTTCATTAGTACAGCCTAAGCAACTTATAGGGAGCTTATTTGGCAGTGAGGAAACTGTCCAGCATGCACAGCAGTCAGCTAATTCTGCAAGCCTTAATACTTACTAAGTCCTTTTCTTTTCCTCCTCAGCCATGGCTGCAGATGCAGCCCTTATACAGAGTATGGTCACAAGTAATAATTACATTTCAAATAGTGTTTGAAATGTATATGTGTAAGCAGCTCTTACAAGCCTCTTGAAATATTCTAAAAGTGGTGGAAAAACTCTAAAACAATACCTACCTGAAAATGAAGTACTGTTCTGAACTGTTTCTCTTGTTCGTTGTGCCTTGGCCGGGCATCAGAAAGAGTAGTTGGACAGCCTGCCTGCTGTTCAACTACCAGGTCCCACTCTGGGTTCCAGGGCACTGCTGGTGACCTACTGTCTCCCTACCTGCCTTGACACATACCAGACCCTGGCTGACTTTTGCTGCTTCCTCAAATTGGCTCTTCAGCTCTAGTCCCTCCTCTCTTGGCAGGGGGAAAAGAGGCTAGAGAATATGGGAGGTGGAGTACCAGAGTCCTGACAGTGGGGCTGCAGACTTCCCCCATTCCTCTCCCCTCCACAATGTTTCAGTACAAACTAGCCAGCATGCTTAGGTCAGTGCAAGCTGATTGGTAGGATTTGACCAGTGGCTTGTGCCATTTTTACTGTTTGAAATGGTTATCTCTGTTTTCATACTGGCCTTGTAAATGGCTTGTACTGTGTGGTTTTCTTCTTTCAGTACAGTTAATCATAACCAGGGTTCTCGGTTTTCTGTTCACCATGGTGGGGGTGGAGGGAAGTGGTGAAACCTGGATTTTTTTTTTTCCTTTTAAAGGAGGAAAACTTCAGAAAACCCATGGCTGGCAGGTGGGAGGAATGCCATCAGGTAGGGGGTGCCATGCACATGTGCACATATGCACATGCACATGGCTACCAGGCAGCCTGCAGAGCAGGTCTCTGCAGGCAAGTCAGGGGAAGGAAGAGGAAAACAGAAGCCCCCATAGGGAGGGAAGAAGTTGCCCAAGGCTAGGGTTGGGGCTGGTGCCCAGCTGGGGTGGTGCATGAAGCTTGGGGCCTGGGGCTGGAATGTATGGCTGTAGGGCCTGGGTGGGGAGCAGGATGGAGCCACAGGCAGTGGCAGGGAAAGCTGGCTCTCCACCTCTTCATGCAGTCCTGGGGGGCCATGGGAGATGCATGCGTCCTTGATCTGTGTGTGGGGGAGGTGCAGCTGCACTTTGGGCTCAGACTACCTGCCCTGCTACCCTCCCTTTGAGGGGCCTCCAAGGCCCAGCAGGTAAGACCCAGTGTGGCAGAGTAGAATGGGGCCAGGCAAGGAAGTGCAGTGCCATGGCATCAACAGGGGTGCCAATGAGGAGTTGTGACCCTTGTTCCTGTTGAGTGGGCACCTCACCATGGTGCTCCCAGTGGCAGCACTGAGCTTCCCTGACTGGCCCCACACTACTCTGCCACACTGGGTCTTGCCTGCTGAGCCATGGAGTACCCCCTGCCATGAGGTGGGGGCAGCAGGGTGAGAAGCCCAAGCCCTCAGTGGGCAGCCAGTATCTGCTCTGGAGCTTGTGGGAGAGGACAAGCTGGACTTCCCTCTCTGCCACAGCAGCTGCTGCTTCTGGTGGCAGCTGAGGCTTTGCTGCTGCTGCGAGGGGCAGGGGGCTGCAGACCTGGGTCCCTGACCCCATAGCTCTGGCAGCTGGGGACCCCCTCCAGCAGGGCTGGGAGGCTGTGGGTGACAAGTGAGTGTCAGGGCCCAGGGATCTATGGGTGGGGAGTGAGAGGCAGTGGTATGGGCAGGGCACCAGCATGTCAGGGCTGCTCAGTGTCACAAATCAGTGGGGGTAGGGGAAGAGAGGGGGCAGCCATAGCTGGACCTGTGTCCTGGTGAGATAAGGGGGCAGGGGGAGCACTTTCTTTTCCATGGATTTTCCCCAAAATCAAATGCCAAAATATATAGGTATTTAGAATTTATTTCATTATAGTGACTGAGGCACTAGTAGGCTTCCAAATTACTTTTACATTGTAAATATATTAATAAAACATTATATACACATGTATCAGTTGAATGCATAGTGGTATTTCATTTTAGTCATTGAAAAACACGGATTTTAGGTTTTAAGCAGAATTTACATAGGGTTTTTCTAATAAAAATCAAACAGCTCCCCGCCTCGCCTTCCCCCAGATCCCAGATTGTAACATGGGTATTTACAGAGCTGCATCCAAACTTCACAGTTGTAACTCCTACTGTAACTGAACACTTTCTTTGTTCAGGCACTTCCCTACAGTTATGTTTAGACTATACAAATATTGACAAAAGACTTGCAGAATATTGGGCTCTGTCCTTGTTCTGTGCAGTCATAACGTTGAAAAAAATCCTCTTCATTCTGCTTTTCAAAAACAAAGCTAAATATTTTTAGCCTCAAGGCACGTTTCATAAGTACGTGGTGTTTTTATCTCTTTGGAATTGAGGCACCTTGGCTTAGAGCCACTGAGCTAGAATCTGGCTGGTGCCAGGTGAGGCTGGTGGAGCACAGACCTCACCCAACTGTACCCTGATTTTTTTTTTCATACTCTGTTCCCTCTCTACACCTGGCTTGTACCTGAGGGCAGGCAAGTACCCTACTGTCATGCCTGCTGGAAACTAGAGCCATGTGCAACAGTAGCTCCTTCCAGGGATCATGGTAGAAGTGCAGGGGGAGGGAGAGCCAGGCTGAAGTGTGGCTCTGTAGCCACACAGCTGCTGGGGAGTTTGAAGAAGCTATGGGTGCTTCTTGTCTATGGGGTTTTGAAGCAAATGGTGAGAGAAGGAGCAAGTACTCACATTCCTACCAAAAAGATGGGCACTCTGGTACCCTTGGAAGAATCTCATGGTGCCCTAGTTGATTTGCTGCTATAGTTTGTCAAAAGGAAAGGAAATGCAGGCCTGATTCTCTGCTGAGTTGCTCGATCTTTTGGTGATGTAAAGAATCCTATGACTTGTACAGCAGAAGAAAGACGTTATGTTTGAGGTTTTTTTGTTTGTTGGTGTGGTGTGTTTTTGTTTGTTTGTTTTTTGGCAACTACCTTTTGCTCATTAAAAGAATAAGAGGAAAAGTTGGTAACTTGGATATCACTATTAGCAAGTATTGAAATTCAGTCAGTGACCATGGTCTATTTTTGTTTGTTTGTTTTTAACCAAATATTCATTAATATATATATATATATATATATATATTTTTTTTTTTGTCTCAAACTTTACAGGGTATAAAACATGTTGATCATTTTGGCTTTATTTGTCGTGAATCTATTGAACCTGGGCTAAGCCAGTATGTCTGCTATGTGTTCCAGTGTGCAAGTGAGTCTTTGGTAAGTAACTTTTAAATACTATTTTTTTCATACTTCTCAAGGAATTTTCATCAGAAGATCCAAGTTTGTCATAAACCCTGAAACTCTACAGACTAGTGAGGTATAAGAATTGTCCTCACTTTCTTCATGTATAAACTGGTAGTGTTCAACCTTGGTCTTCCCGTTCATGAAACAAGTGTGCTTTTACTTGACTCTAGAAGAGTATTCATACTTAGGGGTATCTAGGTGTTAGAATTTGCAAATGTCTGATTTTTGTGGGCAATGTGTGCATCTAAATCCACATGTAGTCTGATTCATTGATTGGCTGATTTTTATTTTTAGAAGCCTACTGAATATAAGTAACCTGCTCATTGTCTGAGGTTCTGATTCAGCACTTCTTTACATCTGCTGAACAGAGGAATACATTGGCAACAGAGCTGGGAAAAAAACTTACATGTACTGACTTTTTATGCTGTGGTAGTGTTTACAGGTCACCTCTTAAAACACTCTAAAGGCATTTAATGGGATGGTCCATGCATTAAAAGGTGCTAAATTATACCAAGTACCTGCTAAGCTGCTTAAATTTATGTCATTTTCATGTTAGCATTAATTTTTTTTGAGCTGTTCTACCTAGCTCAAGCTAGAGTTATTGGTTAGTCTGCTCCACAGAGATGAAGCAACCAATTTGCAATCTTCCACCATCTTAGGATGCATGGTTATCCCTGACCAACTTTCTACCTGCCTAAACTGTATTGCTCAGGGTGTGGTACTAGACCCAAGGCAACATTCCCACCTGCCCCCAGCAGGTATGATCCCAGCTCACCTGGCACTACACTGCCAGCTTCAAGGACTCTGAGAGACCTGGTCTGCAGCTGTGAGCCAGGCACATGGTCCTCTCTGAGGGATAAGACTTTGCCCCACATCCAGGTAACTCTGCCCTTATCCAGGAGAATTTGGTGGGGCTGTAAGAATGTCCTGTAGGGGGAAAGGGCTGCATAGTGCGAGCATGGAGACCAGGGAAGGATGCTTCCTCATGGTTAACCCCTGATGGCCTGTACTTGGGCATCACCAAGTGGCAAGAGCATGTAGCCCAGAGAGACATGCTCCCATGGGACTCCATACTTATCTTCCAGGCCTCCACTCCCAAAGGAAGGATAGGGTCTTGGATCCTGTCCCTGCCCCTGCTGACAAGGCCTTCTAGTGGCAAGTCAGTTGTGCAGGTCAAAGATGGAATTTAATCCTTAACCTGTACCTGTTCTGAAACTGTTGTAACTTCAGTGCTGTGTGGAACTCCATGGATTTAGAACGATACAGAAGTAACCCATAACAACATCCTGTGACTTCTTTCTTTAGTTCTAAATTTTATTCCTGCTACACTGCTTCCATTTTCTAAATATAGCTGCTGTCTTTCTTCCAATTATTGTGAAAAATAAGAGATATGCACAAATCACTGTTGTACAGCTTAGTGAGTTGATGGATCACTCAGGATTGGGGGAAAGGGAGGCAGTTAGAGTATGCTGACCATGGTAGATAGGCAGAGGGGGAAGGGGAATAGGTAGCAGCATGAGTGAAGGGAATTCTTACCTGTTCAGACAGGTGCTGCAGTTTCAGCTCTCTCATGGCTGAACTCTGCCGGTCAGAGTGGATCCTGGTGTCTTGTTTACTCCCCCCCCCCCGGCATATTAGGAACAGGGCTGTGTTTCCTTTGGCAAAGGTTCTTTAGGGAGGAGGGTGGAGCAGCATTATACTTACCCCACTATCCCTCAACTTTATATAGCAGGGTGTGGTGCTGTGTTGTCCTGGCAGGAGGATCCTGGTGCCCCACTGTAGTTACGTTGCTGGTTCTGCCTAGTAGAGAGTGGACATAAAGGTTATCAGTTAGTGGTTGTAGTTGTAATTGAGAGCAGTAAGTAACCATGTTGGTCTGAAGCCTGGCAGAAGGCGGGGTGGACTTGTACCTTTTAAAGACTAAGGCAGAGATGTATAAGCTTACTTCATCATATTGGCAGCATTTTTTTTGTTAGATGCAACGCACTATAGGGAATGTACTACTTTATTGTTCTTCATGACTTTAA
Organism: Caiman crocodilus; assembly: GCA_030014935.1. Classification (NCBI taxonomy): domain Eukaryota; kingdom Metazoa; phylum Chordata; order Crocodylia; family Alligatoridae; genus Caiman; species Caiman crocodilus. Next base: position 124,988,701 of record JAGPOW010003316.1, read on the forward strand.
GGCACTAATGCATTCTGTTTGTTTTGGATTTTTTTAAGGCTGAATGCCATAAATGTTATAGACCATGTGTTGTACCCCTCTGGCAGTACTAGGTTAACTGCCAATTGAAGCAGGTAAAAATATTTCTAAGGGGTATTTAACTTTTAAAAAATCAGCTAGCTTTATAGTAAGCTGAAAAACACAAGACCATTAACGTTCAAAATTTTAAGTTTTGATATGTACGAAGTCCAATAATATTAACGTCTTTACCTCCTTGAAACAATTCTGCACTGGTTGGCATTCTGATGTGGTATGATTTTTATTTTTTGCTGGGTGTTGTGAGACTAGAAATTCCTTTCCAGTTCTATAGGTCTAGATCCTCAACTTTTTTTTGTAAAGCAGTATAGATCTGCTGGAGTCCTTGAGCTACCATGCTTTAGTTTCTACCAGTTGAGGATCTAGCCTGTTATCAAAACCTGAGGAAACAATTGGAACCTATTGCACGGCCAGTTTAGTGTTTTGTATTGGAGGAAAATAAGCCTATCTGATCTGTGGATTAATCTGATCATGGATAACAAACTTTACAAGTGACTTGTAAGAAAGACCTGGTCTAAAAATAACCCTGTCAGTAATCCTCTTGTGTACTCCAGGAGTGGTAGTAGTAGGATATGTTTATGTTCAGGCACTTCAGGGGAGCTGGGTTATTGACAGCAACATGGAGCTCTGTGTAGGCTGAAAATCCTACCTGTGAAGTGGGGTGTGCTAGCTGTCCTTGGGCTGTGTTGCAGCAGCTAAGCTGCTACTGATACCTGAACAAGCATGCCTACACTACCATGCAATATCTTTTTGGTTCTAGTAATTATTTAAATGAGAAACTCCTGGAAACTAATGGTAAGAGTTGGCTCTAGTTGTAACACAGGCATGAGCTTGTTTTCTTCACAGTAATGGGACAAGAGTAAGGTGAACTGTGAGAAGTAACAAGCTACCCCAAAAGCATCAATAGCATTTAGTACTGTTTTAGTCTAATCTAAGGCTCTGAATTTAAGGTGACCCCCCCCTATAATTACATTCTAGTAAAAGTTTTATAAATTTCTGTGTATAGAATCTAATTGGGGAGGGGTCGTCTTGTAATTCATCTGTCCCTACTGTCTAGTCCACTGCGGTGGTGGGAGATGAGTGGTATGGGGAGGTTAAGCAGTGTGAGGAGGAATTGAGAGGAGGCCAGCCATACTGTCTCTCGCGCCAAGTAATATGGCTTCCAAGGTGGACGTGGTACTGGATTGCATTTATCCTACAAGGCATCCCTGGATTGCAGAAGTGACAGTCTTCTTTGTTGGCAGGACGAGGATCTGTTGAGTCCCCAGATCTACGATTGTCAGCCCTTTATTTGGGGGTTTGGCTCCTGGAAGCGGTCCGAGCAGGTCTACTTGCCACGCTTTTCCTGGGGCATAGTATATTGGGTTGTAAGTGTCTTTCTGATGTCTATGATGTGTCAGCTTTTCTCGTGCACAGGCAGAGCAAGCCTGGATTACTTTTGTCCACTGTTCTATAGTCGGGCCCTTTTTCCCTTGTTCTTTCCACTGCGCCTGTGCTTTCTTTGCTCTGGGATGTCCCCAATGTTCATGAAGCCATATCAGGAACGGATTGGTATCAACAACATCTGCAACATGTAGCTGAGGTATCTCTTTTCGGATCCCAGGTTCGTGCTGAGCTAGCAATTGGTCTATTACAGTGTGTACTGGGTCTGTGTCGGTCCATTGGGATCGAGTGTGCTTGATCAGAGGACAGATGTAAAACTTTAGCAAAACTGTCTTAACCTTGTCCCAGAGGTCTGCATGTTCTCTCACTTGTGCTGTCCCAGTGACAATTCTGTATATGTACTCTGAGTCTACAGCTATAACGGGCACAGGAAGTGTTCCGTCGTGGTGTTGATGAGTATGTTCAAGAGCTAACTGAAATTCTCTCAGTTCTGACGCCTGCACCAATTCTTCTGGGCAAGCTGCTTGAAGCTTGTAATCATGACAGGGGTCACAGTAGTATCCATAACCTCCATCACCACGGGATGTGCCATCTGAGGCTATCCACGCTGGAGATGTGGTTCCATATAACTGTGGCACAACGGAGTCGTCGTCTTTGATGGTTGTAGTTATTTCTCCATCTACAACCTGCCACGTTAACCAGTAATACTTCAGGTCTTTAGCGTACCTTGATATTCTGGGTGCACTCTACCGGGGTTAAGTAATTCCAGTATGGTTCCACCAGGAGCAATGAGTGCACCTGGATTCACCATAAGATGCTCTCCCAGCTGAGCTGCAAGCATAATCTTTCCCAGACAGCCATATCAGTGTTGGTAATTCTGAAGTGTGCAGTGACCAGTATATGCAAGGTTTCCTGTTTCACTATCATTGGCTGTGAACCGAATATGTTTTGTAGTGTTACCTACATGAATTATCAAAGGGTTGCCAGCAGGAGGTGCAATTAAATGCATCTCTTTAACCTCTCTCATGACTTTTTTTTTCTAATGCGGTTTGATCACGCTCATCCCATGGGGCTCTACACCGTGCCTTTTTTACGAATTTGTTATTGCAGTCTCTGAAGGACTCTTAAATGCGGTGGCATCATGAAATGACGGAACCAATTTAATTGGCCCAGCAGGCCTTAAATCTGCTTTTGTAGTTGGCCAAGGTAGAGAACTCGGGTAGCATTGTGTGCTGTCCCTGATCACCAACATCCCGTAAATCTTGTCCTCAGGAACTTTGTCCGAGTATGGTTCACTCATAGATTTAGTCGAGCTTATTGTCCATCCCTGGTTCCCCAAGTAGGTTTTCAAGTTTGTGACAGTGTGGACCGCAGAGTCATTACATCCCATAACAACGATGTCATCAACATAAGTCCAGATTCGAACATCTGCTTCTGGGTAGAGGTGAGTGAAGCCCTCAATTGTTTTATTCATCACCGCAGTTGCCAATGCTCATGCGTTGCGATAACCCTGTGGGCAAACTTTCCAAGAAAACATTTGTCCACCCATACACACATTGAGAATACCATGAGGATCACGTATAGGAATTGAATAAAACATGTCCTTTAAATCTAACGTGGTAGCAAACCACTTCTCATGTCTCTGCATTTCAGTTATGCCATTAAGGATATCTGTGACAGTTTGTGCAGCGGGTAATTGGAGGGGTTTGCAATGTTGATTTGCC
>JAGPOW010003316.1:124997271-125069463 GCA_030014935.1 Caiman crocodilus
TCTGCCCACTCCTGCAGCCGGCCCAGATCCCGCTGCAGCATCTCCCTCTCTTCTGGTGTCCCTACCTCAGCCCACAGTTTGGTGTCGTCAGCAAACTTGTATGTATACTTCTTCCTGAATCTGTCTACCATGGGCAACATATGGTTTCTCCACTCATACCACCTGGGATGCATTCCCAAGATAAAGCATGGCCCCAGTAATGGCACATGGAACCACTCATGGTTACTCCTGAGCTTTTTTTTTTTTTACACAGTCTAATTATAAGGGTCAGGAATGACTCACTGGAAATTGGTTGATGCAGGGTTGGGAAAGGGAAGATGAAGGTTAAGGATGCTTGCAGATGCCAAGGCCCCCTCTTCTTCTCCCCCCCACAAAGTGTTTTATCAGAATAAGCAGTACATTATTTTGACCTGGCCCTGCAGCTTCTGTGTTGATCAAGCACTTCAGCAAGGCTTTTTGGTGCTTTTATCTAAAGCTGAGTCAATTGGCTATTAGATGAGTGCCAAAAAAGCCCCACTAAAGTGCCCAATATATACAGATATAAGGACCCCACAGGGCAACAATAGAACCTGGTTTTCTTGACTAGTATGCTACTGTAATTTATTAACTGAGTTATGCACTATAAAGCATAAATAACCATTCCTAATATCAAGCACTTGCCTGATTATACATCAGCACAGACTTGCAGGCATATTTTAACAGTTCAGTATAAAAATGCAAAAACTCAGACTTTTCATAGTCTCTTTTCCTTTTCCTTCCAGGTCGATGAGATAATGCTTACCCTGAAACAAGCCTTTAGCACGGCTGCAGCTCTACAGAATGCCAAGACCCAGATTAAACTCTGTGAGGCCTGTCCTATGCACTCCTTACATAAACTCTGCGAAAGAATAGAAGGTATCTGACTTAGGAAAGTTGCTACATTTTTGTTTTGTTTTTCTTTGAAGCTTCATAGCATGTTACTTTGCAACTGTTACTTTCATTGGATCCTACTGTGTGCTCAGAACTTGTGTTGGCTGTCTTACTCATTTGAGTCTTGATAGCATTTGAATTCCCATGGCTGTAGACATGTTAAATTGTCTACCACTTAGTATATTATATAATGAATTGATGATTCTTGTAATTTATTTTCTAAACTGGTCCATTAAGTTCCTGTTGCTAAATGCTATGCTTCTCTCAAATGTTTTTCTTCTGTGTGTAGTTTTTTTTAATATGGGAAGAATTTTTATGCATATTGCTTTGAACAGTTTTGAAGCCCATATTCTGGTCAAGGAAGGGACAGAGATGAAACCCATGGCTTTGAGATTTTTCTGTTCTGCTGTTTTGTTTTGTTTTCTCTTGCTAGAGTCCAAAAGAAAAACCACCAGTCTTTCACATACTTCACTGCCTAATTCTCTTACAGCAAATACAAGATTAAGATAAACAAATGTCAAACATTTAGAATTGCTGTCTGGCTTCAGATTGCTTCACACGATTTACACTAAAGTTTTTAAAAGGAAACTAAGTATGACAAAATATATAATTCTTAATAACACTTTACAACAACATTAAAATTAAACCTACTTTACCCAAGTCTGATGTACTATATTTTCTGAAAGCAGTGGTGCATGTATTCAAACTAATAGATTACAGCAAGCAGGCCTTCCCTTATAATTGTCTGGAGATACTGTAATAAACTATATAGTAGCTGTTATTTGTGAAATAGTATCATTTACTTTTAGTGAATGAAAAGCATGAGAAATCTTTGCCAGGAAACAATTTTGTAGTGAATGGATACATGTCTTCCATCTGAGCAGTAGAAGTGTTTAGCAGTGTCAAAGTTTTCTTAATTCTCTACCTTACTCTATGCAAAGCTAAACTCCTAGAAAACCTCTTTATTCCACTGATGCATATAAAACAACTCTCAAAATGTTGCATCATAACTCCTACTTTTCAAAAGCAACTAATAAATTGTTTGGGGTCTTTAGATTTCCAGGCTACAGGATGCCTAATGTTAGCAAAGGCTGGTTTGTTTTTTTTTGGTTGGTTGTGGTGTTTTTTGTTTTTGTTTTTTTTTTGTGGGGGCGGGGATAAAGGCAGAACCACCAATCACCTGCAAACCAGATGCTTGTCAACTTAAGTACTCAAAAAGTGGTTTCTGAAAACTTTGGCCTGAGACTGAAAAACATATAGCAAGTATTTTGAGTTTCTGCCCCCTTTCTATGAGGCTGGGCTCTAGACAAAGCAGAAGCTTGTCAACTTTATTATAGGCCTTGCAGCAAAGATTCCTGTTAAGGCTGCCTAACACATTTTTATAACCAATATCTTCACTTGCTTCTAGCTTTGCTGTGCTTTAACCACTCAGATTGAGCATTTCCATGCTGAGTGCTCATCAGCAGCTATAAATCAAGAAATGGTTACTTTTTTTTATTTTTATTTTATATTTTCCTCCAAAAAGAAAAACAGTTTCCAAAATGGGGATTGGGGAAAAATTTGATGCTTGGCCACAATTATTTCTTAACATCAAAGCTTCTTATAATATACAGGCATACCAAGAGACGTTACTTTCTGGAGCTGGGTTTTTAAATGTACTGTGGCTTCACTGGAGTATATCTCCCTGTGAAAAGTTACAAACATTTGGCTGAGTTAGAAGTCTTTATGAAATGCTGTTTGCATAGAAGGTGATATAGGCCCTAAGCTTTTGAGGTTGAGCAGAATTCTTCTTGCAGCTGGAATCACTATGGCACAGGAACAGTAAATAGGGAGACTGTGTCTATGGTCTTTTGTCTTTGCCTTGTGTGACAGCAGAGGGATCATTTAAAGAGGGCAGACAGAGGAAAGAAGCAGCCTGACTTGTTTGCAGAGTAGAGCAGGTTGGGAGCAAGATGGAGAGGGGGCGGAAAAGGAGGGAGAAGTTTTCTTTTATATAGGGGTCTACAAACTGAAGGACCCTCCATCACTGGATTTCTTGCCCCTTATTAAAATAAGGGATTAACTTTTTATATTCAGTATGATTTTTGTAAGAAAGGGGGTCTTATGCTTCCACTATATTATGAAAATATTGTGCACAGTTACTCCATGTGAACAGACTTTAGCTGGGCAGGGCCAATTAAAAAAACTACTTGTGTTTTAATTTTTATTATCATTTTATATTCTAATTTGTTTTGGAAAAGTATATCATCTCAAATGCAATAGTTGCATGGACAATGAAAGAACAGTGTATTCTCACTTAATAGTGCTAAGAGAACCTACTAAATGTTTTTATTTCCCCTCCCCGCCCCTAGGTCTTTACCCACCAAGAGCCAAACTTGTCATTCAGAGACACCTGTCATCACTTACTGATAATGAACAAGCAGACATTTTTGAACGTGTTCAGGTAAGGTAGAAGTTGCTGCCTTCTCTGTCAATGGACTAATATTTTTAAGTTGGTAAATATTCATATTCTCCTTCTAAGGTATAATTTGAAAATCTATGTGCATTTTCATGAACTGTTGAGTTCATGTGTCAAAACTCTACTGTAATATAGGGCATCTTTACATGTGCTCCAGGGATTGGGGGTGGGGGGGTACTTTCTAATAAGAGTGGTTCTGAGTGCCACTCTAATTGAAGTGCCCACAGTATCTGGTGTATTCAGTATCCCACTCTTAAATCTGGTGGCAGGGATACTTCAACAAGCTTTATTAAAGTGTTCCCATTGCCATCTTGAAGTTCAGGAACACTGACTACATAAGACGCAGAGGCTGTGCAAGTGCGCTAATTAGCATTCCCCAGCAGACTCTATTTAATACAGTGTGTCAGAGCAGACTGTAATTACAGTTGAAGACGCTTGATATGGGAACAGTTAAATTCTCAACTCTGTCCTAGAATTGTCTATAATAAATAAAGCTACAGTAAAAGCCCTGTTATCCAGGGAATGGGGAATGTCAGGCATCTACATTCTGGTTACCCGAGGCCGGTGGTTACAACCGGACATGGGGGTGGAGAGGAAGTAGCAGTAGCCGGATGCAGAGTGGTGGCATCATGGGGTGGCCATTTCAGCCAGATGCAGAACGATGGCAGCTTGTGGTGGTGGCAGCTGGATGCAAGCTTTCCCCTGCTTCCAGCTGGCCAGATGGAAATTCCAGTTAATAGAGTATTCTGGCTACTAGAAGGCTGGATAACAGGGGTTTTACTGTATTTCCTTTTACTGTGCTTCAGTTCTTCATCTGTAAAATAGGAGGGAAATATTGTGAAACTGTTAGGGAAGCATTTTTTTTTTTTTTTTTTTTTTTGTATGTCAGGGAGGGTACCTAATGGAGTGTAGATTCAATGAGCTGTTTCCAATCTAGACCACATTAAAAGCATAGCTACAGCCACTTTTTCCCTGACATCTCAAAATATTGCTGAAGCCTTCCCCGCAGCTCTGTGGGCATCGGTTGCTAAACGCCTGGCAGATATTACATTTTATGACATAATTAACATGGGTGCATCAATAGATTTTGGGGGCTGATGCAATAACAGAATTTTAAGGTGGCATATCAGCAGATGATCTGTTTTCTAGTATGCATCCCTGCAGCTTGAGGAGCTGCATGCAGCTGATAAGTTTGTTGTGGTGGAAGGGGAAGAGGGAGGGAAGGGGCTTGGGGAGCAGATGAAAGCCCCCGTAGTGAGGGAGGAGTGGGGTTGGAGCTGGGGCAGAGGCTTCCCGGGCAGGGCAGGGCACAGCACCAGACTGAGCTGCAGCTTGTCCAGGGAGTGCTGGGGGGCGGGGGGGGGGGTGGATCTTGCCACTGCATGCATGCATGCATCCCAGGAGAGCACAGGACTGTCATGTGCCCCCTGGATCTGCATGAGAGGTGGGTCTGGCTATAGCTGCGGACTAGGGCCAGGGCTGCTCTGTGCTTTTCCCAGCAGGAGCTGGGCCACACTGCACTTGAGGCGAATAGCAGCGTTGGTACGGGGCTATGGGGAAGGCTGCAGCCACCTCAAAATTTGCAGTAGCCCCCCATAGCTCCCCTCTCAGTACTGCTGCCTGCCTTGAGCACAGCCCCAGCCCATACTCCATGTGCCAGGAAGGGCCTGGCACAGCCCTGGCTCCAGCCTGCAGCAGCACCCACCCACCCACCCAGATTAGGGGGCACATGCCCCCCCATGCTTTCCTGGGGTGCACACAATGGTAGGAGCTGCCCCTTGGACAAGTCACAGCTCTGTCCCATTCCTGCTGCGCCCTCACTGGGCAGCACCTGCCCTAGTCCTACTCCCTCCCTTACTGCAGGGGCCTGGATCTACCCCCCACACTCCTTCCTTCATCCCCTCCAATTCCATCACACCACACTTACCAGTTGCATGCAGCTCTCCAAGCTGCCTGGTTGTGCTCCTCACTGCCTATGCACTGCTCTGTGGCTATGTGCATGGACAGGCCACTTATGGGCCCCATCAGGCCAATTTCCAATACAGTCAATTTTCGTTATATCAGTGCTGTTCTGATATCAGACTGTTTGTCTCTCTTTTTTTTTTTAAATCCATGCAGGTCTATTGACTTGTTAATTAAACAACAACTGAGCACCAGAATGAACGCACACCAGAAATCTATCAAGACAGAATACCCAATTACCTTTTTGGGGACACATTTCTCACAAGACAACCACACTTTGTCCTATCTATCAGTTCCAATCCTCAAAGGGAATTTTCAAAACAACTTTTGTAGATGAGCCTACAAGCTTCACTTTATAAATCTACTGGATACGAAAATTCATAGCTAAAATATAGACATTAGATCTATGGTGTGGCGGCTGAGAAACGCTGGCGGAATGGGGCCGATGATGGAGAGGAATTGAGGCACTAGGCATGCAGGTTGTTGGAAGCCAAAAAAAACTTTACTTACAGTCCTTAGGCTGTAGGCACATTCCTTAAAGTTACAGAACTCAAACAGGAACACAGGCACACAGAAGCTCACACTCATGCAGGGTATGGGACGTTGGATGATTCCAGCGGGGAGTCATTGTCAGTTGATCAGGCCTCCTTCGTGGCTTGGAAACGCACGTGGGGATCTCTCCTCATGCGTGTCCGAGCTCTCCTCCAGTTTGGGCGGGCCTCACCCAAGCCTTTTATTCGGTTAGCGAGCCAATTGCCAACCGACATAATTTACTGAAAGTCAGTTGTAAGCATGCACTCTGGTGCAGCTGCAAGGTTTTGGCAGGCTCTGACCGTGCACCAAAACTTTTCCTGCGCTACAGGGGAAAATCCCTGCATCTGTGCTAGCAATGTGCTCAGCACAGCTGTGCCGAGGCATCTTGTTAACCGTTTTGCACAGACATATGGCACGTTATAACCTGCCTACCATCAGACTAACCCCAGGAAACCTCCCTACACTTTACCAAGTGCATTCGTTCAGCAGGTCAACACCCACCTCTTCTCTCCCCACCTACCTGTCTTGTACCTATTGTCTCCCATCTTTCTGATCCTCATTGCCACTTGCATTTTCACAGACCTGTATTTTGCATCTTGGCTTCTATTCTAACCAGAAGAGCACAGAACAACAGCAGAATCTCCCTATGCCTGAAGAAGGGTGTTTGTGCTCAAAAGCGTGCAAAGAACATTTTTTTTCCAACTATTTAATCGGTCTAATAAAAGAGGCACATTTGGGTAAATGTGATGCATGTCCTTAGACTGACATGACTACAACCAACACCCCTGCCATAAATTGTAACAATTGTATGATTTTTATATGCTGAGTTTCACAACGAAGGCTCAGAGCAGCTTCTAGTAAGAGAACAGAACAACTTAAGGGCAAGGAAAATATCAAAATAAGAGACCAACTAAACAGTCTGAACCAGGCTTTCCTTGCTAAGTGTCTGCTGAAATAGGAAGGTCTTGTATCACTTTCAAACAATGTCCATGGTTGGCCTCTGGCAGGCCTCAAGAAGGGACTTTGTAAAGCTGAGGAACAGCTGCTGAGAGAGCCCTCCCACATGTTTTTGCCGAGGTGGACTTGACATACTATTCGTGCTTACATGAGGTTGCTTTCAACTAACCTTGGAGATCATGGTGGGGCTTAAGGGAGAAGGCAGTCCACATGCCATATGTTCTCTTGAGTTTTATAACACGATAGAATGGCCAACCAGCCACAAAGATATCCAGGTTTCTGGGATGGTTTTGTATCATGCCTTAAATTGACCTTGTGACATGTTCCAGACATAGGCTCAGGTGTGGGGTAGCCTAACTCTCAGCTGAGTCTTGGGATCACACAAGGTAACCACAGATTTAGGATCTAGCTTTTTTCTGTCTGATTTCCATGGTAGGTCTTAGGACAGCTCAGAGTCTCCAGCTGGGACATAGGGCCATCCTAGGTCTAAAAATTGCACCTGAGCTACTTACTTGGTGTTTTAAAAGCCTGTGGCCTTGAGAGGCCAAGATCAGGGAGAGCCTTCCTGGCTGGTCTGACAGCCCAGATGAGCTGAACACATGGTGTTTCAAAGCCTGGGCCATGGGAATCCAAAATTAGGAAAGTCTTTCCAGCCCAGTGCTTCATATGTGGCTTTTAGACCTGGCTTTTTCCACACCCAGTTCTAACTCTCAGCTGAGCACCAAGATTGGGCCTTGGAAGCCCCCTGGTATCCATGAGGAATTTTTATGGCCCATCCCTAATGTTGTGCATCCTCCCATACACGTGTGGCATGGCAGGGCACACAGTTTTTGGAGATGGGACTAAATATCCCATGGATTCCAATAACACTATTTTTGTCTACCAGGGACTTGACTTGCCAGGAGGTTGTCAGACTGAGTGTTTCACATGCTTCAAATAACGAAGACTTATGGGCAAGAAATGCGATCTAGCTCCGTAGGCTTTTCTAACAGAAGCAAAATAATGAGGTTTCATAATCTCACTTGGATATGCTTACATATGTGTTTTTGCTTCAGGAAATTCGTAATATAAACAAGTACAGTGGACTGAACAATGGCACTCCACTTAACGACACATTGTTTCTGCAATGCAGTCTTTTTCCTTCCATTAAAGAATTTTTGCTCCCCTTTGACTGGGAAATCTCTTATTTGTGAGAGCTTGGGAAAAATAAGAGGATTTAGAATGGGTTCTTAAGTTTAACGAAGTACATTTTAAAATGCAGTCTCGAGCAAAGGGCAGAGGTAACTTTACTTCAGAAGAGGAAGAAGCATGGGGTTGCTTCTTGGGAGACCATCAACATTCATGCTGTAACTACTACCTCCGCATTCCTTTTCCATGATATGAATAAGCTATTTTTTTTGTGAATTCCATTAATTTAGTCCAGAAGGAAATGAGATTAAATTTACAGTGTTTTACTTGTATTTCTACAAGAGTACATAGACGTAAGTTACCTAATACTGTTACCATGAAGCCATATGTTTTCTTTAAGACACAAGTCTGGCTCAGTGCAGTGGCTCACTGTTCTCCTGGTTATCTGATATGCTGATGAACAGTTTGATAATGTACTGTCGTTCATAGTGTGCTTGGCACAAATGGCACTTTTTTTTAATAGTCCAAAGTTCCAGTTTAGAAGTGACTTGAGCTCCTGTAGGCCTGTCCTTCAAAGTATTTAGGTCTCTAGGGAGGTAGGGCAGTTCCGATCTCAGTCTAAAGTAATCTTCAGAAAGGGACTTTTATTTTATAATGCCCATCTGTTTTTACAGAGCAATACTTATGTACCAAATGGTGTCATAAGCCCTTAGTTCAATTAACTTGTTGGGGTATCTAAAGTGAAAATACCAATACTGCCTGTATGGTTAAGGGCTTGCAGGCTAAGCCCTACGAGGAGAGACTAGGGCACCTGGAACTCTTCAGCCTCTGTGAGAGAAGGTTGAGAAGCAACCTTGTAGCTGCCTATAAATTCAACATGGGTGTGCAGAAGGGAATTGGTGAAGCTCTACTCACCAAGGCTTCTCTGGGGGTTGCAAGAAATAATGGCCATAAGCTAGCAGAGAGCAGATTTAAACTGGACATTAGGAGGAACTTCTTCACAATTAGAGTGGCCAAAATCTGGAATGGGCTCCAAGGGAGGTGGTGCTCTCCCCTGCTCTGGAGGTCTTCAAGAGGAGGTTAGATAAGCATCTAGCTGGGGTCATCTGAACCCAGCACTCTTTCCTGCCTATGCAAGGGGTCGGACTCAATGATCTATTGAGATCCCTTCCAGCCCTAACATCTATGAATATGTCGTTTGTACATAGTCTCATTGGTAGCTTGACTTCTAAGAACAGTTGTGGCAAGTTACCGTCTCTAAAACTGTCCGCTCTTGACAGAAAATGAAGCCTGCCAATGACCAAGAAGAAAATGAGCTTGTGATCTTGCATCTGCGGCAGCTGTGTGAAGCTAAGCAGAAGACACACATTCATATTGGGGAAGCGCCATTGGTAACACTTACGCTTGCTTTTTTTTTTTTTTTTTTTTTTACTTTATTCAGCTAAAACTTTAACTATTGCAAGCAGGGTAGTATTGGAATACCTCAGTGGGCACCGAAGGTTTTGAATAACTTATCTGCTTATCTTAATTTATACTGTTGTGATTCATGTAGAGATGCTAAATTTTAAAGTTTTGCGTTTACGTGGCTTCTTTCTGTTCAGCCAAAAAAGCCATGAGCAGTTACTCTAGTTCTAGATTTCGGTAGGAGGAACAGTAAGACCAAAACACTAACTTCTAAGCACAGTAAGAAATTGATTGGTAAAAGAAGAATGTACAAAATTTCATTTAATTATCTAGGTAATCTCTTTTTAAAAAAAAAAAAAAAAGTGGGGAGGGAAGGGGAAGCATAGATAGCTAGTTTCCTATAGGTTATTGTTTGTTTTGTTTTGTTTTTTAATACATATATTTTTTTTGTATCCAGGCTATGTTGTTTTAGTTCTTGGAGACCTTCAGTTGCCTAAAGTGTGGTCAAAACTGAAATATGCCCTTGCTTATTTCAACAGAACATTTCTGGCAGTGCAATTCCAGAAAACACTGCTAGTGGTGGCAGATTTAAACTTGACATTCTGAAAAACAAGGCCAAGAAATCCTTGACTAGCTCCCTGGAAAATATCTTCTCGAGGGTAAGATTAACCACTTGTCATTATTACTTTCAGATATCCTTGACAATGAGAACCAAAGCACAGTGCAACCTTATTATTTCTGTTTTTTAGTTCAAATGTCGCCTATAAATCGGGGAGTCAGCTTGTACGTGTAACATCTTACGAGTTCAGATTTAATCTGTTTACATGCTTCTCATAAATATGCACAGAAGAGGGAAAAGGAGCAATTTGTGAAAAATTCGTGTCTAGCAGCAGCAACTGAGGTGGCTGGAGGGATGATGAAAATGCATGTTATTGTCAATCCAAATGGTGGATTACAATTCTTCAGGGAACTGATAGATTATGGGAGGAGGAGGTAAAAGCATCACTATTTTGATTTTTTTTCTAGTGAAGTGTATTTTAAGTCTGTAGCTCTTATTTTATTTTTTTTAACTGTTCAATATTTAATTCTAATTCCTATACAAACATAATGTTAATTCACATGATACACTCTGCATATTACCTCTAAAAGTACAAGGGGTTCTCATTCCATCTTGTTAGCCAAGCTATAACATCATTAAAAACTACAAGCAAGCAGAAAAGCCCACTAACGTACAGTGTATATATTTTTTTAACTCGGACTATAAAAGCCCAAGTGACAGCAGGTAGACAGCAGAAAGAAAAGGAACAATGAAAAAAAGTGCAGGAGTGATGTATCAGCATCTACATGCTCAATAGACTGCTAGGCCAGGTAATCTGCATAAATGGATGGCCTGTGCCTGTAGAAGTACATTGTAACTAAAGGATTTAGGCCTCAGTTCAGTAAAGTGTTCCCAGTTATCCTGCAATAGATCTGATAACATAATATACTTATGGGTGGATCTAGAATTTTGAAAAGTGCGTGTACATGGTGAGGTGCATCATTTTATAAAGCAACATTTTTTTCCAATAGAAAGTAAACTAGAAGTTTTCCTAATAATAGGAAATGGCTAGGGCCATATTATTCAGTTCAAGAATGAAGCACAAACGCATAACTTCACTGAAATGAATTGACAATCTGCAGAGGTGTGAAATAGCTGATTCTAACAGACGGCAGAATGCAAAGCAAAGGATAGTGTGATTGGTGGAATGTCATGGCCATTTAGAAGGAAGACACCTGTAGAATGAAGAGGTTTTTTTTAGAAGGGATCAGATCGATTTATAATGAACCATGAAGTCAATTGACTCCTTCAACACTGCCTGAGAAGAAATGCTGCTGTCACTGCCAAACAGTTAGTTGGTTTTCAGCTTTTGGGTGGTGTGGGAATTAAAGGGGATGGGGTACAAGTGCACAAGTGAACACCTCCTGGATCCTCCCCTGGATATACTAGTCACAACTAATAACATTGTTTTAAGTAGCAAAAATGTCTTGTTTTGTCTCTACTCAAGCACTTCATATACTTACCTCTTTAAGCACATGTTGTCCCACTAAAATCTAGAAGTACTCTGACTTAAATTTTAGGAATAAGCTTTAAATGCCTTGGAGTGGGGCAATAGCTAGCATTATTTAGATCACTTTAATATGACTATACTTAAAGATGAAGATTTTTATAGCACTTGAGACGCTAGAAGAATATGACCTGTACACAGAAAAGTGACTAAAGAACAATACTTGAAAGATCTGTGCAGTTCTAGTAAATGGAAATATCAAATGGTGATAGATGGCCATATCTGTACTCTGTTGGATTTATTTATTTTTCTGTGTCCACAGAGAATATGACTCTTAAAGCAAGATTAAACAAGGTTCTTTGGGTGAATCTAATATCTTTTTATTAGACCAACTTAAATAGTTGGAAAATTATTAAGCAAGATTTTGGGTTCAAAAACCCTTCATCAGGCTAAGGAAGTTTCAGCAGAGCCAGATTATGCTTTCATGGGTTTTTTTGTTTTGTTTTGTTTTGTTTGTGTTGTTTTTTTCAATAGGGGATGCTGTTGTAGAGCAGGTGTTCTGGGGTTGGGGTGTCAGTGTAGGAGAAGAAAGGCCCAACAAACTCTGACTAGGGACAGACATTATACAAACCAGTTTAAGTGATCAGAAACTGGTTGAAGCCTGTAACAGAACAGATGTTCTGTTCACATAAACCAGTTTGAGATAAACCTGGTTGAATGTAGTATCAGACTTAACTGATTTAGGTCAAACTGGTTTATGCAATGTCTGTCCCAGACCCCTTGTTGGTTTGAGTTAAATCAGACTCCTAAGCATGCTCTCTGGGCTGGATGGGGCTCTGTGCTCCACAGCAGAGCTGGCCCTTCCCATCTGCTCTCTGGTTGCAACTCTCTGGCAGAGACTTGCTAGCATGGCAATATCTGCCTGGTTTCGTCCTGCTTCCCCTTCCCCGCTCCCTGCTAAGCAGGAATTTCCCATCCCTTCTGTCTTAAACACCTCAGCATTAGCTAGCAGACCACATGCTGGCTATGGTCCATGCTGTGGCAGATAGCAGTGTTGGGTTAGGGCTTTTTGGAGCCAATCAAAACTCGGCTGGTAATGTCCCTCTGTTCCTTCTTTAACAAGAGCTTGAACTAATAAGAGTCTGTTTTCTGATGGGGTGAAATGCTGATAACACAGCTGGTAATGCTCTGTTATCAAGGGGGGAAACACCTCTCTAATCCTATTGGGGCTTGGCTACACCCCACGCCACCCCACCCTCAGATCAGCACTGGAAGGAAGGGAGGGCTGCTCTGGCACCAGGGTCACTGTTTCAGTAGTGTTTTTATAGAGCATAGTAGAAGGGATCTTGTACAGTCAAGGTTGGACAAAATAACCTGCATGGTTGTCTGCATTACTTGGAGGAGACCCAGACCTTGTAGGGCTGCCTGTTTTTATCATAGCATATCTGATCACATGGTATATTCCTAATAAGTGCAGGATTTTGGAGTGACATATGCCTTGCATATGTAACTACAGTGGATTTAGAACTCAAGCATACCAGAATTTTGCAAGCTAGAAATTGGTTCAACAGTGTTTTGGGGTTTTTTTTTTCCTTATTCCCATTAATGGTTTCATTAATATAAAAGTTTAGTTAAGAAACATCCTGCAAGGCTGATAGGGAAATGGTACACGTCCTAATATTTGGAGCAGGAACAACTTTTTTTTGTATGCTGTCTAACGCAAAGTTCTGACTGCCAAGTGCTTTGTTAAACATGAATTTAAAGAAATAAAGAGCAACTTCTCATGTTTCTTTTTTGCCATCTGTGTTGTAAAATATATTTGCTTTTGTGGGGCAACATCTCTGTCTCTCTTGCAGTGCCTATCACTGATCCAAGGGTTAGACTTTATGTATTTATTTCTTTACCCCCCCAGTGATTTCCATGCTCTCTGCCCCTCTTTTTGCTACCCAGTGAGGCATGCATAAATACCTAGTGCCATGATGGTATTAAAGTTTAATCCTAAAACTTACCTCCATTTTAACTTGGTAAAGAAAATATTTGAATAGTTTAGAAGACAGCTTATTATCTTTGAATAAAATCTTCCTGTGAGGAGGAACTGGGGGGGAATTAACCCCTTATTTCAAACAGGCTGGGGACGAAAGGGTTCAGGAACGTTTTGCCCTGTTTTCTCTTCCTGTCCAAAAAGAAATCCGTAGGCAATGTAAGAAATAAATACTTTACTTACAACCAGAACACACCATAGACAAACTCTGCAAATTCTGCCGTGAGGCACTTAAATGCCTCGTATCCACATCCACACTGGCAGTTCCCTTTACACTAATCTCCACAACCGAAAAACTTCAACCGTAGGGAACTTGAGAGCTCTTTAACACCTATCCGTTGCAACCTATCTGATGGGAGTGTCTGGGGGGAAAAAGAGCCGTGGACGCAGGACCTCAATGAGGGTGATCGGTCCTCTCCGTTGTCGTATAGGTCCTGCCTTTCCTTTCCCGGGCTTTGCTTTTATACTGCTCCAACGGCCAATCGGCTCGGGTCTTACGTTCATGTGCTTTTCAAGCTGCATGAGCCGGGGATTTTGCTGCATGCATGCTTCGCGTGGTTAATTGGGCTGCACCCACTGTTTCCCCATGCAGCGAGCACAGTTTGCTGGCATTTGGTCACTGTTTATCACCACTTATTTATCACACATCCAAGCTTTTGTTGCAGGCAAAAAGTTATTAGTTATTTCATATTTATTTATTTAATGTGTTTGTTTAGGTTTTTTTTAAGAATATGCTTGTAGAGCTTCAATTTTTAAAGGTATTCAAAAAAATGTTTTTTAAACCCTCACACTTAAGTTGTACTTTTTGGTGATGTATTCACATCTCTCACTGTACAAAACTGCTTAATTAGGACTGTGCCATTCATGTCACTTAAACTTCCACAGCATCTGACAAAGTGAACTTGGGTTCACAAAAGCCTGTGGTGGGCAGTCTTATTCAGTTAGTCTATAAAAATGCATATCTACCTTGCCTTCTGACTTAGCAGAATCCTGGTTTTCTCTTACTGGGTTTTTTTGTTTTTGTTTTTGTTTTGTTTTTTTTAATCCTCAATTTTCGGTTAAAATCAAACCCCAAATCCACATTTTTCCATGACTTAAATGAAATACCATGATATCAAGATGCCCTTGATGCAGGTTTTTCTAGCTAAAGCCTGTGTTGCACAATCCGCTTTCTTTACTGGCCTCTTGCTAGATATCTGGATATTAGTGGTCTTTCATTTAAATCATGGAAAATATGGATTTGGGGTTCTTCTTTTTAAAACCAAAAATTGGATTTTTTTTAAGATGGAGAAAACCAGGATTCCTGCTGACTAGACTTCAAACAAATATGGCTAACTATCTCTCACTACTTGAAAGTGTAATTTATTCACTAATACCTGCATAGGGTTTACAGCTAGACTATAAATGAGAAGCACATGTCCTTTTTGTGTTCTGTTCTAGTAAGATGTTATTAAAATAGAAGGCTGCAAAGAATGTCACTTTCCCTTTTTTGTTTGTTTTTGCTGAAGTGATCTTATTTGTGCCAGGACTGCATTGAAAACAAACTGGCTTCCTAGCTGTGGGCCTCAGAAAAATAAATATAACCTATTTGACCTCAGACATCATAAATACAGTTTGTGAAGGTTGTTCCCAGTCTATGCCAGACTAAGAATAGGTTGGGGGGCAAGGGGGTTTCCTGACCTAAGAATTGACATATTTTGATGACCAAAAACAACACTGCTATTCAGTGAATTTTTTAAGTCTATTAATTTGCAATATTTTTGTTTATTTCTCTGGTATGTGGGAAGCCAGTAAAGAAAGAGGGTTGTGTAATGCAGGCTTTGGCTAGTATGACATGTATCAAGGGCACTGACATTTGTTTTGGTTTCCAGGACTAAAACTCTGGCCAGAAAAAGTAACCTGAAAAAAACGTAGCTTTCGCTGATGTTGCACAACTGCAGCTACAGCTGTGAATACAGTGAGAGGAACTATTTTGCTCTCTGTTTGTCAGCAGCTTGTAAAACAAGTATGATCTTGCATATCTTGGTTTTAAGTATGGAAGTAGCACACAGCAACAGTTTATAGATACTATCTCAAGGCATATTTCCACTTATTCTGGAGAAATTTGGAACTGCAAGAGATCTCAAAAGGTCATCTAGACCAAGACTGTCCTAGGGCAAGATTAAATATACCAAGACCATAAGCTTGTCTATTTTGTTCTTTAAAAACTTCAATACTGGAGATGCACAAAATTCTTGTTCCAGTTTTTGATCTTCTTGTATCTAGCTTTTCTTCCTGGTTTCTAATACCATGGTCTCCTTTGCGGCAAATTAAGACCATTATCTTCTTGACCTACCTCTTGTCACATGGCAAGCAATTAATCAATAGCCCTTCTTAGATGTAGTTTTACAGAATTCCCTTGCCTTCCTTCTTCCTGACTAACCAAACTGAATTCTTTCAACTTTCTTCATAAGTTTTGTTTTAAATCCGTTCTTATCACTGATCACTCTCCTCTGGACTTTCTTCAGCTTGTTTACATCATTCTAAAACTGAAGTGACAAAACCTGGATGAAACACTTCAATTGAAGTCTCTGCAAAGCAGAACAACTAACTCTGTATTGCTTTAGCATCCCAGAACATTTGTCTCTGCTGCAGCAGCGTCACTTAGTTGACACAATTCAGATGATGGCTCTCAGCAGTGATTCTCTACAGGGTTCTGGGTGGTTGTATTGCTCTTTAGGGTGCAATGCAACTTTGGGACTGTTAAGTATGCAAGCACCTATGTGCAGTTCACAAGATAATTCCAAATACTTCAAATAGGAAGCCATAATTTCAAAATTATTTTGACCTGTTGTGGACTTTGAATTCTTTACAACAGGAAACTTGCTCTATTATTGGCAGGCACGTTCTAAGGTGTACCTTGAGCCTAACAAGGGATGGCTTGAGTCTAAAAAGTTGAGCCACAGCTCTTAGCATATTCACAATCCTGTACTGCATGCAGCCTAGCAAGCTTTCTCTTTTGTAGTCATTCATTGTGTTTACTAGCCACTCCCTGTAAGTACCAATCCTGTTCCAATATATTGAGGATGTTCGACTTCTGAGCAGTTGGTGAACCCCCCTGTCACATGGGTTTTGCAGATTCCCTGGGATCCGAACTTTACATCACAATGGCTGCCCAAGCTGTTTTGTTCCACCTCTGAGGTAGGGGCAGGAAGTGGAAGCGCTGGAGTCAGGAGAGGAACCTGGAGACCCTGGCAGAAATAAAAAAACCAAACAAACTTTTATGAGTTTTAAGGTGGTGGTGTTTACCCTAGGAACAAATGTGAAGTCAAATATAACCTTTTCATGGGCTTGTTGGCATTTGGTTCTTCCAAACAATTGCTGAAGTAGTTTACTTTGCCCTCATCCCTATGTACATTGAGAACATAAGAAGCCTCTTAGCAAAGAGGACCCTGGGAATCTTCTGCAGTCTACATCACTTAGGACAGGAGCATCTTAATTACAAGAAGGGAAATGCCTTTTTTTACTTCAGTTTTCACAAATATGGGCTGCTACTAGCTGATAAGTGCAGTTAGCAGCAGGTATAGGGGAGGAGACAAACAGCCTAGATTAATGGCAGAACAGATTCAACAAGCCCATGAAAAGGTTATATTTGACTTCACATTTGTTCCTAGGGTAAACACCACCACCTTAAAACTCATAAAAGTTTGTTTGGTTTTTTTATTTTTTTTTTTTTTTTTTTAAGTGAGAGAGGATTTGGGGAACTACAGACCAGTCACTGACCTCTATACCCAGCAAGATCATGGAGCAGGTCCCCAAGGACTCTATTGTGAAGCACCTAGAAGAGATGAAGGTGATCATCAGGGATCCTGGTTTTGTTTTTTCAAATCAAATAAAAAGGAACTACAAAACCTACATTTTTCCACAATTTAAAATGCAATCCCACGGGATCCCTGGTGATCAGGAATAGTCAGCTTAGATTCACCAAAAGCAAGTCCATGCCTGACCAATCTGATTTCCTTCTATGATAAAATGGCAAGCTCCGTGGATGAAGGGACAACAGTGGATGTGGCGTACCTTGACTTTGGGAAGACTTTTGACAATCTTCTGCAATATCCTTGCTAAGGAATATAGCCTAAATGAAAGTCCTGTAAGATGGATATGTAACTAATTGGATCATCGTACTCGGAGTTGTCCTCAATGGCTCAATGCATCAAGTGGGGTTCCCCAGAGGTCTGTCCTGAATCTGGCATTGTTCAACAGCTTTGTTAATGATTTGGATGATGGGGTCATGTGCATATTTTAGCTTTAGCAAAGTTTTGGATGACCAGATATTTGGTGGAATTGCAGACTCTGCAGAGGGCAGAGCTAGGGTCCAGAATGACCTGGATAGACTGGAAAAATGGTCCACAAACAGCAAGTTGATTCAACCATGACAGGTGCAAAGTCTTGCACTAGAGATGGAATAACCGCATGTGTGAACACAGACTGAGGAATGAGTGGCTAGGCTGCAGTACTGCAGGGAAGTACCTTGGGGTTACAGTGGAACACAAACTGAATATGAGCTAACAGTGTGTTCTTGTTGCATGCAAAATAAAGTCAACGGCATCCTGGGTTGTTTTAACAGGAGTGGTATTACTTGAAAATCAAAGCAAGTGATTTTTCCATTCTTAATACCGGTGTGCCCACACCTGGAGTACTGTATCTAGTTTTGGGCTTTGAAGTTTAAGAAGGATGTGGACAGTCCGGAGAGAATCCAATGCAGGCAACAAAAATGATCAGGGTCTTGGAGACTGAGGAAAGGCTGAAAACACGAGAGTTATTTAGCTTGGAGAAGAGAAGACTGAGTGGGGATTTGATAAGTCTTCAATTACCTGAAAGGTGATTACAGACCAGATGGGCTTTTCTCTGTGGCTGTAAGGGGGTAGGATTAACAGCTAAGGTCTCAAGCTTCAGCAGGGGAAATCTTAAGGTGAAGATTAGGAGGAACTTTCTGACTATGAGGGTGGGCAGGTATTGGAATAGGCTATGTAGAGAACGTGGAATGTCCATGCTTGGAAATTTTCAAAAGCAAGTCAGACAGGCTTTCCTGGGATGGCTTGGTCAGGTGATGATCATGTCTTGAGCAGGGGGCTGGAGTAGTTTTCTTCATGAGGTCCTTTCTAGCCCTACTTTCCTATGATCATAAAAGGTTTTTACAATCTAGAATATTCTCATGAGAGGATTTAAAAGCCTTTTCCTTCCCCTTCTCAGAACTTATTGTGTGCATATTTAAAAAAATCCTTATCTTCTTAATTATATTTTTTGTTTGTTTCTTGGAGGTACACTTATGAGAGTGTGAGCCATTACATGGTCTGTAAATATAACACTTGAATGAACAAATTTAGTATTCCTAAAATCAAAGGATTTTGCATTGATTAGAGATAAGTGGTTCAGGCAGATGTTTTGCTGTGTTGCTCATCCTCTATACCTCTTCTGGGTACATTTTTCCTTTACGTTTTAAGATGACTGTTTTTGTCCTGTGCTCTCTTTGAATGAATTGGCTTAGTCATACTATGAGGAATAAAGTGTGATAAAATTGGGCACTTGTATTTCTGCAGGGAGCTAACAGAATGCGAGGCCGTCTGGGAAGTATGGACAGCTTTGAACGATGCAATAGCATTGCTTCTGACAAGGTATGTAGCAAAATTTAAGCAAAACATGAATGTTGTTGCCAATCTCCTTTTTGATTTTTGAAGAACAGTGCATTTATGAAGAGAAATTTCAAGGGAGCTTATCTACCACAAAGATTACTTTAGTTTTCGAAAACACCTTCTTAAAGATAGTTTTAACTTTATTGTTATGCTTACTATTTGTTTTATAATCCAACTAACAACTTCTAATCTGCTTCTCTCTCGACCACTCAGATGAAGTAAGTCCTATAAAATAATTGTAAAAGCAAAGAACCTAAATTGAGAGAAGCCTTACTTTTTTTACAGGTAAAAAAATGTGGTTAATTCAGTTAGAAATTTGGTTCTTAATTACTTGGTGCCTGTCCTTTTAAGAGGTACCCTCTGCATAAAAAAAATTGAACAAAAACCTGGTTTGTTTCCTGTTTTTAGTGCTTTCCCCCTTACCTCACCTCACGCAGTATTTGATTGGATGACACCTTTTCCCTGGAGACCAAGATACACAACAGCTTTCATGATTTGATTTTTTTTTTTTTTTTTTCCTGTTACACTTTGCAATCTGACTGTGTAATAATAGGCTCCTTTTCCAGGATATCACTTTGACAGTACAGGAAATGTGTTCGTGTTGTGTTGAGAAAACTATCGAAAAGCTGCTTCTCTTATGATATTCTTCTCAAGCTTACTTATTTTACTGAAAGAGCAAAATGTCTCTTCAGCGTGTGCTCCAAAGATGAGTACCCTGTTAGTTTTGAGTGCTTTGAGTATACTCATTATACTTTTTCTTCCTTTTAAAAAGGATGCTGCTATTTCAAAGACATTCTTGGAAAAAAATTGCTGGCACTGGTGGCACAGCTGATAATTAGCATACAATAGGCCATGACCAGAAAGAGGAGAGGCTTCAATCTCTCTTCAGTCTCTTGATGGACTGTAGAGTCTGTTCAGTTGTCACGGCATGCAGAGGGGAAGGCCTCATTCCCAACTGATTTTTTTTTTTTTTTTTCAGGACTGTTCTCCTGGTGATTCACCTCCTGCCACTCCTCCAGCTTCCCCAGTGTCTTCAGGCTGGCAGCCATTTCCTGAGGAGGACTCAGATTCTCCCCAGTTCAGAAGGCGTGCACATACGTTCAGCCACCCACCATCCAGTGCCAAGAGGCGGATTGCTTTCCAGGATGGAAGATCCCAGAGTGTTAAGTCCCCTCTTCTGAGACAGAATTCTATTGAGCCCAACAGGTAAGTTTCGCGTTCTCGTGTGCGCAAGTATTTTTAGTGTCCTCTTGGTCAAGTGGAATAGAATGAAATGAAAAACAGAAGCCTATACCTAAGCCCCAGCAGGTAATATTCTTGTAAGCTAACTCTACAGTATTTTAAATGCATTTTTTTCTCCTTTAACTTGATGATGGTTAGCTTCCCAGAGCTAAAGAATTTGTAGCTGTGCAACAGTTAATATATAAACAACTAACTAACTGGAGAGGTCTGTGCAGAGGTGGAGTGAACATGGGAATAGCATCACTTCTAATCACTTTGCTAGTTCCTTGTACAAATGAATTAATCTCTTAGCTGTGTTCTGAACTGCGGCCTTGTAGAAGCAAAAAAAAATTTCCATCTTGGTTGGGAGCTACTTGGGTTGTAGCACTACAGGGAGCCTAAGTGTTGAAAGTCTCAGGAAACTTCCAGTGTCACTTGTTCACTTTGTCAGGTATAGTTAACAAAGTAGTTATAGGAATTCAATATTTCTATGCTGTGGGATTCCTCAGGAATATTTTCCTGAAGGAGAAGGATATGCAAATTTTGGAATATTTCTACTTTTCCCCAAAAAGTCTCTCGCCCTTTGCAGTGGAAACCTTACCTCTAGCTATTAGGGTTTGAATTCTTACTCCCTTGGGAGCTAAGGCTGGTACCTTCATTTGATCAAAAGGGGGTCACTTCACTTCTTTCCAAGGTTTCTCAATATTGTGCTACTCACCCCTGTCCTATTTCTACCTCCAGGCTTTGAGCATACAAAATCCACAGCACTTATCATTCTTGTTTACTGTGGAGCCCACTAGAGCAGTCCGATTCTTTTTTATGGTAATCGAACTATAACACCCGTTTAAGTTGGAAGCCACATTTCTGGAAATCATATTGGATATATTTTTGGCACTCTGCTTCTATTCAGTGTATGTAATAAATGTTAACTCCACAATAAACTCTCTCACAAAGGTTAAATCTGTTCTGTTTGACATCAAGGACAAAGGAAAAACTGGCCTTGAAATGCATATGCCATATTATTATTCCTTCTGCTTTAGAAAGAAACTTCAATGTGTGTTTTGGGGTTTTTTTTAGTTTTTTCACTGACCACAGAGTTGTATGCAAGCAGGAAATCTTTAGTTCTTGGTACTTGCTGACTTAATTTCTTTGTAATAATCTGCAAGAAGTCTGACTTTAAAGTTGCATGATCAGCATATTTCCAGTCAAAACAGCTTCATGACAATTTTATCTTAGACTGATTTCTCCCCTCTACCCTTCCCCCCCAGTTTTAACTAGAAATATCAGACCAGAGCAACTCAAGACTATTCTAATATGTTTTCTTTTTCTTTTTCCTTGAGTACAGAGGTGTTTAACTTTTTTGGTCTGGTATGTATTTCTTAATGTGCAAGATTTTTTTAATTTACTCAAATGTTTAGAGATCAGTGTTGCATACATCTCTCTCTCCTTTTTTAATTGGTGACTTCTCCAGTAATTTATTTGCAGGAAGACTTGGAATTTTAATTTGGAAATCTCTGAAGTGCCTCTTCAACTTCCTTTTTATCACATGGTTGCTTTTCCTTTTTTCATCCTCACTCTAGTCTGTTGTTTAGCAAACGGGTACTGATAACCAATGTGAACCACTGAAGTCTGCTTAAAATGGCAGCTAAGATAAAGCTAAATAATTATTCTTGGGTGCCTGCAGCCAAACTTCATTCCTGTATTTTCTTTAAGGCTGTTGTAATTTAGTAATCTAATTTTATTAGCACCTCCCACTTTACATGTGATACTGTACTCCCAAATGGTCAGAGTTGTAAGTAGAAGCTGAGTATCTTGTCCAGTATCTATAACTTGGGTATTTTTAATTGTTATATCCAACCTATTTTTACACTGTAACTATTTTTCTCTTATTGCCTGTACAGTCTTACTGCTATAACTCAGCGTTCTCGCTGTGAGAGTGAATCTGCATCTTCCAGTCTCCCTTCTTCTTTCTCTGCCCCTTCTTTCCTGAAAAGCTTTTACCAGGGTTCAGGAAAGCTGCTCCAGCAGTCAGAAAATGACCTCTCCAAGAGGTGAGATTAGTGTCTTCTGCCTGCAATAGTGTTTTTCAACTTTGGGAACATAAGGGTCTCAGTGAAATGTGACCCACACATCATAATGTGTGAGAGATGCTGCTCCTTGCACTGATGCTTTTCAAACAAGTTTTCTCAACACTTGATTTGAATTGGCGAACAAAGCATCCTGTTGACATGCTCATTGAAAGTCTGAAGACACGTCTGTGTAGTAAACTGGATGGTGTGTGGCTGTAATAAAGCTGCCCAGCTGTTGCACTGATCTATAACTCTGGTACATGATGTTGCATTTTGGAAGGAGGGTTGGGGCAGGGGGGAGTGGTGAATGAGTTTTTCACCAACTAACATTTCTGTGCTGAATGCAGGCAGCATGTGTTGGCATCATTTTCTTTTTTTTTTAAGCTTGAAACTGAGAAGAGAACCATGAGAGAAAACTACAGTGTATTATTCCATTCCATGGGGGAACCTAGTATATGGTAGGAAGGGACTGACTATTTTATTTTCCTGATGCTTTACTTCAGCAGTTAGTACTGATGCTCCATAACCTTATCCTAGCAGTGAAGAGTTCATAGCCACTGTAGGGAGCTTTCTTAGCCACAATGAGAAATCCACATAATGACCTAAATAAAATAAATATAAGATGGGGGTTGAGTCAGGAGAGCACTTTAATTACTTTCCTGAATCAGAGTCATAGTGATTTAAAAGGCGTGTCATGTGCTTTGACTGCCTGATTTTTATAGCTTCTTTTTATAAAACTTGACTCTTATTCTACCCTGCAGACTCCTTATCCCCTGAACTAACTACTTAGTGGCTTTCTTCAGAGCTAGTCTATTGCACTGTACCTGTGGTGATTACCACTGATTCTCATTTCTCTTGGGAGGGAGCCAGTCTTGGTGGAATCTTCTTTTAAGCTGTTTCAGGGGGTCTTCTGACTGTACATGTATGGTAGAAGGGCAATCTGGCAGTTGTTTTTGAAGTAGTTTTTTGGTCAAGTCAAGGTCTAAAGTTTAGTTGACAAGCAGAACTTTTTACACTTGGAGACTTAAGTCATCCAAGGTTTAAGTGGAACAGACTCTTAAAGTTTCCAGGATATCTGAAAAGAATGGTTTTCCCATTTGCTTCCTATGGAAACTGAAATCCCACCTTAAATTAGTTTGCTGATTTGTTGGAGCTAGTAACCATTTGTGGTTCCATTCTCATAGGCTTGGTAGCACAGAGAGGGCTTGATCCCATTGAGAAACATTGGGCATGTCTACACATCTCTGTACAGCAACATTACTATGGTACCGTGCTTTAGTATTTTCTTTTGGAAGTACTAAAGCACAGTGTACTATGAGCAGTTACTGTGCCATGTATGTGGCGCACAGTTAGATTTTGTCACTATGTTGCCGTAGCAGCACACTATACTGGGGAAGTGCGCAGCTATGGCGATGTAGCTGCCAATCACATGTAGACCCACGTGATCACTACATCGCTGTAGTGCACCATGTGGTGAAGTAGCATGTTGCTACGTCGCTGTAGGGTGAAATGTGGATGTATCCATTGTGGAACATGTACCACTGATCCTATCAATGCATTGTGGTGTGCCCTAGTGAGGAAGAATTTCCCAGTAATATATTGATCAGAATAATTAGATAAAGCACTTGCCCTTATTTTTCAGGACTTTTTTTTTTTATTGAGATCTAATCTACATTTTAAATTCTGCTCATAGAAGTATGAAGGAAAATCATGCCCAACTGATATCAAAAACCCTCATGTACACACATTTATAGTATCAAGAAAAATCATTTTTCCAGTAGAGTTTGAATACCTTTTGGGACCTGGTTTGTAAAAGAAACCTGCCGTCACAGTGGAGTTGCTAGGAGCTCTACTGGCAGCCCTTTTTAAAAGTAGACTACCTTGGTAGCATGTTGGTTTGGGAGTTGTGCCTCTTATTAGATGATAGGTCTTGGCCTGCCATCTTATTTTCTATCCTACCTTTTTTTTATTTTGAGGAATCTCCCCAAAATACACATTTCCTCAAAGCTAAAAAAGTTTAACAAATATGAGAGACAAATATAAGGTCGTTTTTAAATTCTGATTTATACTTCTTTTAGGCTCAAGATGGTAGCGAACTTTGTTAGCCTAAAGTAAAGCAGGACAGGGTGGCACTTTAGGGCATTTTTACACATGTTGCTGATGCAGTGCCAGGTGCTTTTAATTAGCAAGTCATGCTGCTTAAAAATGTCTGTCTGGTGCTGCATCAGATGCAGGTACATATGTAGCATAGCACATGTCAGTGCTGTGAATGGTGGTGCACTTTGAACTAAAGCACATCAAATGTGTTTTTAGCTCAAAGCACACCACCTATCACTTTCTCAGTGCTGACGTGCCCTCTGCCACTTATACATCTGCATCTGATGCAGCACCAGGCACATCTATTACATGCTCCAGTAGAGTTACGTTACTCTACTCTGCCTTATGCTGGAGGTTGCGGAAAAGTCTGTGCGACTTCTGACTGTATTTTTCTGTGTAGAAGTTGAATTTTGTTGGTTTTTGTTTCTTATTGAGATGCAGCAAGATTCTAATAGTTCCATTTTCTTCACTGGAGTTATTCCAGATTTACATTAGTTTGTCAGATGAAAATTTGGACCTTGCCCCAGTGTTCTGAGAACGCACTGAATTAAAGAATAAAATGTATATGGATATTGTGCATTGCAGTGCAGGGTCTTCAGTGTTTCTTAGTAATGAGATTTTTAACTTTTTCTGTATTAAAGTAACATCTTAAATTCTGTATTGATGTAGCTTCAGAACAAATATTTTGATTTCTATAGAAACATTTCACTTTCTCTTCATTGTAATCCTGCTCTTTTAATACTGATGATTGATGTATTTGTGAAAGGTTTTATGGGGTTACTTTTTTTTAACTGATGAAAATACCTGTGTAGTAGTCAGTCAGACATTCAGATCATGTACTCTGGAGAGACTTAAGAAATAATATAAATGATGGTCTCTTCATAGGCCACTTGGGTTTCCCCTCCCCACACTCCCTCCCCCTGACTTCATGTTGCAAAGGTTATTGACAGTACCACGTTTATAAACCAGGTAGTCTTCTATTCAGGTAAAAATGATCCCCCCAGTAATTAGATTCTGTACCTGGAAAAATATACCTTATAATATTTTTCTAGGTATAGAATCTAATTAGTGGAGGTTTGCCACTCATGACTTGGACCCAGGTGTTTTTGTCATGAGTCCTGAGATACTCAAATGTGTATATATAGATGAAGCCAGAGCAGCCTGGTCTGTCTCCACCTCATGGAGGGTGTAGCTACACTAATATGCAACAGGATCAAAGAGGGAGAAACAGAGGGATTCTTAATGAACTGCTTGGGGCCCAAAATGGTGGCATTTGCCACATATTTTAAGACCAGTGAAGAAAGAGGACTCCTAGGAAGTGAGAGAGAGAAACCCACTTCACTCCCACAGCTGAGGTGTGGAAGTTGAAACTGTATGCATTGTAGTGACTCCCCGTGATTTGAAAAAGTTGAATGCTATGGGCATTGCCATATGTCTTGCTCAGATGGGCTGTACTAATTTATTCTGAGGTTAGTTCTCATCACTGTGTTTGCCTAATATCGGGCGTGTGTTTTACAGTTATACTCAATATTGGCTGTGTCATCAATGTCATAGTTTGTTTCTATTACAGAGCACATTGCTTTTGGCAGCAGTTTAATGATGGACAATACGTTTACACAAAAAAGCTTATTAAGTACAAGATGAGAAGCTTCTTTCCTTATGCTGGGGGGAGGCACGTAAGATTTGAGTAAATATGGCACCTTACCATGCTGGTGGGAAAAAATATAAGTTCATTCCTTTTCCTTATGGTTTGACTTCTTTCTTTTTCCTTTCATTCCATACTTAGTCTTGAATGGCTCAACATGGGAATCTGAATTTGAACTGGAATGACTGGGAATGTACTATAGAATATCATAGACAGTTAGGGTTGGAAAGGACCTCTGGAGGTCATTTTGTCCAACCCCCTGCTCAAAGCAGGGCTATCCCCAGCTAGATCATCCCAGCTTGGGCTTTACCTAGCTGGGTTTTGAAAATCTCCAAGGATGGAGTTCCTACCACCTCTCTGGGTAACCTGTTCCAGTGTTTTACTACCCTCCTAGTGAGAGAAATCCTTTCCAATATCCAAACAAAGTTTCCCTTGATGCAACTTGATGCTTCTTGTTCTGTTCTCAGTGGTGGCAGATGACAGTCTAGCTCCATCCTTTCTTTCAAAACCCTGCTTCAGGTAGTTGAAGGCTGCTATTAAATCTCCTCTCTAGACTAAATGCCAATTCCCTCAGTTTTTCCTCATAAGTCATGTCCTCTAGCCCCCTTGCCATTTTGTTGCCCTCCTCTGGACTTTCTCCAGTTTGCCCACATCCTTTCTGTAAGGTGTGTGGGGGGAATTGAGTCTAGTACTCCAGATGCTGACTAGAGAAGAATAATCACTTCCCTTGATCTATTGGCAATACACGTACCAATGCAGCCTGTGTGCCATTAGCCACCTTGGCAACAAGGGCACGCTGTAACCCTCATGTCCTTTTCTACAGAGTTGCTGCCCAGTCAGTCAGCCCCCAGACTGCATAGGATTGTTTCATCCTAAGTGCAGGACTTTGCACTTGTCCTTGTTGAACCTTATGAAGTTCCTTTTGGCCCAATCTTCCAATTTGTCTAGGTCACTCTGAATCCTAGCCTTGCCCTCTCTAGCGTACCTACTCTCCTCCTTCCCCCCCCATTTTTGTGTCAGGTGCACCATAAACAGGATGTGGGGAATGTAGCAGGCCTTCAAAAGATGGAAGAATAGTTTTTTTTGTGATTTAAAGTCCCTAAAAGTTAAACAACTTCTTCAGCCAAGAATATGAAGAGAGGGTATATGTAAATGATATATTTGATCAATAGGTGTTTCAGGAACAAAATCATATATATCAAAAGATATATTAATTTTTAATAAACTACTTTCTGCCTGTTAAGAAAATAGTGGCTTCTGGTTCATGTTGCTGTGAAGCTCTCGTTGGTCAAGTTACCTTTGTGCAGTTTTGAGGTTGTATGTAAATACTTACATATTTATAGTGCTACTAGAAATTTTACAGTAAATATTTCTGAATGGGGATTGAGGAGGATCATGTTTGTTAGAGCTCATCTTTAAAGGTCTTTGTGGTCTGTAGTATTTAGATGGATTTGTATAAATAAATTTTGGGTGAACTCTACAGCTGTTGAGTAAAAACCAGCCCTGCTTATATTATGCATCTTTTGGTACCAGAGAGAGCATGAATATGAAAGATTCTGTGTACACCTCCTCCTTTTTGTTCTAATTATTGGATTTCTTTTAACCCAGAAACAGAAGTGTGTGGTCAGTGCTTTGAACAAAAAAGCTCTAGGCAATTGGAAATATAGTATTGAAGCTTGAGTTGGGCCATTTGGAATTTGTCTCAGTAATATCCATTAATGAACTTTGGTTTTATGAAGTCAAGTTTTATGAAGTAATAATGACCTTCTTGTTGACTATCTAGTGTAAATTGATAATATTCATCACCTTTTGAAAACTGGTAGAGAAGGAATTTAAACCCTGCAATCAAGTTCCTATAGGATTAAAGGCAAATGTAGGGTAAAATAGGCATTTGTAAACCAACAAAAGCTTAAAATCCATGGAAATAGAAAGTAACTGAGACTGAAGATAAAAGAATACCAGGCTTCTGTGGACATAGACTTGGGTTAAGGGACCACTGTTTATAGAAGATAAATAAACACCTTTTCTTTTTACAGTATTGGATTTATCTTTAGGTGTCAAATCTGTTACTTGACAAGTAGAATCCATTAATAAAGATATTTTTTTTTTTTTTAAGGAAAGCCTTTTTTACATACTTATCTACTAAAGCATGTATGTGGAAAAGTAGACCATTTAAAATACCCTCTTTGAAACTTGGAAGCAAAATCAGTTTTTCTAGATTTTTGTTTCCTTTATTCTTGGAAATCTGACTTGGTGTAAGCTGTTCCTGATGACTACATGGTCTGCATGGTTTCTTTTCTCTTAAATAAGATGCATGTGATTATATGGACTTTACAAACAAGGGAAAGGGGTAGGGGGTGGAAATATTTCAGTTTTAGAACTGACATTCCAATTCTACCCTCTTTTTGCAGCATCCCTTCATACCTTCTGTGCACTCTTGACCGGTTACTCAAATTTAAATCCTATTTAGTAAGCTTTCCAAAGCTTTGCAATACTTGATTGCTTACAATAACTATCTTTTTAGCAGCAAAAGAAAACAAAGCAGTTTAGGGGCATTCTCTGAGCAAATCAGTAATAGAAAAATTATCTTTCAGAATAAAGATAAATGACAGCAAATACAACCAACAATTCAAACTGATGAGAATTTAACTTTTTTTCTTTTTTGCCTTGGGAAGAATTCGTATTTCTTAGGTTTATATATGTAGTCTTATGCCAGTTGAAGCTGCAGGAATTGAAGTACTGAGTGATTTTTTTTTTTTTTTTTTTTTTATTCATACTGGATTTGGGGATTTTGTTGGTTTTTTTTTTTTTTTTTTTTCCAGTCACAAAGTAGGTTCTACATTTACCCTACTGCTATTTAAGTAGTTGCATTAAAGAAAAGGAGAAGTTGAAGTGAAAGCAAATTGAAAAAAAAATGCAAAACCTGGCATGAGCAGCAACAATAAAGAGCCTTCCTGGGTCAGTCGGCATGAAGGGATTTAACTACAAAATAATTCAGATAAGTATCGTAATTCAGTGACTTTCCGTCTTGGAATTAACGGTCTTTTAGAGGGCACATGTTTAAAGATATATTTTGAAAGTAATAGTAATAGTTTTTGCTAAGTGAAGAACTTCTTGGGTATAACATGCTGCTTGGTTTCTGCAAAGCATTCAGTGGATTCCTTAAGAAGGTCCATGTTCTTCATAGCACGTAGTGACTCCGAAATGAAAGAGTGTACATGTGAGTGTACTTCAGTCTACTAATTGTGGTTTATTAAAGTGAGGAAATTTTAAAATATTGCTCGTTCAGCTAGTCGACTATTGGGGTAACTATTTGCTGTTGCCTTATGTACTGGCTGTTTAAGCGTTAACTTGCAAACAAAAATGTCTGAAGCATTCCATTCTTTTCTTAATTTTGTTTTTGATTACATATATGCTAGTCAGCTCAAATACCTTCAAGGTTAAGAATCAAGGGGTGGTTGTTCAGAGGTTTGAGAACAATTATCTCATTTAGAAGTAAATAAATAAAATTTAGAAGTGAACTGTGAGAAGAGGGATGCAAAGCAGTCAGGATTAATTGGAGCTTAAAAGCATACTTTATGGAAAGTTGTTATAGCAGGCTGCAATTAAATGGCACATCAACATACTTTGCATTTGCCAGAAGGCTTGCTTTGCTTGCTAGATCCAGAGGACAATTGAAGCAAAATCTAAAACTTTAGTTTGAAGCTGTGTGACTGGTTTTTTGTTTTTGGTTTGTTTGTTTTTGTTTTTGGTTCTTTTTTTGAGGCAAAGAGTTCCAACTGTATTTGTGTTTGGGTATTTTATCTCTAATTCAGTTGTGTTTTTAGAAACCTCTTTTTAGGGCTTCTAAGTTAGGATTTATTTTCATTAATAAGTTAATACCAAATGCATGTTAGTCACTTGTTCAATATATCACTTTAATATCCTAGCTGGTGTTTGGCTATTTGCTGTACTGTTCAGCTATACCCCTTTCCCCCTTATTTGGCTCTTTTTATTCTGTCAGGTATTTATCTATTTGTGATACCTGGAAGATGTTCTGCTTGCTTTGCCTATGTAGTGCCCTGAGTTATCTCTGTATGTATGGATTGCTTATAACATTATGGTATACAGTTGATTTTCCTGTCCCCCTCCTTAGTTGATGTATGTGTTCAGGGTGCATCCATAGATGAATGTGCAAGGGGTAGGATAGAGAGGATTTCTCTATTATAGCTTATAATTCAATAATTAAGAGTAACCATTTAGCATTCCCTCAAAGGAAATTTTGTTCTTGCATTTTCAACTTGAATCAAGTAGAACAACTATACATTTAAAAACTAAGTGCAACTACTATTGTGCTGTAATGAGGGGATTACCAGCTGAACATGAGAGAAGGTTTCCCATCTATAAAATGATTTAATCTCTATGCTGTTGAGGATGCCGTGGGGCTTTCCTGTGTTGATGAATATTCTTCTCAGGAAATGGGAGGGGAGGGGAGGGAAGGGAAGGGTTGCTTCTGAACCCTGTGAAGCCTAGGGGTTTACAGAAGAAGAAAAATGACAGAAAGCTACTTCTCCAGTAATCCGTAAATAAGTGGTGCCCAGTGGTGATGGCTTGTATATGGCATGAAGACAGCCTAGTTCTCTGGTGTGCTGTGATTTTTAGCATTTCTACCCATGCCTGGGCACTTCTCCCACCCCAAGGAACTGGGAGGTAATGGTGTTCAGAAGGAAGGCCCATGGTGTAGCTGGTCTGTCTGATCTTAGGCAGGTACCCATCTAATCTAGGTACCAAAGGGAGAGCTAGTGCAAATATGAAGTGAAACTGAACATAGTTATTCTGAAATTTCACTAGAGTAACTGAGAGTAGCATCCAGCCCACTGGGCCTATGCAACTATCTTGGGTTATCTCTAATCTACTATTTCACACATGACTGTGGAGGTGCTGGGTAGGAATGCATGGTAGAGCTGCTACATCCATCTCTCCACTCAACTTCAAATGGGGCCAGACACTGATCGCTTTAGTTATGTAAACAACCTTGCTGGTCGCGTGGGATGTGGTTCACCCTTTTTGTCCCTATTACTCTGATTTAATCCTAGGTATTTTTCAGAGTATAAATTTTACTAGAAAGTTAATTGAGATAGGCAAAGGGCTCCTTCTCCAAAATGAAAGTAAGCACCATAGAGTGGTTTTAAGGAATGACTTGCAGGAAGAAATCCTGTTAAATAACAGCCTCTTGCATCAATTCGTACATGCTCTTCAAGCTAATTGCAGAAGTTTTGCATTAGCTGCTCCTGCATTAGTTGACTTCTTTTTGGAAGAGGAAGTAAGCAGTGATTGCTTGCTTAAAACAACGGGAATTTTGGACAATAATCCCAATTCAACCTCCAAAATTGTTTGGTGTCTAAGGGTGTGTACTGACTGGCAAGTGCATAATAGTAGCTGTATGTTGCCAACACAATTTAGCCCATGTGAGCCAGCACGTTGGAATTTAAATGTATACAGCACCTTTCATGGACTAAAATGTACAACCATCTAGTCCTCTAAATTTATGGGAGTGATTTACTGTAGCAGAATGTTTGTGTTGTGAAAACAAAAGAAGAGGGTATGCATCTCATTCTGAAAGCTTTTAATATTTGTTAGCACTGTAACAATCTAATTTTGTGGTGGTGTAGGAATGTTGATATAGTCAAGATGGTTGAAGGGGAAAAATGAGAGGTAAGGATTTTGAGTGATACCTTTAATTGGAAGATCTGAATAGCTGGGAGGGATGCAGACAAAAGTCTGTGGGTATCCCTTTGGCACCCAAAGGCTTGTCTATGTCCCTCCCAACTTTACAGTTTAAAAGATATCGCCCACAAATTCCTATTTTTTTAACTTGTGACCAATTCAAAGGTTTAAGGAGTAGATGAGGCTACAACTTGCACCCATAGCAGTTCCTAACAAATTAATAAGTAGACTCAGGTTCTAATGCCTGCCTTGAATTACTGCATTGCCTTTCATGAGCTGCATGGAACTTAGAAAATATTAGTATTTTCTGCAGTTGTATGTCACTATTTTTTTTAATTGGTCTTTTTCTTGTAATCTAAAATAACATGTAACCTTATCTTTCCCTCCTTCCCTGTCTTGCTGTAGTTTTCCTCTATCTAATAAAGGTATTATTCCCTTTGAACTCATCTGTGGAACATGTGTAAGGCAGCTACAGGACAAATAGGGTTGCAAACCACACTCTTCAGTATTGTAGCAATAGGACATACTATGAAGGTCAATACTATTTTTCACAGTAGATCTTTGTTCAGTATTCAACATTGGATGCAGGAGTTGCCTAACTGTTAATAAATCTCTGAATCTGTAGACTCTGCAGAAAGAAAGCAAGACAGATTGAGTACTTTGATTATAATTTGGCCTCTTCATCTTGATGCAGCACCACCTGATGTCTCCTTGGAAAAATTGGTTTACAAAATAAAGACCAGAAAGGATTGTAACATAAGTGAATACTTCTTACTTTTGTTTGGTGTGGTACCTGAGGCAACATGGCTAATAAATGAAGTCTTTAACTTGACTCAATTTAGCTACTTTATATGCTTTCTCCTTTTTAACCAGTGAGATTTCAGAGATACTGCATTCAATTAGCCAATTATAATGTTCTAATTCAGGGTTGTCCAACTGGAAGCCCAAAGGCCACATCCGTCCCGAGTTCCTGGTTCAGGCACTACTACTCCCCAACTCCTGGTCACTACCTACTGCTGTTGCCAAAGCCTCTGGGCCTCCCATTATGCCTCCAGCTTCTGCTTCCTGCTGCTTTTCCTGGAGGATGAGACTATAGAAATAAGCCATATAGTTACTGCAAGTACTGGGGAGTGGTGGGGGGGGAGCAGTTGCATCTGACTTTCTGTAGAGTCTTGACAATGCATGTAATGGATGCAGTTGTCCGCATTTCACACTTACGTCATCTCTCTAAAAATCTTGTTTCTCAGGTGGGTGTACAGTTATAGCTACCTGTGATACTGCCTTGCTACTTCGGGATATTAGGGACCGACACCTTCCTAAGCTTGCCTAGATATAGAGGCTTTGAATGGCTGTTTTCCCATGGACTGTACCGTAAGTAAAGTATTATAGAAAGAGGTTTATGAGGATGCGATTTGATTTAAACAACCATCCTCTGTATTGTGGTAGGTATCGTGAAAGTGGTTGTCACCATCCTCCACCCTCATAGTATGTTGACCACCTCTGTTCTGGACTACCTGAAATGTGCATGCCACAAGTGGCATGGGCCACCTCCTGTGTGGAGCAGAGCAGACTGGGAAAGGAGCAGAGCAGACAGCACAGTGTCAGAGCAGGGAGTAGAAAGTTAAAGCAACAGATGGGGCAGGGAGCAGAAAGCAGAGCAGCTGATTGGACAGGAGAAGGGGATCTTAGTGGCACTTGAAGGGTGTAGGTTTAATTTTTGGCTTGTCTACCAGAAAATTTGTCCCCCACTCCTAGAAGTCATCCTCTCCCAACCAATGGAAGATGACTGGAATCCCTTTCCAATAAGGGGCTGCTGTGTTTGTGCAGTAAGCCCTTGAGTTGGGTGTCCCATGGCCTGGCTCAGATGACAGTGCTTTCCCATGGGCTGAATGACCCACAAGCAGTGGCAGCAATCCCTATGGTTGCCAGAGGCACTGTTTTATCATCACTCTGAAACACTGCTGTCATTTGTGTACGCTTCTCCCGTTTTGCTTGCCAGGTTGGATAATGGGGGTGGTGGGGAAGGAATGGGGATGCAAGCAGCTTTAAATGGTTGAAAGCCATGCTGAAAACAGCAGTTATGGGGATTAACACTGATGCTGCAGTGATTCTGGCAGGAGCAGCAATGAGCCTTGTTGGCCAAGTCCAGTCGTCAAGCAGTCATGTGGGCTGGATGGCTTCCATGGGCAAGTTATGGCCTAGAGACCATATATTTGACACCTCTGCTTTTAATGTATTAATTTGATGTTAAATACAAAATGTTTATCTAAATGAATAGTCTGTTTTGCCACTTCCTTCACTGCTGCACCTGTTCCTGGAGACCCTCTCAGGATAGTAGACATGTTCTAGGTATAAGATGTATCAATCCGTTGGAGATGACAGCTTCTGTTTTTATCTGTTTCTCTGAGTGCTTTATCCAAGCAATCCTCTTCCTAAATCAGGTTGATTTGAGAACTGTTTGCCATGTCTCAGGCAGTTAAGCTGTAGGAGTCTGCAAGCCACTTTTAAGTCCTAAATGAGGTTAATAGGTACATATCAGATGCAAAAGAGTTGTCCACAGATTATTTAAGAATATGTTGGATGTTTGCCATCTGCTGTTATTGGATTAGACCAACAACTTCTCCCAGTGCTTGAGATAAAAGTTTATACTTGTTGAAAGTCAACAGGACATAGGCTCTTAAATGGCTTAAGGCCTTTTGAAATCTTCGCTCTTTAGCAACAGCCGGTACTAGATGTCTAAGTACTGGAGTGGAAAGATACAATAAGTTTGTTTGCATTCATATTTCCTCCTGGTTTTTTTGCAACCCTTTCCTGCAGCAGCACGATCTGCTAACCAGCCACACCATTGTGGCCCTTTACTAGATTAGTCCTTAAGATCACTAGGTCACTGTGGTGGGATGTGTCCCTTCTCTTGCTTGAAAAGGCTCTGTTTCTCCAGCTGTGGACGTTGGTAGAGAGCACACAGGCTGCTCCCTTTTTGTGTAGGGCTGTGCACATGGCACACTTCTTTGTTCTCTCTTTCCATCAGCCATTATCCTGCAACTTGGAAAGAAGAGTGGCAGCATAGCAAGAGGCTTCTGACCCATCTACCCTTTAGTCCCTCCACCTTTTGAGCTCGTGATTACATTTGCCGTAATGCCTTAAATGAGTTTCTGGATTTTATGTTTGGGCAATATCTTCATCTTGATATGTTGCATCAGATCACACTTGGGAAAACTGATTTATGGCTGAAAGGAAAATGAGTTGCATCCTTTTGAAGGATAAATGTTCATATATTTTCTTGCACTTAACTGTCTCTCTTAGCTTTTTCAAAAGGACATTTTTGAAAAGTTTAGCTTTTTAATTCTGAGCTTCTGGCTGAGCATCATATGCCTCATACTAATCCTTGCTCAGGACTGCTGTATGAAATGAACTTTTCAGTGTTCACAATAATTTTTTTTTTTTTTCAGTTTGTGCCTGTAGATCATAACCTGCTCTGCCTCCATAATACTAACTCAAACTGCCCTGATGGGTTCTATTGTATATTAAACAAACTTGCATCCACTTGTTCTGAAGCTGACACTATCTGTGGCCCTTTGTTTTTCTTTTTCCTTCCAGTGAAGGGGAGGGAAGGAAAAGGACTTTATCTGTGTGCAGCAATGACTCTCTAAATGCCGCCGGGGTCACTCTCACCCCCCGCCGCATTTCTTGGCGGCAGCGGATCTTCCTGCGGGTAGCTTCACCAATGAACAAATCTCCTGCTAAGATGCAACTTCCAGGTTTGTCTTTTTTAAAGAGAACTAACTAAATATACACTATTGCATGTTACTGGGCAAGGTTGTACAAAGGACGGTTTTAAATGCAACAATGTACATGCCAAACCTTGGTTGTAAAAAATGTCTTGTCAAGATAAATCCCAAATATTTTTATTGTTTTGGACAGTTTGTCAGAGGAAGCAAGCTATTTGCATTTTGTTGCTGTTGTTTGTTGAAGGTGAACTGTAATAACTGGTGGGTTGGGAGGGGTTGTTGGGTTTTTTTGACGGGGGAGAGTTTAATCAGCAAAAAAAAAACAAGTACTCTCTCTGTCTGCAGATTTTGTTATAAAGCCTGCTTGCATAATGTATAAGTTAGCTTACAGAAAATAAGTTTAACATTTTGACAATTTTCTGTCCTTAATGGTCAGTACTGTAAACATTCTGCTGCTTATAGTTGTAACTACTCAGTACTATTTGGTAATCAGCAGCCATCAAAAAAGACAAACAAAGGTAGGGATAATTTAAAAAGGGAATTGTAAACAAACCAATGTATCCTTATGCCCCTTTATAAATCCATGGTGTGTCCACACTGTGAATACTGTGCCTGTTTCTGGTCAGCATACCTCAAAGGGTACAGCAGAACTAGAGAAGGACAACAAAGATGATTAGTGGTATGGAACAGCTTCTATGAGAGGAGAGACTAAGAGGCTAGGCCTATTCAGTTTAGAAAAGAGATGTGTGAGAAGGGACATAAGGGTTTACAACAAGGGCAGGCAGAATATGGCCTGTGGGCCAGATCCAGCCCACCAGGCCATTCTGTCTGACCTGTAGGGCTCCTCTAAAATTTGGAAAATTTTTATTACCTGCTGGTGGTTGCCTGTCCAAAAGCTGACAAGGCACCCACAGCAGGAGGAGCCGATGGCAGGAATCGGCAGCAGCAAGGCCTACCTGGCACCACCCCCTACTGGCTGTTCCTCAGCCTTCCCTCCATCCAAGAATGGAAACTCGAAGGGAGGGGTGGGAGAGGACCACCAGCAATTGCCCTGC
Organism: Caiman crocodilus; assembly: GCA_030014935.1. Classification (NCBI taxonomy): domain Eukaryota; kingdom Metazoa; phylum Chordata; order Crocodylia; family Alligatoridae; genus Caiman; species Caiman crocodilus. Next base: position 125,033,903 of record JAGPOW010003316.1, read on the forward strand.
TCTGTGGGGCTCTCAGGACTCTGGCTTCATGCCTCCATGTGCCACTCCTGGCTAGTGTCAGGAGCACCACATGGAGGTATGGAGCCAGCTCAGCCTGATGGCATGGGACTTCCTGTGGCTCCTGGCACCCTAACATGTCACCCACACTGCACCACACACCCTCTTACCCTCCACATGCACAATATCCAACAGGAAGAGCATGTTTTGAGGTATTGTGAAATTGCCTCTAGAAGTACTATGCAAATGTACATAAATCAGGACACTTTAAATAAAATGTTGTAGTAGATGTTTGGGTTTTTGTCGTTTTTGGTTTTGTTTTGTTTTTTTTTAAGTGTGTGATTCTTTTTTTCCAGTTTCAAGACCCCCCTCCCAAAGGTACCCCCCCTCCCCTTCAGGAGTACTTCTGGGACAAGGGGATGGACTTTTGATGGCAAAGGTCAGGGCTTAGGAGTCAGATGTCTGATCCCAAGATGACCAAAGGGTGGGGCTATCAACGTGACCCTCAACCTCACCAAAACTCATTAACTGTGTCTCCAGCCAAAATAATTGCCCACTCACCCCGATTTACAAAATACCTGTGTCAGAATGCACACACTTAAGAGGTCACAATGACTAATAAGTAGTTTTAAAAGCTATCAAAAGGAAGGGTTTGTTTGTTTTTTTTTTCCCACACAACATGTACATAGTGTGGAATTCCATTGCCACCATACTTTGCGGAAGCTGACAATTTTGCTGGGTTCAAAAAGGGATTAGACACATTCTTGGAGGAAAGGGAAAGCAATAGCTATTGAGTACAGGAGTTAAGGGTACAGCCTTTGAATCAATTTCCTGGACCTTAAATTCTGGAAGTTTAAAGTGAATGAGGAACAGTGGAAGAAACCCTGGTCGTCGTCTGTTCCCTTTCCCTTTCAGCATCCACTCTGCCACTGTGTGACCCAGGATACTAGGCAACATGCACCTATGATCTGACCCAGTAATTGACAGCTGTCATGTCTATTAAATACATCATCACATATTTAGAAATTTCTTTAAAAATTTTTTTTTTGACGTGTCATTATAGCTCTAGTCACACTCTTCACAACCATGGATTTGTTACAAAGGTACTCTTGATAGATCATGCTTGTACTGCATGTTAGCAGAGAAAAGTGTGCATGTTTCCCTGTAACCTGAGGTCAATTTCAGTTGTTAAGCTTTTTGACTCCTGGAAGTTTTCATGCACAACAATACTGAATAGGTAGTGTCATTGTTAATGGGCCTCTTCATATGAATTTTGTGAAGGAGAGAATGTCTTGAGACTTTGGTTCTAACATTGAAGTGGTATTAAACAATGCTAGTAGGCCTGCTTTAAAAACTAGTGCCTTTTATTGAAGGTGAGAGTACAAATAGCAGTATTTACTGTATGTAGCATGTCAGCTATAATCTTTGAATTTCCAGTAATAACTGAGTGACTTTTTCAGATGGCCGTGAGGGGAATGAATTGTTACCACTGTCTCCTCTTGCTCCACCCTTGGAGGAGGATCCTCTTGCTCCTGTGCTGCAACATGAGGATATCCCAGATAAGGCTGGAGAGAAGAAAAATTCAGAAGAGCTGCAGAATCTGTGGAGAAAAGCCATCCATCAGCAAATCTTGTTGCTTCGAATGGAAAAAGAAAACCAGAAGCTGGAAGGTTAGACCCCTCAAAGAGGTGGTGGGGCTAGTTTTCAGAGATGCAAATAGCAAGTAGTTATTGCCCTCATCTAAAGTCTGAGCCAGTGCTACTGTGTATATAAAACAATGTGACATGTTGCAGACAATGATTTGAAATGTTCCATTTTTTGTCATTTTATGACAAAAATTGGCAGTCCTATAAGTTTGAATTCTTGAAAATGTTTAGACTTCCTTCATGAGATGTTACAAAAGTGTAACATTGCAGACAAGTACGTCAGACTTCCTTTCCTCTTCTGAAACTACATACATTTAATTACTTTATATATAAGGTTCCTTTTTGTAGAAAGAATAAGAGATCCATTTCTCATAGTGGTTTATTGTCACTATACAACAGTGTATATGCTGAACGGCTGCTTTCAGGGATGTCAGTATTCTGCATGGGATTTATTTCCCTATTGTATTAATGCAGATTTTCTCTGCTATTTAAAACATGGACCCTTCTTTCCATGTTTAATTTCCATAGTATAATGATTTGTGCCATAGTGAGAAACTTTTGATGATACAGTATCCAAAGAAGTGGTAGGCCTCCAAAGTACTTAATATTTCAAACAAAATGCTCCTTGTATTGTATGCAGCCTTCCATTTCCCACCTGGGAAATAGTTAAGACCTACATTTTCACAAATATTAATATTTTAGATGCTTCCATTTTTTATCATCATGTGAGCGTTCAGGACTTAATGGAAAAATTGGGCCATAATTTGTGGCCATCTTTGTGTAGCCAACTCATTTTTAATAATTTATTAGCCTTTTGATGGTAGTTGTGACTTTATAAAGCTGCTAATCAAAAGGAGGAGTCAACATCCAGATGTATACATATAAAACTTCAAGAGGTAACAATATATCTGATTCATCTCAGCCATTTCAAATGCTAAATGTTCTTGCTTTTAATTTAAGAAGTTACTATTTGTGGTTTCTAGTCTTGTCTTGTTGCAGTATTTAATCTTTCTGTAATCTAGTATTATTTTATTATAGACTTCCTTATCCTCATTTGTAAAAGTCTTTCTCACCTCTTTCTCTACTTTAGTGCAGTGTATATTAATCAGGGCACAGTAAGAGAATGAGCAAGAGAAATATTGTAGCAGGAACTTTATACATACCCTGGGCACATAACAGGTTGCCTTTCCAGCTTAACCCCTCTTACAGATGAGTATCAGCTAAGAAACTATGGTGCCTTGTTAGAATGTATAAGGGAATATCCACTAACTTAGTTGCTGGAGGATGACTGACCAATAAAATCTTTTATTCTTGGCTATTTTTTTTTTGCAAGCTGCCAGTCTACATTTGGGGAAGAGAGAAGGTTTCTGCTACAGTGACTAGTTTGTCCTTTCATATTCTTTGAACTTTTTCTTCTGGGCCAGGATGCAAGTTGAAATACAATACGGAGGCATTGCATGCAGTTAAATCCTATCTGACCTCTAAAAGCCCTGAGAATAAAATGGCTGGGAGAACTAGTGTACAGACTACAAAAATCATAGAGCTGGTACTCTTCTCTTTTAGTTAATGTTAAATCCTAAATTCTCATTTTTGGTCAGGTAAAGAGGCAATGAGAGACTAGAGTAATATGAATTTATTTAATGGGAGTCTAATTTTTAATTCAGTAGTTCTCAGACTTGTGAAGTTTTCACTAAAAAATGCCCTGCTGTAAGTGTAGGGAGCAGGAATGTTACAAAATCAACACAGGGATTTTTTTTTAATAGAGAAGCTTAGACGGTGTTTAATGGTGCATGAGATGGGATAATTTGACCTAAAGAATCTTTGTTTTTTCTGGCGATCTTGCCAACACGCATGTTTTGTTATGTTCATTGGTTGAGATTAGTGTTGTGTTGCTAGCACCTGTTAAAAGCTGGCATGCATTAAGCTTGGCCCATTTTTTTTTTTTAAGTGGCAATTGACACTGCCATCTTCTGGAATTATAAACATAATTGCAGGAAAGACCTAAATTTCTATTGACAGCCGGATTCTTTAGCTGCACATTCATAGAACGTTTTTTTTTTTTTTAATGGATTTATTGCCTTGTTCTTAAGATTTGAAATTTTTTTTCTCCATTTATGAAACGCTTCTTGGTACTTATCTATTAAACATATCCTAGTTGTATTGATGATAAAAAAAAAAAAAAATATATAGATATATATATTAACAGAATCTTTCTCTCTGTTCCTTGTGCTGTCGAGGAGACTTAAATGCTAATAGTTATTTGTTTTGCAGAAGGTAAGAATTGAAAAGCAACAAAAGAATACTTTTAATTTTTAAATATTGAAGGTGTAAAGGCTGTTCTCATTACACAGTAGCATAACATCCTATGGTAGCATATAACTGTGTTTGTAATTAATCTGATTTTCTTTTGTTGCCCTTATTCTGGCTAGGTGGTTATGCTTGTGGTTTCTTTAGTTTCAGAGGGACTGGTTGTGGAGTTATAGTACCTACTAATTTGAGCTTCATTCTTGCATTTGTATTCAGTGCCTTTCTACAGTACACCTGTCATATTCTTGCATCTTAAATTTTTCAAAACAGTTTTCCTGTGAACAACGAATAATCTTTTTGTTATAAAGAATTTTACTTTCTTTTACAATAATTTATGTCTCTTTGGCTACTTGGGCAACCAATTCCAGGCTCTATTATAGTGTTAAGTGTTTGGGGGATGGGGGCTTAAGTAGATGATCTGTCAAACAAAATTTTACCAAGTTTTCCTTGTTTTTCATTGAAGCATCAGGTAGTGGTTGTGTCCCCACCCTATGAATCCATGTACTAATAAGCTCCCACTCATGATTTGAACCAGGTGTTCTTGTCACAAATCCTGGGATCCTCCAAAAATGTGTATGCAGATGAGGCACAGGGCAACCTGGTCCATTGGAAGGCAGGCCCATGCTAATCCTATGAGAGCAGGAGCAACCAGGTTCTGGGTGAACTTTCTGGATGTTTACTGTTTTGTGCTGTTTGCCAGACATTTTGAGGCTGGTGAAGAAATGGGGACCATTAGAAAGGGGGAAAAAGGCACACTCACTGTGGAAGTGAAGAGGAAGTTGAAATGTATGTATTGCAGTGGCTCACCATGACTTGGAAAAAATGGTGCTGAGGGGGACTGAGTATAGTGGGCAGTACAATATCTTATTCAGATGGGCTGAACTAACCGATTTTTGTGGTGGGGCCATGTGTGTTATAGTCCTGCTCACTGTTGGCTGGATTTAATCAACTTCATACTTGGTTTCCATTACTGGCACATGCAGCTTTTGGAATAATTTAATGCTAGCTAATGCAATTAGTAAGGTTTCCTTGTATATGAATATATAATGGTATAGGGGAACCCCCCATTCTATACTAAATAAAGGGGGGGCTAGGGGAGAATCTCATCTTGTATTTGAGTAAATACACTAACTTTTATCCTGTGTATGGCATATTGGCTGATGAATGCTTTGTTTCTGAGCTATGAAAGATCTCTTCTGTGGCTAAACAAATAAAAACCCCTCTATCATCAGCAGACTTGGGGAAAATGCCTTTGAAATACTAACAGATGATACCTCCTTCCATTAATGTAAGTTTGAGTATTACCAGAATTCCATATGTTGCAAAATATTCATTTCACTCTGAAAAGCTTTCCAAAGTTCAGGCAGAAGGTAAGCTGTTTCAGGGGCTAGCTGTTTCAGAAAAAGAAAAGCTTTTACAGTATAGGGAAAAACCTACTTCATCTTTGGTGTCACCCTGCACTATTATGTTTGATTTCAAACTAATGCGGCTGAACATCTCTGGAGCTCAGATGCAGTTGGGAGGAAAGGAAGTGAAGAGCTGCCCTCTTGTCCACTTCCCCAGCTTTTTTTCCTTTCCTTATACTATCTGAACTTTCCTACACTGTTTTGCAACACAAATCAAATTGGCCAATAGTAGCATAACATAACAGTACAGGTAAGACTAGTTTTGTACAGTTTATCCATTCATGCAGGGCAAATTCTGTAGTAACAAAATCTATCTCTTCAGGTGGACCTTTAGCTGTGTTGTGATCAGTGGTGTCTGATTATGGTCTAGTCTCTCTCATGCTCTTTTTCCACATTCTGTATTCCAGCAAGCAGAGATGAACTCCAATCAAGGAAAGTAAAACTGGACTATGAAGAAGTTGGTACTTGTCAGAAAGATGTCATAAATATCTGGGATAAAAAATTACTAAACTGCAGAGCCAAAATCAGATGCGATATGGAAGATATTCATGCCACTCTTAAAGAAGGTATGCATGTGTGATTTCGTTAACTGGAACATTTTAGGAATTGTCCATTTGTCTTTATCCCCCCCCATCCCCCCACAAAAAAAGCACCCAAAAATCCCTGTCAATTTAAAACCAAAAAAAGTATTTTGCAGTAAGAAAATTCATTACTTTTTACAAGAAGCTGAGTTCATGGTGTAGAAGAATGAATAGTTGTACTCATGTGAGGTGATGTCTCTGAGTCATTCAGCTTTAGGGGAGCTTTATGCAAGATAAGAGCCTCACCTCTTCAGCCTGAAGAATCCAGTTCTTTGCCTCGGACTGCAACAAACTTCTAAACCTCTATAACAAATCACTAGACAATGGGGGCAGAGGACTACAGTGCTCTGTTATGGATTGCATGCTAAGGCTTGACTTGAGTAATTCGTTCTTTGCTTTGAGGAAAATTTGCTTTAAAGGAAAAACCCCTGATAGACCACCACTTTGTAGCAGCGTAATCCTCTAGTTGAGACATCTGTGGGAACTGAATCCAAGATATTTGAACTTAATTGTTGCCTTGATAGCTTGAGCAAATGCACTGGACTTGTAACTTTGAAGTCAGTAGCAGATTCTCTCACTCTAACTGTGAGAGGAATTCGGGGCCACTCTTAGTGTGGATACAGATGAGCCATACCTCATTGTTTCCTCCTTCACATAATAGTCATGAATTTTTGGTGTGGAATCCCACACTATCAGTTTTAGTTGCTCGAGAACTGAAAACTTACTACTGTAACCCAAATTCTTTATAATAAAAAAGTGAAATGTATTTGAAAAACAGAACAAAGGAAAAATGCCTCATTGAACTGTCAGTGAGCTTTAAAAAAGACTGAAAAGGAAAAAACTATTTACATAAAATCCCTTACCAAAGTCTCCTTTCTAGGATTTTATCTGGATGTCATTTATTGACTTCAGGATCACTCTGTTGATTATGGTGAATTGTACTCTGTAGTTAGCAAATATTATAACACTATTAGTTCTTAATGCTTTTTAAATTCAGCTGTAAAGGGATATTTTTGTGGAAGGTCAATAACAAACATCTTACAACTTAAAATGGGATTTTCAAAAAGTGCTTTTGGAAATCTTTCCTTAATGCACATGGTACCTCAAGATTTAATGCATGGTTTGAGATTAAGCAGTATGAGCCCCATATCTCCAGAAAATAAGTGCATCTTGATGCATCTCCTAAATGTACCACCATACTGGGTGCTGGCATACAGCTTAATACCATTCCATGTCAGTCCTCAGAATGGATTTAGTGCAGTCTATATTTTATGTGATATTAATAGAGGGCAGTGCATGCTAACATTTTACAAAACAGAAGTCAGTAGCTTACCTGCTAGCAAAGAATATACACCTGCTCAAAGCCCACTTATTTTTTTCTTTAAGGTGTACCAAAGAGCCGCCGAGGAGAAATCTGGCAATTCCTAGCTGTACAGCACCGTGTAAGACACAGACTCCCAAGCAAACAACAACCTCCAGACATCTGCTACAAAGAGCTCCTGAAACAACTGACTGCTCAGCAGCATGCTATTCTTGTAGATTTAGGTATGCTTGGTGTGGCTGAAAAATATTCTAAAGGATGTTTCACATTTTTGAGATGTGGAAACATGCTTATTTTGACCCAAATTTTGGTGGTGATTTTTAGTGTTGGCACAGAAATGGATGCTACGGTCTATGAACATATGTTCTGTGTTGGTATCAACAGTGTGTCCTGAACTTCTATTGCTGCATGTGCAATAGGATTCTGAAAAAGCAAATTTACAATTGTTTGTTATGTTGAAATTCACTGCAGCAAGATGAGGGAAATGGGCTGGAATGGGGCAAGAGTTTGTTACAAACTTGAAAGATTAAATTCTTTAACGATTCTTCCAATATCAAGTCCATGACAAAACTCCCATTGATTTCCGTAAGGCTATGATTGCACCTAAAAAGTGATGAGAATAGGAATAGGCCTATAGGAAAAGAAAAAAGAGTTGACTTCATGATGAGAAAGTAATTGGAGAGAGATGACAAGGGATAAGTAAACAAAAGGGGAGGAGAATGAAGAACTTTTTCTTGGGGTAAAAAAAAAAGACCCCCCCCCCCCCAAAAAAAAAAAAAGTATTCTTTGCTATATAAATGGCATGAAATAGGATCATACTCTCTCCCTATCCTCCTCGCCACATGTACATTACTTGCCTTAGCTCTTCCCAGAGAACACTGCAGTTTTAATGTTTTTTCTATGCACTTATAAAGCATTTGTCACAATGAGCCCTGATCTTGATTTGAAGACCTAAGACATTGGTAAAATAGAAATATTAAATGTTGTTGTAAATAAGAAGGTCCACCAAGACAAAAGCCCTAGATAAATGGCTGGGAGCCTCCACAGTGAATGAATAAGTCTGTTTATAAACTAAACTAAAGAGCTGGGCATTGTTGCTGAAGACTGTAATGGATGGCCTTGCAGAACAGGATCCTTTATCTCAACCCTAGCCTCTAGAGTATCTATGGCATAACTTTTTGGCAAAATAAATGAGCTTTTAAACATCCCAGTACAAAAAGGTGAGAGTGCATGGGGAGGGCAGGTACTGGGGAGGGATAAGAAGGTATTTAACCAACAGTTTTACAGTGCTTAGAAACAACAGCAAAGGGTGTTTTTTAAATATTCAATTTTATTCAGTACAACTTTTTGATCTTGCCCTGGTCAGAAAGTTTGATCAGTTATCCAAACCCATTTCGCAACTTTAAATCCATTTTCAAGAATATTTTCCTGGAAGGCTTGATAAAAAGTGGGGGTGGAGAAGCTTTCACAGCCTACAGCTAGAAAGAAAATGGGTTTTATGGGTCTCTGTTCTCATATGAGAACTCAGAATTAAAAAGCAGGTTGACCATAAATACTTCTTTCTTACAACAGGAAGGACATTCCCCACACATCCTTACTTTTCTGCCCAGTTGGGAGCAGGACAGCTGTCACTCTTTAATCTTCTGAAAGCTTATTCTTTGCTGGACAAGGAAGTGGGTTATTGCCAGGGTATCAGCTTTGTGGCTGGAGTACTGCTTCTGCACATGAGTGAAGAGCAAGCCTTTGAAATGCTGAAGTTCCTCATGTATGACCTGGGCTTCCGTAAACAGTACAGGCCAGATATGATGTCACTACAGGTAAGTTAACCCTTTCTCCTGAAGTAAACCACACTTGAAGCTGCAGTGAAATTTCATAGAGGCTGTCCTTGTGCTCTAGTACCTTATAAAAGTTGCATGTTGTTAGGATGAGATGTTGACACAGTGGGGGGAAAAAAAACATAGCTTTACTAAAGGTCACAGAAGTAGGGATGGAAGGGACATCCAGAGGCCATCTAGTCAAACTCCCTGTCTGAGGCAGGATCATCCCTATCAAAACCATGACATACAGTCATAATCTAGTCCTCTAAGGTGTCTGTATTTCTCCTTTGTAAATGTATGCACCAGCACTTAACTTCCCTTGAACCTTTTCAATCCAAACACCTAAAACTTCCCTTTTGGAAACCTCTTTTGTTTTGGTTTCTTTCCTCTTTTCTTCAATGCTCCTTTCCGTTCTTTTCCACTCCTGATTTTCCTCACATGTTTCCTCCTGCCTTCTATATGTGGTAAAAGGAAGACTCCTTTTACCTATGGTGGGGGGAGAGGAGTGGAAAAGCATGGAAAAACTTGCTGAAGAACTATTAATAGAAAGGGGGGGAAATAAGAGGAGCCCTCAGATCTGTTTCCCACAGCACCTGATTAGTGTTAACTTCTGTTGTGCTTAATCTGCCTTGTCTCCTAGGGTAGGGGTTGCCAACTGGGGATTATGTGTACCCCTAGGAGTACTTGGAAAGATCATAGGGGGTTCACAGGCAGGTGAGGATGGAGCGTCTCCTGGAGCAAAGCGGTGGCATCTCGCTAGTATGTTCCCACACGTCGCCTCTTTACCCAGCGGAGGGATGCACCAGGCACTGCCAGTCCGATGCTGCACACCCTTGCCCTCCCACCCCAACTTGCTTTCCTGATTGGGCTGTTGGGCCCCTGTCCTCGGTTAGTAGCCAACAGCAAGAAGGCACCCCTCTGGGTGGCCACCACCCACCTCCCCATGCCGCTGCCACCTCCCAGGAGCCCGTCAGCTCCATAGACTGCTAATGGGAGGCATGTGATTGGCTGGGTGCAAGGCCTGTCAGCAGCCTGTGGAGCCTCACGTGCAACTGGATGCAGAAAAGCGGGTTGTGGCAGTGGCGCAGGACAGTGGTGGTAGGCAGGGGTGACCAAAGAGTTGTGATTTCAACACTCCAGCCACCTCAGCATCACATGTTCCCTCATTTAAGAATGTATCTAGTGTATTTAGTGTTCCCTCATTTTAAAATGGCAGCAGGGGCGCTTTAACCAATGCTCATTGAATGAACATTTAATTAAAGCACTCCCACCACTGTTTTGAAGCACAGGATGCTGACTATATGAGACACTGAGGGCATTTTAATTGGAGCAGCTCCCGAGAACAGCCCCTAATTAAAATATGCCCTCCGCTACCGCCACCACCACTCCCACTCCCACTAGACCCCCCTTGTAACAGAGCACTGAGGTGCCCTGTGCCTGAAGGAGGGAAAACCGCTAGGGCAGAAGCCCTAGCAGTGATTAGGCAGTACAGCTGTGGGTTGCCAGGGCAACCAATGAAGGGCAGCTGACCCTAAGGGGTAGAGCCCAGAGCTGAGGCCAGGCTGGCAGTTCCCTGCTAGCAGCCGGAGAGGCAGGAGCTACTGGAGCAAAGATGCGAGCACTGCAGACTGAAGGATGGCGGCTCTGGGTCTTGGGAACAATGTTATTATAGCCAGGTGGCCTTAAGTTATAGCCAGGAGGCTTGTGTTTGTTTTGTTAGTGTTTGGACACTGGTGGTTTGGGTGAGGCTATTAGGGGTTGGAGGAGGCCTCGTAGGGGCCCACAGGGCTGTGGGGCCCTAGTGCCAGTGAAGGTGTAGTATCCTCAGAGGCAACCCCGGCGGCGTGGGGACCCCAACGCCAGTGAGGGCGCAGAATCCTCATAGGGAGCCCAGCATGGGCACAGCGAGCCCCAGAGTGGGGGCAGTCTTATTAGGAAGCCCAGGTGGGGGTGTGGCGAACCCCAGAGAAGAGGGAAGCATCACTGAAAAGGGGTCTGAGTTGGACACAGTGAGCCCTAGACAGGGGGCAGCATTTTTAAGGAGCCCAAGGGCAGACACAATGACCCCCAGAGAGGGGGCAGCAGTATTGAGAAGCCCGAGTGTGGGTATGGCAAACCCCAGAAAGGGAGTCAATTATTGAGGGACCTAAGTTGGACCCAGCAGGCCTCAGGAATGGGGCTGCCTTATTAAGAGGCCCAGTGTGGGCACGGAGAGCCCAGATAAGGGGCATTATTATCGGGTAACCTAAGTCTGGGCACAGAGAGCCCTGATAGGGGGCCGTTTTGTTGCGGGGGGCCCAAGTGGGGCACCAGAAAGCCCCAGGAAGGGATAGTAGAGGAAGGAAGGCCCAGGGAGAACAGGAAGGGCCAAGATAGGGATAGATGTGAGTTAACATATGTGAGGCTTGGGTTGCAGTATTGGGGAGGAAAGGAGCCGCAGAGAGTGCCCCTAGCATTGGGGCACCAAAATGGGCAGCCTCCCACTTGAGTGACATCTATTAATGAATCAATTTACATCAAAGGCGTGGCAGGTAGGCAGTTGCCCTGGAAACAGGTGGGGGGCCCTGTGGAGGGTGGCCTGGATCTCATACCTGTCACACCCCTACTGAGAAATTTAGAAACTTAAGTCTTCCAGATGAATTTTCTTCAAACTAGCAGTCCACTTAGACCAGTCTCCTGTCACTGCTGTTGCAGTGGCCATTACAGGATACCTGAAAAAGGAAGGGACAGAGAAAGATCATAGAAGGTCAACAAACACGTGCAGGTATCCTATAAAGAAATTTTTAGTCCTAGCGCTCGTAAATTGGTTGGCTTATTCTTGAAGTGTGAGAGTTCTTATATGCTAGCAGTTCTTAACCTCCATTAGACTCAAGGGCACCTCTTGGAAAATGCCAGCTCTTAGTTTTCACTCTTCCCATAGTCGAAAGAAGAAAAAAAAAAAAAGAAGAGCAATTGTTTTTAAACTTGGACCACAACAGATTGGAATGGCTCTGACATTATTGATTCCTAATTGAAGTCTCTTCATCTATCTTGTGAATCATGTAGGTCTTTGCATGCCTAACAGTGCTAATATTGCCTGACTCCAGTGGCACACTTTAAAGGGATCTTATAGCACTGTGATGGAAAATTTATTTTATACATTTCCATTTTAAAATATCCATGTGTGTATAACTCTATCTGCTTCTTTAGTAATTCATTAAAAAAAAAATCCATTCTATTTTAAATTCCAGATTAAAATTTTGACCTCAGTTACCTTGAGACAATGAGCTCCATATGTTTAATTATATACTATGAAACATTATATTGTACTCAGTTGAAAGAAATGGCTTTTTTCTTGTGTTATGAGAAGTAAATAGGAGTATCTGACCTACTTTTTCTATACTAATTTATTTTACATATATGAAGTAAACATGGGCTTGGCTTCATCTTAGTCTTTTGGACGATATTGGCTGCATCTCAAAGCCTGCATATAATTGGATATTTTTGGTGGTTTTAAGGTTCTTTGTAGTTGTAGCGTAGGCTGGAACTTCATTTCTTGGACTATTGTGCTATGGAAAAATTTGCAGAAGTCATACATGGATTATATCTAGGAGTAGCATATAGATTTTATTTTTAACAAGTTCCCTCATGTAAACTTGGATCAATGGTGACCTCCAGTGGCCATGTATAGTATTCGTAGGACTCTTACTCACTGTAACAATGGAAGTAAATGGCAGAAAAAGCAATGTCGGAAATATAAACACCACACCTCTAACTTACTTAACGATCTACTATGTGTTTCAATGGAAACATGAAAAGTTAGGACTGCCAATCTAAACTCCCAAAAGAATTTTATAGCTAAAATTGATCTGCTTTTCAGGATTGAGTGCCCTTGCAGACCTGTGGCTACAACTGACAACCCTTACAGATCTGCGGGCATTCTTTAATGTGAGATTAGAGACATTTACATGCTGGATTTTTTTAGTACCTTGGACTGCTAAAATACCACTGTACTGTGGTACTTCTGAAATTTTTCAACCTGGTGCAGAAATTCCATTAAGTTTGAATTGCATCTTTTTGATATTACATGATTACATTAGAAATAATTCATTATTGTGTTTAACAATTCCTGGAATTAAGGCAAGCAGTCGCTTGCCTGAGAGTGTACATTACTTTAAATGTATGACAGATCACACTTTGATCTAATCTTATTTTTTTTTTTCCATTACTGGATTACCTGTTTCAAGTTATAAAGTTAAATGCATATAAAACTATATTCTAAACTATATATCTGTACATTTCACCTGGCTTATTTGGTGGTTCTGTGCCATAGGCAACCCTAAGTTGTTTCTTTCTACAACTCAAAGACAACATTCAGGGTTTTTATTTTTTTGGTGGGTTTTTTTTTTTTTTGTTCTCACATTATTTTTCACTTTGAGTTGTCTGAGGAACAGACAGGAAAATAATATTTCAAGCTTTTTAGAAATCTTTGGCTTTAAAAAAGATTCTGCTGCTAAATTGGTCTGTCTTCTTTTACTTTTTGATTGATCTGAGCAAGATCAACAGTAAACGAGTTGTCTTTCATATATTTTTCAGAAGGAATGTAAGACTGTTTTATTCATTATGAAATGTGACTTGCATATTTTGAGGATTGTACCATACTTAGATGCCATGCATCTGTCCAATTTAATAAACATGTTCCTTTAAAGCACTGGAAACCTCAGCAACTGGTAGTAAATGTCTAAGATAGGCCTGAGGTTTAGGACTTTCTGTAAGTGAGAAATGAAGGAAGAGAGAAATTTTAATAGTGATGATGTTGGAGGTTTTTGTTTGTGAAACTTGAGTAGGAAATTGATAGCAATGATTTTAAGTCACCTAGTAACTGTTCAAAGAGAGGACAAAAGGCCAGTTTTCTACCCTTGTAATGCAGCAATACATTGCATTGTGATGAACCTAAATTTGCCTGGACATGTCTGAGTAGCTTTCTATTATTTTCAATGGTATGATTTTCATAGAGTAAGGGTGCATACAGATGTTACACTGAAGCTTGTGAGGTTAGTTCGAGTTTTAAAATGGCCACCCAATCGAACTTCATGATTAGATAAGTGCTGGGAGCACAATCTAATGTAAGTCAGGGTAAGAGGAGGAGTGGGCAGAATGGGGGAGGGAAGGGATCAGGAAGGCTAGCAGGATTTTGGGGGTGTGGAGGCTTGGTGGGCTAGCGAGATCTTGGAGGTGGAGTCCAGGGGGTTTGGGATTGAGAGAACTAGCAGTGTTTGGGTAGAGGGGGAGGAGACTTAGCAGGATCAAAGCCTCTTCACTCCCACCAGCTCACCCACTCTCCCAGCCTCCCTCTATCTGGCAAACTGCTCCTGGTGCCAGTGTTCATTAATGCCAGGAGCCCAGTTTGAGGGCAAGGTTGGTGGGAGGAGAAGGGTAGCAGATCAGGGTGGCTAGCAGTTCTGCAGTGGAGGGGTCAAAAGGCTAAAACTAGTCCCCTGTCAGGTGAAGGTAAATCCTACTCTAACTTACTTCAGCCAGGCTTAGGGTTATTTTGCTGGTTCTGGGGGTTTAGTTGGTCAGCAGGGAGAGCTGCCCATCTGGGGGGTGGTGGGAGGGGGTGGGGGGTCAAAAATAGCTCCGTGGTAGAAGGGCTGGGCAGGGTTTAAAAAAAAAGTGTTGCCCCAGGATGGGCGCATGGCTGAGGTTGGTTGGTTTGTTTGTTTGTTTTAACTTCTTTTAATGTCTTTACGTACCCCAAGAGGCATAGGCAAATCCAAGATTTTTAAAAAAGGGATTCGGGAGCAGCAATTTGGGGCTACAGGAGTGGCAACACTCCCTCATTTCTAGCTTTCAAGGCTGGCCAACTATGCAGCTGGGGACTTTTTAGAATCCTCACATTTGATAAGCATCCTTCACCCCACACCCTCTACTTCATGGCACTCTATCCCTTGCTCTGTCTCTTCTGCAGCATCACCCCTCCCCTACTTTTTCCTACCCCATTGTCCTCTCTACTTAATGGAGACCTGCCTGCTGTTGCAGGAGCAGCTGGGACAGCCCCACTCTTGCTAGGGCTGTGAGGAGTGGCTAGACTCAGCCATAGATGGCAGCAGTAGTAGGCAGTTTCCCCATCCCTGCACCTGCTCTTGGACTGGCAGGGCCTATCTGGGGAGGACAGGGGATGACCATGCAGAGTTGGGGAACCTGCCTACTGCTGCTGTATCCCTTGATTTGGAGAATTTGTCTAATTAAAGGGACATAGCTAGGAGCCAAATCCTTGTTTTCAGCAGGATTAGAGAACTTACATAGTGTTAAGCCTTTCTTAAGACTTGAATAATATTGCACATTAAAAATTGAGCTGTTTCTCTTCATAAAGGGTCAAAGATGGTGCATTTCTGTGGATCACTGATGATTTTTTTTTATTTATCTTCTCCTATAGCACTGCTTATAGCATTCTAGGAGTTCTGGAGAATGCTTCTGAAAATTTTAGTAAATGAATCAGTCTTGTTTTCTTAAGTACTTAAGAGCCTAAAACTCTATGAAAGTCAAAGGGGTTTATGCTCCTAACTTATGTAGATATTTAAATGTTTTTAAAGTATGTTTTTCTTATTGCCTGTTCCTTATTCCTTTTTTACCCCAGACCCATCCATCACAAATGATATATAGATCATTGGTTAGTTCTGAATGGTGGCAGGAGGTAGTTGCAAAATGGTTCAAGCAACTTTGTGGAATTATTCTCATCTAGCTCCTAGTACACGTTTATTATAGAAATTGTGATCTGAATTAGTACTTATTAGCAGTTTTGGTCAAGGAGCTAAGAATCCAAATACATG
The DNA here is from genome assembly GCA_030014935.1 of Caiman crocodilus. Lineage (NCBI taxonomy): Eukaryota > Metazoa > Chordata > Crocodylia > Alligatoridae > Caiman > Caiman crocodilus. Next base: position 125,049,790 of record JAGPOW010003316.1, read on the forward strand.
TAGACTGAGCTACCCCATAAAGTGATCTGCCCAGGGTTTGTATGTACTGCTGTCTGACTTGTACAAAGTAGTTTCTAGAGCTGTCAATTAGAGGGAATAAAAACACTGGGAAGTAACTGCATCTGACAAGTCACTTTCTCATTTAGGAATGGATTAATGTTAAATGTAAGACACTGTTAACTACAGAATTGGGCCTGACAGGTAAGCAATAGATTTCTGCTTCCTGTTTAGAGAGGAAGAAAAGTCTGTGCTGTATGTGATTTGCTGGATGATGATCTAGAAAAAAAAAAAGGAAATGTTTTGCTGCTTAGTATTTTTATTTTTATTTTACCAAAGAATAGTGGCTTGTAACATCTTACAACTTCTCATCTTTGACTGTAGGTATTGTATAGCTATAGGTATTGTGCTTTTTTTTTCATAGCAATCTCTTAAATTCCATTAAAATGCTAGAATTGGAATTCTGTGGCCTATCAAATAATCCTAATTGTCTCTTCTGGCTTGAATCTGTGAATCCTTGAGTTTTAGGTTATGCTTTATTAATCAGTGGTCAGGACTGCTGCTTGCTACCTTACCAGGTATAGAGGAACTGCCCGGTGGCAGATATATTGTCTTAAATGTCACTTTTTTTTTTTTTTTTTTCCAGAACTGTCTATCCTAGATAGGAATCCTCTGGAGTGAATTATGGACTGTTTAAAAAGCCTTTTTCCTCCCCCTTATTTTTTTTCAATTTTCCTCTCAATTTATAGATTCAGATGTATCAGCTGTCAAGACTTCTCCATGATTATCACAGAGACCTGTACAACCATCTTGAAGAGAATGAAATCAGCCCCAGTCTGTATGCTGCACCCTGGTTTCTTACCTTGTTTGCTTCTCAGTTTCCACTAGGATTCGTAGCCAGAGTATTTGGTAAGAGGGATCACTTTATTGCAGTACTGAGCCTTGTACTGTAGGCAGAGTTGTCCAACCGATGGCCTGTAAAGAGTTAATTTGTGGCCCTAGTTTTCCCTTGGCTGCTGCTTCCCTCACTGCTCAGGCTAATGTTACAGGTAGGATCTCCAGGCTTCCCCTTCTTTTTCTGGCTCTCTCTTTGCACCCCTGCCCCAGGTAGGACAGGGCAGCACTACTCGGCACAGCTCGCAGTGCAGGGGGAGCCCACAGTGCAATGCAAGTGGGGAAATCTGCATCCAAAGAGGTGGTGGGAGGGAAGAGAGCATGCCTTGTTTTCAAGTGAACAAGAATAACTTGAGACAATTGGGTTTGGAAATGGGAAAGATACAGTTGAAGTGGTTGTGGGGTGGGGGGAGAGCAGTGCCTGCCCATACAGTGCTGAAGGAGCTTGCCGCCAGGCGAGGAGGGGAATGACATCTGCTGCATTCTCTGTCACGTGAAGCCGCCTTACTAAGAAGTTGGACAGCCTGGTTTTAAGGAAAAAAATTTTTTTACCTTTAACTACATCCATTAAAAGGTAAATTTGCAACAGTTTATTTTAGGGGTCAGCTCCAGTTAATTAGATTTATTTTGGTGTAGAATTTGAGCATCAAACTGATTTAAGTGGCAGAGTTGTTCCATTAGCTGCTAACTTAACAGTATACAGATCTAATTGCATAAACTTTTAAGGGTGTCCTGTACTACAGTTTTTAAAAGCATCTCCTTACTTCTGAATATCAAACAGCAGATACTTTAACCCAGTAGCAATGATCATTTCATCCCATATGTCTAGTTAGAGATCAAGCCCCCAGTGTTTGTGTATCCGAAGAGGTCCATTTTTTTTTTTTTCCTGAGTGTTTGATTAAACGAAACCTTTTAAATGCAGAATTTGTATAATATGCTTAGAGCCCTTCTACACTGCAGTAAAGGCACAATTGGAATGAATGTATGATCCACCTAGCTGTACCTCCTACCATGCCACACATACATGAGTACTCTTAGCTTTCTTCAGATAGTCTATAGGGCCTTTTCTACTCCTTGGACAAGTAGTCCCAAGGAGTAAGTATATACAGGATCAAGATGGCAATGATTTTGTATGTTACCAGGAAGACTAACTTCAAATTTCTTTCACCAAATGACTTAACTATTTTTCATGCAGCATTTTGGTTTGTGTAAAATAGCTAACAAGAAACTTCTTTCACAATCTGATGCATCTTAAATGGGAATTTCTCTCAGTTTTTGCCTTGTAGTTTTTATGAAGCATTTTTTCCATTTCCTATATTTTACAGTTCCTCCACTATTCAAGGTCACAGCTTTTGTTTCTTATCCTTCTGTTTCATATTTTTTTTTGTTGATTCCCATTCAACTACCCAAGTCAAATTTGTATTCTTTCACTCTTTTTGCTTTTGTACCAAAAATAGTCTTCACTTGCATGTCTTTTCCCCTGCTCAGATAGGGGGGCGCAAATTAATAGGGGGTTTAATTTTTAAAATGGAAATGATAGTTTTAAAGCTCATATTAATTTTAGCTTTGAGGGTAGCAATGATAGTTGCTGAGTTTTTCAAGGGGGTGGTGGTTACATTTTTGCTGCTAGAAATAAGTGTTTAAGAATTTCAGCTCCAGCTTTATTTTGCTTTTTGTTTTAAGGTTTTTTGTCTTATTGCTTTGGTTGATGTGAAATTGGGAAACTGTCCTTTCTGAGGGGAGAATTGTGGCTTATCATTCTTGTTAAATAAACACAGCTGGGTACATCATCTAGATTTACAACAAAAATATTTCCAGAAGCTGTTTTAGCTCCTTATACTGCAGTCTGATCTGTTCAAACTTCTGCACCCACTGGACAAACTTCTGTACCCACTTGGAGCCAGTTGATTCATCTGGGACCACCTGGATCCACTCAACTTGATGATAAAAGCTTAGTTGTTTTTTTAAGTCAGGGTTTTTCCATATGGGTGTGTGGATCAACCTGTGCTGATCAAAATAAGAGAATTGAAGGCAGAGTCTAGGATATTTAGCATTCTAATATGATTACTGTCCAGTAACTAAGTAGGATTTTAGGTATATGTGAACAGTAGAGTAAAACCAGTGTAACAGAGTAAGAGTTTTACTTCATTTTAGGATCAGCTCCCAATAAAAAGTGTGAATGGCATGTGTTTGGTCTTGTGTGTTTGGTTTAACATTTCTTTTAATGCAGACTGTATTCAAATGCCTTTCACAATGTCCTAAACTGCAACACCCAAAACTAAGTGTTTGTCTGATAAACATGACATCCTTTCAGCTAAAGAATTGAAGCATTGAAAATACAACGTTTTTGTTTAACATTTTCATTAGGAGTGTTGTGTGGGTTTTTTTTAATAATGAAAACATAGTTAAAATAACAAGACAAAGCAAGTATTGATCATTTTCCTTCTTAAAGTTATCACATTTCAGTAAATTTTATAAGGAAGATATATTCCACTACAAACATTTAAAGAGGAAAAAACTGCTTGACTTCAGCTTTTTGCCTTTAGATACTTACAAAAATTATTATTTTTTTAGACATTATTTTTCTTCAAGGAACAGAAGTCATATTTAAAGTAGCACTGAGTCTACTAAGCAGCCAGGAAGCACTTATAATGGGATGTGAGACCTTTGAGAATATTGTTGATTTCCTTAAAATCACTATCCCAGACATGACTCAGTCTCAAATGGAAAAGATTATTACCCAGGTAAAATAGCTTTTCTATTCTTTGTTTTACTCTTCTTTTTTTCCATGTGACTTTGGATATTAACCTACAGGTGAATACAAGGTTCTTTTTTAAAGACATCTTTCTTAGTTACTGTGACACTAAATTCAAGCAGTCATCTTCTGAGTTGTACCTGCAACTTATGGGTTAGGACAATTTTTGGAGTTTTGGAAACCTCTAGTACTTTGAGACTACTTCCAGTAAAGGACTTAAGTACTGTAGCAGCTCCATGTTTTAGGCCTGCTGGAGTGGAATCCAGAATCCTTGGTTATGTACCGTGTAAGGAGCATATGTACCAAAATTAATTGCCTGGGAATCCATAGAAAATTAGGGTTGGAAGAGACCTCGGGAAGTCGTCTAATCCAACCTAATGCTTAAAGCAGGACCATCCCCAACTAGATCATCCTAGCCAGGGCTTTGTTGAGCTGAGCCTTAAACCTCCAAGGATGGAGATGGGGGTGCGCTGATAAAGACTTTTGGCCAATACCAATGGTTGATTACTAACCAGCCATATTGGCCAGTGCCAGTCCAATAGCTGATATGCAGCCCAGCAGCTTGGACAGTAGTGTCAAGCAAGTAAGTCTGTGGGGGGAGGGAAGGGGCATGGGGGGCAGATGGAGGCCCCCACAATGAGGGAAGGGAGTGGAGCGGGATGGGTGCTGCCCAGCCAGGGCAGGGTGTGGGACAGCTGCAGGCAGCTCATCTAGGGGACATGGGAGGGTGGGGAAGGGGAGCAACTCCTGTCACTGCACACACCCCTGGGGGAGGCATGGGGGGACATATGCCCCCCAGATGTGTGTGGGATGAGGGCAGGCTGATTGATATGGGTTTGGGGCCAGAGACTGCATCAACCTTTTACCAGTGGTGCTCAGGGAAGGCAGCCGCAGGGCAGGTGGTGGCGGTGCTCTCTAAGCTGCTGGACTGCATTCCTGACTCTGTGCATGCACGTGGCATTTATTGGTGACATTATGGGCTACACTGGTCAAAAAAGCTGATTTGCCAATTTAACGTCAATTTTCCTGTTTTATCAATACCACTTTGATATGGACCAATATATCAGTGCATCTCTAGATGTGGGGATTCTACAAGTTCTCTGGGTAACCTATTCCAGTGCTTCATCGCTCTCTTAGTGAGCGTTGTTTTTCATAATATCCAACCTAAACTTACCTTGCAGCAACTTGAGACCATTGCTTCTTGTTCTGTCATCTGCCATACCTAAGAGCAGTCTAGCTCTATTGTCTTTAGAGCCATCCTTCAAGTAGTTGAAAGCTACTGTCAGATCCCCCCTCAGTCTTACCTTCTCCAGACTAAATAAGCCTGTACCAGTGCATGGGATTGTTGTGTCCTAACTGCAGAACTTTGCACTTGTCCTTGTTGAACCTCCTTTTGGCCCAATCCTCCAATTTTGTCTAGGTCATTCAGAATCCTATCTACTGCTCCCCTACACTTGATGTCCCTCGAACTTGCTGAGGGTGCACTCCTTCCCATCTTCTGGGTTATTGAAGATATTGAACGAAACTGGCCCCAGGACTGACCCCTGAGGCACTACAATTGATTATGGCTGCCAACTAGACATCAAGCCATTGATCACTACCCATTGAGCCCAATGATCCAGCCAGCTTTCTGTCAACTTTACTGTCCATTCACCCAACCCATACTTTCTTAGCTTGCTTGCAAGAATGCTGTGGAAGACTGTATCAAAATCCTTGCTGAAGTTGAGGTACATCACGTTTCTGTTCTCCCCACATCCAGAGAGCTTGTTATTTCATCATAGAAGGCATTTGGGTTGGTCAGACATGACTTGCCCTTGGTGAATGCATGCTGACTGTTCCTAATCACCTTTTCCTCCAAGTCCTTAGAAGTGGATTCTTTGAGGTCCTGCTCCTTTATTTTTCTGGGGACTGAAGTGAGGCTGACAAGTCTAGTTCTCTGGAGTGTTCTTTTTCCCTTGTTAAAGTGGGCACTGTATTTGCCCTTTTTCTAATCATTCAGGACCTCCCTCAATTGCTATGAGTTTTCAGAGATGACAGCCACTGACTGCAGTCACATCAGCCAACTCCTTCAGATGCACTGCATCTGGCCCCATGGTCTACTATACATCCAGTTTTTCTAAAGGAGTACTTAGCCTGTTCTTTCACCACTGAGGGCTGCTCACGTTCTCTCCAAACTGTGTGGCCTGGTGTAGTTTGGGAGCTGGCCTTGGCTGTGAAGACCAAAGGTAAAAAAAAAAAAAAGTGTATAGAGTACTCCAGCCTTTTCCTTGTTATCTGTCACTAGGTTTTCTCCCCCATTCAGGAAGGGACCAATGCTTTCCCAGACCTTCTTTTTGTTGCTAACATACTTGTAGAAACCCTTCTTGTTACCCTCCAGGTCCCTTGCTAGCTGTGAACTCTATGTGCTTTGACCTTCCTGCATGCCCTATTTTCATCCCTGCATGCCCAAGCAATATTCTTATACTCTTCCCTAGTCATCTGTCTAAGCTTTCACTTGTAAACTTGCTTTTGTCTTTTAAGCTCATTGAAGAGTTCTCTGCTAAGCCAAGCTAGTTACTTGCCACACTTGCTATTCTTCTTGCACATTAGGATGGCTTGTTCCTGAACCCTCAGTAAAGTTTCTGTTCAAGTTCAATCAGAACTCCTGGACTCCTTTTCCCCTCAGACTGGCCTCCCAGGGGATCCTGCTTATCAGTTCCCTGAGAGAGTCAAAGTCTGCTTTTATGAAGTTCAGGGTCCTTACTCTGCTGCTCTCCTTCCTTCCTTTCCTCAGGATCATGAACTCAATCATCTCATGATCACTGCTGCCCAAATTGCCATTAGCTTCTATATCCCCCACCAATTCTTCCCTATTTGAGCAGTATCTCAAGAAGAGCACGGCCCCTAGTTGGTCTCTTGAACACTTGACCAGGAAGTTATCTCCAATGCTCTCTAAAACCTTCCTGGATTGCCTATGCACAGCTGTATTGCCCTCCCAGCAGATGTCAGGGTGGTTTTTTGGGGGTATTTTGGTTTGGGGTATTTTTTTTTGTTTGTTTTTAAGTCCCCCATGAGAACCAGGGCCGGTGATCTGGAAACTTCTGCTAGTTGTTTGAAGAAAACCTCATCCTCCTGGTCTGGTGGTTTTATAGCAGACATCCACCACAACATCACCCTTGTTGTTCTCCCTTCTAACTTTAACCTAGAGACTTTCAACAGGCCTGTCTCATTTCATACTGGAACACTGAGCAATCATATGGCTTCTACATAGTGCAACTCCTCTTCTTCTCCTTTGCCTGTCCTTCCTGAACAGTTTGTACCCATGAATGACTGTGCTCCAGCCGTGCAAACTAACCCACCAAGTCTGTTTATTCCAATCACATCCTAGTTCCTTGACTGGATTCCAGTTCTTCCTGCTTGTTTCCCAGGCTCTCTGCATTTGTGTACAGACACTAGCCAATTGCCCTGCTTTCTCAGTAAGAATTAGGAGGCCTCCTCTGCCCCCTCCTGTTTTTGTGCTCCCTCCGGGTCTCCCACTTACCCCAATTGCATGCCAAGGAGGAAGCCATCTAGAATTAGCCAATGAGAAGCGTGGGGTATGTTTGAAATTCTGTACCCTTTCTGGAATTTAGGTGCCTGAGTCTGCTACAGGTAGACCCCTTGGTTTTCTCAGGGTTTAGGTTCCAGAATCCTTTCCTTAAAATAGGGACATACATCTGTTCTTTCAGAGACCTGAGCAGGACCCAACTCCTTCCTTTTGAAACTGGTAGTGATAGTAGTAATGGTGTTTCTGCTGATCTCTTTATATAACATCCAGTGGTTAGTGAGCTTGTACAGGGCACTGGTGGGTTCATTGCCTCAGCCGGAGACATTTTGAATTCACAGCTTCAGTCTCTTATTAGAGTATGAGCTAAGCTGGGATAGGGTCCCTTTAACCTGAGGCAGGCATTGAATTGAATCTCCCATTTCCTGGGTAAGATTACTAGCCACAACAACAGTGGTGTTCAACTTGCGTACTGTGGGCTGGATCCAGTCTGCAGATGTTCCCACAGCTCTAGAAATTTGGTGATAGGGGAGTGGTGGCAAGTTTTATTGCTGTAGCTGTGAGAACTTGCATGCTGACCTGAGCTAGGTAGTTTGAGCTCCACTGCACTAAACCATTATATAAAGGAAAAAGGTGTCGGCGCTATATATTAGGAGCCTGTGTCTGTTTTTCTCAGAGAAGGCATATCAGATCAGGCTCTTCAAAAGATTTAGAAGCAGAGATGTATCTAGTCCCTGAACTCAGATTGGGTTTAACCAAGCAATGTGCGTCAAACTGCTCATAGTGGGGCAATTCCAGGCATGCATAGAAGAACTCTTGAGGCCCAAATCCTAAGTGCTACTTGGGTAGCAATGTAAGAGGCATTTTTGCCACCTCATCAGTATTTTTCCTGCAGGTAACATAAGCCTTGTAGAGTCAACCTTTTAACCAAACTTTACATGAAATGTAATGCTATCTGTTGTAGCAAAACTAACTTGTCTTTCATGATTAGGTTTTTGAGATGGATATTTCCAAGCAGCTTCATGCCTATGAAGTAGAGTACCATGTACTACAGGATGAGCTACAAGAAGGTGCAAATCCTTGTGGTGATGGTGAACCTCTAGAAAAACTGGAGAGGGCAAACAGTCAGCTAAAGAGACAAAACATGGACTTATTGGAGAAGCTACAGGTAAAGGGCCATAGATTATTGGGTGAAATAAAGAAACTTCCTCAGTTTTTTTTTGTTTTTTTTTTCTTCCCCTCAACCATTCAAACACCATGTTTTTGTTTCTGTTCATGTAACTGATTTATTTGTAAACTATTTACTAATTTATTTATTTAGACTATAGAACTAAACTCTAAATGTACTCACATGCCTTGTATTTATTTAAGCCTTTTTTTCTTTAGCCCATTTGTAATCTCTTGTATAACATTTTTATAATGTCTCTTTTTGCCTGAAGCTGCTTTTCCCTAAATATCTGTGGAGTATATCCATCCCCACCTCCTTGTATTATCTAGCCAAGAGATAAATCTTGAACTCTTTCATCTCTGTCCAGCCTTTATTTTGTTTCTCAGAATTCCCTTCAGCTGTAAAGATCTTTTTGGCACTCAAAAAGGTAACTGTATTCCAGTTGTAAATGTAGAGGTATACAGATAGAATGCTTTTCTTCCATATTCTGCTTACAGACCAAGGTCATTTTGAGTCTTACATGATAAACAGAACACAGCAAAACTTAACCATCAGATGTGTGCTATCAACTCTTACCCCCAAGATAACCTACAATAGCTTAATTCTCTGTGAAAGTGGAATACTGGTAGTTAGTTTCTGCTTTTAATGCATGCATGCAGACAGTGAAATGTAAGCAAAGAAGTTCTACTTCCATGGATGTCTGTCCTTATTCTGACCATCTTGGATGGTAATGTCAAGTGATCTTTATTTTTATTTCTTACAGGTAGCTCATGCTAAAATTCAGAGTCTGGAATCCAACCTAGAAAATATTTTGACTCGAGAGAACAAAATGAAGAACTTAATCCAGTCCTTGGAGCAGGAGAAGATTGCTTATCAAAATACTCTTGAGCAAATAACTAAACATCTGCCAGCAGAAGCACTGTCTAACTGTGAACTGCTTCTCAAGGAAGTAAACTGTAACCCAAACAATTAAACAAAGCAAGGAAATAAGCCATAAATAAGTTGTGGGCAGCATAATTTCAAGTAATTAAGGGGAAAAAAGCCAGCGTGCTGCTTTAGGAGGACTCAGAAAGCAATAGGTAATGGTGTCACCCAAAACTGGTATTGGGACACCGAATAGCAGCAAGTGGGCCTTTTAAATCTCAGTATGCAAATCCAGGCTATTAAAAATAGTTGGTTGTTTTTTTTAAATGCTTGTGTAAATAAATCACAATGGGAGAATATATTTCTCAAACTAATTATGACAAGTAGATGTATATTTAGAGTTGATTTAAAGGTCAGAACATCACTAAAAGTGAAGGGGGTGGTAAATTAAAACTAGATGCGCACGTGCTCCATTTTTTTTTTTCCTTTCTTTCTTTGGTCTGGTAGTGAAATGAGGGTATTGTGTCTTATATACACACATAGAATAATACTTGAAAAAATGAATGTATTTTCCTCCAAAGAACAGCATGTCTCACATGTTTTGTGGAAAATCTGTGTAAAATTCATGTGTGCCTGTCATTCATTCTACTGACTGTGTGTGTGGGTGTGTGAGAGAACAAAGGATGACTGTCGCTATGAGGTTCTTACAGGGAGAATTGCCATACACTGTCTGGAATGTGCCAATCAGGAAGTTGCTTCTACATGCACGTTGCAACAAAGATAGTCATCATGTCACAGCTAAGTGTAAGTAACTCCAAATAGGTCATAAGATCCCGAAGTGGCTTACCTTGCTTCTTCCCTCTTCCACACTCTGAGTTTGGTAGTAGCTGAAGGAAGAAAATGAAGCTCCAGAGTTGTCTCCACTTGGACTTTTGTTTCTTGCGAGTGACTTGCTGTGGTCGCATGTTTTAAAACTTACATGGGGGTTTCAAGTCACCAGAGGAACCTTTTAAGAAATCTTTAAAAAAAACTGTTTTGGAAGGTCTGTGAACCTTTGATAATTTTGGGGAATAAGCGCTAACGATTTTCAGGGACTTGACTCTGTAAAAGGATAGGGAGAGGATTTGACACTTAATTCCCACCCTTTTGCCCCCCCTCAAATACTTTGAACAAAAAGGTACATAATATTTGTTTGAAATACAGGTTTGAAATGTGATACTGAAGTATAAATACAACTTAATTATTTTTCAGGCTATTTCTGTCTTGTTCTCACCACTTGGCAATCATTTTTAATGCATCATAAGCAGATCTGTCCTAGACGGAAGAAGATATGTCCCAGTCAATTTGTTCAGGCAAAGTTTAGTTGCATCTGTCAGGCAGTAAATTAGATACCTGCAGATTTGATAAAGTTATTTTTTGATCAGTGTAATCTTCAAGAAGACACATTAGGATGTAGTAGACATGTATTTTGTACATGCACATCTTACTTGTTACTTGAGCATTACAGTGGATCATATTATCTTACTGGGTATGTGATTTCCACCCCCACCCAAGAAATTCTGGTCTTTCTCTTTTTATATATATAAAAAGAGATGGAGCAAATCCAGACCAAGTGTCTTTATGTATAAAAAAAAAAAAAAAAAAAAAAAAAAAAAAAATTGTCTGATTTGGAAAGTAAGTGCTGGATGTAACTGCTTTCTATATAATGTACTTTATGTTAATAGATACAAAAAAGGAACAACTAAGCTGGTTTGCTGCATATTGCTACAGTATGTAGGTTTTTTCCTTTCATGGTGGTTTTCTCATAAATATGGCTATTGAATGAGTTCTGTCTTTTGTATTACAGTTGGAGTGAAAGATCTTATACTGTATCAAATCTATGTGGAATCTGTCTTGGTATTTCAATAATGTTGCATTTGTACCAAATGGGAAAGATCCAAGTGGAAAAAGCAATTGTTTGCAGTTTTGTTAAAAGTAAGTTTTCGCCAATGTGTATGTACTGAACCAATCGCAGGGAACTGTAGTATTATATTACAAAGATCAAGGTTATTCAGATTACATATATAACATTTTTAGGTGCACTGAAATGTGCTTTTTCCTCTGTTTCACTTATATCAAGTTTTTGTTGTAATGCCTGGAGAAATTTCCAATAAATGTCATTGATGCATTTCTCATGGCTTCTGATCAGCAGTTTGTCCTCCTTTCTAGCATGTCCTTCATTCTAAACAATTCTGCTTCTATAGAAAAATAAAGGACTTGCCTACTTTGTAGGTATGGGGAAAATAGGATTTATAAAGGACATGGGGAACCTCCCAGTAAATTGGTGTTGTTTTATAGCCAAAGTAGGCAAAATACAGGAGAAAACATGAACAAATTTTTAATGTTTGCTGCTTTATGAACAATCAAAGGGGAGGAAGGTCTACCTATTTTAGACTTGTACTTTGGTATGTTATTGCAAATGGAACTGTGCAACCATGGTCCAATGCAGGAGAACCAAAAACTAAAACTAATTATTTCATTTTTAATAAGATCAGCAACACAAAAATTGTAAACGGGATAAGTACAGTAGGCGTCCTAAAACTAGGCTTTCTAAGTAAAGGTGGTCAACCTTTTCGATACCCATGCCACTAATGGCATGGGCAGCCCCAGTTTGTGGTATGCAGCAGATGTGGGAGGGGAGTAGGCTGTATAGTTGCAGAAAAGACGGAGTAGAAAACAAAAGCAGATTGGTTAGGGAGCACATGGCAGAAAACAAAAGCAGTGGGTTCAGGGTGGAGAACAGAAATCAGAACAGCTGATCAGGTAGGGGAGGAGATTGGGGTGGCTCTTGGAGGGCATGGGGCTAATTTGTGGCATACCTGCCAAAAAAGCTAGCCCCCACTGAGTTACAACAATAGTGGCATTTAGCTCTATCATTTTAAATTTCCTCTATTACATTTGTATGAAACAGTGAAGGGCTGATGCATGCAGCAGAGCAGAATTTTTCCCTGGATTCTTTAACAGTGTGTTCCTATGCACCAATAGCACTAGATTCTGCAGCATGTACGAAGATCTAACTTAAGCCCTTGCGCACATTCTTTTATAGTGTGATGGGATTTCATCCTCAATCCCAATATTTGCTCCTCCTATCAAACCAGGTATGCATGCCAGGAGCCTTGATTACTTTTTGGGGTTTTTTTTCATTTGGGATCAGGAATCGGAGCCCAATTGTGCTCTTACTATTTGCCAGTGCACAGGGAGCCAGGATCATAATCCTGGGCTCATCTTGTACCAGTAAGCTGGGCAAGAGCCAACAATCAGATGATTGTCAGTTCTGATGCTGGTGAAGTTGAGGGGCTGACAGTCAGCTGATTATTGGCCCCAGTCCTAGACAGCCCCAGGTTCAAGTCACATCCTGGGGCTAACCATGCTGAAGCCAACCGTCAGTTAACTGTCAAAACCTCATGCCAGCAGCTCTGACCAGGCTGCTGGGCATGGTGGGGATTAGGTTCCTGGTAGGGAGAGCTAAAAAGACTTTCCTCCCATTCTTTCCCTCCTGGGAACTTTAAACTTTTCTGGGAGCCTCCCATCCCCCATGCCTGGCAGCTCCATATAAGTAGCATAGGGTTTCAAGACCTCAGTAGAGTAAACCTTCCAAGATACTCCTCCCTTCCACCCAAAATTGGCCCATAGCCTTGGCCCAGAGCCAAAAAATGGCTGATTGTCAGTGCTGCCCACATATTAAATTTTTAAGGCATTATACAAACTAGTCATAAAAACTTTCAACATTGTATGCAATAGACAAGAATTTGAGGGGTGATTGTTTTAGTACCTGATGAAGAATTTCTTGCATTTTAAAGCTTGTTTAACTTCACTCCAACCATGAAGTTGGTCCAATAAAAGAGATCACCCCAAAGTCCTTGTGTCTTTCCTAATTCCTGGAACAGCACAGCTACAACATCACTCCTAACACTACTACCACATTATATGTGGAACACTTTTTTTATAGATCATTTGTAAATGTATGAAGCCTGAAATTGGATGTATGGATAGCACCAGTCATATTGTGAATAGTCCATTTAATTGTGGCATAAATGTAATGCCCCAATTATTTCAGCTGGAGGGGGGCTTATTGAGTTTTGGCGAGCTGTTAAGGGCTGCATGGGTATCCCTGCCCCTTGACAGTTGCCCTGCCTGCAGTTGCCATATTGGGATCGGGTGTCCTGCTCCCTCCCGCAACACCTGATCTTTGCCACTGTAAGTCCCTCCCTTTGCCCCAAAGCACTCCTTTTGGGAAGGAGGGTGTTGTAATCATGAAACAAAAAACCCCCAAATCATATATTTAAAAAAGAACAAAAAAACTACTATAATTTATTTTAAATCTATTTTAAAATATATTTGTACTGACTTATGTGTTTGTGGAGTGTATTTAGAGGTGATTGCATAACAGCTCAAAATACAGTTACATTGTATATTGTGTGTGAATGGTAAGGGGGTATATGTGGAGGAGTGTGTATGTGTGGGGTATGTGGCTGGGGTGGGGGTTGTGGAATGGGTGTGGGATTATGGTGGGTGGCGTGAGAGACGCACAGAGGCAGGACCAGGCCACTGGCCACATCACGTGCCACTCTTGCAGGCTATGTGAAAAGCTTATGGGATGCAGACCACGTGCCCAAGTTCTGTGTTCCTACCATCCCACCCTGGGTCCCTGCTGGCCCCAGGGCACCAGCGTAGGCTCCATGCTCCCACCTGTCACCACCACTGCTGCCATTGCTTGCCAGCTGCCACTACTCCCTGCTGCTGCCTCCACTTCCTGCAGCCCCTGCTATTACCCTCATCATCATCATCATCACCACCACCACCACTTTCTGCAGCTCCTGTCACTCCCCATGCTGCTGCCACTTCCCACAGCCCCCTGGCTGCTCCCTCTCATTCCTCTCACACTGCTGCCACTTCCCACGGCCCTGCTGTTGCTCCCCACTCTCCTTCCACTTCCTGCAGGCCTCCTACCACCCTACTTCCCTCTGCCCTCCTGTCTGCTGCTTCCCACTATGCTTTCCTCCCCCCCCCCCCACCCACGCAGCTCCCAGCTGTTGGGCTGATTGCAGCAGTTTCCTCAGGTTCCTCTGCCCTGTCTTATCTTACTTTCCACATGGATGGAGGGAGGCAGGAAACAACCCCAGCATCACAAGGCCAGAAGCCACAGAGTCTTCTGGTTGGAGGTTGGGGTAGAGCCAGGCAGGCCTTGCTGCTCAGCTGCTGGGTCCTGCCACTGGCTCCCCCTGGGTCCTGCTACTGCTGGCTGCCTGTCATCTTTGACAGGCTGCCAGGGGCAGATAAAAATTAATTCCCTAAAATTTTTAGGGGGACTACAAGCCAGATAGAATGGCCTGGCAGGCCGTATCTGGCCCATGGGCCATATTTTGTCCATCCCTGATGCAATGTGTAGAGGGAGCCTTTAATATTTGTGCCTTTTTCACAAAAAGCCTTCCCTAAAGGGGGCTGGGAAATACTTAAATGGACTTTTGATGGAGACTTATCCAATTGTTAGGAGTGGGGGAGGGAAGATGATCAAACAAAATTTATTAGAAGATGATTTCAGGTTAATGTTTTGATTTCATGTTTTTAATGTATATTGTTTTACCTCCTTTCTTTTTTTAGTAAACAGTGTGACAGAACCCAAGTTCATATTTTGGATACAAATATTTTAATCTGGTTCAAAAGAAGATTAGATAATTTTGTGCAGGATAGGTCCCTCAGAAGATATTAAACAAGGTTATGGTCACAAGCTGAAAATTAAAGTTTCCAGGCCTCTAAATGCTGAAACCTGCAAGGACAGGCAAAGATCAGTCAGGATGGATACTACATAAATAACCTTCTTAGCAGCTGCTCTGTACCACTTCAAGATACAGAATACTGGGCAAGATGGACCTGTTCTCTTGCCCAGTGTGGCCACATTTAGTTTCTCCTGTGAGTGCAGATCATGCTGAGATGCGTGCACAGGGGCCCTGGCTGCTCAGCATCAGCACTGCAAACTCTCTGCTTGTCAAGGGCTCAGCATTTGAATATCTATTCGGGTGTCTCTGGGTAAGTTTTCATATCAGGAGAACAAACCTTAGAGAAATCTCCCAGATTATTTGAATAGATATATACAGCCTATGTTATCTCTTTTATTCTCTAAATTAATATCCCATAAGGTTGCCACTTTTCATGACTGTGTAATTCATGTTTCATAGACATTAGAGCTGGAAGGGACCTCACAAAATCATCGGGTCCTGCCCCCTGCCCAAACGGCAGGAGTCAGCTGGGGTCAGATGACCCCAGCAAGATAAGCATCCAAACATTTCTTGAAGGTAGCAAAGGTAGAGGCTTGCACCACTTCCAGGGGTGATCTGTTCCAGACTCTGGAGACTTGGATGGTAAAGAGGTTTTTCCTTGTGTTCAACCTAAAATGGTATTCCAGCATTTTGAGTCCATTAGATCTTTTCTGTCTTTGGGGTGCCCTGGTGAACGGACACTTTTCCAGTTCCTGATGCACACACCTTATATACTTATAGGCCACCACCAAGTCCCCCTGAGCCTTCTCTTTTTTCCAGGCTGAAGAGTCCCATGTCTTTCCCATTTGGCTTGCTGTTGATGGTTTTTGTGTATCCTGTGTCCTTATTAAGTCAGCTGTTACTAATGGAGCCGATACCTCTGTGCTGGACAAAACTTTAGTAAAGTCCAGGGAAACTATAAACTTGGGCTAGACCAGAGCTACCGGTAGTTGCAGGGGACAAAATGTCACCTTGGCCTGGATGCAGATATCAATAGATTTTCTACAGACTTTTTTCTGTCTGTAGTATGGGCCACCAGAACTTCCTTGTGATGAACCAGAAACTCCTGAACAGACTAAAGCCCTGGTACCATTTGCAGAACTTGAGGTGCGACTCTCCTTTAAATGCATAAATATCCTTTCTACATCTTATAGTTCAGAGGCACACTTAAAATGAGGTCTGGTTTCTAGGTCTTGCTAGATCTTTCTGGTAAACTGGAGTGGCAGTGACAACCAAATGAGGTCAAATCCATTGGCTCCTTTAACTGTTGTGCCGTTAAGCAGTTGGAGCTGTCAAATTGTAGATTTAAGATGCATAGTAGCGTTCTAAGCACTCTTGTTTGTAGGACAGGGCATCTACTTGCCATGGTGGTAAACTAAGATGAAGCTAAACTGGGTAAAGAACAGAGACCAATGGACCTATTGCAATTTCAGACCCCTGGCAGTATGGAGATTTTTCCAAGTTCTTATGGTCAGTAGAAATCTGAACAGGAACATGGACACCTTTCAAATGATTGTGCCACTTTTCGAAGACTACTTTAGCTGCTGGCAGATGTTTGCTCAGGGTATCATCATCCTATACATGAACTTTTCTTCTGCAAGTAATAAGTGTGCAGAAGAATTTGGCCCCCCATGCCCAAAGTATTTGCAATAAAATAGTCCAAATAGCAAAGCTGGAAGCATCAGTCTCTCTAACAAATAGGCTGGCATGGAACTAAAATAGATTCCTGTTTCTGTGTCAAAACTGGACTGAACTGGAGTAAATTAAGTTGACTTCTTTCTCAAAAATAGCTACCAGAAGAAATACCAAAGTGCTTGATAAAATATTTGTAAACCCCATAATGAGCTATACTTTGTCCTCAGGTGCCTCCCAATTCCTGGATAGTAGACCTTTTCAGAAGATCCATGGTTAGTTCATCTAGGGAGATAACATATTCCAAAGGCTGTATTGAGGCTTAGTTATACTTTGTTTTATTCAATTAGTGTTGGCACAGTCACTCTAAGATTACCTGAACATAGCCGTAGTGCTAAATTTGATTCTTGAAAAGGATTAGGATGTTGCCTAAATAAATGACCACAAGTTTATCTAGCATGTCAGGGAAGACATCATTAATGAAAGGTGAGCGTGGTGATGGACAAGGTGAAAGTCACTGTCAGTTTTTAGACGATTCCACATCTAGTTTACAAGGCCATCTTCTATTCACTCCATTCCCAATGCTGGACCAGATTATAAGCCCTCCAGAAGCTTAACTTGGTCAACAATTACAGCATGTGCAGTCTCTTCAGGAATTCAAAGTTAACAGAAGAGGATGTCTGTTTCAGAAGGATGCAATACCCCACCTTTTTCAGCACTTAAAATATTAGGGCTTTATCAGGTAAACCTTTTGTAGGTGTGTGGGCACTACTTTTGAGTCGCACTAAGTAAAGATGTGCATATTGACAATCATAGGAGAAAAAAATATTAGCCATAATAGGAATTCTTTGAGAGGTCCATATGTATATTTTCCATCTTCCTTGAAGTCAGATATATTAAAAGGCTTTGTGGATGACCAGAAACTGAGATTCAGGAAGTGTGCTCTTTCCTTTTATCCTTTTTGTGCAGAACAATAACACACTTTGGGTACTGATAAGCCAAACAGTGTCTTACCTTGAGTACTTGTGGCACCCGTGCACAATGCACGTTGTATGGTCTTCCTAGATCTGTTTGTCAGCCACCTGAAGCAGACATCAGAATACACAGGTCTTCGGAATTGCCCTCCTTAAGGCCTGACTTCCTCTTCACTGGTCTCTTTCTTTCTAAGCTGTCACCTCAGATCATGACAGCTACCTCCATCACTCATGCATACTTCATTATCTGTCAGGTTCATCTGAAATCTGCCTGGTAGGTTCTTATTGACCTCCTTCCATCTGTTGTACTCCTGTTATTGCTGCTCTCTTCTTTGTCACTCATCCCTATGTCTTTTCCTGGCCTGCTCTTAACTAAAAGTTTGTGCTTCCTTCCCCTACCTTGCAACCTCCCCTACTAGTCTCAAGGCTTCAAAATGGACAGCATGATCCTATATCGTGATACTTACCTGGTAGAGGAAAGACCATGTATCTGGGTCCAAGAAAGCAGTTTTCCTTAAGCATTTCTGGGGATAATTGTTCTTCTGGAATTGTTTATTACCCACTGAGGTGTTGCGGCTTAAAGCCTGCTTTGTGGAAATGGGAGGCTCCTCTCTAGCTTGGTCCTGTGGCCATGTGGCTGACGGCAGGCAAAACTTGGGGGCATCCGAACCCCAAGCCTCTGGGCATGGGCCTGCACATAGGATGCTCACCAAAAGTCTTTGGAAATATCTGAAGCTCCTGGTGGGGGTGGAGGATGTTTGCCGGTTATAGGACCACTTTTATGATTCTGGACTGATTCATGGATTTGGACTTGTTTTGGCTTGGAACATGAAAAATTTCTTTAAAAAAAATATATAATTGAATTTAGGCTTTAGACGTCCGACTCTTTTGAAGCAAAACAATTTTGCACTATAGTTTGCTAACTTTATTCTCCAATTTGTTTATATAAGTGATTTACCACTAATAAGTGATTTCAACTAATAATATTAATTTCATTTTAGAGGATTTTTTCAAGGATTTTCCTTAGTACTTTCCATTTTTGATTTGATAGACAAGCTTACCTCGGTGTCTGCAGTCTTAACACAATTTACCTGACCAAATTTGATTTGGAAAAAAATAAAGGTAACAGCCCATAGTTTTGTTTTGTTTTCTTCTCTATGCTAGCCACTAGGTGTCAGTGTTTCTTTTTATGCTGGTTTATCTTCTGTTCATAGATTCATATGAATGTTCTGTTCCTTTTGAACAGAAATTGGATTTATTTGCCGTTTCAAGGAGTCTGGACAATATAAATTATGCTTATGAAGCGCCAAGATTGAGATTAGAAATGAATTTTCTGTACCTCTAGCTCATAGCTGTTGGGGCACAATATTTTTACATTCTTGCCAATAGAATGTACTATGATGATGCTGGTCATTTGGTTGTTAGTAATAGCAGTTACATTAAGTGCCATTTCTGAACCAAAACACATTCAGATCTGGATTCACCTTGATTTGTTTTGCAAAGTGCTTACA
Source organism: Caiman crocodilus (assembly GCA_030014935.1). Classification (NCBI taxonomy): domain Eukaryota; kingdom Metazoa; phylum Chordata; order Crocodylia; family Alligatoridae; genus Caiman; species Caiman crocodilus. Next base: position 125,068,903 of record JAGPOW010003316.1, read on the forward strand.
TAATCATGGTGTTTCTACAGGGAATGTGATCATTTCCCAATAGGTAATCTATACCCGAGTGTGTTTTTAAGTTGTACTGTCCCTGTGGAATGTACTTCACCTTCTGTGACAGCTCACTTTTGTGCTAGCTAGTTTCAATTTGTTAATCTCTCTATAGTCTACAGCCAGACGATTACATTGTGAATACATGGTGCATGGAATGCATTTAACATTGGTGTGTATTCATTTAGGGATGAACTCTGTGGATACTGAATCTCCAGTCAAGATCCCAACTGACTTCAGTAGTGCAGGATCAGGTTTCATAGTATCTAGGGTCAGAAGGGGCCTAAGCAGGCCATCTAGTCTAACCCCCCGCCAGTGGCAGGATTGAGTGCCAGAGTCACAGGACCCCAGCTAAGCACCCATCTAATCTACTCTTAAAGACGCCCAAGGTAGGAGCAAGAACAACTTCCCTAGGAAGCTGGTTCCACATCCTAGCCACCCTAACTCTGAAGTAGTGCCTCCTAATGTCCAACCTAAACCTGCTCTCCAGTAACTTGTGACCATTGGTCCTAGTTACCC
>JAGPOW010003316.1:125079348-125114217 GCA_030014935.1 Caiman crocodilus
GGATTCCCCACAACATATTTTTTTTTCTTCTTTTTGCTTTATCACGTGTGACAGAAACCAAAACCACAAACAAATACACGGGGGGGGGGGTGTGGGGGGGGGGGGGGGGGGGGGGGGGCCAGGAGCATTGGTTTTGTGTGGTGAGAAATAGCAGTGAAAAGAAGGAATTGATGTTTGGGGAGAGTGGACCTGAGGAGAAAAGTTCCAGAGAAGTTCAATGCTTCCAGAGGAATTTGATGGCAATAAATTGTGTGATTGGGATGAAATTAAATTAAATTGTTGACTGGGAGAAGGGATAGTGGAATTGGTGTCTGCAACTCCCTCCCCTACTCAGGCAAAACCAAAATGCTGTGGTTACTAGATGATCAGGACTCATAGTCGAGATATCATCTTTTATTAGACTGACAAGATGTTTGCAAGCTTTAACTGCAAGCTGTTAGGCACAAACATCCTTCATCAGGCATTGGAGAAAAGATTGTAAAAGTTCACCTGGGTAGAAATGAAAGTTCGTATTTCATAGGATTTCACAGAGGAGTCAATAGATGGAAAGCTCCCCTGGGCAGTCAGTTCATAGCTGGTATGGAGCCTCTCACCTCCTGTGAGGATCTGCGATGATGCACATTACCTTGAAACAAAGGCAGGAGCAGGATCTCGGGTTTCAGGTGGTCAGTTGCTTCTTACTAGGAGAAGCTGTGTAGTCTCTAACTGGGGTGCGGTAGGGAGGGGACATGTCTGTGCTGAAAGGCTTGTAACATTTAAGGAAAAAAATGAAGAACTAGTACGCCAGTATATCATGGATGTTCAAAACATAATCACTGGTAGTTTAAAGCTACAGATGGGATTACTCTTGGGAAATGATGCTAATGCCTTCAACAAATAAACTAAACACTAAAAAAAAAAAAAAACCCTAAGAAATGGTTTCTGACTAATAAACATTTTGGAAGGAACAGAATGAAAAGTACTGTGAGCTGCTGGAGATGTGCCCTTTCACCATATGAATAATTGCTGCTTATAAGACTTCCTTCTCCATTCATTTCTGTAACACAGGGAATGGTGGATGCTTGTCACTGATGAGGAACATTCAATTCCTCCCACTTTTGCATTTTGGAGCAAATGCGAACCTTGTGTTTCATAGTTATTAAAACAATTTACAATAGGTGGGGAACTTGGGAGAGATTTGTATTATTTTTATGAAAATTGAACCACCCAATTCAGCCACTCATGCTTGTATTGCTTGGCCTGAAGGGCACACCTCTTTCCAGAGACCTCTGTTGAGGCTAGATACAGACATTACAGTTTTACTGATATAAGTGATTGGAAGCCAGTCTAAACCCATAACAGAACAGAAGTCTGGTGCACACAGACCGGTTTGAAAATGTTGGAACCTGATCTAAGATGGGCAGCCTGTGTCCTGCTTCCCGTCAGCCCCCTTGACTAAGCAGTGAATGTGTGTCCTGTTCGCTGCTGATCTAATCTACACCAACTCTAGAAAACCGTGCAACTTAAATCGAATCCACCTTGGGCTTTTTGAATTCTTGTATCTAGCCTGAGTATGCTTCACATAGACATGTTTGGGTTGGTATAAATGAAATGTTAAGAGTTTTCAGCACTAAATAGGATGGCCAATAACTGGCCTATTTAACTTTTTTAATGAGTGTCAGCCAAAGGGATTTATTTTTTAATATGGACTAAGTCTTTCCCCTACCTAAAACAGAAAGCAAGGCTTACATATGAAAGCAGTATGACTACAACTGGAGACAAAGGACCTGGTGTTTAACAGACTTGGATAAGAAACTTGCTCACTTAACCGATAGGATTAATCCAGGGTAGGGATAAGGAGGCTGCATATAAGTGTATGTGTTCCAGGCCTTTGGAAAAGGAACCTTTCTGACGAAGCAAAGGGAAGCTTACAGGTTAAGGGAGGTTATGCAGTTAGGGCTTTTTCTTTACCATTTCAACCACTGTTTCTTTCTTCTCACTAATATATAAAGTTTTTTGTTTGGTTGGTTTTTATTTTTTGTTTTTTGCTTCTTTTTTTTATCAGAGGTGGTCCTGGATTACTGAAAACAACTGATCTTGCATAGCACTCAGCATGGCTAAACTTGCTTGCACCTGCTGAAGGAGCCTTGGTATGAAACGGAATTGTAGAGGCTTGGAACCCAATCTTAGAGTTTCAGGCTTCCCCTTGGGCCAAGCAAAGACTAGCGGCATGTCAGTAAGATGGATACATTTGCACAAAAATTGAGTGAAGTCTGAGGTATAGCATGCCCTGTGATGATATTGTGGCAAATTATATCAAAGCAAACTCCTTAAATAGACATGCTGCACAGTCGCAGCAAAAACATTTGTGGTGCAGTTTAATTTGGCAACACACGCTTACAATGTGCAGCCATGTCTATGATGATCAGATTTAGCCACACCATTGATAACTCTGCTTTGTGTTGGTGTGGCTAAAGTGTTGTAATGTGATGTAACTAATAGATGCAGCTACTGTGGCACTGAGGTCCTTAATGTAAACAAGATCTCAGACTGGACTTATCAAAAAGGCTTACATGCCCCTCTTACTTCCCTAGAATGATTTTTATTTTTGCATCAAACCCTTGTGGAATTCATTGTCTTGTATATTTTCTTTGGGGGATGGGGTGGGTTCCTCCTAGATGAAATCCAACAGTATTGACCAAAATCCATTTAGGATCTTTGCACATCTTAAGCTGAAACTGTGTGAAATTCCAGATCTGTACAAATTGATGTGAATGAGAATAAGAGAAAATGTTATCATAACCCCTTCTATTAGAATTATATTGTTAAGATATTCTTCTTGTAAAGGATGCTTCCAGATACTCTGTTATTTAGTCTTGCCTTGTATTTTCCATTAAAAGTACAGAGCTTACACTAAATATTGAGTAAGAATCAATGCTAGTATGTTACATGTTCCTCTAATAGCATTCAGTATATTACTACTGTTTATTTAGATGACGGTGTCCTATTTTGGACATGGATGCCCTAAAGTAAAATTCTTATACTATTTCTTTGGTAACTTTAATAATCCTTTTGTATTTCAGGGCTGGAATGTAATCATAAAAGTTAACACAGCTATTCAGATTGTTCCTCCTTTTGTAAGTCCGGGCTTCATAATAGAGATTTAGTGGGCTGTAAACAGGATGTCGTATGGCGCCCTCCATCAAAAATTAATGATGGCAATGAAGATTAAATTATTCTTCCATGAAAGTACAGCACATATAAATGGAGATATTTGCAGGCAGGTTTAAAATAGGCCATTCCCTTAGAACAGCCTGAAGCTTACTGTCTACCGCTATTCCTGGTGAAAGACTTGGTCTGCCACAAAGGGGAGCTGCGTCTAATTCCTGCAAAAACATGTGACAAAGGAAAGCTTTTGTTTTTCACCTTTTGAGTGTGAGCCATTTGGATCTATTTTAGACTGTGTTCTATGTATATGATATGTGGCTACCTGGAGTTTAATCACACTGCTCCAGCTTTCACTACTGGCCTCCTTTAACTGTCCTTCATTGTTAGAGCTTTGTGCATTTCAATCTGCAGGGCTTTCAACTACACATTCCTGGGGAGTAAAGGATTCAAGAACTGAAAACCTCCAATGTACATCTTCTGTGTCATCTTTATTTGATTCTCAAGTGTGAACTTTGTTCATAGGGAGAAAAAAAGTCTTTACTGAGACATTGTTTATTTTGATTCTGACTGTTATGGATAGTCTGATGCCAAGAAAAGAGGTTTAATTTAAGGCATAGCTTTTTTGTATGGAAGCTTTCAGAAAAACTTGCTGCTTTTTGTATCCCATTTCACGCCAATAGATGGCTCCATGCCTCTATATAGTGTTTCAGCTTAGTGGCAAGTATTCCCAAAGCTTCTTGCTTTTACATTCCCCAAACCTGTTTTCCATATTTCAGCTCACTAAAGATGTAAATATTAAACAGAAGATTTCATGCCTTCCACAAGGCCAGCTTTCTATTTGAATTCATTCTTGGGATCACGGAGAATAATAGGAAACTATATCTTCTATGGAAGATGATATTGTGACCTTTTATACTTTACAAAAGAGCTAGCACAAGAATTTCAGCTAAATTACCTGTTTCTTCTCATGGATTTAGTAGTTATTGGCTGAATTCTGAAATTCAGACTAGCTTTTAATGCCCTCCTTCCTCCTATTCTCATCTAGGGAATGCACTTTATTTTATTGAATCCTATTTCTTCTAATGTGCAGTCCCCTGTTGGTAAATCTTTGTAGCTGTGCAGTGCTTTGAACAGTCTGCCTTCTCTTGAGAAGTCAACATGTCTGGGTACACCTGGGATATATAGGATCATAGAAGTTGCAGAGGGAAAAAAACTGTGCTTCTGAGACCATATCTGTGCAAGAGAAGAATATGTAATCCCTTGAAAGAGAATGTATCAGATTTTAGTCAGATACTGTATTTGATCCTGGATGCACTCAATGTGTTTGGGTGGATGTATACACCTTTAACTCTAACAACAACATGGTGAGGCCAGAAAGTATTCTTTCCTCAAAGTAGAGTATTCTTGTATTTTTGCAAAGATCTGCCTGTTGCAATTTCTTCTCCAGTCCTTCAATTACTTTTTTCTTTCATATGGGATTGTTACCAGGATGTACTTACTGAAAGAGCAAGCTGTGAATGTTGTTGTGGTTGCTGCTTTTTGTTTCAGAATTAACTGAGTAGCTTGTTATCACTCTGTTAATGTTACTCAAGTAAATAAGATGTGTGGGAATGCCATTCTATTTTTATGTTGGCAGTGGGAAGTTATCAGCTCTGAACCATGTTGTGTTAGTTCTGGTTGTGGTAATTTCTTCTTTGTTTCTCCAATCTTCATAGCAATAGAATAGTGTTCTTTATACTTTGGTATGAAGAATGACCCCTTAGTGATGGATTACATCTACTTTATTAAGAGTTTGTGATCCCTGTTATTCAATGTCTCCTGGGAGAAATAAGCAATTGACATTTTACTTTTGTAATGAGATCGTAAGTACTAATAGAATAAAAAGGGGGGAAGAGCAACTTTTTAAGGCTTCTGTGCAATGGACTGGATTATGCCCTGTGCTGCTACTTGTGTAGACATCTATTGTGCTTTCCATCAGTGTAATGGACTTTAGTTCAGAGACAGTTGAGTACAAAGAAAAAAGTATCTATGAGCCTCCAGAATTGAAGGGGATTGGTTGGTAGGGAAAGAGCTGGGGCAGCTTGGGAGAAGAACAAGAACTTAGCCCAGAGAAAATGGCAGAGTGAGCTAAAGAGCCTCAGCAAAGGAACCTAACACAGCTTACACTGGTTCTTGGATCTGCTGCAGGGGGAGTGAGGCTTCTGGAGCAAACCTGCTGCTTAGGACTTTAATCTCTCTGCTCAGGTATATGAATACCTGCTTTTGTGAGGCTTCTAAATAAAAGGATGTATTTTGGGAGTTATAGGGGTAAATCTTTAAGCAGAAACACAAGCAGAAAAAATATCATGCTAATAAAGCAAACTTACTAGCACAAACACTTTGAGTTCAACTTCCAAACCAGCTGTACTTGCATGGTTAGCATTGGGGATGCTTTATTAATATCTGTCACTTGTTGTCTTCAGTGTAGACAGTGAGAGTAGCAGACCAAAAGAACTGCAGATACTGTTTGCTTACGCTTCTTAACTCATTAAATTACATCATATGAGGATTTGTTGGCACTGAACTTCCAGTAATGGATATTGGGTAGGGTATGACCTTCAAGGTGTATGCCCTCCTAAATATTCAGCCAGACTCATGTAAAATTTTTTTGTTTGAATCTAGCTTAATGCAAATAGTTCACTAGGACATAAACCAAATGGAATTTTTGCTTGATCTTATCCTGAAATCCCTATATCACTAACAGATAAGAACATACCATACAAGAAAAATCATTTGCTAGGGGCAAGAACATGAATAACATGTTGGTGACTGTACATTGCCTAGTGGCTGCTCAGAACAGCTTGAATTTTATAATTGCTGTAGTCAGTAGAGATTAAGAACAACACTTGAATACAGCTAAAAAAATACCTGTGTTTCCAACATCTACTCTTCACTCAAAAGTTTAGGTAAACATGAGAAAATATACATTCCTTCCCAGACTTATTGAGTAAAATAATAGTGCCGGGTGTACAACAAGGACTTATTTGATTATTTATGTGAAACTTGACTTTAGAATAAATTGCTGGAAATCAGAAACTGACACCATGTAGAAAAGAGAGCTGAAGCAAGTAGTTGAGAGACTATTCTCTTTCTGAGTTGACTGGATATTGCAATGGACTAGACAGTGAATAATTTAATTGTGTGCATGGGAAAGCCTGCAATAGGATGGATGATGAATGCATGTAAAGTGGCAAATGTTTTGTTACTACTCTAGAGTCTCATATCATTTTTTTCTTTATCAAATGAAAGGCCATGATTGCTTGGCTATATAACCTCTGCTGCCTTAATCTAATATTTTACTTGACTTAGTTGAAAGACTCCTCCTCTGGATTCCTATGTTTAGTTAAATCAATTCTATGGCTACATGTTACTATGTATTTGGCTCAGGGGCAGTTCCAGGATTTGGCAAAGGAGATGTGGGATCAGCCAACCTCACTACATGGGTGGCTGCATGCTAGAGCTGTGCAAAATGTCTCTGGCTGTTTTATTTTGATGCTGTTTTGACTCATTTCAAGCTCAAAACAGTGAATTTGAAACAAAATGAAGGGCTACAAAACAGCCTGGAAATTAAATGAGGACAGTTGAAACATTTCAAAACGTTTCAAGTTTTGAAGCTCATGGTGGGCTTGCCAGGAGGGAAACAAAGTAAGGGTGGAGGAGAGCAGGGACGGACTGCTTTCATGTTGACTGTGTAGCTGGCCAATGACTGTGATCCCTTCCTGAGGTCCTTTTCAATCCCAGTGCTCTGGTGGAGGGATGAAAAAACAGCATAAAAGGCAGCATTGTTTGAACTGGCCTGCTTTCTGCCTTGGGGTCTGACAGTTACTGGGCTATCTTCCAGTAGCTCAGGAGTGTTAGCCAACAAAGGCTGCTACTAGCATTGATTTGATGATTTCCTACTTGCTTGCCTAGCAAGTGGGATTCCACAATTCCTTTTGCTTTCTTCTAAACACTTATTATTCTAGACACATTTATTATTATTTATTATATTAATTGATTTATTCTTTTCAATTTTATAATTATATTGGATCTTACACTATGGAATTTATATAGGAAAGGAGATGCATTTATATTTTATTTCTATACATTTATACCTTGCGGCATATGCATACCTTATAGAATTTATATAGGAATGCTGTGATGGGGCACTCTCCTGAGGCCAGGTCTCATGCTGACCTGCCCACCTGATGCTATGGGGCAATCTGCCTGATCTTTCCTGCCACAACTTTGCTGTTCCTACAAACAGGTGGGAAATACAGGAGGCTGCCTATTACATACCCTAATGCCAAGGGGGCTTTATCTGCAGATCTGAACCTCCCCTACACCATAGCCCATGCCTTGTAGATGGCATCCAGGTTAATATTACTTCTGGTCTGTGACCAGAGCAAACTGAGTCCAAAATTGGGCTCCACACACATGTGCATTCACCCCACCGCCCCTCTGCCCCTCTCTCACCAGGGCCTCTTGCATGTTGCCTATTACCAGGCCACACTCCACTGCCCTGCTTCTCCTTGAGCAGCCCCTCTTGGGCCATCAGGCTTCGCTACTCCCATACTGGCCTTGCCATGCAGGACTTTTGGTTCCCAAAAGTTCCCTTACACTACGTGGTCTGGCCTTGTGCCAAACACTGGGCTAATTCTGCCCCAAGCCTCTTATCAGGCACAACTTCTCATGGGGCTGGCCCTTGTGCTGTCCTTTAAGCTTACACCCATTTGGCCCTACTCAGCATGCCCCTTGGGCTGTCCTTCAGGCCTACTCCAACTTTAGGCCTACTCAGGCCCCTCACATGCATAGCCCTTCAAGCCTACTTGTGTTTTAGCCCTACTCTGTGCAAAGCTTCCCAATGCTCTCCATACTACCCACTCTAGGGTCTCCAGGATCTCCCATCCCTGCTGGGCTCAGGTGACACTCTGCTTCCTATACTTGACCCTACTGCTCCCACTCCTCAGGGTCTAACACCCTTCTCATGGGGTCAGGTGGCCGCAGCCATGCCTGAACCTACTGCTGCCTCTAAAGCCCACCTGAAGATGGGAGCTGGGGTTAAGGTGCCCCTCGTTGCCTTTCACTGGCGAAGTAGCTGGTCTGGCATTTCCTGGGGACTCCCACACAACCAGGAGCCCCCCCACCAGGCCACCCTTCCTCAGCAGGGTGTAGTTTTAGGTTATACCCAGGACCAAGAGCCTCCAGTTCCTACTTGCAAGATGTTCCATGAAGCAGTTCAGCCAGGTGATGTTTCCTGCCTGCGTTGCCAGCAGTGAACTGCTCTGTTTATATAGGCAGCCAGTGTTTTAAAATGGCTGCCAAAATCAAGCGCCTGCTGGCTGCTTGACTCAACCTTTAAAGTGGCAGGTACTACCAGTGCCCTGCCACAAACACAGACACATTTATATCTTGCAGCATATACATACATACCGTATAGAATTTACATAGGAAGAGAGATGCATTTATATTTTATTTCTATACATTTATACATTGTGGCATAAGACATACATTATAGAACTTATATAGGAATGCAGATACATTTATATACTTGTATGAAAACAAGATGCTATGAAATGCACCATGAAGCATGGTGACAAGGTAACTGGGAAGCCTTCAGAAAGGGGCGGAAGAGGGAGTAGAGAGAGAGGTGCAAGTCCCCCTCACCCCAAAACTGAGATGCAGCCTCTTTTCTACAGCCAGCAGGGTTGAGGCTTCCAGAAGCAGCAAGGAGAGGGGAGCAGTGCCAGTGCTACTACCTGTACCCAAGACTGCATTCCCTCCCCTGCCATAACCCCTAACCCGCACCACCATTACAACAAGCAGCAGCACCAGCATGACAATCACCTCCACCGCCATTTCACTTACCATATTGATCCTTCCAGTGCCAGAGGAAAAGCTGGAGCTGGATCTGAATGCCCTAGCAAGGGAAATTCTGGGGAAGGATGGGGAATCATCTGAGTTTGTGCTCCACATCCCTCAAATTTCCCCTAAAGCCAGGTATCCTTCCCCAGAAGGCACTTCATAGGAGGCTGAGGTAGAGGTGTGGAGGCAACCAGCTCAGCTGAGTCCATTTCTCCTGTTGCTGTGCCTCTGTTTGCTCAGGAGGCAGAAAGTGAAGCATCCAAACATGCACTCACATCCCAGAAGTGAGCAGGTAGTGTGGTCTGGGATCATTTGGAGTTGAATGCTATCTGCCTGCACTGCCAAGCCAAAACCAGCCTGGGCAAGGGAACAAAATGCATGAGCACCATGGGGATACTGATACATCTCCACAGGCACCACCCCATTGCCCTTGCTCCACCTCAGCCTGGCACCAGTGGGAGTATTCCCAAAGGGAAGTTCCACTCTTGTTCCAAAACCCCCTCCCCTCAAAGCAGAGGCAGGCCTCCCTGGAACAGCGGGGAAAAGATGGACAAAGTGGGGTGCATTGCAAGGGTGAGCGAGATCACTCAGAGCTTTGGGGAGATGCTTGCTGTGGATGGCCAGCCCTTCTTCTTAGTTGAGAAGCCAGGGTTAAGGTGGCATATTGTGCTCATGGCCTCATCCTACCAAGTCGTTGCACGCACCACCTTCAGCAGGATGGTGGTGCACTCCCTGTACGAGGCATGCAGGGAATACTTGAGGGAGGAGCTGCTCAAGGCTTGTCTGCAAGTGGCCTTACACTTTACCTTGACATCTGGAGCAGCTGGGGTGGGGATCACGCCTACTTCTCCCTCACAGGGCACTGGTGCAACCAGTCAGGCTATCAGTGGGCTCTCCTTCAAGCCAAGGTGATAGATGAGTCCCATACAGCAATAGAACTCATGTGGGCCATGAACCACTTGATGTAGGAGTGGCTTCTTGTGCAGGGGTGGAGCAGGGTGAGCTCACCTGTGGGTTCCTGGTCACTGACAATGTGGCCATTATGGTCAAAGTGGTACATGATGCCAAGTTCGTTGGCATCTGCTGTGTGGAACACAAGTTCGACCTTGTAGTCAGGGATGCCTTACAGGAGAACAGGGCTGCCGGTGATGGTGCCAGCACCACCAGCAAGCTCATTTCTCAACGCAGGAAGGTGGCAAGCTACTTCTACTGAAGCTTCAAGGGGGTCAAGATGTTTCCGGACAAACAGGCAGAGCCATATATTCTGCAGCACAAAATCATGCAGGATGTGAAGACTTGGTGGAACTCCAAGGCAGAGAGCAGGGGGACATGAAAGAGGGTCCGTTGCTCCAGGTTCCCCAAGTTCCAGGTACAGATGGAGTGAATGACACCCTCCTCACACTGCCTGCATCTATTTTCTTTTTTCATTTTTAAAAGCCCTCCTCTCAGAGCTGGAGGAGGGCACTCACTTCATTGCCATCCAGCAGGGGAAGAACGTGTTCCTGCTGAGCTTCAGTGACAGGGTAAATTTGGAGGTATGGGCTGGGGCTATGGGGAAGGAGGAGACCCAGGGTCCTGGGCATGACCACTGAAACTGCACTCTGCCAGGGTTGAGGAGGCCTGGTGGGACTGCTGGCAGTGTAGCAGCCCCAGGAAATGCCAGGACAGAGGATCCTCCTAGTGAAAAGTGGGTAGGAGGTGCCATAACCTGTATGCATGCATGCAGTGGCTACAGTCCTGGCTAGAGAAAGGCCAGACCTGTCACACCTTTGACAGGCCTGAGGTTTGCTGGTTGCAGTGGAGTTGTGAGGCTCCAAGTGAGCTCAGCTTAGCTGCCTGGGATGCCAACTTTTGGGTTGAAAAACCCTTTGTCAGGCTGAGGAAGCACCTGCAGTTGGTGTGTGTGTGTGTATGTGCTGTTTTTGGATAAAAGGAATAGTAAAGAAGCTAGAGGCTAGTATGCAATGCAGGCAAGAAAGCCAGTCAGTGAAAGTGGAAGTGGAGGTGCCAGGGGTGAGAGGGACAGGCTGGAGGGGGCAGGGCAGGGAGGGGGAAGGAGGATGTAGCTGCTCAGGTAAAAGTGGAGAGTCAGATATCCAGCAGGTTGTAGTGCGTCAGAATTCATGGACTCAATATAGACAGTGGAATCCTGACACACTACAACCTGCCAGACATCTGACTCTCCAGGTACCGCTCCACTTTTACCTGTGCTGCTACCTCCCACTCTGCTACCCCAGACTACCCCTCACCTCCTGACGCCTCCATTTCCATTTTCACTGACTGGCTTTGTTGCCTGCATTGCATGCCAGCCCCTGGCTTCCTTACTTTTCCTTCCATTCAGGAACAGCACATACACATACAACAACTGCAGGTGCTTTCTCAGCCTGACAAAGGGTTTCCCAACCTGAAAGCTTGCTAAGATATATTTCTCTAACTGTTCAGTTCATCTGCTAAAACATACCAGATTAGATTGACCCAAAGGAAAGGACTTTGTCTGCCAGTGCCATGTCCTTAGATCAACAGCCCTAGCATGTGACCAGAAGGACATAGGCCCCTAGACGCATCTAAGCCCAAGGGCTGGGGCTGGCAGGGAGAGTTCTCTGGCAGCTGCTAGAGAAGAAGCTCCTGCAGGAGAGGAAAGAAAGGTTCAGTCACAATTTGGCTGCCTGAGATGCTGCTGATGCTACTGTATTGCTGCTCACTAAAGTATTTTACCTGTTGTCATTTAAAGTGGTGGAGAGGAATGAGGAAGTAGAGGAGGAAGAAGCCTCACTAGGGCACACTATTGTGTCATGTAGTGACCACAGCATTAGTGAAGGCATGCCTTACACACACACACACACACACACACACACACACACACACACACACACACGTCACAAGTTTTGCTTGTTAGCAACCTGAGGTGTAGTCTCCCAGGAACACTTTAACCTATCTCCTTGAAGGTGGCTTTATAGCTTCAGCAGGGATTAGCATGCCTGCTGCTTTCACCCTGCTGGGCCTTAACACACACACACAACACAAGTTTTGCTTGTCAGCAGCTTGAGGTGCAGTTTCTCAGAACCTCCTGCAGCTATCTTCTTGAAACTTGGCAGGCTTTGTGGCCTTAGCAGAGGCTACTGTCTCTGCAGTTTTCATCCTGCTGTGCCTTAATACACACACGACACAGGTTTTGCTTTCAAGAATTTCAGGTGCAGTTTCCCAGAAACCCCTACACCTAGCTCCTTAAAATGTGGCAGGCTTCATGACCTCAGAAGGGGCTACCATCTTGGAAAGTGTTGTCTGAATCGGGCAAGAAATGACAAAGTTAAAGACAGCTTTGTGCTTCTCCATTATAGCCTATGGGCGAAACATCAAAACAGCGTTGAAAAAGTGAAACGCTTTCAATGAAACAAAAGGGAACAGTGATTTCAAAATGAAATGAAACTCGACGTGAAACACTGTCCCATCGAAACAGAAAGGTGCTGTTTTGCACAGTGCCATTGCACGCCACTCCCAGCCTCCTCCCTTTACCCCCATCCACTGGTTTGGGCAAACCATGACACTGGAGCCTTTTGGGTCTCTTTTTAAAGTCCTCAAAGCAGGTAAGAATCCCCCACTTCTCTTCCATGCTAAGAAGCATATCCCTTTCCTTTCCTTTCCCCATTGCCCTCGATTTCCCAACAGCTGTTACTGCTTTTCTCTCTGTTCTTTGCCAGGGAAACTTCAAAGCTCCTCCTATCTGCTCCAGCCAGGCTGAGGGGCTGGGACAGGGACTACAATAGCAGTGGAGATGAGAGATCCCCATGCTACTGGATCTGCCTAGGAGCAGGCACTAGGAGGGGGAGCTCACCTACCCATCACCTCTGCTACTGTAATTGTTCCCAGCTGTGCCCACCCCTACTCAGCCTGGCTGGAATGGGCAGGAGCAGCTTTGCACCTTCCCTGGCCCCTGTGACAGCAGGAAATGCAAGAGTAGCAGAGTAGGGGACCTGCCTTTGAGCACAGGAGGGAGGAGGATTCTTATGTGCTTTCAGGACTTTGAAAAAACCCCTGGGACTCCCAGAGTGTGATCCAATCCAAAAGTGGGGACAGCCATGCCACAGTACCCCTCTGGATCCACTCCTGACTTGGATGCATTACAGTAGAATATTTCAATTTGGATACAACCCTTTTTGTAACTTCCATTATTCGCATATGTGACTGTTAGATGCACTAATGTGGAGAAGTACCTCTGTTTACACCAGATAATGTTAAGACTTGCGAGATCTCATATAATTGACCATAGGGTTGGCATTAAATCTTTACAGCCAAAACATTGCAACACTTTGGGAAAACCATGATTTTGTTATCTAGTTGGCATAGCTTATTCTGACTGTGGGGAAAAAACAGGTTTGTATATATGAGTGCAGTCTTTGCAGCTCCTCTTGGAATTGGAGGAAGATTTCATTTGCATTAGGGTTTTTTTAAACATTCTCCTTATTGCCAGTGCAACAAGTCTATTCATATGGCATAGACTCTCAAATAACTCATAAACTATGGCATGAAAACCATGCATAAAGTAACTATATGAAAGAACACTGAGCAGAAATGTACACCTCCCATATAACTACCTACACTTACTTGCATATTACCACAAATACAAAAGCTGTGAACTCTAGTTAATAAAGGTTATTCTCAAAAGGGATATCTCCTTGTAATAGAGACTCTCCAAAGTCCCCCTGTCTTTATTCAGGAGCTGACAGGCAGCACAACTGGCATGTCTGTCTGTCTCTTTGTTCTTTCTTTTAATTGCCTCAGGTTCATACACCCCTTTCCCTGGAAAGACCCAGATAAAGTGTGATTGATCGCCCATTTGAATTTGCTTTAAATGATCTCATTTAAAATGTTAATGTGGACCCATTCAAGCTCAGGTGAGGGATTACAATTAAAATGGCTATTTGCTTTGAATGTGATATTGTAGACTTTCCTCCCTGCTCCTAAGTCTGCAGACCCATGGAAGGTCTTAATAACCTTCTGAGGAGGCTGAACACCCTCCAGAAAACAGTTTTACCCACCAGGCCCAGAAGATCCACAAGGAGTAGTTGTGACAATGGCATGAATCATACAGAAATGCTTACCAGCTAAATGAACATATTGGACCAAATCCAAAATCCATTGCTTCCACTTTTATTTGTATCAAGCTGACACTCACAAGTGTACTGAGAGGTGTGGTTCTTAAACTAAACAGCATGTTGAGGCTGGAGTCATTGGCAAAGCAGACAAGTATGGGTGCAAAGTCAAGCAAGTAAGAACAGGATGGGGGCAGAATGACAAGCTCTTTGAAGGCAAAACTGTAAGCTTGAACTTAAAACAGAAGAAAAGGAGCCAGTGGGTAAGGGGATAGTTTTTGCTGGCAATATTTTGTACAGGAAGAACCAGACCACTTCAATTTCACCAGTGAGTATATTTTGGAACTCTAAACAAATATTAGATTAGACATCAAAATAGAGTCCTGGCATATAAATAGAGTGAACAGTGTTTTGAATTTTTCAGCTGCAGGTTTGTGATACTTATTAATCTTCAAGAAATACATTATACCCGTTTTACTGGTAAGGAAAACTGAAGCACAGTAAGAGTAAGTGATCTATTCTCGCTCATGCCTGGGTTTTGTGGAAGTTGGATCTATTCTCTCTCATGCCTGGGTTTTGTGCAGAGAATGGTACTCCTTTCCCTTAGAAGCTTAACATTTTTTAATATAGAAATAAATTTCCTGTCTCACTTTTGTTTCCTCCTGAGTGTTATACACGTGCTATATATGATCCTGACAGCTCTGCTAGTGTAGAACTGCACTTGGTTTTATTTTTTGAATTCAAAACCACAGACAATTATGCTGAACTGAACACTTCTGAATTGAAGTAAATCCAACTGCAGTGGCCTTGCCATAGGCACACCCTAATTAATACCAAAAATTTCCATATGTTACACTCTTCATGCAGATGTGACTGTTTTGCAACTTAAATGCTCTGAGTTGTTTCATAAAGGAGGACTTTTAAACTGGGGACAACTTTGACTTGTGTCACTGCACACATCCATTTACCTTTCATATGTTTTATCATTATTTTTCGTGCCTCTCTGGCTAATTATCAAAGGTATTTATCTGCTTCACCAAGTACTTTTGCTCTGACAGCCCATCTTCCCTTTCTCCATCCTGCAGTAAAGTTATAATGCTGAATTATGGCATTGCAATTATTTTTACAGCAACAGACTGTGGTATCATAAAACCAGGATTATGATGACTTCACACAGGAACAAGCAGAAGTGAGGCAGGGAAAGCTCTTTTTTTCCCCCCCAACAGAACATGAATGTCTTCAAAAACAGTAGGAGAAAATACAAAAAATTATTGCTTAAGTCATGTTGGTTGTATAATTTTTTTTATTATCTTTGCCCAGTGTGCAAATCCTTCTGAGGATGCTAGAATATCCCTTATGTTGGAAAACTTTCTGGATGCTTGGCTGAAGCTTACCCAGGTGTATTAGGACACTTTTTGGTCTCAATCTCCTAAGAACTGGGTTTTGCAAAAAATATACATCACTATTGTTATTACTATTAGTATTCTATTATTTATACAGCACCATAGGTGTGCATGGTGCTTTATATGCAGAATGACAAGTCTGTCTCAAGCTGCTTTGAATCTAGTAGACAAAGGAGAGAATGAAGTTTTGGTTAGATAGAAAGTAAGCTCTCCCGCGGTAACTTGATGCTTCTATTTCTAATTTTAGGTAAATTGGGAACTTTTGTGTTTACCCTCCAAAATGTCTAGGGTTGTTTTTTATTTTTTATTTTTTTGAGGTTGTCAGATTTAAACAAACCTGACAGTTACTGGAGCTGGTCCTTCCATCTTCCTTATATCGTTACCACCTTAAAAATCTTCTCTAGAAGATTTCACAGAGTAGGTGAGGCTGCAAATAGGCTGAGGTTGGAAATTTGAGGGTCAGATAATATTAAAGCTTACAGAATCTCATTCTTATACTTTCTGAAATATCATCATAAATCATTTGGGCACCTAGGAGCCAGATCTTGAGTCAGGAACACTTCTTTTACCCAGTGTCGAGGGATTATTTATGAAAGGCAGGTAACTATGTCCTGATTTTAAAGTATTATGTTTTCTTATCCCAGCTCTGTGTGGGATAGTGAGAGACAGGAGTGGCCCTCGATGACTTGAGTCACAGAATTGTTTGGCTGTGTACAGCAATGTCAAATCATGGGAGGGCAAAGTGGGGCAGCAGCATGGTGCAGTTCTCCCTTTAGAGACCTTATGTAAGTACTGTGCATTGGAGAAGCCAAAGGAGTTTTTCAAACCCACACTGGAGCCAAACTTATTAGGACCTACCAAATTGAGGAGACGAGGCTGATTTTTGTGATCTGATTGTAGGGCCGGCTGCTATTTACACAGACTTAGTACAGTGCTCTCCCTCCCCATGCTTCTGATTGACCAAGGGAGCCCAGTGGCCCTGCCCCTCACCGGTGATTGGCTGAGAGGACTGTCTGTTGTGCAGCCCTGCCTCTTGCCTAATAATGAGCAGCCTTCTTGGCCAATAAGTGCTGAGGGAGGGGGGCAGCTGCCATCTTGGCCACTATCCTTTGGGCCAGTGGCTCCCCCATTATTCCTGGTAGGCTGCAAAGCTGGGCCACAGTGGCCATGGGGACCACTGGCTCCCACTAAGGAGCCAGCATTTTATTTTTTGTAAGTCTTTTTTTTTTTTATTTTGTGGATTTTGCAGACAATGCCCAATTTTGCAGATTTCACAAAACTGTGAATTGAATAAGTATACTTGTATAGAATTACAACCTGTATGAAAGAGATCCGTTTTGGGGAAGAATTAATCCGTGGGTTTTCCTGTATTTGTGGGCACTATCGGAATGCAAATTGCAAATAAGGAAGTGGAACAGTCTTGTGACTGGATTTCTAATATGGAAAGATATACCCTTAAAGGTCCTGCCCTGTTGTGTGATAATGGCCATTCCCTCTTGCAGAAGAAAATTGGTTTGCTAGAGACCTTCAGGGTTCTGGTGCTAGATGCAGCTTGCATGGGTGTCAGTTGTTATGGCATGTTGACATTGCACAGGATCCTTTTGAAGGGAACTGTAAGTGCTGTGTGCATCTAAGCCAGTGTGTTGCTATTGAAGGGCAGTGTTTCCTGTGTGTGGACTGACACCTGTAATGTTTAATGCATTATATAAGGCCTAAGGATTAAAGTGGGATGCAAGAGTGTGAAGGTCTTTTGCTAGTCTGCTGACCTGGGTTGAATTTTGTTCTGAGGCTAAGAACAGACATCCCATTTGAGGTGGTTTTGATTGATCTGAGGCACAACCTGGGACAAAAGCAGAGCAGCACATCCCTTTACACATGCAGCTTATCCCTGGACTAAACAGCAATTAACTCGAATGAGCAGTGATTGTCCCAGGAAAAAGCATTAACACATTTTATCTTATATATTTCACTCCAAGTGAGATGATGCCTCTGTTTTCCTGGGAGAAAAGCAACAGCTGTTTTCAGCCTGAATCTATTTTGATGAACTCCTAGGCAAACCCTACATTTAACATGTTCCTTTTCCAGGTTCTATGCCACCTCCTTATTGCTTGCTGTATCCACAAACCAGTTTCCAGTATCAGTATAAAAGTTGGCAGTAAAATATGACAGAATCCTAAACATCTCTTATCCTTAAATATAATAAAGACAGCTAATATCTTTTTGGAGGGGTGAGGCAGAAAGTTTACCTGATTAGGTAGCCAGTGGCCTACACTGTCAGCAACTAAACCTGGAGAAGCTTCATTATACTGGCATGGCTGAACTGTACTTTCTGTGGGCTATCAAAAGGAATGGCAAATTCTTCTGGAGGTAAATCCAGAGGCCTTTTCCACTGTACTTTCTTTTCAAGGGAATAAAGGAAGATGACTGACTTTCATCCTCCTGGTAGAATGATACATTATAGCACTCAGAGACAACTTTGACACAACAGGGAGGTGCAACCTCAGGCATCAGGATTACTCATGGATGCTGTATCGCATCATAAACTCTGCTTTTTTTTTTTTTATTCCAAGATCTGGCAGGAGGTGTCACAGAGTGAAAGCTAAAGTGCCATTCAAGAAGTGCATACCCTAGATGAAACCTAGGTCTAGCCAGGTATCCAGAAAAATCAGTTAATGATCAGGAGATGCAAACACCTCCTGAACAGAGTTCAAAATTTGTTGGCAGCTCTATTTGTTCTGGAGTCACTCATATAACAAATTAACAGAGATCAATGTTAAAGCTCATATTGGTGCTTTCTTTGAGTCTGTGGACGAAATGGTCTGCTACTGACAGGCTTTCTGCAAATCTACTGAGGCCTCAGCTGCAGCTCCACAGGGCCATAGTGGGCAAATTAGCTAGTCAGGCGACATTGGCAGAGAGAAAGCAAAGTGCAATCTGTTATCCTGTCTAAATATCTGTGGCATAAACAATCACTTTATAATGATTACAGTTATTTGATCCTGCAATTTAATTGTGTTATAAAACTCTATTTATTATGTAGCTGCCTGGTTTATGAGCACGGCACTACAAAGGACTTGGCATGGTTGGAACCTATATGTTTTTTTCATTAATTTGCAAGGCATGCCTACCAAGTACTAATTTTGAAAGGGTGTGAAAAGACCATCAGTAAAAAGTATTCTTTGTTAAGCATAAACTAATCCAGCAAATTTAGTAGTATGAGGGCTTTTTAGGAAAACACGCTAGTCGGGAATTCACCAACCTATGTTGAGAGCTGCAAAGTCGCAAGAAAGAAACAAAGGAAGATAGAAATGTACATCCTAATCTAATGGAGCTAAGGAAACCACGGTGCTGTCAATTTACTGAGCTGTAGATGTAGAAACAGAATGGAGCCTTTCAATTCTGCTGCCTTCTCCCTGGGGTTAGAGACTGGTTGCCATGGATATCCTGGATTCCTGCAGCTAATGGGAGGGAGCTGTGTAGCTCTGGTATCCTGGGGACTGTCTAGGGTGAAACATGAAATGGAGGCCTGTGGGTGTGGTGATGCAGTACTGGGAAACGGCAGGTCACCGGGTCAGTTTCCAACAGCGTTAGAACTGAATTTTATTTCAAGTTGAATTCATTTGGCAATTTCTCTGTTCCCGAATACTGGATTTTTTTGTCCTTCCCCTACAGCGCAATAGAATCATCATTGCCTGCAAATGGTTACTATCACAGCACTAAATATGGTACATAATTAGATGTGCACCAGTAGTTCAGAGGATTTTTTTTTTTAAACCACACCTTCAACTCTTTTCAGATATAATTTGAGCTGGCTTTGGATTTAAAACCTGTGGTTCCAATTTCTGAACATGAAGCAGCAGCAGGGTCAGCATTTGCAATACAATTTGTGTGTTGGGAAGCGGGGGGTGCTATAGATTTCCGGGGTTTTCATTTTTAAAAATATAAGCAGGTAATGCTGTGATGCTTGTGAGTGCTGCTTACTTCTGGAAGCAGCGGCACTGATTTGGGGTGAACTTGTGTGTGCAAAGGATTACTCATGTGAGTAAACATGTCAGGACTGGGCTCCTACTCTGTCTCTCGTTTCCTGCTGCTTGGATGCTATATCACTTGGCCTGTTCTGTTTTTCTGCCCCTCGGAAAAAGAACGACTACCCCTGCTTACATGATACTCTGTGGTTAGTCCTCTGTCCTGCTGAATTAGCAGAAATGATTTCAAGGTATAATTTTCAACACTGATATTGAATATTGATGTGCAGTTGAACATACTGAGAGGCCTGCCCTTAAAGGATTTGTCTTTTCTAGTGTCATATGCTGCAGTAGCAACTACATTTAAATTCCCTTCTGTCTTTGCAGTATACCTATATAGCTGATGAATTGTGGAGGCGGTCCATTGAATATGTTCATTGATTCAGTCTCAAAATATGAGCCTGTGGTACCTGTGAGCCTGTCAGCTTGTAGCTACGTCCTGATTCTGAGGTATTATGTTTTCTCAACTTAGCTCTCAGCATGGGATGGTGAGATGAAGGCCATGGAGACAGGAGTAACCTCAGACAATTTGCAAGTCACAGGATTGTTTGGCTGAATGTGGTACAGGGATGACAAATCAGTCTTCCTAAGGATGGAAGGCTATATCTGTTTTTCTAAAACTATTGCTAATTCTTTATTAAATGTGCATGGAAGAGCATAAAGGAAATGTTATGCCTAACAGTGCACTCATTTTTGTGTAATTCAAACAGGAATTCAACAGTCTCCAAAAGGCTGAGTATCTAAGTCCCATATCCTTCACATAAACATGTGCTTAACTTTATGCATGTGAATAATTAAGTACTCATTGTGTCAACTGTCATTGAAATAAAGTGTTTGGAGAAATGTGCCTGTAGATAATCCCATTTAGATCAGTGGAAATATTTTGGAATAAGGACTATTTCATGGGAAAGGGTTTTCAGGGTTGAACCCTAAATGAAGTAAATGCTTCAACAAGCATACAAAATACAGGTGTTGGTTAATGGGGGACTTTTTTTATGATCCTCTCCTATAGAGAGGATTATTGGGCATGGTGGATATTCACTTGAAGGGCACTGAGATAATTGCAAATATGTTTGTCAGTTTACATTAATATGTAACCATGTATCTCTCTCGTGTAAATCAAAGTCAAATTAATCTCTGGTTTAGATATTTCAACTAGTTGGTTTACATCAGTAATTAATTTAGTCCATTATGAGTCTATTCTTATCAATTGGATAGAAATCCCTTGCTTATAGGACTACAAGGAGGTAGCAATCATGATCACAATCTCCTTTCACATTTTTAATTTCTAATATTAGTAAAATCCCTATATTTTTTATTTAACAGAAAACAGTTTTTACAAAGGCCCAAACTTCCCTAATATGCTTATTCTGAGTAAATGGAGAAACCAAAATGATGATTAGAAATAAGCACATTAAAAATAGCTATAGACTGATTATAGTTTATATTAAGAACAGTGCAGTCTATATTTTGTAAGAATTGCACATTTACAGTGACATAACTTAGTGTAATTTGTCCCTGTAATTGTATACAAAAATCTAGAACTCTTGGTTCCAAAATGATACCTTTTATTAGACCAAGTGGGATTATGGTATCTCTACCAAAGAAAAAATTCAGCCACCTAAGAAAAAGGCAGAAGTTTGTTTTTTAATTTTTAAAAAAGCAGAACATGTAAATAAAATGTGAATGTCTCAAGGCTTATGAGAATTGTAGATAAAACTAAAACTGTTTGTGTAATACTTGAGTCCTAGAATCATAGGGTTGGAAGGGACCTCAGCAATCATCTACTCCAATACCATGTATAAAACCCATCCTCTGAAGGGGCTATCTAGTTTTACTTTAGAAGTTGGAGAGATTTTGGTCTTTCTTAAATTTTATGTTTGGGACCTGTTTCACAGTAGGGGGATGAAAAAACACAATTTGCCAGGATATTCCCCTTTTAAATATCTGTCCAAGGTGTCTTGCTGGACATGAGACAAGTTTTCATTTTTCCAAATGATTAGGGCAGGTGCTTAAAATAGGACTGTCTATGCGAAAGGAGGACACCTGGCCACCCTAGCCTTAGTCTGTATTTAAATGTATAGTTTAAATATTTTCTGTATTTTAAATGATGCAAAGGGGGAAAGAAGATGAGATTTATTATCACAGCATGGTTCACTAAATGAAGCCCTTTAGTGTTTGAGACTTGTTTCATCCGGTCCCCAGATGTTGTCTGACTAGATGGCATTATACCACATTGGTGTTTACAGCCAACAGGACTCATTTTCACAGTCTTAAGGAACATATTGGGCCTGAAACCTTTTGTTCTGAATACTATTATTCAGTAGTATTAACCTGCTCCTCTTCTGTAACTTGTTGATCTGCCTTACTTAGTTTTTGTCCTGTCCCTCTGTTGGGCTTTGTGTGTGGCCACCAGACAAGAAATAACTTCCAATGATTCAAGGACTTCTGCAGAATTCTAGGTCTATGAGGAGATCAATTTTATGTGAAATGTGGACAAAATGAAAATGAAGCCAAGCTAATCTGTTTGGCATTCTTCATCAGTTGATGTGTATGTTTAACTCCTAAGCACTTCTGTCCTTTCTTAACAGCAAGGACAAGCTAATGATCCAAGGAAAAAAATCATTTAAAATTAAGTTGCTTTTGAGAAGCATAACTTTGCTTGTCTAAGAGAATGGACTTATTTAATACAAAAATCAAGGAGGACAGTAATAGCTGACAAGTAAGCCTCCAGTGTTCAAGGCATGTCAGGCAGTTGGAACAGAGACTCAGATGCTTCTGTCTTTTGGACCATTTTAAGTTGGTATGGTAAAGGCCGGCATGTTTGTAACACTAAACACAATATATTCTTGGACTGTGTAGAGAGAAAGCTTTGGTAGTGCCAGCTTCTGTGTGCCATCCCTTCAACTCAGAGGGTGGAGTCAACTCAGAGAGAGGGTGTAGTTCAATCTTCGGCCTATCTGTTGGAAGTTTTATGAAGCGTACCCACTCTTGCACTTTTTATATGGAATCCAGTCTACTTGGCAATGGACTGAGAGTGCATTTTTTCACATAATCTTAAAGCCTTGAAATTCCACTTGATCCCAGGGCAGAAATGTCTTTTTTACATAACCTCATTGTTACCAGGTAGATACAATTTCAGGGCTGCAAGACTGGAGAAAGAAAGATGCTATTTTTTGTTAATGATATTGCTTTGGAAATTGAACTTATGGTTATTGCTCATCTTAAGTGATTGTGTGTTTGATGGAGGTAATCCAATGTTTAACTGGTGGAATGTGACTGGTACAAATTTTAGGGTTGATACATGTCAGTATGTCACCACAAGATGGCAACCTTTTGTTGCAATATCATCTCATTCCATTGGGACACACTGTTTATAAGGTGACGTGAATGTTGTGATGCTGCAATCTAAGTAGCATGTCCTGTGATGCATGAGTGTCAGCCTTACTCATGAACAACAACCCTACCAGAACCTACACATGAAAGGTATAGGGCTGAAAAATATGAATGTTCACATGTGTAATTAAGCAGTTATACAATGTAACATAGCCTACTGATTTTTTTTAAAACAAAGATGCAATGCAACAACATTCAGAAATAAAAAGGGGTATAATAGTAATAAGGGCATTGGATTAGATGACCTATGGAGGGCCCTTCCAGACATACTTCTCTATGATTTCTAAGGCAGATCTATTATTAGTCTTTATTAAAACAAGATAATACTTTTGTAGAACCACAAACAGTCTGATTTCAATAATTTCTGAACTTTGAAACTGATATATAGTATATTCCCTTCAGTGGTAAGATTTTGAATTTTAATTTTATTTGCCATAGAAATTGCAGACTGTAAGAGAGAAGAAAAGAAAATCTCTATACCTGCAAAAGTCTTATTGTTTTTGTAGGTTTTCAGAACCCATGTGACATTAGCCAGGAAGTTTCTGCCAGTATTTTAATAAGAAGCGCATCACAAAATCTTTTCAAATACTGCAAATATCACAGGGTTGGGCATGTGGGAAGAACATAGATGAAAGGCTAAAACTTGTACACTGTAAAAGATCGGGGACTGAGAATACTATTGTTGCTTTCTAGTTTACCATATTTTTTCCTAACCAAAGAAGGAACCACCACAGCACCACTCACTAGAGCAAAATTGCAGTACATGAAGTGCCAGGTTTTTCAGGAATTTAGAGTCTTGCAGTGCCCATTGATCTTAATGTGCCCAGCTACCAAAAGCTCCCATTAAGACCTCTAGCCATAACTGCATAGGCTAGAAATGTTTATACTTTGTTCTTGAAAAGAAAACATGCTGAGTACATGGGAAATGCAGTACAGTGCTCAACCTGGTTTCATTGAAGTGGTGTGCATGAGAAAAATGTTAGTAGGGGTGGCCCTAAGGTATCCTGAACCCTGAAGGATGGAAGGAGGCTGGAAAATATTCTGAATATGTGACATCTCAACAAAATATGTGAATTCTAAAGGGAACGCATTTCCTTTGCATAAGTAGCTTTATGAACCCTAGGAATGAAATCCTTTGACAAGAATACCTTCTTTATCAGGATGTTTTAATAGCATCCAGCGAGGCAAGCTCTATCAGAGGCAGGAAATTCATCCCTACTCCCTGTTTAAGCCAAATAATTAAACAGCACATATGTAGGTAGAGACATTTTGCTTAAAAACTGGGGGTATATATGGGATCTGTAGAACAAGGCAGGGCCTCAAGAGAATACACAGTGTGTTGGCATTAGTGTGAACTGGAAAACAAATGACTACAGGAGGCAGTGATCAGAGAGGGGTCTTTTCATCCTTGCATTAGTCACCTGATAGAAATTAGTCTTACAAAAAGGTCTACCCCTAGGACATGAGAAGGGTCAGACCTCACTGCAATGTGTACTGTCATTCAAATCACATTAGTGAGTCTCATTCTTGGTAGCAGGTGGTTAACAAATTTCCCTGGCCAATTAGATGCATGTAAACAATGTTTGCTAACTTATTTATGCGTATCTCACTAAAGCAGCAGTACCCAAGCTTCCGGCCCCATGGATCGCATAAATGGCATGGAATTGGCTGGTTAGTGGGAGCAGCAATTAATGTTGCCATTGCTCTCCTGTCATCACGTTTCTGGACCCCTGGTGGGGCAGATAACAGGGCTCTGTGAGCTGGAGGTTGAGCACCATTGCACTAATGACAATACTAAGATTGCACTATACTCTTTCTCCTACTTCTAATCCCCCTGCCCACATTGTTTTCTTCTACTTCTTACCTACTGAGCAACTTTCTTTCAACTCTACCTTGTCTGTCATTCCCAAATACCACGTGATAAGCCAAAGCCAGGGCCTGATGATGTTGTATGAAGCAATCGGTTTTCCTTCTCTTTGCACTCATGCTTTGCTCTAATGAGATGGATGGGGGAGGGGAGCGCAAAAGACATTGCAAGAAGGTGAAGAGGGACAATAGAGGAAACCAGTTTTCTAAGGAGAGAAGTGGAGTCTCTCCCAGTGATGGACTTCTGTGAAATGTCCAGCTACTTCTGGACTTGCCATTACATGTAGAGTAAGAGCTTTCTTCAACTCCTTCCATATCCTATGCGTAGTGGGCATAAACTATGCACAAACGGGCAGTTTTCACACCTTCATCTTCACCTGATCACACATTTTTTCAGCATGAACGGCTGTGTGTGCAAGAATGATTTTCTGCCCAGTGCCAGATCATTGCTTGACATCTGAAGATGGGGAGAGGTACATCAGGAAGCCAGCTGATTCTTCCTGCTGTCTTGGTCTTAAAATAGGTAACGTCAGCTGCTGGGTAGCTGCAAGCTAAGGCTTTGGCAAGGATTATTAATGGATCCTTTGTCAGAGGAGAGTTAGTGTAGTGAAATTCTTTCCTCCCCACATCTCTTGCACTCATCTACATTCTCTCTACATGAACCATTCACAGTAAGAAAGAGAAGAATTAGACACAAGCAGAGGACTTGTTTGTATGTACCAGCACTGAATCTCTATGGGCATTTACACCCATTAATTTTTCTGTGTGATTGGGCCCCTGAAAGCACTCTACAGCCATGATGTAATACAAGTGCATGGCTGCAGAGTGGTTTTAAAATGGTTGATTGTGCAAAAATTTAATGCTTTGCATATGAGGTATTTGATGAAGGTGCTTTTAAAGCAGATCACCTTAGGGGAACTTGTGTTCCCTCCAGACTTCATTTTTCATACGTTGCAGGGCTGGGCTGGATCTCTCACTGGTGGGCAGCACCAGCCCAGCCCAGCCCAAGCCCTGGGACTCCGTAGGGGAGAAGCAGCAGCAGTTGCTAGCTGGACTTGCTCTGGCCAGAGCTGGAGGCAGGGGGGAATGGAGTCCCCTCTCCTCATGGGCCTGGCCCGGCTTCCCCAGTAATCCAGCTGGGGGAGCTGGAGGGAACCATGAGGTGTCAGGGTCTCTGTTTCATACCTTTTCTCCAGCTCCAGCCAGGCCAAGCCCAGCCCAGCCATCAGCTGCCTGGTGCTTTCTCCCTTCCCCTCTTGCCTTCCCCTGTGGGCAGCCCCAGGGCTGGAGGGTGGGAAGGGGCTGGGAAGAGGGGCATTTCAGCAGCTTCCTCAGAGGCTTCTGGAGCTCCTGCACCTGCTGGCCTGAGCTGGGGTGGGCAGCTTCATGCCACCTGCGCCCAACAGGCAAATGTCTGTTGGATTGAGGGGTGGGTGGAACTCTTACTCATGGTGCTTTGTGTAAAGCACCATAAGTTAGAGCAGAGACCCCTAAACATCTATAGGCAGCCTCTGTAGATAATTAACTGTTCTTGTGAACAGAGGAATAACAAGGCATCTCTGTGGCCTGGGAAGCAGCAGTGCATGGTGCAGGGTAGTTACTGTCTGCTGGAAGCTGAGACAGCCACCCTGATGGTAGTAGTAGCTATTTTTTTGTCTACCTCCTGCCCCTGTCACCCCCTACCCTTCCTTTAGCTATACTACTGCTTCTGAGGATTATAAAACTGTCTTGATTGACTAGACAGTCTGGCCCACAATGCTGAGCTCTGACTGATAAACAGGACTATTGTTTTTTTAACAATCCATTTCTACTTGAATATTTCTGTTTTACAACTCTTCCCCCTGCCCTATTTATCTTAGTTGTTAGTCTTTACTTTTCTGATCTTTCAGGGTCCTTTTTTAATGCTTTACAACAGAGGTGGCCAAACTGCAGCATGGGTACCACAATTGGCAAGGGCAGCCTCTGTGCATGGCACATGGCAGACTGGGGAGGGGACAGGCAGGGCAGTGACAGGGAGCAAAATGCAGAACAACAGATCAGGCAGGGAGAAGAAAGATCAGCAGCAGATTGGGTAAAGGAAAAGGATTGGAGTGGCATTCTGGGAAGTTATGGGGCTAATTTGTGGCACAGCTGCTAAAAAGGTTGGCCCCTGATGCTTTACAAGATTAGGAAAGCAAGAGAGAGAAGACTAAACTAGTTACGATAATTAAAAATTAAAAATTGGTATTTCCAGAGATAAATTATTTTTCTGGCCTGAAGTGCTCAGGGCAGAGCAGCTCCAGGTGAATGAATTAACAAAAATCCAGTCCCTCATGAAGCTTTATCTATTTAAAGAGAGTTTTGTAGGGGTGGGGATATTAATGAAGAGCATGGCTTTTCACTCTTCTCAGACTAAGAAAGTCTTTCATTGGACTCAAAATAAGTGTTCTTGAGCTTCAAATCTATGAGGGATTTCTAGTTCCCTTGTTTCTACTAATGTCTGGTGTATGTCAAATGTTGACTCTAGGGAATACTGGCAGCTGGTCTAAAGGTTTTCTCGGAAAATATCTGTTTGTCTCTCTCTCAATAGTTTCTTCTTGCAAATCTTAAAAACTTGTTCTGGACCCTATTTCCAGAGATATTGTCCATTCTAGGGTTATCATATTTCCTGGTCCAAAAAAGAGGACATCTGTTGGGAGGACATCTCACACCAAACCACAGCCCCCAGACCC
Organism: Caiman crocodilus; assembly: GCA_030014935.1. Lineage (NCBI taxonomy): Eukaryota > Metazoa > Chordata > Crocodylia > Alligatoridae > Caiman > Caiman crocodilus. The sequence goes on from JAGPOW010003316.1 coordinate 125,106,870, forward strand.
TACCAGTGCCCCTTGCTCCTGACTCGCAGTCTCTCACCCCCCTGGACTATGCTGGTGTCCCTCAGTCCCAATCAGCAGCCCCCCATCCCTGCTGCTGTCTCTCACTCATGTCCCACAGATCCCTGGCCCTGACAGTGGCCCTCTCTCTTGACTTACAGTCCCTTGTCATGCCCCCACTTCCATGGGCAGCACCTCCTGGGGTCGCCCAGCCCGCAAGGGACCTATGGGTAATGATTGACCACCATATGAACTTGAGCCGTCAGTGCGAGGTGGTGGTCAGCAGGGCAAACAACATACTGGCATGCATCAACTGATATATAAAACTAAGGAAGTGATACTCCCACTGTACTCGACACTGTTGGAGTACTGCTTCCAGTTCTGGGAGCCACACTTCAATAAAGACGTGGAAAAACTTGAAAGGGTCCAGAAAAGAGCTACCTGCATGATCAGGGACTTGCAAGGCAAGCCATATAAGGAAAGACTGAGGGACCTGGGCCTCTTTAGCTTAAAGAAGAGAAAGTTGAGAGGGGACTTGGTAGTGGCTTACCACTATATCAGAGGAGTGCATCAGGAGCTTGGTGATCAACTGTTCCCTAGGGCACCCCAGGGGAAGACCAGGATTAATGGATATAAACTCCTGGAAGGCTGCTTCAGGCTTAATACCAGGAAAAACTCCTTCACAGTCATGGTGTCCAGGCTGGGGAATAAACTCCCTCCAGAGGTGGTGTAGTTGCCTACCCTGGAGGTTTCCAAGAGGGGACTGGACAGTCACCTTGCTGGGGTCACTTGACCCCAGTCTAGAACCTAGAGCTGGGGAGGTGGGGGCTGGACCCAATGATCTGCAAGGTCCCTTCCAGCCCCTAACAATCTCCAAATCTATAAAAATTTGGATATATGGTAACCCTAGTCCGTTTACAAATGTGCTGGGGGTCTGTAGTGTTCAGTGTCTCTGAAGATAAGTCTCTTCCACCATGTATATTTTTATATGAAATAATCTCATCCCATCACTTCTGCCAGATGCTGCTGAAACTCACAATTCAGTTTTAAGTGTTGTAGGTTCAGCTAATGCTATATGTTGATCAAGCCTTTATTTACCTTTCTTTAATATCAGGCAGGAAGTGTAAAGCAATTGAAAAGAACTTGGAGTTTTATGGTGTTATCCAATGCTTCCCTTTAAAGAGTTCAGTTCTGTGTCCAATGGGTTTGTATTACATAGATGTGTATAGTCCTAAAAGTGAAAAGCTTGTTTACCCAGTATTTACAGTCATTCTCTCTCTTTAGTTGGTAGTCTCTCTAGTTTCTTAAGCTTTGCTTCTTTTTTTTGTGTCCCTGACAAATAGTTTAGCAAATCTTGTAGTTATTAACACTTTATATTCTTTACATAGGAGTTTTTGTTTGTTTGTTTGTTTGTCTTTAGTCTATCTATCACTTTGAAGAGAATGTTTTCATATGCGGTTTGGTAAGAATCCTGCCATCAGAGGAACTGTAGAGTAATTCAAATTAGAGATATAAAATACTTCATGTAATCCATCTTCCTGCCCAAAGAGATCATCTCTTATGTATTTTGATTTTTTTTCCTGTCCCTATCCAAGCTGAAATCTCAATTTCTTAAATTGAAAATTAGCAACAAAAATGGATTGATTCAATTACTTTGTCCTGTTTTGATTTTTAGTTCTTTTTTCACCTTACTATAAATCAACTTTAATTTGTAAACAACAGCACCATTTTCAATCCCTCCCACCCCCCAACCTTCTCATTTAAAAATGTTTCAGCTACTTCAAGACTTTATTTTTTCAGAACAGGAAGTTTATTTAAATCTGATCTTTCTTTGTGAGGGTGGTTTTGATTTCAGTAAAATGGCATTTTCCAAGGTCAGAGTGTTTCACTGGAAAATTCCTTCCCAGGTCTATTTAGAAGTATCTTGGACTATGTTGGTCTGTAGACCTGCTGGTGAAGGTTGATACTCCCATGGCAGTCTCTCTCCCATTAAAATTCTAATCCCAAGCCAGGCCATATGGAAAGTACTTCTGCTGAACTGGGGTGGTGGAGGAGGAAAAGAATTGGATGCATATTTGAGAACTGGCATTCCTATACTCTTATTTCTGTCATTGACACCAACCTCAATCAGTTTGCTTGTCCGGAGACATTTGTAGACTGCTGGTTTTCAACTTCTTTAGATTCAAAGCAGATACTTCCCTAACTTTTCTGAATGTAGTGGCACCCCAATTTAGAAAGTGGGGGGAGGAGGAGCAAGGACTTATCTCTTTGCATAGAAGCCTGCTGCAGCTGCATATTGCAGTGGTCCTCAACCTTTTTCACACTGGGACCCATTAGCATAACTACCAGCTTGCCATGACCCACTCCTCCCAGTCCCCCTTCTCCTCCAGCTGCTGCATCCAGCTCCCTCCCACTCACTCCTCCTGCTTTAGCTGCCCTGCTGCATTCTTGCCACTCTGCCCTGCTGTGTGCCAGCTCCATCAGCCTTGCAGTGTTTCCCTCAGATCTCCCCACAGCCCTTTAAAATCTTTTTTTGACTCACTTTTGGGTCACAACCCATGAGTTGAATAATGCTAATGTATTACATAGCTTTTGTATTGAATGGCACCTGCTACAGCATCCTTAAAAGGATCTCATGGCATGCCAGGGTGCTGTGGTACCTTGCTTGAGAACATCTGGTCTAGACTGTAGGATGAGAGTGGAGATACCTGTGGTTGCTCCTAGCTGGTGTGTATAACAGAGTCTAGCTGTGGCAATGTAGAGGTAATTTACACCAATACTTCAGCTAGGCATAAAGTCAGGAGGAAATAGTTTGTTAAAGACTTTGCTTCCTGAGGTTCAGTGTGAACAGTGGAGACATCTACTCACTTGCCTACCTGGAACTGGGGAGGTACCAGGGCTGTAGCTAAATATAGACTGGCACAGAAAGACAATGAAGTGAGAGTTACACTCTTTGTGTGGGGAGGGTTGGTTGAAGAGCGGCTAATATGTATGATATCTCATGAATAGTTGTCATGGATTCATAGACATTAGGGCTGGAAGAGACCTTGCAAGATTATTGGGTCCAGCCCTATGCCCAAGCGGCTGGAAGTCAGCTGGTGTCAGATCATCCAAGCATTTCTTAAAGGTATCCAGAGTAGGTGCTTGCACCAGTTATGGGGAAATCTATTCCAGACTCTGGACACTCGGACAATAAATATGTTTTTCCTTACGTCCAGTCTAAATCGGTTTTCCAGCAGTTTGTGACCATTAGATCTTGTCTTCGTTTGGGGTGCCCTAGTGAAAAGATGTTCTCCGAGTTCCTGATGCAAACCCCTTATATACTTATAGGCTGCTACCAAGTCACCCCTGAGCCTTTGCTTCTCCAGGCTGAAGAGTCCCATGTCTCTTAGGCCTGTTCTCTTGACCTCTAATCATGCACGTGGCTCACCTCTAGACTCTTTCAAGCTTCTCCCTGTCCTTTCTAAAGTGTGGAGCCCAGAACTAGATGCAGTATTCCAGCTGCAGCCTCACCAAGGCTGATTAAAGCAGGGTCTTCCTTGAGATGCAGTGGTAGATGCAAGCCAGAGTTTTATTTGCTTTGCTGGCTGCAGCATCACATTGGTGACTTGTGTTGATCTTGTGGTAATACTTTGTTTGCTTGTATATTGTTTGGCTTTTTCCTTTTCTTGTAAAATTAGGCATGTATATTCTGTTATGTTCTGTGGCTTAAAGTGTTGTTTTGCTTTGAGAAGTGACTCTATAAAAACAGCAACGGGGGTGGTGTGGGGACTTTTGTGTTTTGTCTCATTTCTTTCCACTTATATGAGTTCAGTTTGCAAGTATAAAGGTAGTGTTTTCTGCCTGCCAAATTCCAAAGTCAGCCTGGGAATCTAAAAATCAAGCTGTTCTGTCTTGTGTGCATGTTATGAATAATTACTTAAGAACAAAAAATAGGAAAATTCTGTTGATGACATCTGACCCAACCCCATTTTATTCAGTGGGCTTGCACAATAAGTATAAACCTTAGTTCTTATAAGTAAGTCCTATAATATGTGTATATATATATGACAGTGCACCACATTCAAATCATCCAGAACAACTCTCCCAGGTTTGTTTTCCCCAGGGGAAAAACTGACCTGTATAGAAGTTCAAACAGAGAAGCAAGGAGCCTGCGGTGCAGACGCTGGGTTGCCCGGAGTCCCAAGAGCATGCAGCCTAAGAGCTTGCAGGCTTTTCGTTCTTTCTTTCTTTCGTTCTTTCTTTCTTTCGTTCTTTCTTTCTTTCTTTCTTTTTCTTTTTTTTAAAGTGAATGTAGGCATGGATTGTCAGGGTCAGGGAAGGTAAGGGTGGAGTCTGTGCCATGCACAGATGAGTCCTCCAGGCTTTCCCTTTCCCCTGTACTGTGTTGGAGACCAGCTAAGGCTGGGCAGGTAGTATTATGCTTCTATATTTCCCTGCATAAATGCATCAGCCCTGCAGCATTGGCAGTTGGGATCTCTGAGGGCTCATAGTAGAGCCCCCCCACACACACACACACGGTGGGGTGCAGTGAGGTTCATTTCCCTCCTGCCTGGTGCCCACACAGCAGCTGCCTAATGGCATGGGTGAACTGTGGGTTGGCAGGGTGCTGCATGCTGACCCAGACCCAAACCTCCAGTTTGATTCCCCAGCTCTTCCCAGAGGGCATGGTCCTGGATCTGCATGTGGGGTTTCAGCAGGCTGCTGCTGGCTGAGGAAAAAGCCCAGAACTGCTGCCATCCCCAGCTGGCAACAGCAGCCTGCTGTTATCCAGCATCATCCAGGGGCCTGTGCCCCCTGGAAAGAGCTGAGGGAAGCAATCGGAGAGCTGGGGGAAAGATTGGGGATCCGGGACATTGAACTGGGAACTGGAGGAATGTTTAGTGACCTGAATATTCCCCCAAACCCTGGCTGGATTCTCCAGCTCCTCAGTCAATTCCTCAGCCCTGTTTCCATTCCCCCAGCTTTTCTGGAGGGGTACAGCCCCTGGATCTGTGTGCCAGGTTTAAGCAGCCTGCCTCTGCAGGATGGGGCCAGAAGCAGTGCCGAGTGACTGCTGCTGGCCCCAGCCTGCAGCAGCAGCCTGCTGAAATTCTGCGTGCGGATTGGGGGCTGCGCCCTCTGGAAAGAGCTGGGTGAAGTGATCAGAGAGCTAGGGAATCAAACCAGGAGCTAGATGTCAATATCAGAGCAGTCCTTCCCCCCTCTTGACCCTCTCTTTCCTTACTTCCTGTTTAGCTGCAAGCAAGCCACCTTCGAAACTTGAAACATTTTGAAACTTCCAAAATGTTTCAAGTGCCCTCATTTCATTTTGAAGCTGTTTCAAAGCTTTTCATTTCGTTTCCACTTTGCTGTTTCGAGCTCAAAACAAGTCGAAACAGCTTTGAAACCAAACACCCATCAAAACATTGCACAGCCCTACTCTCCTCCTCAGTAGGGGTCCTGTTACAATGACCAATGTCTGAAAATGTTCAGAAGTTTAGGAATCCTAATTGAGGTGATTTACTGGACACAGTGTACATAAGGTGTGTATATCAGTATGTATTTGTTTAACAGTTTCTGAAGGAAATTGATGCAGTGAAATAAATGCATTTCTGAGATTCCTTTCTAATCTTACTAAGAATCTCAGATGGGGGAAGGGAGGAGCTGTGGATATTAGTATAACAATGGTTAACTGTAGATACTTTAACTACACCTAACAACGTTATTTGCAAGAAGCATAACATACTGGGCTTTTTACGATACGCACTTTTCCAGTATGCATAGCTACTGGAAATTGCTATGTACAATTTACAATTCAATAAGAAGAATTTTGCCAGTTACTGGTCAAATGTAAGAAAATTTGCACATGACTTAGAGCAGACAGATGAGCAGGTTCAGCTCCCTAGCTACTGCTGCTCAGATACTTACTACAAAGAAAGACAGTGTTATCGTCATTCTATCCTTCAAAAACAAGATCCATATTGTATTCTGGGGCACGTTCTATGCATGAAAATGTGGTATATAGGAGAGAAGGATTAAATATTTTTCTTAAAAATGTTCATATATATATGTGTAATATAAATAAATATTTTTACACACACACACACACACACACGTACGTATGTACAAACAAATAATATTGCTCTATGCTTCTATTGACCTAGAAAAGGTTAATATAAAGCAGAAATTGCACAGGCAGCTTTTTACATGCCTATTACAGAAAGGTTTGACTGTTTACAGTTCTATTAGATGCCTCTTTATACACTCATTGTTGGCTATCTTGAAATACATGATATAGCTGACAAAATAAGTTCTAAGCGTGGTATAACAGATAACTAAAAACCTACCATTAACATACTATAGGACTTTGTGGGAAGAAAACGTCAATTTCATTCCATTCAGAAATTATTCTGTAATAGATTTTCTCCTAAGGTAAACTAATCCTAAGTACTACCATTGTAATGTCTCTATTTTCTTAAGTCTGTTTCTTTGAGTCTTAAAATGAAAGTCTGCCATGTCATTTTCTTCCTGCTGCTCTGGGTAGTGTTAAAACAACAAACAGATGATCATAGGAGACTAAAGAATGAAACAATCATGGCAAAAGTGTAAACCCTGGAACGTGTCTCTGAGACACAAACTTGAGGGATGTTGTAGAATCTCCCTCTTAACTCATTCAAGCACTGAATCCACGTTAACTCAGAAAATGAAATAATTTGGTGTGTGTCAACTACTTCCCTTCTAGACCATGTCTCTCTCTCAGTAGGTCTAGTCCATTATCATTTGAGAACTACTGGTAGTGCAATAAACTTAAATAATCCCTGCCTACACTGTACCTGAGCTGCAAAGAGAAGGCTTAAAGTGTTTACCACAGTTTATAGGCCTCTTACTTTAATAAAACTTTCTAGTAAACAGTTTAATCCATTCACCTTTAAAAATTCTTTGACTCCTATTTAAAATACATCCAGTGACTTTTTTTTTAGGATGTTATTTCTATCCTAAATCCTTCCCCCCTCCTCCCCACCCTGGGTCATCTTTGTTATTTAAACTGTGGTGAGAAGTAGCAATGGCATCAATGATGACAGCTCAAGCTACAGCTATGGCTAAGATGACTTGGACCAGATTGGAAGTCACTCATGCACAGAGCTAAGGTCTGTTAAAGTTCCCCCATGATCCAAATGTTGTCAACCATTGACAGAATATATATTTGATAATATATTGTGAAGTGCTATAATAATATAAATTAATACAATAAATAATGTAATGCACACATGTGTGGCAGAATTGCCACCCTGGGCGCCCTCCTCCACAAGCGTCTCGCTGTGCCAGCCTGAGGGGCGGCTGGAGAATCCCTCAGGGCAGGGATTTCAAC
>JAGPOW010003316.1:125114317-125149179 GCA_030014935.1 Caiman crocodilus
GAAGGGGTCGGCCGGACGTGAGGCACCCCAAGGGAGGCACTCGGAGCCTGGAAGGTGGTCGGGCGCAGGGAGGTGGGCAGCTCAAAACAGGAGCGCCCCCTACTGGCCCGCCACAACATGCACATGGCTTAGACAGACATTAAGTTTCTCCAGGGGGAGACCCTGCTTTCTCAGGAGAAACTATGAGTGTACAGAAGTTCATAATTTCCCCCTACAGTAAAACTGGCCACTCTGGAAGAAAAATAACTTGGAAACAACCTGAATAGAGTGGTTCTCCGGAGAATCTCTCTCACGTGACAGAAATCCTGTACTTGTGGCAGACACAGAGCTGACCTTCAGAATCCCAGTGTGCTTTGCATCTCTACCTTTCCCTCTCCCACAGATGGAAGGACAGCATGTACCAGTCTCAGCCAAGCAGGGAACAGAATAGCCTTCCACCACCACCCCAAATACTTTGGGCTGGAAAAGGTCAATGCGAAATGTGTCAGAACAGCTTTGAAACAGTTTTGATGAAACAAAATGAAACAGTGCTTCAAAATAGCAAAACAAAACACAGTCCCTTCAAAATGGCAAAACAGAAGTTAAAACAAAATGATGCTGTTTTGCACAGCCCTACTGGAGAGACTTGGGCATCTTTAAGAAGACTTTGGTTTGCTTACTCTGGGGTAAGATCTGGAGCCCTGTAAGAGCTGCTGCCAGGCTCTGGAGCCCTGTGAAAATCCACAGGCAAGTTTCAGGACACCATAAGAGCTTCTGGGAACCCAGAGACTCAGATAGGGGGAAGAGGAAGCCCCAGGTACTGGGATTGTGACCCAAGAGGTAGAGCCAGGAAGCTGAAGAACTCTCAGCTGTAAGCACAGGGCCACTAATTGGATAATGACCACAATTTATGTGAGAATTGCTAAGGAGATCCATGAGAGAACTCCAGCAGCCAACTGGGAGAAAATCAGGTCAAGTGAACAAAAGAATATATACTCTGAAAGAGGGGGAAAGGGAACGAGAGCCTCAAAGATCTCTGTTGCAGCAAAGAGATTTCAGACCAGCAGCCTGGTTAACTAAAGACAGTCCTCAGCTGGGAGTCTTCAGTTGATTTCCTCTCTCTCGATGCTGTTTTCTTTATAACCATTGTAGAGAGATGCTTAGATGTCTTATGCTCCGTCTAACAAGAACAGCTTAGATCTCCATCAGGAACTAAAACTCAAACCACCAGATGATTACATTTGTCATTGTTAAGCAGTTAGCTTAAATTCAAAACTTGTAAGTACAAGTTCTTTCCTAGATTTTAGGTATATCTACAATTGTGGATTATGAAGAGAGTGCTAAAGGGGAGATGCATAGGAAAAACAAAGGGCTATAAAAGGATGTAACCATCCCATTGCTGAGGGCTACAGCATCCAACTTTTAGGTATTATGCCATCTAGTCAAGTCCACAGCATCAAGTTTGGTATCTAGGCATGATGGGAATTAACGCCTACAATTAAGATGCACAAAAAGCAGCATGCTGAGCAGGGAAGCTATGTAACTCAGCCAAAATTGAACCTTGAGGAAATGGATGCATCTTAAGCTGATCCGCTTCAGGACATTAGAGGTTTTACTTTGGGCTGTAAAGCATGTCTACATCCTAGATGCATCTTGAAAACAGCCCCAGAAATAGGTCAGCAGCTGCTAGAAGATAAGCTGTCCCACATTGCCTCTATCCAATAGCTCATGGTTAGAATAGCCATGCAGCATATACAAACTGAATTCACTTCTGTCCTTTGCCTGAAGGCAGTTGAACTCATATCTGCACCTTCACAAGGAATACATTCAAGGCCTTCTGCTGAATCTGTTCCACCTGAAGGTAGATGGCTATTCTTCTTCTTTCAAAGAACTAAGGAGGGCTCACTCTTTTTCATTTCATTTCATAGTGGAAATGGTGCTTATGTACTTCATGTTTAGCAGTCATTGGACTAAATATAGAAACAATCTTGAAAGCACTGTGGGACACTTTTCCCCTGATGAGTGGAGAAGCAATGACGTTGATTCTGATCTGGTGATTTTGGGATCTGTTTCTGCAGAGTGGCCCAGCTACAATGCAGGGTAGTGAATATCTTCATCAGACATAGGTATGATTTATGTGCTGAACTATTTAGTCCTGCTAAGGTTTTCAAGGTTGTAATTTTGGGTTTAGGTGTCTAAATTCTGCCTAACACTTTAAGCTCCTAAGTCTTCATTTTTGATCTGTCTCAGGCTGTCTAGATTCTTTTGGGACTGAGCATCTGACAGCCCTGAGTTCTGGTTAGCAGGCATTTTCAGTGGTGGGAGATATGCTATGATGAAAGGAAGTTTTACTTTTATGTGCTGGGACCACTAGAACATTGCTCTTTTCTGAGGACTTTGGCTCAGAAAGAATACCTGTTAATATGGAAATGGGAAGAGAATCAGTCTCCCATTTACCTCTGTGGAACTAGGATTTTATCTGTGGGATCTAGAAACAACACTTTTAAGTAACTTTAGAGTATTGACCAACACTGCCAAAGGTCTGGAGTCCAAAGCCACAAGCAGGGTATTTGAAAGTATTAGGAATGAAACCTATTACTCCTGACCCCATTGTCATTCTTTAACCACTTAACTTTTGTGTCATCATTTTCAAGGCTAAAGATATCAGCACTTTTTCTGTGGGCAAATTTTAAATGCGCCATGCAAAGTGAGATTACCAAAGTCACTTGTACTACTTTCAGGGACTGACTATGGGAGCCTTAGACCTGGCTAAGCCTGTTTTAGCTCTTACATTCTGCTATAAATTAAGAGGAATGTCAGTGAAGTTAATGGGACTTTAACAGTGTGTGAAACTGATGTGAGATCAAAATTGAGCCTCCTGTGGTTGAGATGACAATGAATGGATGTGAAAACCTATTTAATAAGTTGTGCTGATTATTGCTATAATTTGCACACACAGCTCAGCTGGTTGAAGTTGGAAATGAGCTGGGACCTTCACTGGTTTCAGCTTTGTTTGTGTGGCTTCAAAGTGATTAACCAGGATACATCAGTTGATTATAACCCCTTAATTGTAAATCTGGAGAAAAACTAAAGAAACAAAATGCTGTCTGTGTAGACAAACAGTTTGGCTCAATGCCCTCTTTAGTGTTTACCCAGGCTGTAGACTGTGTTACTAAAAGAAATCAAAGAATAAATATGCTCTAAGGTCTAAAGATTCTCTCAGCTATGTAAAACCCAAAATAAGGGCTGGGAAGGGCAGATGCTCATTTGCATTTTTGGCATCCGGTGCTGATGATTAGAAGAAGCTGTGAGAAATGCTGGTAATGTGGTGCATTAATATTTAAAGGAAAAGTGCATATAATAGAAGAACAATTATTTATGCAGTTTCCCACTCTGTGTGATATTTAGATTCTTAATGGAGTTACAAAAGCTTGTGCAATAGATATGATTCATAATCCACACATAGTATAGGGATTACACAGTGCATGGTTGTGTGTTCGTGATTGCTATGATAGACTCCCTGGGAGCTCTCTTGCATTCTGAACCCTCTGTTCCTTTGTTTGCTCTCCTGATGCAGTTTTCTTGAGCCTGCTTCTCCTTCAAGCCTGACTCATCTCTTGGCTTGTAGTTCTCCAAGCCTTCAGAGAGTCGCTGTGAGTGGCTCCTGCTGCCTCCTTTCCCAGGTTATGGTGGCTTTCTCCCTGACCTGTAGGACATCATGTTCATCCTAGAGCTGCAAAAATATTTTTTTGCAATTTTTTTTTTTTTTTTTTTTTTTACAGTAGAATTTGCCTGTTGAAACTTCCATCCAGATGGAGGTTTTCACCTCTGCAAAGCATGTGGATAAAACTGGGAGGTAAACATTTTCTGCACTTTGGTTGTTTGCCAACAAGTAGCTGTTTGATTGGCCATATGCAGCCAGTAGGACAAGCCTAATCAAGTGGACATGACTGTGAGTCAGGTTGTCTTGAGTGGTTTTCCTATCTCCCCGAGTGACTACTTCTAATAACACTTTACTTAGTCAGAAGTAACTTCAACAGTACCTAATGAAGTGATCATGGACTTACAAAAGTTTATGCAGCTCTGATTTAGTTAGTCTATAAATGTTACTTAGAGAGAGGTATTTAGGCATGTGAGTCAGGCAGAAGCAAGGTAGAGAGGTATCTTATAATGTTTCCCAGCACTTGTGTGTGTGATCATGATGCACTTATTTTATCTATACCTTTTTTTTTGCACAGTTCTAGTTAGCCCTAAGTAACACAAACCCAGCATCATTTGTGAAGTTCTCTTCCAGTGTTTTGTGCTTTCTTCTAGGTTTTACTAGCTCCCCCAAATAACTATTTCTAAGAATGCTGAGGCATCATCAGTGAGATCCTTATCCCAGTTGGTGACATCATCCTTACATACCTATGCCAGGGGTTTCCAAACTTTTCTGGTTGGTGTACCCCTGGTGGCTGGTCAAGAAGCAGGGAATCCCTTGGCTGGTTGACAACCTGGTAGGAGGGAGTCCCCTGGTGGTCAATCGATGAGCGGGGGGAGGTCCCCTGCATGCAGTGTAAAAACCAGAAGTGCTGGGGACAAAACCAGAAGTGCCTCCCGCTTCTCTGCACCAGTGTCGTGTACCCCCTGGGGCCTTCCCAAGTACCCCCAGGGGGTACGTGTACCCCTGGTTGACAACCCCTGACCTATGCAATGGACTTTCTAGAAATTCTTGATGATAGTCTCCATTACCAACTGATTTCCAGAACCTAATCCATGGAAAATAAGGTTTATTTTTCAGGCTCAATGTACTGACTTTCCTTCTCTACATTTTTTTGAAATCTCCTCTTCTTTGCTCACTACCACTTTCTGATTTCTTCCAGGAGTTAGAGTCCAGTTAGTGACTCTTGCCTTCTGCTGTTGTCCTGCTTTTATTCTTGATTCAGCTACAAGTGATTTTAAGGGGTTTGCCAAGTAAAGTGCAGCACACTAATCTACTTTAGAGCTCACAATAGCATGTATCACTATGTCAAAGTGCCGATCGGAAAGAAGATATTCTGAATACACTCAAGATGAAAAAGTTGCTGTTGTCCATTACTTGAAAATTGAGCTGCTGTGTTGAACTCATAATTGGAAAAAAACCCTGTAGATTGGAAGCTTGAACAAAAACACAAACAAAGCACCTCAAGGGAATTGTATGATACATTAGCTTGGAGGTGCAGATGTTGGTAGGAAAGCAAAAGTAGTACTGTAGTTCAGTAGCAGGGAGGTGACTGGAGCACCAGCCCCAGGCATCAAACCTGGAGCAGGGTGTAAAAACAGCAGTAGCTGTGTTATTGGCCCAGCCAGTGGCAGTGTAACCACCAAGCTGCGCCATGTGCAGCTACTGTTTATGGCACTCAAGAATCTAGTTAAAGCTCTGCTGTAGTTAGAGGAAGAGTAGAGTCAAATGGATGGTTCCTTAGGGAAAAAAAAAAGTTCTGCATTTAAATGGGAGAGCGATTGAGACAGAGAAGGTAGGGGAGCAATAGCAAATGAGAGCAACAAAATGAACCTAAACTGCACTGGTTACATTTCCAACACTGAAGGCCATGTCTCATAGGGCACTCAGGGTGCCTGTAGACATGTGGGGATGCTGCTCTGATGCACTGTAATTTCAGCGCATCAGAGTAGACTTGATGAATCGAGTCTGCTGGAGCATGCTAAATAGCATGCTCCAGCAATCTCCGGGTCTCATATTCAGTGTCATTGCAATTCAAACGAGCTTTAGTTAAAGCACTCTGGCTGCCATTTTGAAGCTTGGATGCTGAATACACGAGATACTACAGGTGCTTTAATTAGAGCAGTTCTCAGATTGGCTCTAATGAAAGTGTTCCTCCTCCCCTGTACCTCTGGAGCACATGTACAGATGTGCATCTACATGAGATGCTTCAAGTACAGTAGACTAATTCTATTGCACATTAGCATGGCAGGCAAGCCTGTGCTAATGCACAGAATTAGTCTACTGTGCATTAGTATTACCACAAAAGCGTGCATCGGCGCTAATGCTCAGTAGTGCCAATTACAGAGCAATAACAGGTACTAAACTTAATGTATGCTAATTACAGCACATTAATGAACGTGTAGATGCCCCCAGTGTGTGTTAAAATGCTGTAATGTTTTGTGTAAGCTGACTGTCTTATAAATGTGTGACAACAGGGGGAGCTGCACTGCTAATTGAACTGAACTATAAAAACAGTGCTAACTATATTAAAAGTACAGCTCCCTGAGATCCTGGGAGATGAGAGAAATAGGAGGAGAAAACTTGAAGCAGCAAAAAGTGTGAAGCAGTGCTTGAATGTAGGGGTAGCTGCAACAGAACCCACGCAGCGGCAGAGGATAGCACAGCTGGAGACTCTGGAGGAGTAATGGAATCATGATGGTTGAACTACAGCAGCAGAAATCAGATGTGTGAATGGCAGTTGAGTGATCTCAGGCCTGGAGGCTGGTTTGGGAGGTGTGGGAGGGTCTCAGGTTCTTTAAGTGAGGATACCAACCACAGTGTTGTTGTGTTTGTTATGTTATTTAACGATTAGGCTTGGACAAGGAGTTTGGAAAGGAGAAGGCTGAGGGGGCATATAATGGAGGTCTATAAAATCATGACGGTTGTGGACTAACAGAGAACTGTTGTTCACCAAGTCCAAGAATACTAGAACTGGGGGGCACCCACCAAAATTAGTAGGTGACAGGTCTCTCCCTCTTCCAAACTAGGGAGAGAGAAACATTAACTTTAATGTTAATGTTTCTCTCTCCCTAGCTTATTGACTTGACCCAGATCCCCACAACATTTTCTGTATAAAATTGGGGATTTTCCTTTTGGCTTCCTGTTCCAGTTTCCAGGGTTGCAGTATTTGGTATGATGCGCTTAAATTATGAGCGTTTTTGTGTTTAAGCAGGATAACACCTGCTAAGTGAACTTGTATCAAATAATAGCTAAGCAAAGTTATGCCTTTTCCAGCAAGGAGTATCTTTAGATTGTATTAATTAACACGTGTGAAGCTAATGTTGAATTGCTCCACGGAAATAACATGATCAGTTTTGGTCCTGGGACTGGGACCCACACTCAGCGGACTGTGGGTCCCAGGCCCAGGTCTGCACCAGTTTGCAGCCAGCTTGAGTGTGGTCCTGGTGCTGTTACTGACAATCAGTTGATTTTTTTTAGTCCCAGTTCTAGGATTGCACTGGTGTGTACAACTGGTTCTGGTGTGGGGCACTGGCAGAATCTACTAATTGTAACAAAACATACACAGCTTGTGTTGTGTGGAAGTTCTGCACCTTGTAAAATTGTAGTAAACATTACTGTGCAACTGCTCAGAACATGTTTTGACTTTAACACACAATAAGTGTCCTGTGCAACAAGGACCTGAGATATGACTTTTAAGTTTCCTACACCACCTGCACTTCTCTCCAAAGAATAAAACAGATGGTTTGACCTCATCTTTTTTAGCAAACTCATAGTGAATATATTTTTCACATTATTCATTTTCTGCAGACATAAGAACATAGGAAGTGCCATACTGGGTTAGATCAGTAGTCCATCTTGCCTAGTATTCTGTCTCTGATAATGGTGGAAGCAACTATAGAGGGAGAGGATTGAGTTGGATATCTCTAGAGTGATCAATCCTCTATTCAGAGATGCTAGAGGAAACCTCTTCAACTGTTCTGTTCAGTAGCCTTTACTGGAGCTATCATCCATGAATGTATCCAGTCCTTTTTTGAACTTGGCTCTGTCTCTACCAACTCCTGTGGCAGTGAATTCCACAAGTTAACTATGTGTTGCTTTAAAAAGTACTTTCTCTTATTAGTTTTAAATCTGTCACCTACTAATTTTGGTGGATGCCCCCTCATTCTAGTATTCTGGGATTTGGTGAACAACAGTTCCCTGTTCACTTAGTCCACACACTTCATGATTTTATAGATCTCCATCATATGCCCCCTCAGCCTTCTCCTTTCCAAAATGAACAGTCCTAGCCTTTTTAGTTTGCCCTTGTATGGCAGCTGCAGCCTCTGATCATTTTGGTTTCCCTTCTCTGAACCTTTTCTAAATCTACATCCTTTTTGAGATGTGGGGAGCAGAACTGCACACAGTATTCAACATGCTATTGGTTAAATTGGGACTGTTTAGCTTCAGCTCTTTGAGCCACACCCCCTTGGGTCTCCTTTCACTGTGCAATCTGTCTCTGGCATGTGTCTCCCTATTCATGCAAGCTGTGGTGGTGGCACATGGTCATTCTACTCCTCGCCCCCTCCTGCACCCCCAGTCACTGGCTGCACAGACAGCGTGTGACTCTCTGGGCCCTCCCATGCAGTGGAAAAAGCAGGCATCAAGATCCATTATATATCAGAAAGACTTGGCTAAGAGGTTAATATAATTTGTATCCCAAATGTATATGAAACTAATGAGTGGTTAAGATCAACATTACATACCATTCAGGGAAAATAGAGTCTAACATAGAATACCAGTCTTTGCAAATCACCAACTTGAAGATCCAGTGTTTTTTTTAGATCTGAATAACCAGTGAGGGAAGCTTGAATTAGAAAAGGAACCAAACAGCTATTGACAGGAAATGAGTGGCTTGACTGGAGATAGTCATGAAGGAAATTCAGGTTTTTGTTTTTTTAAAATGAAAACATCAATAACATGTTACTTAATGCCCACGAGGCTGTCTAGCTTTAGTATGTCTACATTACATCAGACTATGTTGGGGATCACTGCTGTGAAAACATGCCCTGACCACTTGCTTCTGCTACAGGTATACTGCATGCTGAAAAATATCATGTAGTTGCTGTTCTCTTGAGCATGCCTGAGCCTGAGTGGCATTGGATACATCCAGAGCCCATGCCAAAAGCAGCTACATTACACTTTCTTGGCATATAGCATGCACAGAGTAGGGGGAACAGGTAGGCAGGATGTGTTTTCATAGCAGTGCTTTCTACCATGGTCCAGTGTGATATAGGCTTTCCCACACTGTCCTGAATGCTGATATATTTTAGTCATAGTACTACAGGTAGAAACCCTCAATTTTATAAAGAAGCATCAAATAAAATTATAGTGCAGTTTGTCAACAGGCATTCTTTGCATATCTTACAAGATATTTATTGCAGTTATTTTCCAGCTTATTCTGCTAAATTGGATCTCACTAATATTATTGTGGCAAATATCTCTTTGCTTGATTTGTGATGGCAGTTATTTTTATTTGAGCCCTTGCTTCTCAATTGTAGTTGAGTCTTTATTCAATGATGTCTAATAAAAGCACACAAAAATTTCTTCTCAACTTAAATGCATGTCACAGTTTTGTGCTTCACTCATATAGGAATATGTGGAGCAATTGTAGATACAAGATCAGGTAGATTCAGATTGATTTGCTGATTTGTGTGTAAAGTCTGCATTAGAAAACAATATTTTGTAAAATTGTACTCTCAATACAGATGTCGTATAATACATGCAATGGCTGGCTTTCTATAGGCAGATTGGAAATCCTGTGTTCTAAGCCAAAATATATAACCGTACATATGAACAGGTTTTGAATTTGTGCCAGATCTAAAGTTGCTAGCAGATTTATTCATCTTGTTCACTGACCATTAAAAGAGAGAACATATGTGTATTAGACCCTTGACTGAACTAAACACAGTAGTTTCTGAAATATATAATCTGGCCTGTTCTTAAAAGAGTTGAATGAAATGAAACCAACTGAATAGCACTTCGTTTGGCTTTCTTGCCTTGTTTCTGCTTATCCAAATTAATAGTGATGTAAACACCAAGTAAAAGTGAGAGATAAATGCACAGAGTGATGGTCTGGCTTTTATTTTAGTTATCTAAAGACCAAATGTGATTGACAGCAGAAAAATTGCTTGAAATTTCTTGAAGCCTAGCCCAGGCCCAGATGTTCTTATGAAGCAATCTGGGGGCTAACTGCTAGGCCAATTATGATGCTGCTGGAAGATGAAGTGGTCTGTTCATCCAGTCAACAGGGCTAGGGACATACATTCAAAAAGTCTGAACCTGAATTGATTCAATCTTTGTGGATTAATTTAACCTGGCTAGGCTGAACTGTTTTTTTTAACCATACAGACATCCCCTCCAGACTGAGGAAATGCAGGCACATGCCTACAGTGGATCAGGCTAAAAGGTGGGGAGTGGTAGAGCAGCCCTCCCTTCCATAGTGCTGAGCTGAGGGGGGGCATGGCCAGGCCCTGGCAGGATGCTCTGATTAGGGAGGGGTTCCCCCCCTCACTGCTGCTCCTGACCCGTGAAGGAGCCAGCAGAGAGTTGATAACAGCATTTAGTTGCACAACAGGGAGTTACACAGGGAGTTGATAGCATTTATCAGCCCATCAGAAAACAAAATCCTTTCTCATTAGTTCAAGCTCTTCTTAAACAACTTTTTCCAAGGAAGAAATGGAGGAACATTACCAGCTACCTGTTGATTAGCTCCAAAACCCCTAAGTGGACGCTCTCCTGTCTGCCTTTGTCCTGTCTGCCTTACACAGACACCTCTCAGCATTAACCACATGCTGGCTATGGTCCATACTTGGGGGGTGGAGGGCAGGAATCCCTGTTTGAGCAAGGACTGGGGTGGGGAGAGAGTGGGAGAGAGTGTTCTGGGCATATTTTCACAACAGTGGGCACATCTACGTAAGATGATTAGTGCAGAGCTGCTTAATTAGCTCTGCAGTAAACACCTCCATGTCTACACGTGCACCCATAGTGAGGCTCATGAAACTAATAAACTCCAGAGAAGGTTAGTACTTGTATTTACAAGTACTAGCCTGCTCCAGAGGTTGGCTTTTTTTGTGCGCAGCAGCACATGTGTAGATGCTGTTTGGCTGGCTGGGGCAAGAGGGTGTTTCAGTCCAGGGGTTTCCTGCTGGCTGCTCCATTCTGTAGCACCCTTGTACCCTAGACAGGTCCTTTGTAGCACATTGAGCCCGGTCAGAGCAGCTCTGGGCTGCTGTCAGCCAGGGCTGCCCTGACTGGGCTCAATGTGTTGTGTATAAGTAAACTCTGGAGCAATATACTGTGGAGTTTTTTTCAAACAATGTGCCTAGGAGCAAAAAACTCTGGAGCTATAAGCCCTGTAGTTTTTTTGTGTGCATTAATTGCATGTGAAGATATGCCTAGTGCTCCCTGACATGGTCTGATGCAATGTCGACTTGCTAGAGCTAAGTTGCCTTATGGACATTAATTAACATGTTTTTTCTGTTTTTATTTGAAGAACAAATAACTTTTTAAATAAACCATCTGCTAAGAGTGCAGTTTTGTTTCTGTAACGAATGAGCATTTCTTGGCCTTGTGGTTGAGATACCTGAAAGTATGACAATGGTAATGATAACAACTAGTGGCATGACATTTGTTCTAATGGCATGTCAGGTAACAGCCCCATTTCTTTGCAAAGTAAAAGTTGCACATTATCTCCTACTCTCCTTCCTTTCATCTTTTAATTTAGTGTTCTCTCTGACACTCCTTATATTTTCTCTTGAACCTTGACCAGTTCCTCCTGAAATGCAATATGTCCTGATGAGGCCCAACAGTGCTGACCCAAACAACTATTCTGTTCCTGCTGGAATAGAGTAGTCATTACTTGGAATGGCACTGGTGAGCAGACTGCTTAAAAGTGTAAGAGGCTTATTGATTAGGTGAGTTTTATGGTGACACAATTGTAATTTATGGGATTTCTTTTTCTTGGACACATTTTGAATCATTGATGTGATTCTCAGTCACTTTTGTGCCAAAGTATAAATCAGTCATCCACTGCCAGCTATTCATGTTTCTGCAACTGTGCACATTCTGTGTGGTAATTTGGAATGCAGTGAAGGAAGAAATAGTACGAATCAATAATGTGGGATTTTTGGGTGCTTAGCCTAGAAAATAGAATGTAGTTTATTCTTTGAGGATGTTAAATATCTATTATACACCATGATGAAGGGGAAAATCATTCTAGGAAGCTAAGATTTATATGGCCTTTTTTTTCCTTAGCTAAATAAAAAATAAATAAAATAAACATAAGTAGGTGTAATAAATTACTGCTTTGGAGATATGGTAACACAAAATATCAGTTTGCTTTATATATTCAGTTAGTAAATATTATGTATTGATCAATGAAAGGAGAATTCCCATGAAAGCATGTCTTGAATGACCTATACATTGATACCAAAAAGTTTATAAGGGTTAGGTTTATTTCTAGGGATTTCAATGGCCTTAGTAGAAAGATGGCAAAAATAAGTTTAAGCCATTATTTATTTTTGAGAAAGCAGTAGTTCCCAGAGGTCCTGACCAGGGTCAAGGCCCCATTGTTCTAGGTGCTGTACAACATGTAAAGAAAATAGTTCCATATGCAATGCAATTATCCTCCATTCCTCCTTTGACTTCCTTATATTAATTCTATAGTTCCCTGGTACTGATGTGAACAAAAAAGAAGTTTTAGCAATTACTGTTGCCACCACTTGCCCACCAATAAATTTCTGGATATGTACGGAGTACCACAGGATGGATCAGATGGCCTCATGGGCCAGATTTGGCCCACAGGTCAGAGGTTGAACACTAGTGCCTTGGTCAGATTAGTTTGGAGGCTATTTGCTTTACTTCTGAACCCAAAGGCTACCTATACATGTGCTTTGGAGGGGAGGGGGGTGTTAATTAAAGTATTTCCCGTTTAGCTGTTCTCATAAAAACTTTATCTTCATATGTATTAAGCCCCCTGCAGATTTAAAAATGGCCTTTGAGGTTCAGATAAAGCACCCCACTGGCCATTTTTCAATGTGTGAGGGCTTATACATGTGATGATGAGGCCATGCTGTATGAATGTGGGACAGACTTGATTAGTCGAGTGTGCTTTGATGTGTTCTAATTGGAACACGAACCACGTGTATAGGCAGCTTAAATGCTTATCTTGAGCAAGCTATGTTTGCTTAGTGCATTCATCTTTCTTTTCTGCAATATTGACCCGCCTCACCAGTCTTCAGAAACTGTAGCTTTTTAGAAACTTTGATTGATTTCTTTGACAGCCCGTGATTCCTGGGCTGCTTTCTAGGGACTACGGTAGGCCTCAGTACATAGATTTATGGGATGCATTTAGACTTTTAGAGGAAACAGGAGCTGGTTGCCACTCCTGAACAATTGCATTGTGGGTTACACAACTCATGCATCATCTTATAGTTCCTATCTGCTTTTATGCTTTAATATTATTTACTGTTAAGAAAGAAGAGTGGAGAAAGCTTTCTTATGTCTGATAACGTTCCTTCTTTAGTGATGCAATATCACGGAACATTAAACTGAATGCTTGCATGACCTCTAAAGAGAAGCCCTTTATGGAATGACACCTGTTGTTTGTTTTTTACTGTACAGTAGATGATAAAATAGATTTTAGGCAGGTTTGTGCTATAGTCTCTTGCTTTCTATTTGTTCCCCCTTCGTTGCATCTTGCATTATATTTGCGAAGGATAGCATATTATTGTTATGCTTCTCTTAGTTTAAGAAATGGCTGCCTTAAGTGGGCATGGCATGTACCCTCCAGAGGATTACTGAATTAGGGGTAAAAAGTGTTTTACCTGACAGCTCAAATTCCTGGAGGGATTGCCAGCTTGAAAATTACAACAGCAACAACAAAAGCTGGAAAGCCCAATTCTGCAACTGTGACTCTCACAGTGAGTAATATGTTCTTGAGTGGGCTATCCATCCCACACAGATCTCATTGAAGAGTCATTCAGTAGGACTGGATTGCAGAATCCTGTCCTCTTTGATTAAGAATTCTCAACTCTTAAAACAATAGGGGTATGGGTCCCTCATTACATAATAACAGATGCCAGTGAAGAAAACATGATTTTTTTCTGCCTCTTACTGAATCCTTGAAGACTTTTATATGGTTCAGTGTGGTATATGAGCTATGTTTCCAGGAATGCTGGCAGAACACAGGGCAATCACTGTTCACCATCATGTCAGATTTACTTTAACCAGCCTCAGATGCCCAATGAGGACTGGTAGAAACTGTTAAGCAACGATGTTTGTTTGGATCCCTGTCTGGGTACCTTAAAGTCTGCCTGCCTTATTGATGTTGTAATATACATAGGCCATAAGAAATTACTTGAGAAGGGAGGAACCGGGCAAACGGTGGAACAACTTGGTCTTCTGAGTTTAGGAAGTGGATGAGTTCCGGGCAGGTTAGCTGGTAACATAGACAACTTCTTACAAATCTGCACCTTCAGATATGTACATTATTTTAATTTCCCGTGAAGTTGTAATACTGCAATTAAAGTGCTCTGTCACAGGTAGCTGGGGTGAAGAATACTGATTTTTTTTTTTTTTTTTTTTATGATGCTAAGGTAAATAATATAGACTTATTTGAGATTGGCCATGCCATCTGTCAGCTGCCAGGTCTTCCTAAATAAATACCACATGCTATCATCTATTCATTTTATTTATTCACAGATGATCTGGGAAGGTGGGGGGGTATGAATAGTGGGTGATGTGACCAACTTTGCAGATAAGACAAAACTATCTTAAACAAGTTGAAGAGAATGTTAAACACGATGATTGGTGCTATATTTAGTATCTGCCTACCTTCATACTTGCTTACTACTATGAATCAATCTGCACAGGAGTCAAAGACTGGAAAGAAAAATTATTACCTCTAATTCCCAAAAAGAACCCAGGGAATTACAGGCCGGTAAATCGTGAGTTTAACTTTTGTTTGTGGCAAATTGGTAGAAACAAAAGTAATAAAAAAGGATTGTTCAACACATGGATGAACATCCTTGCAGGGGAGAAAACAGCTTGGCTTTGCTAGGGAGAGGTCATGGCACACCAACTTCCTACGTAAGTTTAAGCACATCAACAAGAATGAGGATCAGGATATTATCCAGTTGATATAGCATATCTGGACTTTCAACAACCTTTTGCCAAAGTCTCATATCAAATGCTCTTAACAAAGTTAGATTGTTGTGGTATTAGATAGAAAGTCCACTTGTGGATCAAAACATTGCCTAAGGATAGAAAACAGGGTGGGTTTAAATGGTGAGTTCTCAGATTGGAAAGAAGTAAACAGTTGGGTACCACAAGGATCTGTGTTGGGATAAACAATCTGGAAAGGGGGTGAATAGTGAGGCGACCAAGTTTGCACATGACATAAAATTAGTCAGTGGTAAAATCCATAGCCTGACTGTGAAGAGCTACTGAAGGAACTTGTGAAATTGAGTGAATGGGCAACAAAATGGCAAATGAAATTCAATGCTGATAAGTGCAAAGAGATGCACACGGGAAACAAAATAACTCAACTTATACATACCTGATCTTCTCTTGTCTCTCTATCACATTTGACCATTTTGTTATACATGCTTGCATTTGTTTATTGTACTTTCAAGATCTTTCATTGTACATGTGCCATTGAGCAGCAGGCATTGCAGTATGTGTTGCATAGTCTGAGACTCTGTGCCATAGTCACACATGGTTGAACTAATAGTATAGCCCCACTTTTTCATTAGTTCCTTGGAGTGTCTGACTGGTGTGTAGGCAGTTGAGACATTGCCCTCTTTTCCATGGTTCATCGTCCCTGGTAGTAAGCACTTGGCCACTGGAAAGTACACTTTTTCGTTGTCAGGTATTTTCTTCAGCCTCTCGTTCCACATCTGTAAGTATCTATAACAACCCACCTATAACAACACAATTGTCTGCTTCAGCATAGCATTGGGTAGTTGGATGTTGCTGAGAAAGCTTCTGTGTGACTTCAAATGTTTGTGTGCTGAAGGATGGTCATACAGACGGCAGTGTTCCTTCTAAGCTGCACAGCGTGAGTGAGCCTGTGTGGCTGCACACGCCACACAGCTTACAGGGATCACTGACAGAGGGTGTCTCATGCGTTCAGGTTGTCTCAACCATTCTATCCTGTTGGGCACTGCTCTTCTGATGTCAGACGGAGTGATGCCAGCCAGCAGATACACTCTGCTTAGGGTGGTAGGCTTCAGACAACCTGTGGTGCAATAGCAGCTAGAATGGGGTCAAGGAGCTTGGTATGTATGGATCTCTCCCATACGGGGCATACGTACTTGTCAGAGGAGAAACTGAGAGCCAGAGCAGTGGATTAGATGGTTGAGGGGCTAGCTCCCCATTTAAACTAGGTGAGCTTATATAGAATGTTGTTATAGGTGCTTACCTTTGCTTTTATCTTCACAATTCTTTGTATGAGAGGGTTTGACTGAGGGTGACTCCAAAGTTAACTGGATTTAGACAGTGAAGTAGTGGGGTCCCAGACCATATGATGTTGAGCTGGCAATTGGCCTCATGATTTTTCAGATGGAAGGTGCATACTTGTGTATTTGTTGGGTTGGTGTGTAATCGGTTTTCAATGTAGTGCGAGGTTAGGCCAGGGGTGGGCAATTATTTTGGGTGGAGGGCTGCTTACCGAGTCTTGGCAAGCTGTTGAGGGCTATGTGAGTAGCTTTGCCCTTTGACATGCTCCCTGCCCTCTGGTTGTCATCTTGAGATGGGAAGTCCTGCCCCCTAGCCCCCAAGCTTAGCCACCAGAAGTCCCTCCCCTTGCTCCCGGAAATAATCCTTTCAGCAAGGGATTTTGCTTTCTTGGAACCAGATGAATACCAAATTTATATTCTAAAAATTGAACATCTACAACACTTACTAGTTTGATTTCAAATTTGTTTGTGTAGTGTACATAGAGGTGATTGCACAATAGCTTACAATGAAGTTTTACCCCTGTATACTGTGGAGGATATGGTGGGGGTGAGTATAGGTTTGTGGGGGGCTGTTGGTGTGTGGGTATGTGGGGTGTGGATGGGTGTAGGGGGCTTTGTGGGGGGTGGATAGATGTGGATGTGGGGTGAGAGGGCATGTGGATATGTGTGGATATAGGGTGTGGGGGGTCTGCATGTATGGCAGTGCACAGGGGTGTGTAGATGCGTGTATGGTGGGGGGTGTGTGTAGGATTCACCCTATGAACACACTCTCTCTCTCTCTCCTGTCTCCCTCCATCCCTCCCTCATTGTGTGTACTCACTTGCTCACTCTCCTCCTCCCTCATTGCATGGACACACCTTCCCCCTGCACCCAATTCCTGGCTCTGTGCTCCCAAAGTCTGGTGATGCAGCTGGAGGCCATGTGGTGCTGGAGCAGCTGGCAGGCATGCAGAGAACCAGTGAAAGCTGCAGCAGGCAGAGGCTTCTGGTTGGGGGGCAGGAGTGGGAGGGGCTTGTGGGTGAGGTGAGTCTGGTCTGGTCATCCTGCTGGTTTTCCCTAGGTTGTACTGCCCCTGGCTCCTGTCCTTTTTGACAGGCAACCAGGAACAGATACATATTAAACTTCTAACTTTTTTTAGGGGCCCTGTAGGCAGAGAGCAAGTGGCCTGGCAGGCCAGATCTGGCCCATGGGCTATATTTTGCCTGTCCCTGTGTTAGGCCAGTTAGTGCCTCAGGGATTTTTTGGCATGGTCAAAGCACGTGTTTTGGCTGTTATTGCACAGCTGTTATTGCATAGCTTCTCTGTGGGAACTGTAGCAGAAACATTCAAATTGCAACCCCAGTCAAGTAATACCTGATAATACCTGCAAATTCTGCTAACACTTTAAACCACGATTTCGATGGTGCATACCTAATAATGAGATCCACATTAATTTTTACTACACAGAAAGAGATCTTGGAGGGATTGTGGACAATTCACTTTAGCTCAGTGTTCAGCAGTCAAAAGGGAAAAATAAAATGTTAGGAATTATAATGGAAAGATTTGTAAACCAAATAGAAATTACCTTTATGCCTTTTTAAATCCATGGTACATAGCTGATTTGTGCAATTTTTGTCCTCCCACTTCAAAAAGGATACAGAAGAACTAGAAAAGGTACAGAGAAGGGCAGCGATTGATGGTCAGGGGCAGAAAGCAGCTTCCATATGAGGAGAGACTACATAGGCTACAATTTTTCGCCTTGGAAAAGAAGAGACTGAGGGGAGACATGATGGTGCTTTCCAAATGAATAAATGGTGCAGAGAAGTAAACAGGGATTTTTTTATTTACTTTATCACAATAGTAGAACTAGAAGACATGAAATGAAATTATGACATAGCAGGTTTAAAACTAGCAATAACAAAGTTCTTTTTTCACACAGCATGCAATTAAAGCATGGAATTTATTTCTGCAAGATGTTGTGGAGGCAGATAGTTTAACCAAGTTCAAAAAAGGGACATGACAAATTCATTTATGAAATATTCAGTAGGTATCTAACATAGTAGATAGAAATGCAGACTCTGAATTAGAAACTTCCTAAGCCTCTGAATATGGGAAGGTGCAGTAGGAGAGGGGAAGGGGGTGGAAAATGCTGGATGTTCACAACACCTATTTTCTGGTGCAGTGTGAGACAGACCTATTTGTTATGCACTGATTGTGGACCTAAGCCCAGCAGGAACTGTAAGATTCCCCAGTGGCTGGAGGGAAGCCAATAAATGTAAAACTATTAATTTCTCTGTGTGATGGTTACTGGGCTATATGAACCTATGGGCTGATCCAGGAAATGGCAGCTCTCATTGTTTTTATATGGTTACCTTATATAAACCTAATAATTACTTAAATGATACCAGCTTGTCTGTATAAAACATCATCATGATTTTTAGATCTTGTGTCATGGTGCTAAGAGAGGAGGAGGGGGAAACAGAAGTCTCATATCATTTAAGAAGGCAAGTCCTGGCTTTCTTTTCCACACTAGTTTGCAGTGCTTGAAGTATCATCAGACATATTTAAAACCATAACTATTCAAAAACTAAATACCGTATTTACTTAAATGCAAGATGACCCTGAATGTAAGATCACCCCCTCCCTCCCATAACTAGATTCTACACATGGGAAATTTATAAATATATTATGATTTCCATGTAAACAATCTAATTATTGAAGGATCATGCTAAATTCATCCCTCATACACACACAGCTGCAGGTGGGGGGGCAAGGTGATGAGAAGGGCAGTAACTGGGCAGATGGTGGGTGACAGACAATGGGGGATGCAGTCAGTGGAGAATGTGGTAGGGCAGGTGGGGGGTAGTAATGGGGCAGACAGTGGTGGATGGGGGACAGGAGGTAGGGGGCAGGCAGTGTGGAGGCAGTGAGGCAGGCATTGAGAGAGGCAGGCAGCTTCTCCTGTGCTGCCTGCCCCCCTTCTGAAATCTCAGGTTTCCCTGATTTTTCCCTTCCCCTTCCCCTGCCCCACCTTACCCCTCCTTCCTGGTCCATGCCACTTGTGCCATGTGCAGACTCAGGTCCCCACCCTTTCCTTCCTTCTGTCTCCCCCACACCTGCCCTCCGTTACTTTTGTTCCAGACTGGCAGGCTCTGTTCCTGCTGCACCCTGGGGCACACAGTGCCAGGAGGCTTACTTTATTATGGCCTGGTGCATTATGTTTGAGTTACAGCCAGGAGGCTTGTGTTTACTTTGTTAGTGTTTAGAATACTACCGGCGGTTTGGGCGAGGCTGTAGGGGTTGGAGGAGGCCTCATAAGGACCCACAGAATGTGGGGCCCTGGCCCAGAAGGGCGCGATTCAGTGCCAGAGAGGGCGCAGCAACACGGGGTGTGGAGACCCCAGGCCCAAAAGGGGCTAGATCAGAGAAGGCCTAGAGAGGGGCATTTGAAGGGCCCAGATAGGGGCATGATGAGCCCCAGGCAGGGGGTGGTATTCTAAGGAGCCCACGAGGGGCAACACGTTGAGAAGCCTGAGAGGGGCAATGCATGTGAGAAGCCCTAGACAGAGGGCAGTATTTTAAGGAGCCCAGATGAGGGGCGTAACGAGTCCAGTTGTAGGCTTGTACGGTGGTAGACCTCAGCCAGGGGCAGGGTGCTGAGGTGAACCCCAAGAAAAGGGTTAGCAGCACAGCACCTCTAGAGAAGGGCAAGTGGCTGCGGTGGTCTCCGAGAGAAAGAGGAGATAGCAGTACAGAAAGCCTGGCTAAAGAGAGGATAGCTGTACGGAGGGCCTAGAAGACTGGGGCTCGACGGGAAGTCCCAGAGCGGGCAAGGGTCCCAGGGAGGGACAATATTTTAGAAAAGGCCCAGAAGGGGCACTAGTATTATTAGGAAGCCCAGAGTGGTCATCGAGACCCCCAAGGGAGGGGTGGTCTCATTGAGAGTCCCAGGAAGGGGGGCTCTTGCAGAGAAGACCCGAGAGAGAGTGGGTGGGTATCTTGACAGTCCAACGTCCAGTACATCTGCGAGGCTTGGGGTGTGGTATTAGGGGTTGGTCGGAGCCATGCATAGCCCCTAAGGGGAACACCCATCGGACAGTCTGGGAGATCATGGGGACAGAGGTCCTGATACGCCGTGCCCAAGGAGGTAGAAGGCAGCCTCCCTACATATACTAATCATCAAAGTCGTGGCGGGCGAGAATTAGAGGGTGTCCTTGGGCCGGCTTGAACACGGTGCGAGGGACCTCAGGGGAATCACGGCCCTCCCTGCAAGTGCCGCCATGACAATCTGGAAAAAAAAACATTGAAAGTGCAGGTTAGACTCTCGTGTGGAGGTTTTCAAGGCTAGAGATAGCACTGAGGAGATAAATTGCACTAGATCCTCTGTTATTCAAATGCCTTTGGGAAGCACTTGACAAAAAATCATTTGGATAGCTGTGTTTATTTGGATAAGAAGAACTGCCATCATCTTGTGAGGAGTTAGACATGCTAACATATAATGCATAATGTAAAACCATAGCACACTGTACCATACTTAACCATGTAGATGTTAAATATAGTAACCTTAATGGAGAACAGTTTGTTATACAATACCAAGAGGTACAAGATACTGTATTAGACTTGACAGAATAGTTACAGTACAGCATTAAATACAGCTTAAAAAAAGAGAACAGTTTTTTTCATAATTCCTAACAGTTACAAGCTAGGAAAACAAAGTTGCCATGTAGATGATTGAGGATTTGGATAACTGAGCAAATTCTGTGGTAAGAAGAATGCAATTGAAATGGTCTGATATGAATAATAAATAAATAAAACTTGTGCAAGAAACACAACATTCCCAGAAAACTCCTTTGAAATCCTTTATCTGACATACACACTTCCAAATATGCTACACAACTATACAGGGGAAAAACTGAGAAACAGAAAAACTGATGTAGCAGGCTTGGAGCCCACCCACGAATCCAGAGGCAGCACAAGGGAAGCAATGCCCCGCCCTTTTCCAAAGGGAGGGGGCAAGGAGCAGCTGGACCTGAATTGGAACTGCGCCAGCCAGGTTCAGAGAACTTCACGGGTGGAGCCCCTGAAGATTATAAAAGGGAAGTGTGCTCAGCACACTGGGGAGAGATGACGAGGGACAGCAAGGAGAGAGGAGCTCCAGGAACAGCCGTCCTTGGAACCAGCTTGAGCTTCAGCGGTGTGCAAATCGGTGCACAGGAATTAGGCTTTAGGACAGGGGTGGGCAAAATACGGCCTGTGGGCTGGATGTGGCCTGCAAGACCATTCTATCTGGCCTGTGGGGCCCCTAAAATATTTAGAAAATTTATATTGATCTGTCCTTGGCTCCTGTGAAAGGTTAGATAGGCATCTAGCTGGGGTCATCTAAACCCAGCACTCTTTCCTGCCTATGCAGGGGGTCGGACTTGATGATCTACTGAGGTCCCTTCTGACCCTAACATCTATGAATCTATGAAAAATGACAGGAACCGGTGACAGTAGGACCCAGGGGAAGCCCAGTGGGCTCCCACAACAGCAGGGCCTGCCTGGCCCAGTCCCCCCAGCCAGAAGCCCCATCAGGGACTTCTGGCCTGGGACCACGTGGCTGCACCGTACCAAAACTTCACATAAGGATAGAGGGGGTAGGGTAGGGAAGGACTGCAGGCAGGGAAGGAGCCCACGGAAAAGCCGAGCAAGGGAAAAGCGGCCCCTCCCCCACCTTATGACCCATGCACTTCCTGATGCAGCTGCTTGCAGCCCATGCAGGGCTGTCCTGAGCAGGCACAGGCAGCCCCAGGTGGGCTGCGAGTGCCTGCAGTGCAGGGTGCCAGCCATGGGGCGAGTAAGGGGTTCTTTTTCCCACATGCGCTCAGCCCCAGCTTGTAACCCAGCCCTACTGCCAGCCTAGGCCCCATGCTGGTTCTGGGTTCACGCATTGGCACTGCACAGAGCAACAGCAGCTGTGGTGCCCCCACTTGCCACGCCAGATAGTGTTTACTGCTGCTGCCCACCCAGAGTTTGTGCACTGGGCAGCCCAGAGGCATTGGTGGCAAACAGTGCTGGGCATGGCAAGTGGGGGGGCCTGCAGCTGCTGCTGCTGTGGAGCAGCCCTGATGGATGAGCCCAGAGCTGGCATGGGGCCCAGACTGGCAGTGGGGGTGGGTTACAAGCTGGTGCTGAGCATGGTCAGGGGGAAAGCAGCCACTCCCCTGCCATGTGGCCAGTGCCCCATGTTCCAGCTGCTTGAAGCCCACATGGGGCTGCCTGTGCCTGCTTAGGACAGCCTCATGCAGGCTGCAAACAGCTGCAGCAGAGAGTGCCAGCCACAGGGCAGGGGAGGGGCAGCTTTTCCCCACACTCAGCACCAACTTGTTCCCTGCCAGGGAGCAGGGGGTCAGGGCTGTGCACTGCTCCCCACCTGTACTGCAGGGTGGAGGGGCACTGGGAGTGAGTGGGTGCACACGGTCTGCACTGGTGTCCCAGGGCCAGCACCAGCAGGGCCCAGAGCAGGGCAGCAGGGGTACAGGGTCCCAGCTGGCAGGGGCTCTATGGAGCTGGGCCATCTCCCCCATTTCTTTGGTGAAGCCCAGCCCAGCTCCACAGAGCTCTGCCAGCCTGTGCTGCTCTGGACCCTGCCTGCACTGGCCCTGGGACATTGGTCACAAGACCAGGGGGCGGGGCACCTGTCAAGGGGCAGGGCTACCCTAAACAACTTGCCAAAACTGGTTAAGTGGCCCTCCATCCAAAATAATTACCCACCCTTTTTCTAGGAGCTGCTTGAGGCAGTGAGAGCCTGCAAACCCAGCAAGCAGCTGGGCAGTCAGTATGCCAATTGGCACATGGAGAGCTGGCCATGGGAGCAGCTTGAGGCTGCTTAGGGCCCACATGGTGTGCTGATCAGCACATGGAGAGCTGGCCCTGGGAGCAGCGCAAGGCTGCTTGGGCCCCACACAGTGTGCCGATTGGCACATGGAGAATCCACCCTGGGAGCAGCTCACAGCTGTTTGCGTCACACCCGTTGTGTGGGTTGGCACATGGACGACCTGCCTGGGAGCAGCTTGCAGCTGCTTAAGTTAGCCCTAGCCCTAGCCCTAGCCTGAGTGACTGGAGCCCTGCAGTGTGGCTGCACCTTTAACTAAAAGAGCCCAGGTTCCCAGAGCAGGGCCCAGGAAAGGGAGGACCCATGATGTGAGACCAGGGATCCAGAGCCTGTAAGGGTTCAGCTCTCATGGAAGAGAGAGAACCTTGGGCTGCCCAGTGAGGGGTGCCAGGCCATCAAGGACAGCTGAAGGTGCACCGCTGTAGAGAGGCTCTCGCAGGACTGACCTCCAGGAGACGAGCCTTGGCTGCTTCAGGGAGGAAGCATGAGTTGCTGGGGAAGAGGGCCCCACAAGGGAGGTGGACATGGGATGCTTTCACGCTCCATTGCAGAAAGGGTGTGTCGATATCCCAGGGCCCAAAAGGGGAGGGGCTCCAAGGAAACCCCTGGGGGAGGTACTGAGTGCACTCCCTATTTTGGGTGATAGTTGTTGTGTCAAGGTCTATATAGCTATGGGTATTTTTTAAGGAAGTTTGTATGTTTTTAATTTGTTAATATGTATATTTGCATTGCTACTTGGTAGGTCTAGGAAATATTAACTTATTTGGGTTATATAAGTTGATTCCCCATATGTGTTTATTGTGTTGTAACCTTAACTATCTTGTTCAATGTATTAATTATTATATATGCTGTAAGTTATATGGTTTATGTGAATTGTTGGATATTATATGTAGTGTCATATAATAAACTTTATTGTAAATATTTCATGTTTTATCTTAAGTATTTATTATAGTCATAAATTGTATATAGTTAAGAACTCAGTCTTGGCCTGGCTCTGTAGAGAGGAGAGGGAACTGCTGTAGTAGCTGGCTCTGCCATCAGCACCCTGCCTGACCCCCACAACTGTCATTGGAGGACAGGGCACACCAGCTGGGTGTACCCAGGCTACACTGAGAAAGCATCTTCTTCACCTAACCTACACCATTAGGGATCAAGTTACATATGAGATACTTACTTATGCTACTAAACTAAGAGACATTAGCCAACAGACATATCTGATTACTATGCAGAAGCCCCAAATGTACTACCAAAACTATGTGATGACCAAGGATCTTGGTTTTTCTCTGATTTAAAAAAACAAACAAAAACCAGCCCGACTCTTGGATTAAACTCCCCCCAAATCCACATTTTCTCATGATTAAAATGAAACACCAGTTATAGATGTGTATATATATCTGTTAGCCTCACCTGAGGCCCTGGGGGCCTCCTGGGGCTATAGCCAAGGCAGGAAGTGGGCTGGCAGCTGGAGTGTGGCTCTGGTTGCCCTCACTCCAGTTTTGGGCATGTGCACTGCCACCATGTGCACTGTCCTGCTTTTTTTTTGGCATAGGTCTTTTTGCCCCAGGAACTTCAAGAAGCAGTGTGAGGAATGTCTGCATGTGTAGTGTTGTTTGTGGGTCTGTGGCACCACAAACGATATGTCTGTGCTTGTCTGGATACAGCCAGGATGTTCACCTGGCCAGCCTAAAAGCTGCTTTTGTACAAGAAGGATGTTCCAATAGAGAAATAGACTGCACATTTGCAAGATCTAGACAAATACCCCACAGTAACCTGCTACAATGCAAAAGTACTGGAAACCCCTAGTGGTTACCTATCACACCACATTGGAATCAATTATAAAAATCATCAAACAACAACAGCCTAAACTTGAAAAAGATCAGACCTTGAGAGAAATATTCCCAGCCCCTCGTCTCCTGGCTTTCAAAAAACCCCTTAACCTTGTCCAACTCATTATCAGAAGTGAACTCTCCAACAGACATCAAGTGGGATACAACTTTGCCTTGGCAAGAAATGCTTAACCTGTCAACACATCTCCACTGCCATTACAATCAATAACACCCTAACACAGCCATCAGAATCCATGGTTTCTACACATTTTTCCCCAAATGTTATGATATACCTGATACAATATCCTCATGGGCAAAAGTAAAGAGCAACTATGCAACAGAATGAATTGTTCGCAAAAATATAGACAAAGACGAATTAAACACTAGGTCTGTGCATAGTGGCTAGTATTTGCTTTGGATTCACATTTGGCTGTTTTGGGGCACAATGATTCAATTTGGTGATTCAAATCACTGTCCCGAATCGATTCGGCCAAATCTGATTCAGAGATGCGGCTATTGCCAAATCAGCTGAATCTCTGCATCAAACATGCCCCATCCCCTGCCTGCTTTCCCAACCCCATCAATGGCTGCCCCACTTACCCCAAGTTTCCTGGCTCTTATTTAAAAAAAAAAAAAAAGCCCCCACTCATTGGCTGCTGTCAGGTGAGGGGGGAGGTGATCCCTACTGCACCCTACTTCCCTGTGCTGCATGGTGGTTTCTGCCACATGCCCTCATCCCCTGCCCACTCTCCCACTGCCCACATGGCTGCCCTGTCAGCCCCAACTCCTGGCTCTTAAAAACCCCCAAAAAACCCAACCCCCCTCACTCATTGGCTGCTGCCAGGCAGGGGGGTGACCCCTGCTGCCCCACACTGTCCCATGCCACAAGGGGGGCTCTGCCATGAGCTCCCAGAAACCCTGAGGCCACTGCAGAGGCTGGGGAGTGTGAGGCTTTTTTTTTTTTTTTGAGTTGCGAGCTGGGGCTGGGGGGAAGCAGCCATGGGTGGGGCTGAGAGAGTGGGCAGGGGCCAGGGCACTTAGAAGGGTGGTGGAAAAGGCAGGGGATGGAGTCTGGTAAGGGTGCCCCCATGGTTCCCTCCCTCCTCTAGCCCCTGCACCCCTGCCCTTACTTACCAGCATGGAGTCCAGGTCCAGCTCCCTGTTGTGGTGAGCGGTGACTGCCTGAATCTGCAAAGCTTTCTGAATTTTTTCTGAATCAATTTGGAGAACTTTGAATTGATTTGGACCTTTTTATTGGTCTCCTCATTCTATTCAGATTTGGAGATTGACCCGCCAAATTGGGCCAAATCTCCTCTGAATCAAATCAGCACCCAAAGCTTCCCATAGTCCCATTACACACCAATAAGAGCATATTTCACACACAACACCCAATCCTTATCTGACCTCACTATCCTTATAGTTAAGGGAAATCCACCTAACAATTTTAAAAGGTAAACTTGGGGGGGAAAAAATCACAAGCTGGCTAGGAACCAAGGACTAAACATTGTATCAGCTTTATAGTGCATTATATTTTACCCAACTCATGAATTTCTTCCACACATGAAAGATCAAAATGATCCTCCTCCCTTCTGATAGGCCTTGATCCCCCGGTAATCAGATACTTTCTATTGCTTATTGTGTCTCCTACCCCTGGCAATCTTTCTTACCCCTTCTTACAACTGTTTTTTATTGCTATGCTTGGCTTGTTTTGGTTAGACATGGTAAAGTATGTCTTTCATACAAAAGCTTGTCTAACACTTTCTGGTTGGTCCAATAAAAGACTTCATGCTAAGAAATCCTAATCTCTCATATAATTTATGGACCATCATGGCTACAACATCACTCTTAAACTACCGTCATTTATTTTGTCAAACTCATCTTCATATAATAGCACACCACCAGTATTTCTTTCTGTGCTATCACCAAACTTTTTATACTGTTTCATTGTCTGAAAACCAGAACTCCGTGTATTATTATTTTGCTCTCCTTCCACAAACTCAGTTTTTTTTCTTCCTGTTGCAGTCACAATCACTGATGTCAGTATGTTAAAGAACTATGCTTGTTTTGGGTAGTTTTACAGGCAGTTTCAAATCTTCCTTCTTTTCCTTCCATTTGTGTACACCACTTTTACATGTAGATGACATTCTCAAGAGCAGTGATCATAAAATATAAACCAACTATGCTCATCACAAATTTTCACACAAGAAAAAATATGTACACAATCAATGTGGGTGGAGGCATGGGTGAATTGAAGCCTAGCGACAAGTTTGGACAATTCGTTTCCTCATCATGTATATAGTGCACTTGATCATGTCACCTGAGTTTGCTCTACAAAATGAATGCATGGAAGCATCATTTTGTCAATTGTTAAGCAGGGGTTTTTCTCATTGGGGGCGGGGGGAAGGAAACCAGACATCTTAAATCGTGGGATCCCAGATAAGTTTCACTATCTAGCCACAAACCCAGCAAATAATATTCACTACCAAATGTGGGCAGCTGTAGGATTTTGAAAAGGGGGTGGGGGCAGTGAAAGCAGGGTGGTAAGGCGGAGGCTTAACCTATCCTTGAAAGACAAACACCACTGACACATTAAAGTAAATTTTGAAGTTAGAAAGACTCCTAAATCAGGCCTGGGATTCTGTCTACACCCATAATTATAAGTTATGATTCAGTGAACTGAAGGAACATTTGATGGTTTAAAAGCAGTGCTTCTTTTATTATATGCCATTTTCTTACTGAGCAGGCAATTAAAATTCAATTTGCAAATTTTGACATTGGAAAATTATGGACATATCTTAAAAAAGGGACAAAAATCCAAAAAGTTTTCCATTTCAATCAACATGTTTTGGGGCTTTGATAGTTTCATAGTCCAGAATTAAAAAAAAAAAAATCAACAGTATTTTCCCCCGGGGAAAACATATATTACAACCAGTACTAGTTCAAACACTGGGCTTTAAGAGTGTCAAAGAGAATTCCTGAGAGATTTTGTTATAGTTTTTCGATGGGTATAATCTTGTTTAGAACTACTCTGAATCACACCAGCTAAGGACTTGGCTTCACTTTTCTATCTTCAGGTGAATTCCGAATTCAGACTAAACTAGGACAAAATCGGAAGTACGATTATCATCTAATGTTTTTAGTTTGCATTGGATCAAGCTATTAAAATAATTTCCTTTTCATATCCAGAATTTTAGCTGCTTGTTTGGCAAGTTTTAGGAAACGAAATGTTTGGAGGTTTCCTCTGTAGTATAACTAAGATGGGCCGACTGGTGGAGCAGCCCTGAGCACCAATTTGGTATGGGGAGAAGGGCAAAAATAATAGCTGCTGCTAGCTACATGGCTGCTCCCCAGAGCATTGGGCTACTCTGTTACACCTCTGGGATTTCCATCCCTGTTTAATATTGGCAGATTTTTCTTTTTCTTTCTGGAAAGGGATGTCAGAGGCGACTGACCTCAGGTATTTGTGCATTACCCTGACCAACATTTTCTCTAAGTGAAAAATGTCTTTGGGATGACTTTTTAAAATCAGTTTAGAAAGTGCTTTGGATTAAACCATTAACTATTAAATCAGCTGCAGTAGGTAATTTAACACACAATCCATTCACTGGCAGAGAGGAATGCTTTTGGTGATGAAAAGAGCAGAGAAAATATTTCTCTACATAAAGGTAGAATAAGAGCAACAGGAGAGTGGTAGAAAAATACCCTCGTTGCTTTGAGAGTAAGACATAATAGAAAAATCTTTGCTATAAAAATATTACCGAGCTAGAATTTCCCTATTCCCTAAAAAAGCAGGCGATCAAGGGGGGAGGAAAAAAAAAACCATG
Organism: Caiman crocodilus; assembly: GCA_030014935.1. Classification (NCBI taxonomy): domain Eukaryota; kingdom Metazoa; phylum Chordata; order Crocodylia; family Alligatoridae; genus Caiman; species Caiman crocodilus. Next base: position 125,143,000 of record JAGPOW010003316.1, read on the forward strand.
AAAAACATTTTCAGTTTTTAAAAATGTGTAGAAGTCTCTTAGTCTTTGAAAGCATTTCCCCTGATTTTTTTTTTTTTTTTTTTTAAAGCTTTCTTTATGTTTAGGATCAGCTGCAGTTTTCTATGTGTACTGCTGTTTTCTCTCATTTAATTCCCCTGTCAGATTATACCAGCAACTGTAATAGGGTCAAAAGGATCAGAAAGTCTAGGTCACATGACTGTGAGAAACTAGTCCATGTGGACCTTTTCATTCTTTTTTGTTTGTATTTATTATTTTAGTGCAGTTTTTGTGAGCTTGCAGACTCAGATTGTATGTGCTTGCCAGTATCCTGGAACAGGCTCTAATCCCTGACATGGTCTCTGAACACCTCCCTAAAGGCAGTCCTATGCTCCTTTTCCTCCAGGGCTCCACAATTCCTAGCCTAAGGTATGCGCTAGGTAGAGGACTGTAGCCTTGAGTTTTATGGGGATCTCTGAAATTTGACCAGCGAGAGGCTCTCAGAATATGGAGGGTACAATGGTAGCATAAAGATATCTTTTCCCCCTCTTTCTTCCGGGTCTCACATCCTCATCTGTGGTGAACGGTAATGCAAAAGATAGCAGAGGTGAGGTTGGTTGTGATGTCTGATGGACCAAAAAAGGTTTCCAGAAGAACAGTGAATTCTCTCTTGAATTCTCCGTCCCTGTTCCTCTCCATCACCCACAGGGCTTAGAAGTGTCTCCAGCTCCTCTCCTGTCCAAAAAAGAAGACTGAAATGATAGTCCAAGGTGCACCCTTTGTGCTAGGTACAAATATTCTGAAAGCCTGAGGCAGAAATACTCAAAGTATCGCACTTTACTCAAAGTGCCCTAAGTTAGGTCAGGAGTGAACAGAACAGATGTTTGCTCATTGGTGGCAAGGGGATTTGGGGGGTGGGAGAGGAAGGTTTGGAGCCTGCCTGCACTGGCTGAGGCCAGCAGGCTGGAGGCCCTCCCAAATGCCTCTCAGGAGGCTGCCACAGAAAATGCACCCAGCCAAGCAGTTGGCCAGTGTGGCCTCTGTCCCCAGTCCTGTCCCCTGCCAGCCTGTGCCTGTTGTGGGGGGGGAACAGAGTCCTCCTGCTGCACAGCCCCCCAGCTATGCTGGCTCAGGTCTTGGGGGAGGGGGTTGGGCCAAGGCCACGCAGCAAGGGGCGTCCATTTTCCCACACCCCCTGCTCCCAGTTTCCAGTGCAGTTGAAAGCTGTGAGTGCCTTCAAGCTGCAGGTGTCAGGCAGCTGGGGATCAGAAGGAATGGATCCCTCCTGTCACATGGGCCCAGCACAGCCCCTCTTGAGGCCTGAGCCAACAAATGGTGGGGGGAGGCCCTGTGTGGCAGAGGGGGCTCTCTTTTGTCACCTCCTCCTCCCCCACCCAATCTGCCTGGCTGTGCAAGGTGCAGACTGAACCTTTTCTTTCTTCTGTCTGACAGCCAGGGGCAGGGTTGGGACCGATGGTCACTCATAGCAGATGAGCACTGGCTGAGGCTACCAAGCTGCCCAGGGAGGGGCCCCTGAGATGCCATGGGATTGTGAACTAATTTGAGTCATGAGGGGATCTAGTGCAATAGAGCACGCTCTAAACAAAAGCACTTTAGTCTGATCCTACATCCATCCAGTTCTGTTTTAAATTGGGACCTGCCATTTTTAAAATGGTTTGTGGGCAGTGAATATCTGGCTGGTTATGGATGTAGAGCCACTTTCTGAACGCATTCTGAGTGATAAGTGGTAACCCCTGTATATGGCCTTGGAGTTTTTTATCCTTCACTTATGCATGTTTTACCTTTGCAGTGTTAATAAAACCCTGTAAATTTAACTTAAAATAAAGAGTTACCTGTGGATCTACAATATTATTATTATGCCCAAAGAACTGCTAAGTGGTTCATAGAAGACGTACTCTCCCCCAATAGATTAGTCTTTTAAATATTTGACTCACTAGAGCAGGGGTGGGCAATTATTTTTGGCAGAGGGCCACTTACTCAGTTTTGGCAAGCCATCAAGGGCTGCATGGGTATTTCCACCCCTTGACAGGTGCCCCACCCCCTGGTCTCCTTCTTGGGATCAATGTCCCAATGTTTTGGGTCCAATGTCCCAGGGCCAGGACCAGTGAGGCCCAAAGCAGGGCACAAGCTGGCAGGGGTCTGTGGAGCTGGACTGCGCTGCACCAGCAGGGAGAGGGGGGAGCTGGCCTGGCTCCATAGAACCCTTGTTGTCTGGGACCCCTGTACTCCTGCTCTGGGCCTTGTTCTGGGTTCTGCTGGTGTTGGCCCCAGGACATTGGTCTCAAGACATTGGGACATTACTCCCAAGAAGGAGACCAGGGGGTGAGGCACCTGTTTCCCTGCTGCAGCCACTTGCAGTCCATGTGGAGCTGTCCTGAGCAGGCACAGGCAGCTGCACATGGGCTGTGAGCAGCTACAGTGCAGGGCGCTGGCCACAGGGCAGGGGAGGGGTCACTTTTTCCCTGCACTCAGCACCAACTTGTTCTCTGCCCTGAACTTCCCATGCCAGAGGAGCCACATGGTCCCAGACTAGAAGCCCCTTGTGTGGGGCTTCTGCGTGGGGGGTGGGGCCGAGTGAGCTCTGCTGTTGAAGGACCCACTTCCCTGGGTCCTACTACCCCTGGCTCCTGTCATTTTTTACAGGAACCAAGGATAGATGAATATTAATTTTCTAAATTTTTTATGGCCCCTAGATTGGCCTAGTGGACTGGATGTGGCCCATGGGTCATATTTTGCCCACCCCTGCACTAGTGGTAATATTGACAAAAAGTGTGTGCATGTGGAAGTGAAGGTGTTGGATGAGGAAAGATATAGCAATGTAATTACAAAATTACTCAGTTTAGGCATATATATTGTTTTTACTTTCATTTCTTGTTGTTCCCTCTAGTTAGTTCTGCATGCTCTGAAGTTGTACAACTGCAAAACATATTTAGTTAAACAACAACATCATATATCCTACAGTGAGTTTAGCAAGGTTTTGTTTTTGTTTTTACTTCCAAACAAAAGCCACTTGTCTCTGAGTGATGTTTCTATTTTGCTGATCTATAGTTTTCATTTTATCCTTGTACCTTGCTATTTGTGGTGCTCAGGTTAAGAGATGGGGTATCTCAAAGACTGAAGCTAGCTTGAATTTGTGAATTCCATCTTGCTGGCAACCTAAATAATGAAACAGATTAACCAAGAAAAAACTCTGCAAACCAATGAATCAGCCACTCAGCTGAAGTGGACCTGCAATTTTTCTTAGCCAGATTACCAGTGTATGCCTTGTGAGAATTTGGCAGACAAATGAGTGGGCAAAAAATAAATCATTATGGCTTCATTAATCAACTAGGTTATTGTTTTTTCCAAGTGATATTTGACCTGTTTTTAATGCCAGGTTATATGCAAACTTCTAAAAGTTATAGTTATATTCTGTTCTTTCTGATTTTTCTATATTTTCTGGTTCATAGTTGTTGAGGGTTGTTACTGAAGACACCATCATCCATTAAAATGCTCAGAATCACTTCACAATAGTAGCCTATTTATTTTTCCCTTCTTATTTCCTTCCCCTCCAAACAAAAATAAATACCTCCACGGAAAAAGAAACAACCACAATAGTAACAATATCTGGCAATGAGAGGAGAAGAAAGTTTATTGGGGATATTTTCTTGTCCACTTTTCATCACGCATACTTGAACAATTCCTATGTCTTTTCCTAAGTGCCACACAGTGTTAACAATAACCATTTTATTATGAAAGCTTTATTTGAAATCTTCATATATATTGACCTTAGCTGTGATTTGAAGCTCTGAACTCTGTAAACTGGCATGTCTTGGCTAAGTCTAGAGATGGGATGCACAGGGAGGTAACACCTGTTCTTAGTAGGGTGACCATAATAGTTTTAGAGAAATCTGGGAGAGGAGAACCATATGTACACTGTCTCCCTCCCTCCCCCTCCCCCGCCATGCAGCTCCCAGGAGTGGGACAGCACATAGGCATGCCCATCCCCCCTCCTGCTCAACCCCATGGCTCCCAGGTGGCCTGATGACAGGGTGGGGTGGCACAGCACAGACCATAGCCAGGGTCCATCCTCAGCACAAACAAGCTGGACACAGCTGAGAGCATCCCCTCACCTCTATCACACAGCCTGAGCCACATGCAGCCCGGGCCTCAGCAATGGTAGCAGCAGCATGGGGTGTCCATCCTGGTTTACCCATGCAGGTGCCCAAGCCCTGGCCCTGCCCAAGCCCTGCCCCAGGCATGGGGAGTGGTGCACAGCCCATCTCTCCTCATTTCTAGCCTCTGCTTAGCAGGAACCTAGCCAGGCACAGCAGGTGGCAGCAGCCTCTGTGACCATCTGCTGCAGCCAAATCTGGGATTTTTGCTTCAGTTTACACCAATGGCTGGGATGCCCAGATGGCTTGTGAAATCTGGGACTTTCCTGGCCAATTCAGGACATATAGTCACTCTGGCTGAGTACAGACAGTCAAAAAGCCTGAGGCTGAATTGATTCAGTCTTTCAAGGTTAGTCTGAGATGCAGAGATTAAATTGAAACAGAAGTGAACACACATTTACCTTTGTTTCAGAAAATACAGCCACATGCCTGATGTGGCTCAGGCCAGAAGCTGGCGGGGGCAGAGGGGACAGTTCTCTGGAATATAGCCAGCATGGGCTGTGTGATTGCTTCCTCTTCCTGCTGCCCCTAAGCTCTCTAGGATTTGCTATCCAAAATCACAGCAGCAAGATTCTGCAGGGTTGCTAATTACTTCTTCCTGCTTCCAGGTGCCTCTGAGATTTGTAGTCCACAGTCACAACCAACACTAACTTTGAGCAGGAGAAGGGATATTTAATCCCCCTCCCTGGTCCCAGACTTCAGCCAGGATTTGCCTGGGGGGCAGCTCCCCCACCACCTGCAGACTGAGCTGGATCCCCAGCCAGCTAGGGAGCAGAGGGGTGAGGCCAGCCTTGTTCTCTGAAGCAGACATCATAGCCCAGCCCAGCCCAGCCCAGGGTATAAAAGCATTTTGGGATGCTTTGGGGGACTGTGATTTAACTTGACCCAGGAAGGGGTCTGGGACAGAAGTTTCATAAACTGCTTTGACCCAAATCAGTTAAGTCTGATACTATGTTCAAGCAGGTTTATTTTAAACTAGTTTTAAACATTTTGAAGCTGGTTTATGTACATTGAGATTCTGGTCTGGTACAGGTTTAAACCAATTTCTGATCACTTAAGCCAGTTTATGTGTAACTTTTGTCCCTAGCAAGGTCTTAGGGGGGATGCACTGTTGGATCTGGTCCTGGCCTTGGGGGATGATCTGGCTAGAGGTCTCCAGGTACGGGACTCCCTGGGAGATAGTGATCATCGCCTGATAGAATTTGCTGTCAGGCTCAGTGTAGATAGGACCCACACTACGACTCAGGTCCCAGATTTCAAAAGGGCCAATTTCAGGAAGCTCAGGAGGCTGGTTGAGAAGACGCTGCAGGACTGTAGAGTTGAGGACACGGGCGTCCATGAAGGGTGGATGTTCCTTAAGGAGATGATTCTCCGAGCCCAAGGGACGACCTTTCCTGCCCGACGCAAGATGGGCAAAAGTGCCCGGAAGCCCCCATGGATTAATAGGGATATTCGGGGGGTCCCTGAGGGCTAAGCAGGAGGCATACAACCTTTAGAAGAGAGGAGTTGTCTCCAAGGAGGAGTACTCCTCTTGTGCTCGGGAGTGCAGGAGGGCTATTAGGAAGGCCAAGGCAGAAGTAGAGCTCCGCCTGGTGACTAGGATCAAGGACAACAGGAAGTCCTTTTGCAAATATGTGGGGAGCAAAAAGAGAGCCCTGGGCAATGTCGGGCCCCTAAGGGACTTGTTGGGCAACCTGGTGCTCACAGCCGATGGTAAGGCTGAGGTCTTCAATGGGTTCTTTGCCTTGGTCTTCCTGAGGGAGGACCAGGACATACCTCCTGCTGGAGGTCTGTATTCCCCCCTTGGGAATCATTGCTAGGCCAAGGGTGAGGGTAGACCTGGTGGAAGGGCTTTTGGAAGGGGTGGATGTCTCTAAGTCAGCAGGTCCGGATGACCTGCACCCAAGGGTGTTGAGGGAGCTGGCGGGGGTGATTGCTGAGCCCTTGGCTTGGTTATACAAGCGCTCTTGGAGCTCTGGACAAGTGCCGGAGGACTGGAAGGTGGCCA
>JAGPOW010003316.1:125149279-125215248 GCA_030014935.1 Caiman crocodilus
GTTCTTGCTCCTTCCTTGGGCATCTTTAAGAGTAGATTAGATAGGTACTTGGCTGGGGTCCTGTGACCCTGGCACTCGTTCCTGCCACTGGCGGGGGGTTAGACTAGATGGCCTGCTATAGGCCCCTTCTGACTCTAGATACTATGATACTATGAATACTATACTGTAAATGGTAGGGGGCTGCCTAAAACTTATCTTCACTGTGGTCAGCATATCCAAGGTAACTAGCTGTGGGGCTAGGGTTGTGCAGAGCCCAGCACACTGATTTGCTGGAGTGGTTTGCAACTTTATGGTCAAAGTTTTACGGCAAGTGCTGAGCTCCACTGTGGCTTCACTATCAATACCTAAGCAAACAACTTCGAAGCTCACTTGTGTGCGTCTATAACAGCAGAGCAGATGTGCACTGACTAGTATCAGTGGAGCCCTTAGTATATATAAAGGCTTTCTTTGTTACAGAGTTCCTTGTATAAACATTGTCTTCATTTAGTGATTAATAGCACTATTGTTCAAAATGCCCTTTTTATGAACTGCTTCTTCATAGTATATAAAAGGCCTGATTCTCTGTTGCTTTACAGTAATTTAACTCCATTTGCTGCAGTGGAGTCTCTCCTTGTTTACACTAAAGTAAGTAAGAGGAGAATAAGTTTCAAGATTTCTTGGATTGTGGCTGTCTAGAGTGCCTCAATATATCTACATTTTCTCTCTGGCCTTTAATAAATGTTCTTTAAAGCAAGCTCATTTTATGATGGTTGGTCCAGTTCACCCCCTCATAGAGGAAAAAAATATCACAGAACTGGCCTAAGAGAGATACCAAGAGACTCAGGGAGGCTTTCCTTGCTAAATCATGGAACTATAGAATCATAGAAAATTAGGGTTTGGAAGGGACTTAAAGAGCTTATCTAGTCCAACCCCCTGCTCAAAGCAGGACCACCCCCTACTATAGGATCCCAGCCAAGGCTTTGTCTAGCTGGGATCCAAGGATGAACAGTCTCTCTGGGTAAACTGTTCCAATGCTTTACTACCCTCCAAGTGAGAAAGTTTTCCTCCTATTGAACCCAAACTTACCTTGCTTTAACTTGAGACCTTTGTTCCTTGTTCTGTCATCTGCCAACACTGAGAACAGTCAGTGGTTTTTAACCTGTGGTTCACAGACTCCTGGGTGTCTGCAGACTATGTCTAAGAGGTCCACAAAAGATAAGTATGATTAATCAAAAGTATGTGAGTACACACACTTAGAAATCAAAGGGATGCACACCTCCATTCACATTTTTTTAGGGGTCTGCAAATGAAAAAAGGTTGAAAACCACTGGTTTAGCTCTATCCTCTTTGGAACCAACCTTCAGTTAGCTGAAGGATCCTATTAAATCCCTTCCTCAGTCTTTTCTTCTCCAGACTAAATAAGCCCGGTTCCTTCAGCCTCTCCTCAAATGTCATGTGCTCCAGCCCCCTAACCAGTTGTGTTGCCCTTTGCTGAACTCTCTCCAAATTATCCACTTATGAAATCTATGATATCTTTTCTGTAGCAGGGGGCTCAAAACTGGACACAGTACTCCCAATGTGGCCTCACCAGTGCGGAGGAGAGGGAAAGAATCACTTCCCTCAATCATACTAATGCAGCCCAGTATGCCATTAGCTTTGTTTGCTACAAGGGTATACTGTTGGTTCATATTCAACTTATTTTCCATTGTAACCGCCAGGTCCTTTTCTGCAGAGCTACTTCTTAGCCAATCAGCTCTCAGCCTATATTGGTGTGTGGGACTGTTCTGTCTTAAATGCGGGACTTTGCACTTCTCCTTATTGCATCTCATGAGATTTCTTTTGGTTTAGTCCTTCAGTTTGTTAAGTCTTTCTGAATCCTAGCCTAACCCCTACATGGTGTCTACCCCCACCAAATTTTTCCTACATTTTATCAACTGGAGACTTTGCTTGCAGCCTCTTTCTAAAATCATCCTACCCAGAAACCCTGTTAGCCTGTAACAGGGCAGGCTGGCCCTTTGCAGAAGGCAGACATCCCTAGATTTGGAGCCCAGCTGTGAGTGATTAACGGGAAAAGCAAGCAGCTAGAGCTGCCAGAAAGCAGTTTGCTGGCAGGAAATAGACTAAAACCCAGAAGAGCTTGTGTCTAGGATGGGCAAGTGCTAAAGGGCCCTCTCCTGTCACCTGGAAAAAAGCTAAAGGTTTGCTTTATTTATTTGTTTGGACCAAGGATAATTGTTTTATGTCAGGAGGACTGGCTGAGGGGCTCCCAAGAGAGCAGAGTCCAACAATAGGGTTGCAGGCGTCCAAGCCTGCTCATGGGCTATTGTTTGGACATCACAAACCTCATCTGAACAATTATCCTGGGATCATTTTGAACCAGTAGCAAAAAACGGGCAGTGCATTCAGCTGCTCACTAAACCCTGGGTGTAAATGCACTGTGTGTATATGCCAATCCTGGGATATTGCTTTAATACCAATGCCCACAACTTGTCAAGGGACAAATGAAACGTCTCATTTACATGATTAGTTTTAGCAATGTGAATGGTATGCTGACCCATTTACTCCCCAATGCCCAGAAGGACTCACTCTGGCCATTTACACTTTGCTCTGATTTTATTCCACCAGAAGAGGGTGTTTATACTCCATGAAAGTCTGAAATTTTCATTACAGAAATATTTTGAGGAGGTTGAGGAGGAGGAGGAGGGCCTAGTAGCTTGTTGGTTAGGGCACTTGCCCAGGGAGCAGAAGATGCAGGTTTTAGGCCTTTCTTAGTTTGAGGGAATTTGAATCCATATTTCTCACTTCCCACTATGATTCCCTAAACAGCTGGCCATGGACCAGGCATGATCCAGTGCCCTCTCCAGCCCCCTTCATGAAGCCTTCCCGCTGAGCAGCCAGGAGACCCAGGAGAAGACAAAGCCAGAGGGAATATGGCTCAGTTAGGGTATGTACAGGTATTACATTTAAATCAACCTAACCAGGGTTACATCAGTTTAAATGCTTGATCATACAGGCATCCAGGGGATTTAAATTGCCCCCCAAAATCATATGCCTGATCTAAGTCACTGTACCTCCTCAGATAAACAAATTTAAATCAAGATTGGGGTAACACCTATACATGTTTGGAGTGCAATCCTGTAGCTAGGAAAGCCCAGCTACTCACCCCAGACCTGGGGTTGTGTTATTCCCCCATCCTTCCCCCCTCCCTAATGCTAACTGGACTATTTTTAGCTTCCTCCCCAGACCTGTCAACCCCATGGAGACCTTCTTAGCTTGCCCTGATCTTGTCTGTTCTCCTCCAGCCCCCATCTGAGTTACTTACATTGGGCTCCCTGTGGGCTCCCAGAAGCAGTGAACAACTACATAGCAAACTGCTTCCTACCAGGTGTAAGCCATCTAGACCAGGTGTGGTGAATGCTTGCTCACATCCTGAGATGAGCAGAAGTTATTCCATCACTGTCTGTCTATTTTTTCAAATACCTACTAACCAAAAATGTAGAAACTTTTCCTTCTCTTCTGTTTTGCAACTTACATAGAACAGCATTCCTTTCTGGGGCAAGGAGGATCAAAAATTTACAGAAGTGGCCAACATGCCATTTGCATGGTTAAATTAGCCATGCTAGGCCAATTCAGATGAGTGTGCATATGCATTTCCCTGGGGCAAATAGCAGTGCCACATAGTTGTGCTACTGCTACTTGTCCCCAGGGAATGCCTGTGCTTATGCACTCTGGTGCATGGCAAGTTGCCCCAGGTGGGGCAGGAGAGGCTGGGGCCATCACCTGGGCTGGCCCCAGCAGCCTCACCTAGGGTCCTGGGGGCCTTCCAGGACTCCAGTGGCAGCAATCCCACAATACAGAACCTGGCTGGCAGCCATAATGTGGCTCTGGCTAGCCAGGTTCCAGTTTAAGGCAGTGCATGCTGCCACCATATGTGTCACTCCACTGTTTTTTTTAATAGAGGTTTTTTTGACACAGGATCTCCCAGTGCCAACTCCCCTCGCCATATGCTGCACATTAGCAGTACAGGGAATGCCAGCATGTGAAATGTGCGGTGCCACAGACAGGTCTGAAGTGCCACGTACGGCATGTACGTGCTCATTTGGATGTGCCCATTGGTGCCTACTTACCTGTCAATAGGTGGAGCTGAATTTGGGCCAAAGTGTTTTCTGTGCATGTGTACTGGTTTAGCACAGTGTTTCCATGGCAAGCTTGGGGGTTCAGTCAAGACACTGCTCATAGGTTCATGAGTGAGGAATCCAGAGGTCTTCTGGCTGAGCACTGGTATTGGAGCAGAACCTATCCCTCTTGCAGGAAAATTAACTCTCAAGTGGTAGTCTGGTAGGAAAAATAACTAGCTGTACCTTTTTATTGGCACTACTGGGGGGAAGACGATTTGTTATCCACTTCCCCAGTTGATCATGATCTTGCTGGTACTCACCCTGTATCAGAGCTGGTCTCCTGCCTTTGCAAATGTTGCGGCTCCATCTTTTTCCAGCTCCCTGTCCACAACAGATTCTTAATAAAGTTAAATGTGAAAAGAAGTATAAACCAAATTGTACCTTGCTGTATTACAACTCTGTGTCCTGTAACCACAATAAAATGCTACTGTGATAAATCTTTAACTATGGGTCAATAAAGCAATAATACTGTACTGTGAAAACTGATCATTTAACATAACAGCTGATTCATTACACCATTAACTTGTCCTTAGTTTTGTCTTAGGGCAATTTACTAAGTGAATGCTTGTTAACTACTGTAATAAACTGTTTCTTGTGGGGGAATACTTAGGTAACAGAGACTGTAAGTTATTGATAGCTGTAAGATCACTTTTTCAGTCTACCAGAACATTAAAGCTTGTAGGGCCAAGATGAAAGGACTATGGAAGTACAGAGGCATAATCATGATGGCACTGAAGATTTAAAATAATAAGATGAAAATAAAATAAGCAAATGATAGGACATAAAGAACTGCTTTGAAAATTGACATGAAATTATTTTTTTTTAATGAAAACGTCATAATTTTACAAGAAGGAAGCAAATTCACTACCTCGGAACAACCTGAAAGCTGACTCCCTTGTTCCTACCTATTGTTCCAGCTCAGTTTTCATGTTCACAGAGCTCAGCATGTCTCAACACAAGAGAATTTCCTGCCCAGGAGAGCACACATCACATCATCCTCCTGTGAAATATCATAACCAGAAAGAAATGTAATTCTAGATCCTGCTTGACACCAGACAACATTGAGGCAAATAGACTGCTTTAACTTTTGTCTGAGCCTAATTTGCAAAAAATGAGCTATTCCAACTAGGAGATCTTATAACACGTTCAGCTTTCCTGTGAAATATGCATTTTCATTTCCACCTAGGAGAAATTTTGCAAATCTTTGCATTCTCCTATGCTTGAGGAAGGGTGAGTGTACCTGAAAGCTTGCAAATTAATAATTGTTTTGCAAATATCTAGGGGTGCACTGGTAAAGATTTTTTTGGGCACATACCAATGGCTGATTATTAACGAGCCATATTGGCCAATACTAATCCAATTCCTGATATGCAGCTTGGCAGCTTGGAGAGCAGCATCCAACTGGTAAGTCTGTTGGGGGAAGCAGTGGGAGGGAGGGAAGGGGCATGGGGATGCAGATTGAGGCCCCCACTGTGAGAGAGGGAATGGGGCTGGGGTAGGGGCAGGCGCTGGCGAGCTGGGGTAGGTACAGGATGGAGCTGCAAGTGGCATGGGGGGGCAGTTCCCACCTCTGCATACACCCCCAGGAGAGGCATGGGAGGCATGCACCCCCAGATCTGTGCTCTGAGTGAGGGTTGGCTGCCCACTGTGGGCTGGGACTGGGAGTGGTGCTGGGCTCTTCCTGGTGGGGGGGTTGGGCCAGGCCTACACTCAGGGTGGGTGGCAGTGCTGGGAAGTGGGCTTTGTAGGGGCTGTGGAAAATTTGGAGGTGGATGTAGCCCACTCCATAGCCCTCCATCTCAGCATCACTGCCCCCCCACCACAAGAAGACCCCTTGTCCAACCCACCTGTCAGGAAGAGCCTGGTTCCACCCCCGGCCCCAGGCCACAGCGGGCAGCCTGCCTTCACCCTGCACACATATCCAGGGGCACATACCCACCATGCCTTTCCCAGGGGTGCACGCAGCAGTGGAAGCTGCCTCTTTCCCTGCAATGAGCCACTCGCTGCTCTGTCCTGCACCCCACCCTCCCCACCCCATCTGGGCACCTCACTCTGCCCCCCATATCTCTTCCCCCCATAGATGTACTGGCCAGATGCTGCTCTGCAGGCTGCCAGGCTGTAGTCCTGGCCACATGCATGCTGTGGCTATACTCATGCATATGGCATTTGATTGGTGACACAATCAGCCACATCAACCAAAAAAAGCCAATTGCCAATAACATCAATTTTCCTTTTGTTGGTGCCGATACAATATGGGCTGATGTATCGGTGCACCTCTACAAAGATCTAATTGGCTTAATAAGAGATATCATCTCTACCATGAGTTCTGATGCCTTAAAAATTAAGCATTTGGGAAATAATTTGGGGGGCGGGGGGTTTGTTTGTTTCATTCCAAAGCAAAGAGTGTCAAAACCACCAGTGAATTCCGTGATGCTGGTGATTCCTTCAGTCTGTGAAAATGCAAGGTATGTTCTCTTTCTCTTGGTCTGTTGTAGTTGGTTAATTGGGCAGAGGAAGGGGCAAGATGAGCTTGATAAATGTATTAATGAGGTTACATGAGGTGATTGCCTGTGCAAGGAGGGGATTAAACTTAATGACCTGGGAGGTCACTGCCAGTCCTATGTTACAATGAGTTCTCAGAACGTGTTGTTAACTTGCTATTCCCATCTGGTATATGGTCCCTTGAAGTCTGTAGCCAGTTGTTGGAAGTTGGAGCAGCCCCTTGACAGCTATGGTCTGCACAAGCTGGGGCTAAGGCAGAGAATTTGAGAGATGTGATCAGCTGGGTCTGAAGTCATATTTTCTTTTGTTGTACTGGTGTAGCACCCTTGATGTCAGTGGAGCTTTAATCCTTCTATATGCTCATTTTCATATATAAATAGTTAGTTTTTCTTCCTTATGCCTCTATATGCTTCAACTCTATGCATTAGTAAGTACAGTATAGTTTTCTAGTACTAGTTTTGAATAGAGGTGGACAGTTTTGAAAAGATGAGGTTTAGTTAAGCAACAAAAAATTAGCAGTTTGACAATGACAGCTAGCAATGTTCAGGGGAAACTAATCCTTCATCACATCCTTCCCATCAACTCTGGAGAGACATGGAGCTCTCTACTCAACCTGTTTCAGAGAAAAAAGTGGCTTTCCTCCCTGCTCATTTGAAGTCTGCTTTTGATGTTCTACAGCCCTTTTCAGGAGCAGTTGGGGCCAGAAGATCATCAGTCCTCTGTTTCCGCATCAGGCTTCTCCAGTGTAAATAGAGAAGTTTTCTTTGATGTTTATTGTTAATTATGCTAACTACGAAGCCATCCCTTTATATTACTGGAGGTATCAATATGAAGTTCCGCATTGGGCTGCTTATTTGGGAAAAATTATATTTACACTTTATTAAAGCAGTGTGCAGGAGGCACCTAAAAAGGAGATTTAGCAGGGGGAGTGGTGGGAAAGGAAGCAACAAGAGCATGAGATCTTGGAAGAAGCATATACAATCTTAACCTATAACATGGTATCACTTCCTTTTCCCCCCCAAACGTGTTTTCCTGAAAAAAGGGATTTTCCTTAATGTTCGTATTTTGATTGTGGGAATTATGCCACCAAGTTTCAGAAATGTCAGGTAAGTTACCATTTTCTTTGCATACAAAGACTTCTGCTTCATCCTGCTTTTCCCCTTCTTGCAGTTGTTTATAAACATCATCTTGCAGAGTTCATTGCCTGCTGCTTTTCCTCTTTCAACATTTTTGCTAGTTGGGGTTCCTCAGGCCCCCTTCAGTGTCTTCTTCTCTTTGTGTTCATCACTTTGTGATGGATGGAACAAAGTGGCCATACCTGGGAACCTTGAGAAAAAGATCAGAGAATGCCTACTCCAGCTATTTTTCAAGATTGTCCTGGAGGATAAAGGAGATGTACGTGTGAAGGTGATCCAGGTATGTCACAAGAATTTGAAAATGGCCACAACGCCTTATTTAACTAGCTAGAGGTAAGCAAAACTACAGTGTCAGTAATCCACCTGTTCATCCTTTGCAACCTCAATGTGATATTAAAGGGAATCAGTTGGGATGGGGCGGTCGCTGCCTTTAACATGCTTACAAAGTTCTTGTTTAAAAAAAATCTTCTGTTTAATGCACTACTTTCATCTCAGCTCAGCGGGTATGTGAAAGTCTACCCCAGGATACTTTTATATCCTCGTGTAGTTAACCTCAGTGTGTTGTCACATGCTGATCTCTTTCTTGGCTGTAAATGGTATATTAACTTTCTACCAAAAGAGACTAATTTCATCCCTTTTTCTGACTGGTAGATTTCTGGTTTGTTAGTTTTTTTTAAAGGACCCTTCTATCAATACAGTGATTTGTTCTCAGGCATTAGGAAAAAGTACCATTTGAAAAAGGGGGAAAAATTGTTTTAAGGAAAAAATCGTATAGTAGTGCACTTACCCAATCTCTTTCCTCCTTCCTCACTGTGCTCACTCTGGCTCCTCTGGGATTGACTCCAGTTCTGGCTCTTTTGTTCTGGAACTGTAACTATCTGTCTGAAGGGAGGGTGTTATCTGCTTGTGCTCCCTTTCCATCCCCTTCTCCTCTGTTTCCTTCTCACACTGTACCTCTGAAGTTCCATCCTCTGATATATGTATGATATGCATAGCGAGGGCCACAGTGAGGTGATGTTGTCCCTATTCAGTATTGCACAAAGCTTATTATAGAAAGAGCAAGTCACTGCGATATTTCCATATTTCTTGTTCTCAGTTTCTCCTTGTGATGGGTTTGCTTGCCTATACTCAGCACTGTTGCTTATTCCTGTTGCATACTCCTTGGTTTGCATACCTTCCATAATTTACTTGTTTGTATGCCTGTCTTTGGTTCTCTGGTAACTGTGCTTCACTAGCTTTTCACCTCACAGCTTGAGGAAATCTTATATCCGGTATTTTGTCATGCTCCAGGCAGTAGTACGAGGCTTTGCTATTTGTCTCTGCCTAAGTAAAGCTATACCTAGTTGCTCACAAATATGGGCTTCTGGGAAAGAAATCACTCCCAGAATACATTGTGCAATTGAGTGAAGTGAGGGCTTATTCTTGGCCAATAGTTTGGAATTTTTGCTCAAATTTTTGCTGCTTAGTGGTATAGGACAGGTACTGGAAGACTGCTGGGGATGATACAATTGATACAGTTTCTAAATTGGCTTTAGGCTAGCATGTTGACTGAGAACTTAAGTTGCTTGCAAATAGGAAGGCTGAGATATTACTCAGTTGGCACAAATCATGGGTTCTGTCCACATACATCAAATCTAAGTTTGGACACAGGCAGACCTATGCTAAACAAGTCATTGATGTTAACAAAACTGTCTACCGTTGATCAAACTTTTTTGTCTCCTGTGCTGTCTTACCAGCTATTGTCATGCAGACACATGCTCCACTAAACCAATTCCTATCAAAGAGCTTCTGCCTGCTTTTATTTTTTTTCAAATTTCTGAGCAGCTTTGCATTCACCTTTGTTTTGGGCAGTTGCTTCCATATGTGTTTTGGTTGCAGCCTTATACTAAAAGGTGCTTGATGGCTTCTTAAAACTATTGCCCATGGAGTTTAACCAAACTCATAATGATGTGCTATTCCTTGCTAGAGTTCATATGCATCAGAACCATAAGAAGTCACAGCTTTTTCTTTTAACATTACTAAATGTTTAATTGGTGCAGGTGCTCACAAGTTTGGCTCATTCTGTTACAGCCTTGGAAGCAGTCACTAGCAAGAAACATAGTTGTATCATCAACTACAGAAAGAGAGAGCTAGACAAATTTCACACCTTTAACATTCACATCATAATGAAAGCTGCTATATAAGTCACAGGTAGAAACTAATAACAAAAAAAGGAAGTCAGAAAAGGTTCTGTTGCTAATATTTAGAGAGAAATTCTCACCAAGGGAAGTGCAGGAATACCTTCACTTATGTTCAGCTGGGAGTTGGAGGCATGGTTCTTATGGCAGAATTTATGGTCCCACCCCTGTATAGCAGGCTGTTGGCTCCCTAGAGGTCCTAGCAGAGTGCTAATGGGGTGCCTGTGTATATGTGAATTCTCAGGAGGTGCAACAACTCCAAAATCTTCCATTGTCTGTTGAGGTGACTGAAGGGAGGGATATAATCACTGGCTGCTAGAACAGCCTTTAAGGGTTGTGGGAAGCTGCTGTAGACTAAAATAGCTTCCAGATTTTTCTAGTTTGTGCTGGGAACCAGGCCACAGGCACAAGATTCGGGAAATCTAACAGTAGATTGAAGCAACCATGCATCTCCTTCCTGTCCCCATTACACAGTTAAAATTCACAGTTCTACAGGGTGGGTGGGTGGCAGGGTAAGCTAGGTTTGTACAGGGTGTGCTGCAGTTTACTAACATATTATTACAGATTCAAGCTGGATTATGTTTTCCATAAAACCCCCAATTTGATGTGAACCGGATTTAGAGGAGCAATAACTGGTAATGAAAACTAAGGCTAAGTATAGATGGTCAAAAAGCCAGAAGCTGAATCAATTAAATCTTTGCAGGTTAGTTTAAGCTGCATAGATTGAACTGATAAGCAAGTGAACAGACATTCATTTTTGACTCTGGAAATGCAGCCACATGCCTGCAGTGGCCCAGGGCAGACGCCAGAGGGTGCTAAAGCATGCTTGTATGCTCAGCTGGAGTAGATAGCTTGTGCCAAGGCTATCACACCCACCTGCTGAAGGGGAGTTTGCAGGGGAAGTGCAAAACATTGTGGGATGTTGGGGGACTGTAAGTGACCTGGAATCTGGGGAGGATCTAGGACAGAAGTTCAAGAAACTGATTTAACTTAAATCAATTAAGTCTGATGGTACATCCTCCCTGCTTTATCTTAAACTGGCTCTGGCCATTTTGAAAACTGTTTATGTTCACTGAATTTTCACTTCTGTAGTGTTACAAATTTGATTCGGTTTCTGATCATTGATATCAGTTTATGTGTAATTTCTGTCACTAACCTCATACTGTAACTCTGGCAGAGAAATTGTTGTGGGGAGATGGTGAGTATGGCTGAGGCACAACACTGCTATTTTGAATGTGCTGATTGGAGCTGTGTGAAATGCTTTGGTGAATCATTTAACAAGGATGGCTGAAACTGTTCATGAATCTATGTTAAATATAAGGCTGGTTTGGTTGAGTGAAACCTTAAAACCAGCGAAAAAATTGAAAGCATTGAGAAGATTTATTTCAGCACCAGGTCACAAAAGCCTTGGATGCAGGTGTCATGGTGGATGTAGTCTTTCTGGACATTAGGAAGGCCTTCAACATGTTCTCTGACCCCATCCTCATTAAAAATTTAAGTGACCGCAGTGTTGACGCCTACAGAGTCTGATGGGTCATAAATTGGCTGGAGGGTTGCACCCAGAGGGTGGTGGTGGACAAGTCATTTTCGACCTGGAGGGATGTGGGCAGTGGGGTTCCCCAGAGCTCAGTCCTTGGGGCCCCACTGTTCAATATCTTCATTGGTGATTTGGACGAGGGGGTGAAAAAGCACCTTGTTCCAGTTCTCAGGTGACACTAAGATATGGGCTGAAGTGAGCACGCTAGAAGAGAGGGACAGGCTACAACTAGATCTGGACAGGTTACAGAGGTGGGTGGATGAGAATAGGATGGATTTCAACATGGGCAAGGTGTTGCACCTGGAGGGGGAAGATCCAGCAGCATACCTACAGGCTGGGGAACTCCCTTCTTGTCAGCACAGAGGCAGAAAAGGATCTTGGAGTCACTATTGATTCCAAGATGAGCATGGACCGCCAATGTGAGGACATGGTCAGGAAGGTTAACTGCACTTTGTATTCATCTATAGATGCATTGTGAGCAGGTCCAAGGACATGATCCTCCCTCTCTATGTGACATTGGTTGCGCCATGGTTGGAGTACTGCATCCAACTCCGGGTGCCACACTTCAGGAGGGATGTGGATAGCATCGAGAAGGTCCAGAGAAGGGCCACTTGCATGATCAGGGGGCAGCAGGGCAGGCCCGATGAGGAGAGGCTATGGGACCTGAACCTGTTCAGCCTCCACAAGAGAAGACTGGGAGGGAATCTGGTGGCTGCCCATAAACTTGCCAAGGGGGACCAGCAGGCAATGGAAGAATCCCTGTTCCCCTGAGCACTACTGGGAGTAACAAGGAACAATGACCATAAGTTGACTGAAAGTAGATTCAGGCTAGACATCAGGAGACACTACTTCACAGTCAGGGCAGGTAGGAGTTGGAACCAACTTCCAAGGGAAGTGTTGCTTGCTCCTAACCTGGGGGTCTTCGAAAGGATACAACCACCTAGCTGGGGTTGTTTGACCCCAGCATCCTTTCCTGCCCAGAGCAGGGGGTCAGACTTGATGATCTGCTTAGGTCCCTTCCGACCAACTATGAAACTTCCTAGGGCAGAATATTTTGATTTTTCAGGCTGAAGGTAGAGAAGGGACCTAGATGCCATTAATACAAATTAAGAGCCCAGCCCTTTTTGAACTACTGATTAGAGGAATCATACAGGAAGTTAAAGGTTCTACATTCCCTTATGCTTGCTTTATGAGAATGGGCTGTGAACTTGTGCTTTTCACCTCTCAAGCAAGTGTCTTATTCACTGAGGGACAGAATAATCTGGGGTGAGCTCCTTTTGCTCTTGCAGTTCTACTATTTTGTTGCTATTTATTAGGTCAGAAGAAGTGACTATAATCTGGTCAGTAGAGATGGGATGCCCAAATTCAAGTCCCATCTGAAAACTCCCAGTTCTCCAAAGAATGGGGAATTGAGCACTAGCTTTCCATGTCACAGGTGAGTGCTGCAAGCACTGGGGAGAAACACCTACCATATCTTCCTTCTCTTTCTCTGACATGGTTGTATAAATGGCACCAAAGTCCTCTTTTAAATTTAGCCCTTCCTTTCCTATTTAAGTTAAATTAATTTTAATAGCAGCTTAAGTTACTTGGAAATACTACACAATATTTCTCATTTTTCAGTGAACAAAATGTTTTGTTCAGTAGAAAAGTTGTTTTTAAAGTTTTTATTGAAATCTCAAAATGTTCATTTTTGCTGGTTTCAAACCATATTTTATTTCAATTTTTCTGATTTGCCTATAGAAACAAATCATCAGTTATTTGCTCCTTGTTCCCCAAAGGCTCATCACAAACGGAACAAATTCCACCATGGAACTATCCATGTGGAAAATTTTAAAATTTTCCTCCTACCTCTAACTCCTCTTTGGCAGTTTGCCAAAAATGGGGGTCATCTGGCTCTTCTTTTTACACTGTCCTTATTTAGGCAAAACTCTCATTTGATTTCACAGTGAGTTTTGATTGCATTAAAACTAATGGCCTAAGATTGTAGCACATTAAATGTAATTTAGAATAGGCATGACTTAAAAGACATAGATTGTATAGCACTTCTTATTATTCTATTTTATAGGAGCATTTCTTTAGGTTTGTCATCCCTTATTGGGTAAAAGAGAGAACAAAAGAGTGCAATAATTTCTAGAGTACTTTTTACATATTGTGCTGTGTCATTTTTTTTTTTTCAACAGCTCTCAAATCATTTAATCCTTCAAATAAGGAACATAACTTTAGAGCATTGGCCTTCTGGGAAGATTTGAAAGTCTATGTTAAAGGGATTACTGCACATTATGATCGCATAATGACTATTATTACGGCTACATTCAAATGTCAATGTGAGAAGCCTGGGGAAAGGGTATTGTTATACCTGAAAACTTGCCTATGTCTGTTCCAGACATGTAATTGATCCAATAAAAGATAACATCCACAAGACTTCTTGTCACTTGTGTAGGTCCTGGACTATCATGACAATAGCATCATTTCAACACTACCAAACTAAAAGAGTCAAATTCACAAGATAGCACAGAGGAAGAAACAGGGTCAAGATTTGCTTAAAAAATTATATTTGAATATTGGTTTAGAACATATATGGGCATGTAAGTGGCATGTAACAGCTTGATCCTGTTGAAATCAGTGGTTCCAAAAAGTTTTGTCTATAACAATATTTTTCTCAATATTTATTTTCAACCTCTTTCCAGCCTTGAGGTGGCATATGTCTGTGTTTTTTGCTTATGCTTTACAAACAAAATAGAGGTCCAGATAACTGTTTACTAATTATATACTGTATACAAAAGCCCAGTGACTGTGGTAAGTTTCAGGTGGCTTTTAAGGGCATAAAACCTATCTACTACATGTTCCCTCCCTCCAAAAGGAAGAAGATTAAATAGGCAACATGACACAAATAAAGTCTGCAACTAACAGCACAGGTCTGAGAAATAGATTATAGTTTTCTATGCCTAGTGGTCTCACAGGCATCACAACACATACTGGAACAGTGTCTGCACTAGCTGGCTTAGGTCTATCAGCTTGTTATATTCAAAAGAGGAATGTACCGCATTTACTAGTTAAAAGATGATGTGTTTTTCTTCATTTAACATTGGGGGAGGGCAGGGAGGGAGGGAGATTCTTGTTTTAGAACCGAGTATGAGGCAGTGCACAGCAGCCAGCATCTATGGCTTGAAATGTGGCCCCCAACCCTGTACTGGGGCCAGAGCTGCATCTGCTGCCTTCCCCTCCCCCTGCCCCAACTGCCTTTTCACTCCCCTGTGGCTTGCACTCTCCCTTGCAGCCTTGGGTCCCTGCCACCCCATCTTTCCCCCATGCCACTTCTCCCCTGTTCCCCTCCACCCCCACCACAACCCCCTTCATCTTTGAATCATAAAACCATAGAAAATTAGAGTTGGAAGGGACCTCAGGAGGTCATCTAGTCAATCCCCTGCTCAAAGTAGGACCATCCCCAACTAGTACATCCCAGCCAAGGCTATGCCTACCTGGATCTTAAAAACATCCAAAGATGGGGATTCTACAACCTTTCTGCATAACCTGTTCCAGTGTTTTACTACCCTCCTAGTGAGAAAGTTCTTTCTAATATCTAACTTATACTTCCCTTGCTGCAACTTGAGGCCATTGATCTGTGTTCTGTCATCTGCCACCACTGACAGCACTCCAGCTTCATCCTCTTTGGAACCACCCTTCAGGTAGTTGACGTTTGCTATTAAATCCCCTCCCAGTCTTCTCTTCTCCAGACTAAATAAACCAAGTTCCCACAGCCTTTCATAAGCAGGAATCCTGGTTTTCTCTGATTTTAAAAAAATCCTAAATTTTTGGTTGAAAAAAGTAACCCCAAATCCACATTTTCCCATGATTAAAATGAAATATCACTATATGTGTATATATAGATATATAATGGTGTTTCATTTAAATCATGGGAAATGTGGATTTGGGGTTGGGAAGAAATCCTCCTCAGTCTGCCTCACCTTTGTACTGAGACAGACCAGCCCCTTCTGTTTTTTCATACTGCCTGGTTTCAGTCACCTGGTCACCTAGGTGACTGGGCTGAAACAAATTCCTAAGGAAGGGAGGAGCTCGCTCTTCCTTTGTCCTGCAGCTGGCATTTTGGGAAGGAGCTAGGCAGGCATTTTGGAAACACAGATATGGAAGGATGTGGCCCCTGACAGATAGATTCTCTGGAAGATTTTAAGTTGAAATCTGTAATTTGGCTATTAACTTAGAAGTAAATTCTAGACATTTATTAAAAAAGGGTCCCTGGACTCAAATTTGATGACAGGAACAATGTATTGTGTTTTGATCAAGGTTTTTCTATCTTCAGTGTTATTTGCAAACTTGCTGATTTTTTTTTAATTGGAGAAAACCAGGATTCCTGCTCATAAGTAATGTGTCCCAGCCCCCTAACTATTTTTGTTGCCCTGTGCTGAAGTCTTTCCATTTTTCTCTACGTCCTTTCTCTAGTGGGTAGCCCAAAACTGGACACAATACTGCAGGTGTGGCCTCACCAGTGCTGAATAAAGGGGAATAATCACTTCCCTCAATCTACTGGCAGCACTTCTACTATTGCAGCCTAGTATGCTGTTAGCCTTCTTTGCAACAAGGGCAGACTGTCAGCCCATATTCAGCTTATTGTCCACTGTAACCCATAGGTTCTTTTCTGCAGACCTGACTGGCTTCTTAGCCAGTCAATCCCCAGCATGTACTGGTGCATGGGATTGTTCTATCTTAAATAAAGGACTTTGCATTTGTCCTTCTTGAACCTCATGAGATTACTTTTGGTCCAGTCCTCCAATTTGTTGATGTCTGTCTGAATCCTAAGCTCCCCTCCAGTGTATTTACTACTCCCATCAGCTTGGTGTTACTTGCAAACTTGCTGATGGTGTACTCCATCCCATCTTCCAGATCACCGATGAAAATATTTAATAAAACTGGCCCCAGGACTGACCCCTGGGGCACTCCACTTGATACTGGCTGCTAACTAAATATTAAGCCAATGACTACTACCCTTTCAGCGTGATGATCCAGCCAGTTTCCTATCTGCCTTACAGCCCATTCATCCAACCAAGACTTCCTTAGCTTGTTTGGAAGATTTCTGATGGACTCTCCCACAACAGCCTTGCTAAAGTCAAGGTACATCACATCCACTGATCTCTCTGCATCCACAGAGCCAGTCTTATCATCACAGAAGGCAATCAGGTTGGCCAGGCATGGTTTGCTTTTGGTGAATCTATGCTGACTGTTTCTGTCACCTTCTTTTCCTCCATGTGCTTAGAAATGGATTCCTTGATGACTTGCTCCATGCTTTTTCCAGGGACTGAGGTGAAGTTGACCAGTCTGTAGTTTTTCAGATCCTCCTTCTTCCCTTTATTAAAGATGGGCACTAGATTTGACCTTTTCCAATCATCTGGGTCCTCTCCTGATTGCCAGTGGCTCTGCAATCACATCAGGCAATTCCCTCAGCACCCTTCGGTGCATCCCAACTGGCCTCATAGACTTGTACATATCCAGCTCTTCTAAATATCCCCTAACCAGTTTTTTTGCCACCACTGGATGCTCACCTCCTATGCCAAACTGTGTTGCCAGATGCAGCAGTTTGGGAACTGACCTTGCCTGTAAGACTGAGGTGATAAGGGCATTGAGCACTTCAGCCTTTTCTGCATCCTCTGTCACTAGGTTGCCTCCCTCATTCAGAAAGGGTCTCACGCTTTCTCTGATCTTCCTCTTATTGCAGACATACTTGTTACCCTTCACATCCCTTGCTAGTTGACACTCCAATTGCACGTTGGCCTTCCTGATTTCATTTCTGCATGCCTGAGTTAATACTCTTATATGCCTCCATAGTACCAGCAGTTTTTGTCCTTTCTGCACCCTGGGGCACTGAGCACAGCCTCACCCAGCCCTTTAGGAGTACTGCTGGCTCAATGTCACTACTGTGGCCATGCTATGTGCCCCAGGCTTCAGTGGGGACAAAACCTGCTGGTGCCAGAGCAAATGTAAGGGGGAGGAGGAGACTTTGGGGTATGAGGAGACAGGAAGAAGTGGTGGCGGGGACTTGAAGCTGCAGGGGGCAGAAGCAGCATGGGTGGGGATGGGGGAGGGA
Source organism: Caiman crocodilus (assembly GCA_030014935.1). Lineage (NCBI taxonomy): Eukaryota > Metazoa > Chordata > Crocodylia > Alligatoridae > Caiman > Caiman crocodilus. The sequence goes on from JAGPOW010003316.1 coordinate 125,166,886, forward strand.
AGGATTGGGGGTCTGAGGCTTCAGGGGGCAGGCACAAAGGTGAGGTAAATGTCAAGTAGGTACAGGCATCAGGGATAATTTGCCTGTCTGTGCCGTTGCCTTCACACTACCTGTCCCCCTACCATCATTCCCCTACTACCTCTTTCCCACCTCCCCCACTGCCTGCCCTGTTGTGTGGCCCCTCATAACCTCCCCACTGTGTCCCCCTATTGCCTGCCCCATTATTGCACCTCTCATCACCTGCCTTCCTACTGCCTGCCATGGTGGGAGGGATGATTTTAAGATGATGTTCCAAATAGTAAATTCTATATTTGAAAAATTATAACCAGGGATCCTGGTTTTCTCTGATTAAAAAAATCCCCAATTTTCAGTTATAAAAAAGTAACCCCAAATCCACATTTTTCCATGATTAAAATGAAACACCTCTCTCTCTCTCTCTGTAGCAGAAAGCCCCCTTTTCCTCTTGTCTGAATTTGTTCTCCCCTCTTTGAATATGGTTTTCCTCTTCTACTTCTTCCTGCACTGAGCCTCATTCTTGGGGTTGAAGACCTGAGCTGCCAAAGTGCTCCTAAAGGTCTTACTCTGCACTGGCCTGTGCACAATGTCTCTGGTCTCATGCCAGAGGTTGCAGACCTGAGCTACCTCATGCAGTTCCCAGGGTCTGCATGCCATGTGCCAGACTGCACTTTGAGAGCCTAGCGGCTGTCTTCAGGGGTGTTTCGGGGCTACTGCTTTGCCCTGCTGAGCAGCTCTCCTCAGCTCTTCTAAGCCCCGCTCTTCTCTCTTCACCCTTCTGGATGTGCTCCCCTCATGCTGGGCATGCAGCTCCTTTTATATGCTCCAGGGCTGCCGCTGTAGTCTTCTGGATCTGAGTGTTGCAGTCTTCAATCAGGTCCACAGGGTGGGGGAACTCCTCTCCCCTCCCCTCAGGAAAGGGGCATGACTGAACTCCTCCTGTTGCCTTCTTATTGGGGGATGAGCTCCACCAATCAGAACAGCAAGATTTCAAGCCTGGGACTCAACCCAAGCTCCAAAACGCAAGCCTGATATCAGTATAAAGTCACCAGTGCATAACGTATGGCTCCTCTTCAGCCCAGAGTCAGAGCAGGGTTTCTTCTGACCAGTGGAACAAGGTGCTGGTGCACAGGAACTGAGGTTGAGTTTTCATTTTGGGAGGGGTACATTCTTATTGTTGGGACACTAAAGCTAGAATTGTAATCCAGAGAGGCAGCATAAATTAGGAAGAATGACTGAGAAACCATGGAGGTCACACAGGAACTGGACTGAAAAAATCTCTGGAACTTACCTAGTTGCATTACCTCTAGGACTTGGGACTTTTTGACTTTTTACTGGTTGTCTAGTGCCAGGCATATGACATTTACTTCTATCTAATTTTAAACATTTATAAAATGGAGATGATGTTAATTAATTGCCTACCTTTCATAAATGTTGTGAAGATTAATTAATGTTGGCATGGTACAGTTGTTAAACAGCTAAGTAGCATATGATTATTGTATTCTTTTTAATATTAAGTGAGAACCAAGGCACATAATTACAATGATAATACATGGAAAAAGAGAGGGGCAGGCAAGGGTGAGAAAATTCAGTGTTATTCTTCATAGTGATGCTTTTTATATTTTTCAAAATAATAGACTATCAGGCAAAGGCTAACCAGTAAAACCCGCATTGCTAAATCTATCCAATGCTGAATTAAATCTTTTTGAATCATTGCCAAATGTATGAAGCTTTACTTGTATTTCCAGCAATGCATTGGTATAATACAGTAAGATTGCATCAAAAGTAATGGTATTTTTGACAAGAAAAGTAATACTAATTTCTTCTGTTCTTGGTATAAACAGTACATTTATAGTCTACTTCACAGTAAAGGTAATTATCTCCTAATGAACAGAGTATTGTGGTTAGGGAAAAATCATGATATAGAAAGAGAAGGAACTAATTTTTTAATGGAATTATACGTGTCTTGTTTTTATGACCATAATTAGCTTTTCTTTGGTTATGTTTTTTTTCCTGTATTTCAGTAGACTATTAAATCAATAACAGCTTCTGCAGTGTCTGAAAAAAAAAGTTCAAGGCAAATGAACTTTCCCATATGGATATGATATTTTCAGCCATAAATAAATTCTTAAGGTTTTTGTCAGAGTTTTCATACACCCACAGATTCTTCTATCAGCCAATAAATCTTTTTTTAGGACACTCTGAGATCAGATTTTTTGGATGAAGTGTTGGTCAAAATGAAGAGAAAAAGATATTATAGAGAAATTTGTATTATTTGCAAGTTCTCCCCTCTCCTCTTCTTGCTAGGAATTCCCTGCCATATTGGCTGTATGGATTCTGACTGTAACGGATGAACAGTAGACACTATTGATACCACCGAGCATTTCTATAGCAAGGAGGGGCTTGGTGATGGCTGCAGGGCAATGATACATTGAGTCATGTGGACTTGCACTCTTCTTTTCTCATCTAGGCATCTGTTCAGATGGCTCAATTTTGTATCTCAGCTCTTGCTCCGCAGCATGAAAAAACAATCCATGATTAAATCAGCAATATTTAAAAACTGCACCCTGGGATTTCTCTGCAGTACCCACCAAGGTCCCACGAATGCTTTAAAAAGTGGAAATGTAATAAGTATACTTCCACAATGCTATATATTCTTACATACAATATATACTTCATCTTTATAAACCTCTCCTAGGGAGTCACATATGTAAGTGCTAAAATAACTCATAGCTTTAGGGAAGGCTAGGGCCCAATCAAGATATTCATTAGTCAAGGTACAGTAATAACTTCTTTACAGGAAGAGAGTATAAATATATAGTGAGAAAGAGAGTGTCTGTGTGCATGTGTGGGGTGTGTGTGCATGTATGCACGTACGTAGTGAGAAAGAGAGTGTGTGTGTATGCTCTCTTCCTGTAAGGAAGTTACTACTGTACCTTGACTAATGGTCAAGGTACAGTTGGGAGTGAGTGTCCCTCATTCCTGACCCACTGCCCTAGCCCCCCCAGTGTATGGCATGGGAGGGGATGTGTGAGACAGGGGGGGCCCAAGCAGCCCCCTGTAGGCTGGAACTCTGCCTGCCTGCAAGGGAAAAGCCACTGCTTCCTGAATTTTTCTTCTTTAAAGGAGACTCCATTTTTAAAGTTTATTGATCCATTTTAAAGTCTGTTCATGACCCTATCATATAGTTGTGCAACCCACTTTAGGGTTGCTACCCATGGGTTGAGAAACTCTGTTATAATTGCTACAATTGCCAGAAAATAAAGACTTGGGACAGAATCTGCAAACCCGTACTCTTGCAAACTGTGTTGCTGGTTTCGTTTAAACTTGTTTTATTAATGAGGATCATTCACTTGAGTAAAGGTTTGTGGGACCGTGCCCTTAATGAAAAATATTTTCCACAAGAGAGTTTACATTGTCTCTGTGCCTTGCACACTGCAGCAGTTTAATACAGAGCCAGTGCTTCCACATCTATGACCATAAGACTGGAGGAAACTTTATCTTGCTTGGTCAAGTGGGATCTGTGCAAGGTTCAGTAAAAAGTCATGTTCTAGACAAGTTGCACTGATAATGTCCTTTTAATAGCAGTTCATATCAGTTAACAAAGAAATTGTCTACAATTTACACTTAAAATCATTTTAATTGAATTAAATATGTTAATTAGCACAAGATGGGTATAATCTTCAGTATGGGGAAAAAGAGATTATAGAAATCTATCTACTGTGCACTCTGCTTTCTTTTTAATCATTTCCACTCCTGATAAAATCACACTTGGTAAAATGAGGAGAAAGCTAGGTAGGTTTTTATTCTTTCTGAACTTTCAAGTGGAATGACGTGAATTATTAATCATGACTTTTCTCACAAAATTTGATTACTTTCAAGCTTGCAAAACTTTTACATAGTTGAGGAAAATTTTACATAATTGCTGGACAAAGATACAAACACAGCATTTTCCAGTATCTCATTAGCGAGCTTCTCTCCCCCCACCTAAAAACTCATGCATAGGTATTTTGAAGAAAAGAGTCTGAGGAGTGCAAATAAAGCCTGTCTTGGAAGAATGAGCCAGTATAATCTAGTCCCAGATTAGCCACTGACTCCCTTAAAATATGTAGAACTTTAGAAGGAGATTTAAATAGGACATGCAACATTTTGTTGATAGGAAATAAAACAACAGTTATAGATTATGTCTCCAAAGGGAGAAGTGAGGTTTTTGTTTTTTTTTTAATAATATCTTTTCTTGGACCGACTGTATAGTTGAAAGAAAGGTTTGACATACTTTCAAATGCACACTGTCCTTCCTTGAGTCTTATGGAGAAACTTTTCCTGGGCATGTCTACATATGCCCCTGTGGCGCTGTTGTAACTGCACCATCATTTAGTACTTCCTTTTGGATGTATTAAATGACAGCACAGTAACAGCCTTTACTGTGCCACCTGCGTGCGGTGCACGGTTATTTTTAGTGCTACATTGCTGTAGCAATGCACTATACTGAGAAAGCACATCACTACAGTGATGTAGCTGTGGTGTCACAGTTTTTGCCCACCAATACTACGTAACTGTAGCGTAATGTGTAGGTGTGCCCCCTGAGATTCAAAGAAGAACAGTGTGTACCAGACAGCTCATCAAACCTTTCTTCCAATTATACATTTGGTCTAAAAAAAGATATCACAAAAAACTCCCTCTCCTTTCCTACATTTCCTGGACCATCATGACTATAGCAACACTCTAGCTCCAATGGAACCTTCAAATGAGTTGAAAAAAAATAAGATTAGCATCTTTGCAGGCCATATTATCACTTACTATAAATTGATGTGAACTCTAAGGCCAGGAAGAGACATCACACTTTTACCAATATAAGTGATTGGAAACCAGTCTATATACCCATAACAGAATAGAAGTTCAGGACATGTGAACTGGTTTAAAATGGTGAAACCTGGTCTAAGATATAACCCGTTTTCCCCCATCGAAGAGAAAATATGTACTTTGTTCGCTACTGATCTAAACTACACCACTTGCAGAAAACCATTTAAAATGATTCTATCTTGGGCTTTTTGAATGTCTGTACCTAACCTAAGAGATGTTATTTTGCACCATCTGAGGATCCAGGACTCCTTCCTGCCAGTCATGTGTGTAATCCAACAGACAAGAATGCCCCCAAATCAAGTCATTTAAGCTGTCTGGGTCTTGTTTTCCAATTGCATAAAATTAAGAAGATAATTTACCAGCCCAACTTTGCTTGTGAACATCTGATACCCTGAATATGTTCAGGTCTAACTTAGAATAAATATAATAAAAAAACTAAAGCTGTACAGCTTAGTGTTAGCCAGACAACATGCTACAAATCATACCAAGCTGAACCCTACTTTAAGATTACTGTTCATATGTAATAGGGACCTGGGGGCTCCTGTTCCTTCAAGGGAATGCAGCATGCCAAGCTGGCTATGTGCAGATGCAGCAGAAGGCACACAGCCTGACCCTTAATTAAAAGAGGAAACTCTTGTGTCTGGTGGGGGAGCCACAAGATAGGAAAGGGGCAGGGCTTTGAGACATGTAAGCCAAGGAACTGAGACAGACCGGGCAGTCAACCTGCATGCTGCAGGGAGAAGAGCTTCCAAGGGAAGGTGACTGCAGGGAGCAGGCCCATGGACACCCTAGCTACCCATGAGAGTGAGAATGAGCTTAGCTCTGGGAAATTTCGCTTGTGGTAGGGTATTGAGCCAGAGTGGGGGAAGACCTTTGTGGAAGCAGTTTGCTTATATCTTTATTATGATGGTGTTTATGTTTATTTAGGACTGGAGGATGGGGTTGTGGCTATGGGGATGGATTGGAGGCCACAGGGTACTTGAGAGTCACCTAGTAGAAAGTTCCCTAATGAAGTTCATGTGATGGGGGCTGGACCTTGGTCTAGGGGGTGCAGCTAAAGAAAGGGCCTGAATCCAGGTAGATGGAAGCCCTAACAAAGGTTTAAGGTGTGAGTGGCTGAGTGCAGAGTTGGGGCCAAAGGACCCTGCTCCTCTGAGCACTGACTAACATCTGTGAGGCATGGGCATGACTATGGTGATAGTTGGAGATCATTATTACTGCCCCTAAGGCACAACTGGGGCTGCCTTAAAGGGGAAACTCTCCCTGTGGAGTATGGGATAGAGAAGCCCTGAAGGGTGTACATGGAGGAGAGGCACCTAGGAAGAGGCTACCCTGACCTCTGGATGCAGCCTCCCCAGTTAAATGCCATAAGATCAAATCATGGCAGGTTGCAGACAGGAGATGAGGTGAGGCTGAGGAGCATGGGCAGGCAGGTCTGACCACTACAGGCTGTCAGATACCAGGTGGATCACCTGAGCCTGTCACATCATCTGTTAGCAAGTCTGGATATCGGACCCAGATTCTGTCTAGAGAATACTTGGTCCATGCACCAAAGAGCAATGCATGATTCTGAGGTAAGTGTTAATAAAGTTTAGTAACAAACAGTAAAACAAACCTACTGAGCCTAGTAGACACTTTTATCACCCAACTCTTGGAGCACTTAGTAGAGGTGTCTATGCAGCAAAATGTCAATGTAGCACTTATATTAGGTTAACCTAGTCCAGAGTATGGTAGGAATAATAGTGAAGACTTGGTATTGTTTGGTTTAGCCATCAGAGTACGTTCCCAGGTTTCCTGGAGACTTTGTGATTTTTTGGCTAGCATGGGCTAAAACGTGTGTTGTTGGGTCTTCAGTGCTATTTTTACTCCTAACTAGGTTGAGCTAGCATGCTAGTACAGGCTCTGACGATGCCTTCATGTTACTGTGTAGACAGAGCCAAAGACGCTGATTTCAAAGCTGAAAAAAAAACATATTTGGGCTGTGTGTGAAGTGTGTAATCCAGGAAGAAGAAAGAGGCCAATTGGCAAATAATTTCCTGCTGCCTTCATCACTCTAAGCATGAAATCTATTTTTGTGGCCTGGATGGGACTGTTGAAAATCATAACTTCTTTAAAGACTACTTTTTTTCCCTCTGCAGACTCATGAAACTGAAAAGGCTCCATACTCTTTCCTCTGGAAGCACAGTGTAGAAAAACAAATGGATTCAAGTAGCCTGAGCCAGCACAAGAGTAAGAATTTCCATTCAGATAAAAATAACTTATTTAATGGCAAAAAAAAAAAAGAGAGAGAGAGCGAGAGAAAAGTGATTCCTTATCAGGGTAAAGAATCCATATGTTTAATTTCCCATTTGCAGTGCAACTTTGTAAGCTGAACAGTAAGTTTATTATCTCTATAATCTGTGGGGCTATGAAATAAATTGCATTTATTTGCCACCTTTGACATCTTCCTCCTCATCTGCCCCTCCGGTTGCTAATCTTCACTGGGTCTATGTCTCACATTCCCGCCCTCTAATGGGTTGTCAAACAGCCTCTTGTTCATCTTTTTTATCATAAAGAGGCTACCACAAAAATGTCTCCATCTTTTCTTGCAAATATGAAACTTAGGTAGATCGAAAAAGAAAACTGCACTTTTAGAGGAAGATTTAGATTTGGCAAGATTAGTACTAGAGTTATAACATTTTTAAGACCTGATCTCTTGCAAACCAAAATAACTGATTTAAACTAGTATATGGCTGAAAGAGGGAACTGGCAGTGCTTTAGTCTAGAGATAGTGGGTGAAACATTTGCTGGTGGGACAGGCAGAGACTGTACCTTTTGAGGGAATATTATCATAAATTTGTTGACCAGGTTTTGCCAGCACCAATTCACAGCATATGTGCCCATGGTGAAGTCTTTTGTATCCATCTTTTTAGATTTCTAGAAAGCATAGATGACTTGTCATGCTGTAATAAGTGAAGGGTAAGGATTATTAGTGTTTCCCAAACTGTCTCCAATGCATTGGGTTTTATTTTTTTAAATGGAGTGTTAGATTATCAATGGAGAAAAGATGCATTCAGTTGCTTTGCCCACAGTTTGAAACAGTGATTTCATGATAATGGCAAATGGGCCTAATCCTCTGAACAATTGATGAACTATCAAAGGGGATTTTGATAGCTTGCAAAAAGCAGCATGAGGCAAAAGGAAGACTTCAGGCCAACAACAAGTACTATTTAGCAAGATGACAGCTGGAGCTAGATGTAGTGTGTGGAGACCTTCAGAAAGTCCAGGTTTTTCTGACTGAAAGAGAAGAGGGCCCTGGGAGACGAACTGAGGCCAGAGTCAAAAGCACTGAAGCTTCCTTAGAAAGGTATGTTGATATTGTTTTGTTCCTCTAACTTAAAAGGAAAGTCCGTCTAACTTAAATATATGGAAACATTAATTTAGATGAGACTAAATATGCACATAGGCTGTATTTTAAACTTCCTTTTCCCCACTAATGCTTTGTTTCAACTGGTAAAGAAACAACACTTTGTTTTCTCAAAAAGCGGTTGGTAACTATACTGTTGTTGACAGATTGCCATTGTGGGGTTAAGGTAGGGAAGGGATACTCTGGTGTTTTTAAACCCAGCTGGTCTGCAGGATGATAAATAGTTGGGCTGCATGTATGCTGTAATCACAGCCTGCCCAAGAGCACAAAACTCATGCAATTCCATCCTTGGAGATTATCATAGGTCAATTGATTGTGTTCAGGGAAACCAGCCATGGAGCTGAGGCTCAGCTAATCCTGTTTGGATAGAAAAGTTTCAGGAATGCCAGCAAAGAGTCTCTTTCCTTAAAGAGAATCTCTATGAATGTAGAAATATTTACTAAAGTGAAAGGATGGAGGCTAGTTTTTCTTTAAGAGGGGTCTCTTTGCCAAAGGATATATTAACAATTTTCTTTCAGATTGTCTGAATGCCTGTGGATACATTTTATGATTTTTGAAAAATACTTGTCCAGTTATTCAAGGAAGCTTGGCAGACCAATTTAAAATCCCTTTATGATAGGATATATAGCTCCTCAGATAAAGGCAATGCAGTAGATCTCTCTTGATTTAAGCAAGGTATTTGATACTTGGCTTTACAGGAAATTATTAGCTGCATTGGAAGAGATGGGGAACTAATACCATAATTTTAAAGTGGACAAGATGTGAGTGAAAGGAAAACTATAGTTGATGGTATTGAAAAGGGAGTTTGAAGAGAGGTTGTAAAGGTTACTTGTGATGTTCCTTGGGGATTTGTCTTGGCCCAGCCCATTCAATATTTTCACTAGTAACCTTTCTTTAGGACTAAACACATGTGTATTAAATTTGCAGATGGCAAATCTGGAAGATTTTGGAAATGTGGAGGATGGTCATATTGTTATCTAGGAAGGGTTAGGGAGTAGAACAATAGAATAAAAACAATATGAAATGTAACAATAGAAAATATATGAAACCTAATGGGGAAATGTACATTGGGACTAATAGCAAGAATAAGGGCTAAGATGAGGATTTATAGATTTGAGGCAATGGAGAAAGAGAAGGACCTAGGGATCACAGGATGACTGGGAGCCACCTGTGTAATGTGTTGGAGACTGGGATGTATTAGTACCATTGTAGGAAGCGTCAGGAAGGTCTCTTCTAGAATATAGTAAGCAGTTCAGAATACTTGTTCAAAAGCGATTATTTAAAGTGGAACAGGTATAGAAAAAGGCTGCTTAACTGGTTAGAAATAGGGAGAGCCTCACCTGTGAGAGACTATTTTAAAAAGTTTGTCTTGTTTAGTTTAGCAAAATGGAGCCTGAGAGCAGATGTAATTACTCTTAGGAGGTGTATTCGTAGAGCTGATACCAGGGAGAGAAGAGCACTATTAAAGTTAAAGAACAATATTGGCACTAGTTAAAGTGGATACTAACTGGTCATGAACAAATTGGGACTGGAAATTAGAAGGAGGTTTATAACAAAGGAGTGAAGTTTTGGAATAATTCCAGAAAAAACCTAGTGAGGAACCTGAATTATTTCAGGGTAGAACTTGGTAAGTTTATGGAAGGGAGATCATGATAAGTAGGGATGCTTTGTGCAGAAATCTGTTTGTGGACTCAGTGACTCAGGAGGCCTATCAGTCCTATATTCCTGTGTAATGTCACAGTTTTTCATGCTGGATTTTACAGTGTGATGAAACAAAGAAAGGAGGAAAATCATTCAGCCATGTTATGTCAGATTCAGACTGTTGTAATGAAGAATTATTTAATAACGAACTTATTTGTTTATTGTGACAGAAATCACAATTTTATTTCAAGCTTTCTAGGTATTTTGGAGTATATTATCCATTGCTCTGCTGTTTACCTCTGTGGCAATTTGTCATTAGGTTCCCATTTTATTACTCAGGTGACTTTACATCAGTCCTCAGTTCAGTTGTGTGTGACTTCCCACAGGCTTCCACTCTCATCTTATTTCTAGTTAATGAAGAAGCTCAGAGTAACAGCTGATGCATAGGATTGGGAGCCATGAAATCTGAGTTTAGGTTTGCCAATGACTTTGTGAATGACGCTGGGGAAAGTAATTTAACCTCTCTGTTTCAGTTAATCCATGTATAAGAAGGCAACAATAATACAAAGTCTGTCGGTATCTGTTTGGAACTGCTTTATTTTCCAGGGTGATGGTTGAGCAACCAAGTTGTCCTGTTCAAGCAGGCACTAGAGTCAGAACGGCCCCCTGCAATCCCAAATGAACAGAAGAATGTGCCCAGTGTTAGGTCATTTAAATAAGGGTGTATCTGGATTCTGCACTGTGCCTAACCAGTGTGAAGAAAAAATGTTCCACTTTGTCCATTTCTTTTCTATTTTGGGGGGCAAATTAGAGCCGTGTGAGACAGTCTTTTTGCTAAGGGAAGACGAGAGCTGCAATTCTGGGCTTGCCTGTTTGGGGGGTTCTGGGCAGAAGAAGCCTTGAACTTCCTTTCAGTTCTACAGTCATGTGAGCAAATATGGAGGCTTCTTAACATGTTGTATGTTTTAATGCGCTTTGATTTGTTGTATGTTTTAATGCGGGGAAAATACTAGAGAAAACTTAGTATTGTGTAATTGTTGTTGCCTGGCTGCATTTGGATGCACAATGCTTTTGGTTTTTGTTCTTGCTTAGAAGACACCACATTTATTTTTAGGGGTTTTTCTGTTTTTTCCCCTAATTTTGGCATTGCTGCTATATTTTTGTCTGGAGGTTTGGCTGAGTCATAGTTCCAAATGGCCAAAAATAGTTTTCTCTAATCTAGTTAAGAGCTTCTTTGGCGTGAAATTTGATGAGCCATCTCATGGCTATTTATTCTCTTAGCAAATCCAGGGGACTTTCCATCCTGAGTTTGTTTTTGTTCAGACATGTTTGTATCATTTTTAACTCCACTTTATTTCACTTAAAGGATGAGGCCAGACTAAGCTTTAGTTTTTATTTTAGGAAATTTGTAGAAGCCAGGCACAACAAAGAGAGAGACAGTCAAATACATCAGAACATGGCTTTAAAAATGATCTTTCCCACTCTTATGTTGATGAAGCTTTTATTTATTTAGACATTAGGAAACAAAACTAAAGATTATCTACCAATGCTTTGGGTGATCTTGACTCTTTACAAAAATATACTAATAGATGTATTTAGTTAAATGGGAACTAATATCAGTGTCATGCAATGTCATATAGACAAAGGAAGAAAGCTCCTGGGCATATCCTTCAAGTAACTTTTGTCTTGGAATCCTGTCTTTTTCAATAGACATATCTTGACAGGGAACTGTGAGCCTTGAAATGCCAGTAGTACAAAATTATTACAAGAAATGTTGCAACTCTGGGTTCTGCTCATTGTAGAGCCTTTTATTTTTTATTTATTATTGATATGATACCAGGGCAAACTTCTTGTGGGTGAGTCAAATGTTTGCATAAGATTCTTTGGATTCATCTCTATTGTTTTCCTTCTCTGGTTTCAGTTTGCTACTAATATCATTATTCATGCTTTCAGCTTTGGAGAATCAAGATGCAAGCATTCAAAATATTGTGTGTGAATGTCTACCAGAAAAATAAACAAGTCAAGAGGGTCAATCTGAGTGGATTAAAAATGTCTGTTTTTCTTTAAAGGATAAAAAGATATATAATGTGGCTCCTGTGCTAGTTTCACATGCCAGTAGTCTAGTACAGGGATGGGCCATTTGGAGGAGTTGAGGCTGCCTAGACCTTCCATCTTCCCTTTAAACCACTGAAATGGTATACAAAGGCCAGACTGAATCCGAACATTCAGTACCTCAATGACTGCTGAACGTTTTGTTTAACCTTGGTTTATCCATCATTTCTTGATTGAAATCTTTTGGGCCTGGCAAAAAATGTGTGTGAAGCAAAAGTATTAGCACAACAAGGATGAAGAGGTATTATTGTACTCTAGAGGAAAATGAAAAAAGAAGAAGAAACCAATTGTTTGAAATGTTAAGCAAATCACTTTGTTACACTAGGGTTATGTTAACTAGAACTTTTGAAATTGGGTCATTAAATAAATATACACTATGTTTCTGCAGCTTTTATTTACTAAGTTATCGTTTTTTCACAACATGACCCAATACTGGTGTTCATTTTTAGTTCTTCTTCTTCAGACTATCAAGGAAACTCTTTAGTGAAATGTATCAGAAGAGAATAGTGTGAAATTGGCAAGATTAGCTTTGAATTAACCAAAGAGCTTATCATGATGCCAAATGATAAACTTGATTATTATTCTTTGAGTTCTTGACTCCTTCAATGGCTGAGCTCCTTTTTGGAAATTATGCAGGAGGCACTACTTTGATTAACCCTCCCCACCATCCCTCCACCACCCTGCCAAATCGTAGAAAAATAGGGCTCTGAGTGACTTCCTAAGGTCATTTAGTTCTCGCCCTGCTCAAAAGAGGTGAGATCAGGATTGCAGGGGAGGGGGCTGAAAGGATAACCTGTACTTAAAAAATTCCAGTAATAGATTACATGGTTTCTGGAACAGAAAAACCTGTTCCAGTAGTAATTACCCTCATAATTAGAAAATTCACCCTAATATCGAAACTACATTTCCTTGTTGAATTTGTCCTTTACCATGTGTACTCAAAGGGCAATTAATTGCCATCATCTTTATAACAGCCCTTTTTGTATTTGAATAACGTCATCAGATCCCCACTCTGTTGTCTCAAGGGTAAAAAATCCCAAACAAGACCTTTCTTGTGATCTTATATTTTTTTAGACCTTTGATCATTTTTGGTGCTCTCCTTTAGATTTTTTCCAATGTATCCACATCTTTCTTGAAGTGTGTTTCCCCAAACTGGTAACTGTAGCCTAGGTGAAGAGAGTGGAAGAATCACTTAGTTTGCATATGACACTTCTGTTATATGTCTCAGTGTACAATTACTTTTTTTGGAACAGCATTTCACTAATGATTCATTTAATCCTGAGGTCCCTTTCTTGTTTTCTGGTTCCAACTAGCTAGGAACAACTATTTTGTATTTGTACATTTGGCTGAACACATTTAGTGTTTGTCTTTTTGCAAAGAGACTTGAAAAGCTCTATGAAGAGTAGTCAACAAAAAACATAAACTCTCCTACTATAGCTTCATTTAAATCCCTTATTTCCTTGATAACCAGAGTAGAGATGTTTTGAAGAAAAAAACCCCAAAACAAACTATTATTTTTGTAGTGCTTTTTGGAAAGAAATCTTGAGAAATTTCAAAACAAACCATTTTTCATTTTGCTACTGATAGAATACAAAATTGGGGGGTTGCTTTGAATATTAAAAATATGTAATTTGAGGGTATGGGTTCCTTTCTTTACTCCCACTTTGACTTTCCCTGCACCATTTTTTCCATTAAAAAGGTAGAACTATGGGAGAGAAAATTAAGGGGAAAATAATTTATTACTTATTGTTTTCCGTCTAAAAATTGGGAAAAAAGACAAAAGTCTAGGAAAGGATGAGGAACTCTTTCTTGTACTTTTAAACTTTTTGAGCAAGAAAAGCATGAAAAAAAATTATGAGCGATTATTTCAGGGTGGACCCACTGAGCTTGGGGCCTTAGAATGCACAAGTGAGGACTTACTGCTAGTGGCTGGTTAGGTCAGAGAAGAGGGTCATGCATACCACCACCCTGGTGACCTTCTTGCCAAAAGTGCTAATGAAGCCTGTCTATGAGGTGAGCTGCTACCTTATAAATTGGAAACAAAGGGACAATGTCCTTTTCCTAAAGTTGCTTACTGAGATTTAGTGAAGTAAAAAATGGTGAATTAAAGATTCACCTGTTAGCCTGAGATTCTAGTTTGAATTTAAACTCTTTGACTTGGTTCAATAAGTTTGTTAGAACTTTTCTATCTCACTAGGATACGATGAGGATAAATGTCTGAAAAATCATGAGAGATATATGATGCCATAGTATAAGCCACATACAGAGAGGGAAAACCAAATAGAACTCCAAGACTGTACAATGTATTTATTTTTTTCCTTCCTTTTGAGTATGGTTACACCTACCATTCCCTGGGTCCTATCCAATAAAAGAGAGTGGCCCACTGCTTGAAAAACACAGTGGAACACCACAGTGCATGAAAATGGGAAAGGTATAGAGTTTCAAATAATATTACAAGTAACCAGGGAATAGTTGGGAGGTTGTCCAGTAAGTATACTCTATAAGTAGTAGGGGTGTGTTAAATGGGCCATATTCGATTCGGATTCGGCCTGAATCAGGGACAGTGATTTGTTGATTTGGATCACTTGTCCCAATTTGATTTAGCTGAATTCAAATCTGAAGATTCAGTGCTGATTTGGAGAATCGGTGATTTGGGCATAGACACAGCTTTAAATGTTTTTTCCACATACGTTGAGGTACCAGGCACAGCTTGCGAATGCTGCAATGGTGAGGTGGATGGAGCATTCTACAGGAGTGTGGGGGGGGAGGGAGGGGGCTGCATGCTCGGTGGTGAACCTGGAAGTGGACCAGAGATGCTTCCAGTCCACTTCTGGGTTTGCTGATGAGTGTACGGGCCCACCACACCCTCCAGCTTGGTGATCTGCTGCAGGGGGACCCTGGGTGCCCCCCCAGACCCAGGAGGCACTAGTCTCTGAGCCAGAGGGGCACGGGGGAGGGCCTTCATGTAGTCCCCAGCAGACCTGGAAGTTGCCCAGAAGTGTTTCTGGTCCGCTTCTGGGTCTGCTTCTCAGTGCACTGGGGACACCAGCCCCATTAAGTAGTTTCTTCTCTCCTCTGTTAGTGATAATAGGAATTGCACATTGGTAAGACAAAGGTGCCCAAATAAAATTACTCCAACTGCTTATTTTTCTAACATATACCTTAGTCTAAAATTTATCAAGGGTCTGCCCAGTTAACCTAAAAGGTTGAAAGTCTACAGATGTATAACAGATAGAAGCATCCTCCCTTTGTGGGAGTGACATCCTTACTTTGATTAAAGAACAAATGGGAGAAGATCTGCTGACTGGGTTGTTGTTCCTTTAATCCCCTTGAGAGTTTCTTTCAGAGACAGAGAGCGATAAAAAGTATAGGTTTGAGAGGAAATGAACCTGGGAAGATTTTGTTTAATTGTCTTCTGGTGAAAAGTAAATAATTTGAAGAGCAGGTATAGGAGAGAGAGGACTCATCAGCATAAGAGAGTTTGTGGGTTGTGTCAAAACTTTAGCACTGTTTCCTCCCTACTCCACCCCCTAGCTGGCTTTGTGAAGTAAGCTGGTTTTGTGAAATGAACGGATGCAGTTTTGCAGTACCAGATGTAGAAAAGGACTTATCTACTAATGGCAGCTTACTACGTTACTGTAGGAGGCTGATACTCACAGGGTCAGGAATATAGATTGCACTGAGCAGTACTGACGAAGAGTGCTTAATACACCTGAGCAAATAGTTCAAAATTGATTGATGAGCCTTTGTTCCAGTTTTTTTTTTTTAAATTGCTAGGCTATGTTTAGGGACCTTTTCTCATTTACCTTTTGCAGATACTTTAAGATAGGAATTTATTGCAATGAATGTTTTCTTAAAGAGAGAATTTTAAGGTGATACTATACTATATTCTTGGAAAGTGGCTTTTGAAAGCACAGCTACAAATATTCACACCAGAAATCAGGTGTTTTGTAAGCATGCTGAATGGAATAGAAGTGTCCTTTGAAAACAACCTGCACAGACTTAACTGGCTCAGCACTGATCCCATTCGCTGTACATTTTGCCATAGCTACTTCCTGTTTCAGTTACTTTGCTGCAAGCTCTATACTTTTTTAATCTTATTGATTCAAATTAACAAGACATTTTAGTCATGTTGCAGGGTAGAGTGGAGTCTATTATCTTATTCTTTCTGGACAGAAAGGTAACTTGTGGTACTTCTAGTGAAGACAGCCTGAGCACAGTACACTTCAGTATTAGGATCAAGGTTCTACGTCCAAGCCATGTCTCATTGGGGTCTCATCAGGATTATCAATAGATTTATCAGAGTTTTTGTTGTTTAAGGGTTGGAGTAAAATTTCATTAGGTAGTGGTTTAATCAGGGTAGGTGTTGGGTGGAGGGGAGAAGGGGAAGAGTGCTTGCTTACAACATTGCCAACACTCTAAAATCTAAACATGGATATGTAGAATAGGGGCTGAAGAAGAGAGAGAGAAGGAAAATATAGAAATGCTATCTTTCTACAATACCACTACCATGAGATAAATGGAACAAGCCATTCTGTAGTTTTTTGTCCTACTGCATTAGTAGGAGCAAGGTCAAGGAGAGAGGAAAAAAAGCTTCCAATGTAACAACTTTTTCTACTATTAGACCTCATGACATTGAAGGAAAAAGAGAGCTGCAATAGGAGATGTAAAGGGCTTCTACCAATTCTATTGTGTGTGCCTTCCAGTTCAGAGCAGACTTTGCCAGTTCTTTAATTTTATATAAATTATATATTCATTCTATGTTTACAACTGAGGTTCAGTTGCAGGGGAAAATACAAAGCATCTCTCTGTGTGTATAATGTGAGCTCTTCTAGGGCCCTTTTGTTTTTTCCAGTTTCCCTTTTTCCCCTCAAGGCCTTGGCTCCATATTTCTATACACATAACCAATATCATTGGAGGATATTACCAAGGTGACAAGTTCAGAACATGACTGGGGGAGAGGGGTAGGTTGAGAGCCAGTGTAATGAGTTTCATACAATTGATGCCATGCAAGCTGTACCTAAACATTACAGCATCATTATGAGGCTCCAACTGCTTTCAGACAGGTCCCAAATGAAAGTAGTCAACAGAAGAATGTGGATAATATACCACACATTTACCTATTAAGGCATGTGAGCTCCCGTTTGATATGGGGATGGAGCTTGCCCATGGAGTAGGCAAGCATGGCACTAAGCCATGGCACCAGAATGGATGTTCCCTCCTAGGGTACCAGGGGTTGGGTCTGTGCTATGACAGCAGCAGCAGCTGGGTGCAAGGACTGAAAAGGTAGTTCGTTCTGTGAACAGACAGAATGTAGGGTAGCATTGCATGTTATAGATTAGCCAATGCGCGTGCACGCATGTGTGTGTGTGTGTGTGTGTGTGTGTGTGTGTGTGGATAGATAGATAGATATAGCACAACCTTTTGTGTGGCGAAGCTAACTTTATCAGGTGGGTTCCAGAGGATTTGCCATGTAGAAGAATGTTTTCCACATATTCTTTTCCATTATTGATGTAGTAAGTAACAGTTTATTTGCCTTTTTGACTGCTTGCAGCCTGTTGAATGCTCCCCTTTGATGCCTAGATCCTTTTCTTGAGAGGTAAGGAATAAGTCAATATCCATCAGTGTATATTAGCAACTTAAGCTGTTGCAGGAGGTTTAATGTGTCATGGGCCAAAAGTATGAGGTCATGGTTTACTTCTTATAAAGAAAACCAAAAGAATTGTAAGAAAGCTACATGGGGATTGGCATCCTCAAATTATATATGCTTTGTTTCCCTAGATTTTTGTTCTTGTCAGCAGACAAAACCAACATCTTTCAGCTCTTCACTCAGCTACCCACTGTGTTGATCTCTCTTGCACACTTTGTATGCTGATCTTCACAAAAAAGGATTATCGATTGGATTTTCCAATATTTTTAGTACAAGTCTTGAACAAAAAAATATTTTTCAAAACCTCAAAAGCTTTTTTGGCTCCATTTTATATCAAGAACCAAAAAAGTTCATGTGACAAATATAAATTCTTCTTTTTTAATGACTACATTTTGATCAGCGTTCTTTTGATCAAATATTATCATGTGTTTGTTCCTTGGGAAACTTCTTTCTAGGTTTGTTTTCATTCATGATGTGGGTCATGATAACCTGGGAATACAAACCACTAAGAGATAAAAAGAAGAACAGCATAGATGTATTTCAGTAAGTGTTGAACATTTAGTGCTTAAGTCCATAGCCTGGGGAGTTTGCTGTCTTTGATAATGAAACCTACTTTGAAACCATGTCTGGACATGGTGATCCTAATTCTGATCTCAGTAACACTCAGTCACAGCATCTGATGAAGTTAGCATCACAGAAATTTGTGCCATGTATCTACTTCAGTTAGTCTATAAGGTGCAAATCTATCCTGCCCTCTACTCAATAAGACTGTCACAAATTAGGTGTAACTTCACTAGGCTCAGAAGAGTTATAATGGTGTAAAATTTATTTTTGGTAGCATCAGAATTAGGCGCATGGGAGTGAACTTAGACCTGGTGTAAGTAAATATAACTTTTCTTGAAATCAGGAGGAAATCCAGTGCTGTTGACTTCCTCATACAAAGTCCTTTCTAGGAAGGGGCTATCAGAATACACCTACATGCACTCAGGTGCAATATATATATATGCACCATGGTAAGTAGTAGAAAGTGAGAGTGGAAGAATATCTTGTAATTATAAGTTGGCTAATTTGCATGGGTAACTGATACTGCCTTAGTTAGGGGGGCACATGTACCCCCTATGACCAGTCCTGCCAACCGGGGTGGGATCCCCCCATGGCCAATCTTGCTGCGTAGGCCCCGCCCCCTCACAGCCAATCTCGCTGCCCAGGGGGAGTTTCCCTGGTTGATTGCTGCGGCTGCTTCTGGGAGCAGCTGAAGCAATCGGTTGGCACGTGCAGTGGGGGCATCGGTGCTCCCACCCATTGCTTAAATGGTGAGTGTAGCTGATCAGGAGGTGCACCAGAGCTCTCAGGGTGTGCATGTACACCCTTCGCACTCCCTACGTGTTGTCAAGGCTAATTTAGGTTCTCTGCAATTCTCTTTTACGTACATGCATAAGAAAGAGAACTTCTGGGATTGACACATCTGGACTTCAGAAATCAAACTACTTTTTTTTTGTCTTATATTAGCCATCCCCCAAATATCTTTCAAGATCTCTTAAGAATCAGCTAAGAACACAGTTCAGAACCAGACCAACTAACCAGTCCTCTCAAGAGTCATTAGCATATGGTGGGGAACCTTTTAACAGAAGCATGATGCCCATGAGGATGTCTGGATTGTATGGTGCCTTCTCTCTGTGCATCTCAGGCTGTAATCCTAATTGTGTAGTTCTCTTATAGGGACTCATCCCTCTCTGGTAATCACAGGTGGGTGCAGGTGATTGTGGTGCTCTGGTGAATAAATTCCTGCCCCATTCTTGTGACTACTGCTGAGCATTTTCTTGTTTTGATACAAAGGGATTCATATAGATGTATCAGTAGCCAAGAGACAGTTCATGTTCATAGCACTCTACTAAGTAGGGTGAAAGGCTGAGGGTTAGAGCAGTAAAAGTCTATGCCATAACTTGTTGATATATCCTGTTAGCTTTTTCTTTTGTCCACCTTTGAATTGTATATTTAGTTTCTAGATGAGTAATTCTGGGGTGCCTTGAAATCCTTTTAAGAGTGCTGCAGGGTGCTAATAAGCAATGGTAGCATTGTTAGGTGTATAAACATGATTCACAAAATAAAACCAGGGACTTCAAAGAGGAGTCCATTGTGCCAAAGCCATTCTGACCTGTTGAAGTTTTTTTCAGTTCTTTGCAAGAGAAGAACTATTTTGTTATTTTCTATAATCAAAAAATGAATGAAAAGTAAGATCTGGCATTTTCCAAATGGTACTTTGAGTCTGTCAAGTAGTGCCTTAAGTCTAAAACGTTTGAATACCACTGTTCTAGATATTCAATGTTTGTCACAATGGGCCCAGCCTGGCCAAGTGGCAGAGCAGCCCCAAGGGTGGTAGGACCCAGCTGCGCCCGGCATTGTGGTCCTCAAGTGCTGTGCTGGGTCCTGTCACCACGTGACTGGCCTGGCTGGGGGGCTGCACCCTGTGGGGGCCAGGGGACTCGCACTTCCTGAGCAGCTCCCCCACAAGGTCCTCAACACTCACAGTCCCCCCAGGAATTGCCCCACACCTATCCACAGACTAACCCACATGCCTCCCCCCACACCCCTTCTCACCCCCTTCCTGCAGACACCATATCCCCCATCACACACCCATCATATGTGAATAAAACAAAAAGTACACATCAACACATGTGTACAAGTGCTGGACCCAGGATCTAGCTCCTCCTGGCTGCAGATCTGGGAGAAGCTAGGCAGGGTTATTTTGCCCCAAGTGGCACAATTTGCTCCACAACAAAGTGCATGTCCAAGCACATGTGCTGAGGCAAAAAGTTCCTGCTCAAATTTGCACCACTTCTATTTGAGCTGCTGCAAGTGCATATGCTTGCATGTGTGGATGCGCCCAGGGTGACCCAGGGAGCTTGTCTATACCAGAGTTACCTGTTTTTTATTACTTTGTAAGATGGATTTTAGTTCCTATCTAGAAGGCTAGACCACAATGCTAAAGGCCTGCTTGGGGAAGCACTAGAGCTATGGCTCCATCTTTTTACAGTATTGGTTTTGCACCTTCAGGAAACAGAGGGAGTAATTCCTGCAGTCCCCAGAGGATCAGGGCAACATATTCTGTCAGATTTTACAGTCTGTATGCTCTCATCCTGCTGCACAATAATCTTGTGGCTATATACAGGATTGTTTTATACCATTACTTTTGGTTTTTCATGTATAATTAATATCCTTTATATTTCTGATCATAATATGGACATATTTAAAGGGTAACCAGAGTATCTAGAGTAGTGAGAGACTTTTTCTGTGCTTCCTCTTGTGCTCAAGGTCAGACTTCAGTCTAAATTTTATTCCATAGGGAAGGAATGAGGTGAATTGGGGAAAATACTAATTGGTCTAGGATAAGACCAGGCTGAATTTCAACTGGAAGTGACATTCTAACCTTTCAAGTCTGAACATACTCTTTTACCACTCCTCAGTGGCCCTGTTAATCTATATGCAGTGACAGTTTGTCTAACTGATATAGCTGAACTGAAGAACTTGGTGCTGGTGCCAAGAACTCCTTCTGAAAGTAATTATCAGAATACACCAGATGATTTCCGTCCTTTGTGGCTTCTGGAAGTAATGTCATCTTTTAAAAATGGTGGAACACAGTTAGAACTATCTACTGCTCATGGTATGTGTTGTATTATTTAGAGTCTGTCGACCTCTTTCAGGCACACACAAAGGAAAATGACAGCTATTACCATACTGTGCCTTAAATTGGAATGAATAAATGATAGAAATGTGGATGATATGTAGGGAATTTTATGCTGAACATAGGGGTCCTGATGACGTACAGCTTAATATATATTAAACAAGAAACCTCTCCTATACAGTGACTTGTTCATCCAATAGGAAAGGTTTTGTACGTAATACTGTCAACTGTGAGTGACACCATATCTGAATATGTTCAGGAACTGCAAATGATTATTAAATGTTTAAAACTAAAACACAACCCCCTATTTAAAATGCTTGTATGTAGTGAAATTTAATTTTTTAGTTAAATTTCATTTTCCTTTTCAGTTAACATTAGAATGATATGTAAAGGGTATATACCACTAACTATTGAGGACTATTTTTATACTGTTTATATTGACTATTGTTGCTGTTGTGATTTACAACATCCTTTTGTTGATGGAGAGGTTTGTGTGCTCCAACAACCCTCAGAGCTATGTCATCTTGAATCTCGTACTCCTGCTAAAGTCTCCCCTGGTGAACAGATCTGAGGTGAGGTCCCAGACTAAGCATGGTCCAAACTCCTGAAGATTCTAATGGCAGAACAAGTATACTTGGGGACCTGCTGGTTCTCCGTGGCTATGAAAGTAGATGAGGGATGCAGCAGGATGGGCATTTCTGGTTGTCTTGGATAACCTTGCCACGGGGTTCAGGGCTCCCTTATTTCAGTTTCATGTGGTTATCGCTTGCACACGGGCTTCCTTACATTAAAAGATGTCATGTGCAGGCCTCTGCCAGGGATGTTAACATCTCCCATAAACCAAGTCCTGCAGTGACTGACAAGTAGAAGTGGGGACAGGAACCGTGATGTCTGGGAGTCCCTAGTCACAAATCTACACATAGGTCGTGGTCATGTGACAGTTATTTTGCACTTACTAAGACAGAAGTACAATTTGGCTATGACTATGACTGAACTGTCCTCTTTAGGATCCTCTTTGCTTACCCTGAATGGGAAAGGGGCTAGAAAAGGCGCCCTTACCATAAACAGTCTCAAACCCACTTGGCTAGATTGCTGCATGCAGTGGAATCACTCTACTTGCAGCCAAAATCAACAAAATAAAGTACTGAAGTTTACCACATGGAATGTCCACACTGTCATGGACTCCATGATCAGTGAGTGGTCCTGAAAAAAGGACCACCATAGTAGCTAGAGAACTTGCGAGATATGACATCAATATTGCTGCTTTTAGTGATACCCACTGGGCAAGTGAAGACCAACTGGAAGAAGAATTAGTTAGCTACACCTTTTTTTGGACAGGAAATTCACCTGTAGAGAGGCATACTTATGGGGTTGGCTTTGCCAACAAGAACAAGATTGTCAGTCAGCTTTCAGAATGCCCATTAATGAATGGGCATTAATGAATGCCTTATGACTCTGCCTCAAGCTCAGTAATAACCAGTATGCCATAGTCATCAATGCATATCATGAGTTACCGGTGCCTCCTGAATCTGGGGTCACCCGCAGAAGACACCCCCTGTCAGGGGGGTCACCAGCCCTACTGACAGTATTGGTGTCAGCCATCAGGGTGGGCACCAGCCCCATTGTGGGGGCTTGTGAACCTCTGTGCACCTCCTACCAGTTGCCTGTAGTGCATATGCCTCCACGCTTGATGAAGAAGTCAACAAGGAAAAGTTCTACTGTGCTCTTGACAGTCATGACTGCCAGTGCCAAGGAAGAAAAGCTCATCCTCCTGGGTGACTTCAAAGCAAGGGTTGGGCAACACTCTGAATTCTGGAGTGGGACCATTGGAAATGAGAGAGTGGGGAAAGTCCATTCTAATGGTATCCTCTTAATCAAATGTGCAAAGCATGACTTGCTCATCACAAATACCATCTTCAAATGGAATGACAAATATAAGACCACTTGGAAACATCCACACTCAAATCACTGGCATTTTATGTCTATATTATTGCCAGAGCCCATGATATGATGTCCATATCACCTGATTCCTTCCTTAGAGATGCAGATGACTGCTGGACATACCGCTATTTAGTCAGATGAATCATGGAATGCAGCGTACACCACAACACTGTAAACAACCGAGAGGAATGCGGAAGAGATTTAACATCAAGACACTCCAAGACCATGCTAGGTGCTGCTAAAGAGCCTCACAACTTACTGAGAGGCTTTCTGATCTACCTGATGATATCAAGGATGTT
Organism: Caiman crocodilus; assembly: GCA_030014935.1. Lineage (NCBI taxonomy): Eukaryota > Metazoa > Chordata > Crocodylia > Alligatoridae > Caiman > Caiman crocodilus. The sequence goes on from JAGPOW010003316.1 coordinate 125,190,495, forward strand.
CAGGCACACTGGGAGAAACTTAAAAATGTTATTCACAAGTCATGCCCTGAATCAATTGGATACTCCAGTTACTGTTACCAAGATTGGTTTGACAAGAATAATGAGGAAATCCCAGCACTTATCCATCAAATGAAAGTCATATTTTACATTTGGCAAAATGAACCCTCTAATCAGCAAAAATGAGAGGCTTACCACTGGCTGTAGTTCAGAGCAGGCTATGTGACGTCAAGAACCACTGGTGGCAAGTGAAGACCATGGAGATTTGGAGTTTCACAGATCGATATGACATGAGAAACTTCTTTCAGGCAATAAAAGCCATCCACAGGCAATGTTCCAATGGTCCAACTCCCTTGCTATCCTAGGACTGCTCCACCCTTCTCACAGATAATGTATCCATCAAACAATGCTGGAAGAAGTACTTCATAATTCTACTCAACCATGAATCTGAGGTCTCAGCTGCCACCCTCAAGTCCATCCCTCAACACTCAGTAGTAGAACCTGTTGCTGATCCCCCATTCTTCAAGGAAGTCTGGCATGCCATTACTCAGACCAATAACAATAAGTGTCAAGCCCATGTGGCATCCCCACAGAGCTCTTCAAAGCTAGTGGAACAGTACTAGCACAAAAACTTCACTAACTTCTCATAAAAAAATGCGTAAACAAGGAAGTTCCACCTGAATTAAAGAATGCTAATATTATGACCATCTTCAAGACAGGGGACCAAGTTAGTGTGTGGGAAGTACCAAGGCATTGCCCTCCTCTCTGTTGAAGGGAAGATTCTTACTCACATCTTTCTGAATCACCTCCTTCTCCTTGCCAAAGGCCCAGTGTGACTTTAGACCATCTTGGGGTACCACCAAAATGATTTTTGTTGTACAACAGATCCAGAAGTGTAGAGAGCAACACCAGAAGCTGTTTATGGAATTCATTGACCTTACCAAGTCATTTGACTTCATTAATCAGGAAGTCTTATTAAGCGGGGTGCTAAATTCATTAGCATCCTCAGGCTACTCCATGATGGGATGACTGCCACAATCCTTTTCAATGGATCAGAGACAGACCCATTTACAATTCATACTGGTGTCAAGCATGGCTGCGTCATCACTCCAACACTTTTTTCCATTTATCTTGCTGTGGTTTTCATTCTCATTGGTGGTCACCTTCCTCCCAGAATTGGGGTTGAGTATTGAATGGGTGGTCAGCTTTTCAACCTGTGGCACCTTCACAGCAAAACAAGTTACCAAGATTGGTACCACTGACCTTCAGTACACTGACAACTGTGTTAACATTGTGCACACTGAAACCAATCTGCAGTCCAACCTTGATCTTTTCTCAGGTGTCTATCACAGCTTGGGACTCTTCCTTAACATTTGGAGAACTAATGTGCTTCATTGTCCTGCTCCAGCACAAGCTGCTCACTTACCCATACAAATTACTATTGGTGGAGAACCCCTTGAAAATGTTGAGCATTTTCCGTACATTGGCAGTCACCTCTCGCATTCAGTCTGTCTTGATGTAGGAATAAAACATAGGATTTGCTGTGCTAGCATATCCTTCAGAAAGCTGTTTTGCCTTGTCTTTGCTTACTGAGATCTGCAGATGGAAACTAAGATCTTGGTCTTCAATGCAGTGGTTATCCCCATGCTCCTCTATGGGGGTGATATGTGGATGACACATCAAAGCCATCTTAAGCACCTGGAATGGCTCCATCAGTGTTGCCTCAGGAAGATCCTTTGCATTAGATGGGAAGATCACTGCACCAATTGCAGCATCCTCTCTGAAGCTAATAAAACCAGCATTGAGGCAAAGATTATAAAACATCAACTCCACTGGGCTGGTCACTGTGTGTGGATGGCTGACACTCATCTCCCAGAGCAAGTCTTCTTCTCTCATCTTAGTCATGGTAAGAGGATCCATAGAAGATAGAAAAAGCATTTCAAGGACACCCTGAAAGCATACTTAAAGAAGGATGGCATCAACCCTACAAATTGGGAAGTGCTGGCTGGTGACAGATCTCAATGGTGCTGCACCATGCATCAAGCTATAGCCCACTTTGAAGAGAACTGTCTTGCTCAGGAAGCTGAGAAATGGCAGGAGGAAGAAAAGTTCACAACATCTTAACCAACAGCTGTAACTCCTCCAAGGCAACACTTGTCATATCTGTGGAAAAACGTGAAGAGCATGAATTGGACTCCTCAGCCACCTTACAAATCACCAGTAATTCCCATCCTGGCAGACATCATCTTCATTTTGAGGGACAGTCAATGATGATGAGCAGCAACTGGCTCAGCCATCTGGGCCTCTTTTCTAATCAGGGGATGGAGAGGAAGGCAAGTGGAAAAATGAAAAAAAATTAAAGGAGCTGCTGCAGGGGGAAGTTCCTACATGATTTAAAGAGATCACAACTCATCTCTGCTCCTCAAAAAGACAAACATGTTCCATTCATTTCTAGCCTTGGAATGATTACCTGTCTCTTTCATGAGCCAATACTAAGATCTTTCACCAAAATGAAAAGGGAGTTCTTCATAGATTTCAAGAGGAACAGTAGGATCCTAAATATAAAAAGGAACCTGTTGTTCTAATTTTCTGATCTTCTTGTCTTATGTAAATCGTAGCTGCTGATATAAATCAGCACATTCTGAGTGGTATTTTCCTTGATTATTTCCATTAGAAGTTATTTAATTAAAAATGAGAACAAAACTCAGAGATAATGTTGAAGGCCAGCAAAAGACCCACCTCCAGCTACAATCAATTACGGCTAAGCTGGGAAATGGAGAAACCACATAGGAAGTGTGCAGAAAGGGCACACTGGTGTCCCATAAAATGGGAACAAGCTAAGTTGAATTGAGAAGTTGGGCCTTAATATATGTATATGCCCTATTTCACTACACACATAGTACATAAGTTCTGGAACCAGCATCCCAGCCAGCAAGCCCATTGAAATTGTGGTAGAAGGGGGTTGCACTGGTCTAAGGGATTCAGTTTTGCAACCCATGTACACCTCACTTACATAAACCATAATTCCAGTTTGATGTGAAATAAATTTCAGTCTTAAACTTGCTGCTCTTCCATGAGAAACCACAACTGAAGAGATATTGAGGCTTTTTCTCCCAGAGTAAAAATGGCTATTCTCGGAGAAAAAAACCTGGGAAAGCAAATGTCTGTGAAGGCTGCTGGCTTCTCTCAAGAGAGAACATAGTTATCCAATATTTTCCCATTCCCCACCTGGGAAACAGTATGTTGCTCCCAGGACTTTGTTGCTCTAGCAAGTAGAAGAACATAGCTCCTTCACAATCCCCACATTGTGCTGCAGGGAAACGCAGACAGCCCAATCAGGGCTGTCCCACGCACTGCTGCCTTCTGTCTCCAGGCAGAACGAGGGAGTCTGCAATGTACCTGTGATGTGTACATAGGGCCTGCTCCCTGCTGTACAATGTCACCACTGCAAGTTCTTCATTCATCAGGGAGTCAAATACCTGCACACATGGATCTGGATAAATTTTTCTACCAGAACAAACCCAAGATAATTCTTTCAGGTTATTTGAATTTGTGTACACAGCCACTGTTTCAGTAAGGCAGGGCAGTATATGTTACATGTACATTTCTATTTAAATCAAGATTTAGATTCTAGAGTTTGTGGAATAATGTTTAATATTTTCAGTGTAGAATCCGATCTCAATCTCTTTCATTTGCTAATGACAGCTAAGTGCTAACTAATTTAACTTGTTTTCAAGTTACTTAACTAAATGAATGTCTGTTTCCAACACTGTTTCAGATTTCCCATTGTGAATGATATTTTTCAAAAGCCATATCATGTATCATTGGCTGAAGAGCTATCAATATTCTGACAATTTTTTTCTTTTTTGTTACAGGTTAGGTAAAGTAGCATGATTCTTGCATGAATCAGGATGTCAGTGTTTTATTTTTTCATGTATCTGCCACTTAAAGACCATTGCCACCACTCTAGAGCAGTAAAACTAGATCAAACCACTTAATTCTATGAATATCCTTAGAGAAATAAGATGTTAGAGATATATTATCACCTACCAATTCACTGTGTACTTAGGAAGCTGTATGCTGTATGCCAGTGGATTCAGAGTAGCATACCTAAATATTTGATCTCTTCATAAAATTCTGAGGTTCCCCCTGAATTAACCCTACCCTCATCATTGTGTGGTTGAGCTGTCTTGGAACCAAACTTCCTCATTGTTCCCCAGAATTCACGAGCCACTCTGTCTGGTCTCCATACTGCAGTGATTGTGTGGCCTTGTTTTCCCTTCTCTGGATGATTCCAGGCTAGTCCATTCCCTCCATTCTAAAAAGCCCTTGCATACCCAGATTATCACATGATGGCTCTGCTTCCCCATTTAGTTCCTCACTGTAATGTTTGCCCTTCCAGTATACTAGACAAGAGACCCGTTAGCCATTTCCCCCTTACTGCAGAGTCACACAAATGAAGCTTCTTTCCGCTTCAAGGACCACATCTCTTTTGCCCTTAGGTCTATGGTAGCAGCAAATCTTTCCCTTATGCAAACTCTAGGACAGATTTAAAAAAGTTTATAAACAAGCATTTTTATTAGAAATAACATTGCCTCTCAAACAAAAGCAGCTGCTTCAATTGTTTTGCTTCTACAAATCAACATGCATTCTGTTCAGCTCCTCCTTTTTTATCAAAGGCAGCCCAATTTTTTTTTCTTGAGAAATTCTTCACATTTAGTGTCCCATTACTATATGTGTGTGTCCATGGAATAAATAAAAATTATAACCTATATACACAATGGTAGGTATGGTATCTTCTCATGTTCTCTTCTGAGCATGAGAATGTATAGAGCTTCTGAATTTTCACAGAAATCTGCAGATAGAGTAGACTGTTGGTGTGTTTACATGTGCAATTAATATGAAGCAATAAACTCCATGGGCACATTCAGATGAGTGTGTGCATGCCTGTTGTGGCATCTCAAACCAGTTTGAGACACTGCAACAGACATGCTAAAAATGAAAAAATGTACCCTGCACTGCATATTTGCAGCAAAGGCTCTAAATTTGATACCAGGAATAAAAAAAAAAATCCCAGTATCAAAACCCCCCCAAATAAACAAACAAAAAAGCAGCACGGCACATTCTTGGACTGTACCCTGAGACAAATGGAGACTGAGTCCTCCAGAGAGATGCTCTAGTATCTCTATGGTGTCCCTGCTGCATGCTGGGGCATGTAGGAATGGGGTAAGGCTACAGCATGACCTGGACCCAGACATTGTCCCCAGTAAGCAGGGATGTGAGGGCTGTGTGGTTTCTTCACAGGGTTCTGGGTGTGAGGTTTGTGGATGGGTATGTGCGGTTTGTGGGGGAGTTATGAGGGGTTGTGGTGGGATTTGAGAGATATAACAGGGAACACTAACCCTGTTACCAGAAAGCAGGCTGATCCCTTGAAGACCAGAACTTTTCAGGCACAGACTGCTGGCAGGGTAGGGGTTAAAAGCTGAGCCTGGCCGGCTAGTCAGGTGACCAGAAGTGGGCAGACTAGAATGATAAAAACCCTGTGCTTGGCAGCAGTTGGGGCCAGCCGCCAAGGGGGAAGGAGTTTGTGCATAAGAGTTCCATGGACAGGCTTGGCTATCTGTCCATCCACCTTCTGTGGGAGGGGAACTCCTGAGGACTCTCAGATAAGCGTCAGCAGTCTCAGAAGAAGGACTGTAATGGATGGTGGGAAACCAAAACACAGAGCCCTGGAAAAATGTAAGGTGACATTGTAAATGCTGCCTTATTTAATTATTTTGTTTGTGGTGGTTATAGCCCATGTACATCCTGTTTATATGTTTTGATTGATTGACACTACTGGTTTTGTAGTTGAGGCTGTAGTGGGGGAGGAGGCCTTAATAGCACCTTGGGAGCAGTCATAAAAGGCCAAGGGGCCTACTGCACTAGTGTGTGCAGCCATATAGGGCCAGCATCTCAGAGCTGGGTGCAGGACTTTTAAGCCAGGTCCCAGTGGGGGAATCTTGGCTAGTAACCCAACCTAAAAGGAAGGGCAATCTTGGGTAGTGGGAGCTCTTGGTCACTATCCAGCCTTGAACTTGTAGCCTTCTGGCTCTATACCTAGTGAACAGGCCTCTGGACTAGAGATCCTGGGCTCCATACTGAAAGCATAAGGTGGGACAGGCGCAGAGAGGATTAAGAAGCTGGAGCCTTGGAGTTGAAACCTATCTGGTGAGTTCAGACTGGCAGGCCTAGCTAGATAAAGATGGGGGGTCAAGGCTTGTGGTGTCTGAGAATCCCAACATAGAAGTGCAATAGGCAGTCTCCCGCTTGTAAGAACATCTTAATAGTGACAAGTAAAGGTGGGATATGAAATAAAAGATAGAAGTGAAGCATTAGGGACTTCAAGGGTGCCCCTTCTAGGCCAAAAGAAAAAATGCCACTGGGGAGGGCAACTACCACATACCTGCCCCCTTTCCCTGTGGCACACAGCCCCTGGAGCTGGCAGCAGCAGACAACCACACTATCAGGGTAGTCATGGCCCACTGCAGGCACAGCCCTGTGGTTGCAAAGCTCTGCCTGGTCAGGAGTCTGTACATGCCAAACAGACCCAACCCAACTCAGCCCAGCCTGGCCTGCCCCACTAGCATGCCACTGGACAGGACCAGAATGGCTCCTGCCACCGCCCAAGGCTCCTGTCCTAAGATGCATTAGCAGGTTGGGCTGGGTCAGGTCAGGCTGGGTGAATTTGTCATGTACAGACCCTGGGTGACGTGGCATATGCACATCTCTCTCTCTCATACATAAAAATATGTAGATAAAATTTATTTTAATCATAGAAGAACATAGATTTTGGGTATTTTAAAGAGTGAATTTTGGATTTTTTTAATCAGAAAATTTGCAGTTTTTAAACAGGAACACAGGATTCCTGCTAGTGAGGCAAATGGCAGGACCCAGGTGGAGAAGCCTGCCCAGGGCTGGCACCAGGGACCCAGCTGGAGGGCAAACAAGGTGGCTGACTTTCTGGCCACTTGGGACCAGGTAGACAGGCTTTGACTGTTCAAACTGGGCCACCACACTAAGCACATCTTCTAGGTGACAGCTTCCCAGTTGCCAGGGCGGCGGCACACATGGCAGCAGTGCCACACAAAGGCCAACTGTGCAGCCATGGCCCACTAGCAGCTGGCCCAGAGGTGGAGGCGGTTCTACTGCATTGTCTATACCACAGCCTAGGTGGCTATGTGATCCCCGTCCAGGTCTGGCAGTTGTGCAGATGTGGGGCTGCAGGTCGGAGGTGGCAGCAGGTCACAGCCAGGCAGCAGTCCCCACTGTCAGACTGCTGCATTGGTTAGAGGGTTCAGGTGCCACTCCAGGGCAGGGCTGCTACAGCAGTCCAGCTGGCACAGAAGGCTAGTGTCCCCATATGTCAACTGGTCAGGCCTTAGAAGCTCATAAGAGCAACTAGCTCTGAGCTGCTTGCCAGGGCAGATTTTTATACTGTTGGGGCTGGCACCAGTGGTGGCCCCAGTCTTCAGCTCCCCCTGGCTGCAGACCCAGGAGAAGCTGGGCAGGGTTGGTTTGCCCCGAGTGGCACAACTTCTCCCACACAAGTGCATGTTCAAGCATTTGTGCTGTGGCACAAATCTGGCAAATTTGTGCTGCTGCTATTTGAGCTGTTGCAAGTACATACACCTGCATGTGTGGATGAGCCCCAGAGTTTTATTGCTCCTGAGTTTATTGTTCCTGGGTGTGCTGTTTGAACATGTGACTGGAACCCAGAGACCAGCCCAGGGATGCTCCCCCCATCTTACCATCCTGTAGAGGGGCTGGCTGGGGCACCAGGGTGCTGGGGCAAGCCAGCAAGCAGCCCCTGCATTGAAGCACTCTTGTACTCTAGCCAGCTGGGGCAACATTTACACATGTGCTGCTGCAGAGTAAAAAAATACTCCTCAGCAGAATACTACTTTTACTTGCAAGTATTATCTTATTACAGAGTTAATTAGTTTACTCCAGCATAATAGGGGCACATGTGCAGCTGTGGAACATTTACTGTGGTGCTAATTTGTCTACTGTGTAGTAAATGTCTCATATAGACATGCCCTATAAAACATTTCATTATTACTTTACAGCATCTAAAGTAAGCTAGGTACTTCACAGAAAACAGGACCATAGGAAAGCAGGGCTGGAAGGGACCTAAGAAGTTCATTTTCTTCAGCTGCTGCTCAAGGCAGCAACATATTTGATCAAACCAATCAAGTATCTGTCTAATATGCTCTTGAAAATTTCTACTGATGATTTCCACAGCTTTTCTATGTAGTCTGTTCCTATGGCTGATCACATACACAGTCAGAAAGTTCTGCCTAATCTCTAACCTACATTTCCCCTGTTGAAGCTTGAGGCCACTGCACCTAGTCCTGCCTCTTACAGTTACAGAGGAAGGTCTATCTTTACTCTCTATCATTGGCCTGCAGTTGGTTTAAGACTGTTATTTGATCCCATGAAAAGAGAGCTCCCACTCAGTGCTTCTTAGGGAAAGAGTTTCAAAAGTGATGAGTAATTCTGGAAGCTGATTTTGGGATACTGCACTTGAGATACTTTAAGAGGGCTTGCTTTCAGAGTGTGGGTGTGCTCAGTACTTTCTGACTATCAGGAACTTTTAAGTCCATTTTTTAAAATTTTTGATTCAAAACCTAGATTGTGGACATGGCAGTAGAAAGGACTAAGATGGCTTACAGCAACCTAACAAAGATATTTCATTTATGAATGTGCATATCTTGGGAGGAGGCCCAAATCCCCCTTCCATCCAGGCAACCTATGCCATCCTGAATGGAACAAAATGAGTCAGAGAAGGTCAGCAGCAGATTGGACCCAAACAGATTCATTATACTTCGACATGCTGATCTACTGCTCAGCAAATTCATCATATAATAGAAAAGCCACATTTTGCATTTGGAGTCAAAAGGACACTGTGACAGATCACCTTTGGTGTCTGTCACTTTAAGAGCCTTGAGTGACAGCAGGGTAGCTAGCAGCTGCAGGCCAGCCCTGATGAGGTGGTCACACGACCCAGTAAGGGCCATGTGATTGGAGAAGAGAGCAGAGCAGACTGCATTTTAGATCAGGCTCTGAGGGTTGAGCAAGCAGTCTGCTCCTGGTAGCAGGCAGAACAACATCCAGCTGAGCGGCTGCTCAGAAACACCTTGGAGCTATGGGGATGGCAGGAGGCTCCTGGTTTTGGATATGACTTGAAACTGTGCCTTGCCAGGAAAGGGTGATTTGGTGGGGATGTTCATTGCGGAACAGTCCCAGGGAAATGCCAGGTCAGTTACCTCCCTGGTGAAAGGTGGGTAGGGGCACCTTATAACCCCAGCCCCTATAACCCAGTGTTGTTAGAACAGATGGTGGGGCCAGGCACGCTGAGGGAAAGGCACTTAAGTCCTTGGAGGTATAAGACCCCAAGCCCTAGGAAGGGGGCATAGAGTTAGCCCCAATGATGGGGTAGAGGGGGGGCCCCAAGAAGAGCCAAGTGTCTGGTGAGGGGCTAGGGGCTAAAGCTGGCCTAGTGTTAGACATAAGGACTGTTGCAACATAGAGTAGGGTGCATGGGGCACCAGAAGGGCTACGTAGAAGGGCTGTGCAAAATGGCTGTGTTTCATTTTGGTTTCAGGTTTGGCATTTCGGAAGGACAGTGATTTGTTTCAGTGTTTTGTAGGGCTATGCAAAATGGCTGTATTTCATTTTGGTTCAGATTCAGAGTTTTGGAGGGACAGTGATTCATTTCAGTGTTTTGGATTGCTGTCCTGTTTTGTTTTGGCCAAAACTGTTTTGAGCTGTTTTGGAATTTCAATGCTGTTTTGGTGTTTCGGCCATAGGCTATAATGGGGAATCACAAAACTGCCTGTAACTTTGTCATTTCTTTCCTGGTTTGGATGAAACTTGCAGGGGTGACATGGACTAGTTCTGAGTTCATGAACACTGCCAAGCTTCAAGGAGAAGTTTCTGGGAAGCTGTACCTCAAAGTGTTCAAAGCAAAACTTGTGTGTGTGTGTGTAGGCAGGCAGGCAGGCAGAGTTGGATGAAAATTTCAGGGATGGTAGCCCCTCTGAGGCCATGAAGCCTGTCAGTTTTCAAGGAGATAGATGTATGGGTTTCTGGTAAGCTGCACCTCAAACTGTTCAAAGCAAAACTCGTGATGCCCTGGAAACATGGCATGGCTTTGTGTATTAATGTGCCGTGGGATTAAAATTGCAGAGATGGTAGCCCCTGTTCTCACCCTCACAACTCCACTGTAACTAGTAAGCCTCAGGCCTCTCAAAAAACTTACAAGTCTGGACTTTCCCCAGTCAGGATTGTGTGGTGTCTGGAGCTTATCAGATTTCCATCCTAGCCGCTTTTCACCAGGGAGTTTCATGGTCCTGGCATTTCCTGGGGCTGCCATGCCACTGGCAGTCCCACCCAGGCCTCCCTACCCTGGCAGGGTGCAGTTTTAAGTTGTGCCCAGGATGATGTGGGACCGCCTCCTCCCTGTGTAGCCCCAGCCCTTATACCTCCAAGTTGTTCCTCGCATGGGAGCTCAGCAGGGTGATGTTCTTCTCCTGCTGGCTGGTGAGAAAATAAACTGCTGCCTCCAGCTGTGAGTTGGGCATTAAATGGCCATCCTTATTAGCACCTGTTCTGTCACATAGCCCCTTGTGTGGGTATAAGGTCTGCCAGGCTTCAGGCAGAGTGGTGCAGGAGTTTCTGTGAAACTGCACCTCAAACTGCTGAAAGCAAAACTCATGTCACTTGTGAATGTTAAGGGGTGTAGGTTGTAGCCATGTTGGTCTAAGGACATACCATAGACAAGGTTTTTTGGGTCAATCTGATATCTTTTATTAGACCAATGAAATATTTGGAGAAATGCTTATTTGCAAACTTTCAGGTTTAAAAACCCTTTGTCAGGCTGAGGAAGAATCTGTAGTTGCTATGTGTGTTATTCCCAGATGGAAGGAATATTAAAGAAGCCAGAGGCTGGCATGGAATGCAGGCAAGAAGGCCAGTCAGAGAAAATGTAAATTGAGGCATCGGGGGATGAGACAGGCTGGGGGGTGGAGGTGGGGGGGTAGAAGGGGTGAAAAGGGGATGTAGCAGGTAAAAGTGGAGAGTACCTGCTACCTGGGGAGTCAGATGTCAGACAGGTTGTAGTGTGTCATAAATCCAATGTCTATATTGAGTCCATGAGTTTCTGTATCTAGGAGGTTGATGAAGTGAAGTTTATAGGCCTGTCTGTGAAAAGACGGACTGACTGGAAGAGGTGACTGCCGAAGTATGGGAAATGCTCAACGTTTTCCAGGAGTTCTCCAGCACTGGTAATTTGTCAAAGGAGTTTTGTTAATTTGTGCATAGGAAAACTGGTGGAGCACTTTGGTCCTCCCAATGTTAAGGGGGAGTCCCAGGCTATGATAGGCACCTAAGAAAAGGTCAAGAGTGGACTGAAGATAGATCTCTGTGTGTGTAAGGCACCTGATAAGCTCCAGCCACTGTACTGAAGGTCAGTGATGCCAATCTTGATAATTTTCCTTTTGCTGTGAAGGCACTGCAGATTGAAAAGCTGACCATCCATTTGATACTCAACCCTAAATCTGGGAGGAATGAAAACCACAGCAAGAGAGGTGGAAAAAAGTGTTGGAGGGATGACACAACTTTGCTTGACAACAACATGGATGGTAAATGGGTTGGTCTCTGATCCATTGCAAAGGACTGTGGCAGTCATCCCATCATGAAGTGGCCCGAGGATGCTGATGAGCTTCAGTGGACAACCAAACCTAGCCTAGCACCTTCCATGAGGCTTCACAATTGATGGAGTGACAGGCCTTGGTTAGGTCAATGAATGCCATAAACAGCTCCTGGAGTTGCTCTCTATACTTCTTCTAGATCTGTTGTTCAACAAAAATCATGTTAGTGGTATCTCAAAATGGTCTAAAGCCACACTGGGATTTTGGAAGGATATCTTTGGGAAATGAAATTTTTGTGCTAGTGCTGTCCCACTTATCCTACTCCTAAACATTGCTCCCCACCTAGCTGTGGTCCCATCCCATCCACCCACCTGTGCACTCTGCTCATGCAGGACCCATCCCTGGTGGTAGGTGCAGGGCAGACAGGCTAGGGTGCCCAGGCAGTGGGGCTGGGTCCAGTGGGGAGCCATTGCCACCACTGGGGCTGCCAGGAAGTGAGTCCAGCCACCACCCCACCCCAACCCCACTGTGCATCTGGGAGCAACGGGACTGTCTGCATGCACCATAGCCCAGGGTGCCCCCCATGCCTGGGCTGGGTGAGATTAAAAAACTTGCCCTGAATCAGACAAAATCCCTTGTTGAGCCTGATCTGGCCCACAGTCCATATTTTGTTCACCCCAATCTTGTGCAGCTTCTGGGAGTAGCTTTATTTATGTCTTTACTACCTTGGAAGAATGCCCTCACCACTAGATGGTAGCATTTTATGAAACTTACTCCATCTTCTCCAAGCTTACTATGTTGTAGAAATTTAGGAATTTCATTCCATTTTCAAGATGTTTTATGTAACCTTGGCAGTGTGTTGGGGAGTCAATTAAATAAAATGATGAATGAATCTGAGGAGGGAAGCTAAATTATTTAAATAAATTAGTTACTAATTTATTTGCTCAGCTCATATGTTGGGAGTGGCACAAAGTCGCAAATAATGAAGTGGTTAAGCATTTAAAAACTGCCTACTCTCAAAGTTGCTGTACAGGGCACATCAGCTCACTATTTGCAGATGTAGTTTTCTTACTTTGTGTTGGCTGCAAAGTGCTGTAACCCACCCTATCTAACTTGACTCTGTGTTCTTTAATGTTGTCATTGTCCAAGTAGTCAAAGAAATTGCTTTTGAGCAGCTTGGAGTGTTCATAGGATAACAATTTGTAAGAGATTTGTTTTCAGACAATACAGTCTAACAGCCCGATATTTTTGTAAATGATTAAAACAGAACCAAGAGGCTGCTCTTTTTTTTTTAAATCACAGAGCCATGCGGATAATTTTACATGTCTTAAGTCAAGGAATCTAATTATGTGGTTAGAGGCAGCAAATTGATGGCAGCCTATTATAAATAAAATTATTTATCTTTCTAATCATCCACAGCTCCCTGCTTTTTTTTAAGTATGATAGTAAAAGCTTCTTATTCCATGTGTGTATATATACAAAGTGTATAACAATGCATACAAAATTCTTCCTGTTTCTGTGTCTTCCTTCCTTCATAGATCTCAAACCTAACAGGGGCCATTGTAATAATCCACTCTGACTTGCATAACATGCCTAGAGATATACACTCAATAAGTCCAGTAATGTTCAAGCTTCATCTTTCACTTGCTTGACCCATGGAAATGACACTTTCAAGCTTAGACCAAGTAGTGAAGGGGGGGAAAAGCATCTTTAATACTCTTAGCAAGAGGAATGGTTACTCATATGATGATGCAGCCCTCTTGGGAAACCTATCTTTTTCCTCAAAATATTTTTTTTTACTGTCTATAGTAACATTGATGGAATCTACGTAACATAAAATGGTTAGTTAATGTTCTCTAAAAGGAAAATCTGGTTTGATTTACAGTAGTCTTAACTCTTGTTTTGAGAATTAAAATGAGATCTGGTTTGGTTCTTCAGACTTTCAGTTTCTCTAAAAAATGCCATTTGAACAGCTTAAACCCCAGCTTTATCCATCAGCTTATTGGCAGAATTTTCTGGATCTGACTGTGTGCAGGATGAGCTATGTTATTTATACTTGTTAAAGGTTGGCTGTGCTGAACAAAAGTATAGAATCTTATAATAATTTGACTGGATGAGGCCTGATTCTTTTTTTCTTCTTCTTCAGCATAAATCAACACAGGGCAAAATAAAAATAATTGCACAGTTTGCAGAAGGATTTTTTTTAATGAAACAATAGAATACTCTTTAGGCCACATAAAAACAAAATCTCAGATTCAGAGAGGGAACTGCTACTTAAATCATACTGGGGTCAGTTACCCTGCCTGCCTTCTCTTTTCTTTTATATTCATTTCTAAGTATTCCTACTATATCATTTACTGAGAGCCTACTTGTGCTGACACTACAATAGGCATTAAAGTTCAACCAGTGATTTCTCTTAGAAATCACAATTTTTGGAAGTTTCTAACAAGACTATAAAAATAAACTTGGACAGAAACTGGATGCACAAAGCCTATGCCTCAAAGCATATTTTTATAGACAACTTTTGAGGCTAAATCAGGTAAAAATGGTGAATCAATCCAGCTTAGTTCACTCATGTGTAGATCTTACACTTAGATCAACCAAAATAGGCATTAAGTTGATAAGTGTTGAGCAGTACAGATGTTTGGAAAGCTTAGGCTGGGCAAAAATTACCCACGTTACGTTAGCCTGATCTAACGTTAGTTCACTTCGGAGGTGAGCTACACAGGTTGGCCTAACTTATACCTGAGCTAACCTGAATATGTGTATGGCATACCACGTTCCCTCCCCCACAAACCTGTTAACTTCTCCACCTCACTCAGACTCACTTGACCAGGTTCCTGGCCTGATTCCCAGCAGCAGCGAATGTGTGTACACGTTGGACCTGATCTACAATCATGTGGCTTAGTGAGCTGTGTGATTTGAAGATCAGGTCCTGGGAAAGTGTGTATATATTCTCAGCACAGCCCCAGGACTGGGAAAGCCCAGTGACTTTCCTCAGCTCCAGGGCTGCATTTTTTCCTTTCCTCTCCCTACACTCTGACAGAGCTGCCTTCCGCACTTCAGCACCCTTACCCCTGGACAGCCAATCCCCCTCCCTGCAGACCCACCAATCCCCTCCCCACACCCAGACCTACCAAACCCCTTTGATACTGCTAACCTCCCTGATCCCACCAAATCCTGCCTCCCTGTGGAACCATTAGCCTCTCCAATCCCACCAATCCCCCCACCATGGACTGGCTAGCCCACCTGATAACATCAAATCTCACCTACCTCTGATTGAGTTCCTGGTACTAGTGAACATTTGTACAACTAGCAGATGATATACAATCATGCTGCTTACAGCAAGCTATGTGATTGTAGATTGCATCCCAGGAATGTCTGTATATGCCCATTGTGTAGGGTCCATTAACCCGCTCAGCTAAGCACATGACTGGAGAGAAGAATGAAGAAAAAAAAACCCTGTTGTTAAACCCCAGTTTTGGATGCTCCCAGAGCCCAAATCTTCAAGGCTGGTGTTTGATAGTCTTCCATAGATGCCTAATGTACAGCTGTAATAATCTGGGGAATCTGCACATTTTATGAATGCTCCATGATTTTATTACCTCTCCAGATGAATGTTTCCCATGGTCTGATTTTTGGATGGGTAACCCTTTTATCTTCTCCATATTTTCATCTCTGTTGGCCTCAAACTCAACAGGGTAGCAGGAGATATCTAACAACTAGAAATCATTAGGTGCATCTACATGTGCATTTTACTGCAGAGTTGATTAATTAGCTCTGTATAAAGCATCATTGTCTACACATGCTCTGGTATTAGGATGTGGTAAAAACCTTGCTGTAAGATGGTATTGAAGGGGACAGTACTGTCTTACAGTATGGTTATTAACTGCAGTGAAATGCAAGTGTAAATGCTGACTTGAGTATAAATTGCTCCTGGTAAGCCTACGCAGCAGGGTCCAGACTCTGCCTGCCACTTAGCCATGTGGCTCTGCACATTTGGCACTCTACTGCCCCAGCCAGCACTTCTGATGCTGCTGTCCACAGCCTGCTCCCAGCCTGGGCCTGCTCTGCCCTGGCTCAAAGTGCTGCTGTCCCAGGCACACATGTAAACTGCACCTGGGAGCAGTATACTCCAGTTCTAAGCACTCCGGAGTTTATCACTTCACATTAATTCAATGTGTAGCTGTACCCATTGACTTTAAGTGCTAGATGGTAGAAAGGGATGCATTTGGTAGCCATGTTGGTCTGAGACAAGAAAAAATGCAAAACTCTAGGACTCTTGATTCACAGCTGATACCTTTTATTAGACCAAATAAGAAATTTCAAAAAAATTATCTTTTTCTGCAAGCTTTCAGATGTACACACCCTTCCTCAGGTTCAGAGTTCTTACTGTCTTCAATTTTCCCTGAGCCTGATTGAGAATGTGTGCCTAAAAGCTTCCAGAAGAAGGTTTTTTTGGGTGGGTATTTTTTACGATTTCTTAGTTGGTCTAATAAAAGGTATCATCTCTGAACAAAGAATTTTTTAAGACCCAGCTAAACAAAGTCTTGGCTGGGATGGTTTAGTTGGGGACAGTCCTGCTTTGAGCAGGGGGATGGGCTAGATAACCTCCTGCGTTCCCTTCCAACCCTAATTTTCTATGATTCTATGACATGAACTTGAATGTAAACAGATATAATATTTTCCTGAGTCTGCAGGAAGCTTCAAAAGATAAGTACAACTGAATTATTAGTTGCCCCATTCACTTAAGTGAAATGTTAACCCTGAAATGCAATGACAATGACTATTTATTATTTTGCTGCTCATTCATTTCCTAGTAGAAATGTCTAGTTAAGTTCATCCCCAAATTACAATGTACTTAAGTCTTTTAGGATTCCCCAAATCCCAGGTACTCCCTACCAGCTATCAAAATAATCTCTAAATTATGCAGATATCATAGAAATGTATGGTTTAAGAGGTCAGTTAGTATATTCCCTTCTCCACACTCAGATTCAGGATGATGTATACCTTGATCTTTCATAGAGAAGTAGGTGTGGAAGGACAAGCATTCCTAACAGATATTTGTCTATCTCGTTCTTTAAAAGCCTCCAACGAGGAGATGTCAACAATATAAAACATGTGGTTTCTTAATTTACCATTGCTTTGCTTCATCTAAGTGATTCTATCCTCACAGCACAAGCTTGTTGATGAGAGCATGGGACATGAATTCAGGTTTATATCCTTGTTTCTGTTATTTAGCACTGGTAGCTCTTAGGCAGGACACTGTAGTAGGTGAACCACTGGTCGGATTCAGTAGCATGCTAGACGCAATGGGTGTCTTCACTAAAAGTTGCAGTGTACCATATAGACAGTCAACGTAGCTCTAAACAAGCCTGTTGGGTACGGAAAGCAGTCTAGCTATAACAGCATGGAGCTCCTTGCAAACTTGCTTTTCAGCAGGATATAAAATAGAACCTGCTGAACATTGTGCTGTAACAATCAGATTGCTTCTGGAACCCAGCTATATTGAATCCACAGTGTGGATACAATCTAGTATTTATTCAGTATCTAATATTTAGTAACTAGTAAATAGATCTCATGACATCAGGGAGAAAACTGATAAAACTGCTTGTGAATTAAAGCTACAGGATTGGTTACAGTCATAAAAAATAAAATCGGCGATGTGACATTTTGGCAGAGCCATAGAGAGAACAGTAATTCTCTTTCGAAGTGGTCTTCAGAATTTCAAAATGTTGTGTTTTTGGTTTGATTTGGAATGAAAAACTCAACATGTAAATCCTTGTTGAAACACCATCTCAGTAATTATTATTATTATTTAGGTAACTTCTAAATTAAATTCTGTCTTAGGGGCTGATGTGGAGCCACAGAACCCCAGCTAAGCCAGGAGCCTCAGAGCTCTGGAGCCAGTGCTCCAAGGGCTTCCAGGAACTTGGCTCTCCATTAGTTTGACAGGCAGGCTGCCAAAGAGATGGGTGGGTGAGCTGGCAGGAAACCAGGCAGGCAGGGTTCCATTGGCTCCCCATCTGGGATCTGTCAGATCTTTGCTGAAATTGAACTGTTTCCATGAAATGTTTTGATTTTGACGAACCTGCTTTCTCCAACAGAAAGCCCTTCTGCCGGAGAATTTCTGATCCGCTCCAAAGCTATTCCTGTGCATTTGGCAGCAGTCGAGGCATGAAAAAGTAATTATGCCCTCTCAAAGTAATTTCCTTCAGCTAATGGCCTGTTTGTCACATGTGTAATGCAACTAAAAAGGTATAGGAAAAACTATCAACTTTCCTATTACCTCATATCTTGACTTCCTGTTAATCTTTTTCTTAGCATTAAGCTGCAGTAGTCTCTCAGCTTTCTGCGCCAGCATTTTTCTGATTTTTATCTTGCATAATCTTTGTATACTTTCTGGGAGCACTATTCCTGCCTCTGTCAGCAACTCCAAAGAGGCTTTTAGAAATCTTTGTGTGGAATCTATGAATCTTCTCCACCAGAAAGAAAGTTCTTACTCTTTATTTAAATTGGAATAATGCTAACATGTCATCACACCATTATTTTGTTTCAGAATTGGTAAATTTGATTTGCTTATGGCTGTACAAGATTTCAATAGAGGAGAGATTTTCCTTTTTCTTCCAGCAGAGTTTAGAAGTTAGATGAGTATGAGAAAAAAAATGAAGTACCTTTAAGTAACAGTGTACTGAATTGCAGAAGGAGTAATATAATTGGGGAAAATGTCTCAGGAGGCTACTTGAGTTATGCTTTTCACTTATGGGACAGAATATGGTCAATATGATTAAAGGAGAAAACTTTAAATCAAACAGCTGGGAAAGAAATGATATAAAACACAGAGTGAGAACATGGATTAGTTAATTGCCAATTTGGGACAGGATTTTAAAAAATAAATCTATGGACTTCGAAAATGTTTCTGTAAATTCACTCACCCTGTGAAATTTCAGAATGGAAACATTTGTGGGTACCAGCAAATAGAAATAGAAACTGTGGAACATTTTATGAAGCATTAAGCATAAAATCTTATTCAGTTTTGCAATGCTTTACTGATCACAAGGAGAAGTCTCATAAGTAATATTAGCAAAATAAGACATGTCTTACTAGACAATAGCTATCAGAGAAAATGAAACAAGAATTATGGGATAGGACAAAAAGGCAAACCAAACTCAAATTAGGAAAAAACCCCTAACAACTCAAAATCTAATGGTAAGAGTGTTGGATTCACCATCTCTTGAAGTGAGCAATGAGTTCTGTTCTGAAAGGTCTGATTTAATTCAGTGGTTCTCAACCTGCGGTCCACAGGCCACATGCAATTGAATCAGCATACTGCTGCAGCCTATGTGACATCCTGTTTTAAAAAAGAGTAAAGACATTTGACAGTACAGAAATAAGAAAGGTATTAATGAATATTGATTTGCTTTGCATTACTGTTAGATAACAGATACAAAATAGTTTTTAAATGGATACACAGGAAGGAAGTTGTATGAATGCAGCCCATATAACATATTAAGAGCTGCAGGCGTGGCCCACTATGGCAAAAAGGTTGAGAACCACTGAATTATTCAAAAATTGTTGGGCTAAATAGAGGGGTAATTGGAAATTCTAGGGTTCTGACAGATAAAGGACTGATTCTATTTTGGTTCAAATGGCAAAACTCTTATTTATCTCATTGTGAGTATTGGGAACCTCTATGCGAAAGAGTCTAAGAAGATACGTTCCCCGTCTCCCCCCACATACACTTTAAGGAAAGCCGTTTTTACTTTCATTCTGAATTCCATTATTCCTCTTCTAAGGGCACCTTTATGATCTAGACTGGTCGATTCCTACATGAGTACAGAGAAGAAGACGGAACAAAACCTGTGTTTTCATCCTTATGATAGAAAAATAGCAATAGGAGCAACCCCAAAAGTCATGAAGATTACCCCCCTTTCCTAAGGTGATCAAATATGATTCACAAGATAAACCCAGAGATCTCAAATAAGAATCTATATTGTCAAAAGCATTTTGATCTATTGTGGTATTTTCAAGCTCTTTGCTACAGAAGAATTGCTTTATCATGTATTATTATTATTATTATTATTATTACTTTTGGTGATCGTAAAGCAAGTGAAAACTAAGACCTAACATTTTTCAAAGGGTGCCTTGGCCTAAAAAGGTTGTGAAGCACTTATTTTATCCATTCTGGGGATTTCAAAACCTCCCTGGGTAATCTTATTCCAGGTCTTTTTAGTATCCTTACAATTAGAAATCTTTCTTCCTAATCTTTAGCATAAATCTCCCTTGTTGCAATTTAAGCTCTTACGACTTGTCTTCAGTGAACAATTTATAACCCTCTTTTCAGTAACCTTTATTCATATTTGAAAACTATTGTCATATTACTCCTTAGACTTCTCCGTAAATTAAACAAAAGCCTAAGTACTTAAATCTTTCTGAATAGGTTGTGTATTTTAGGCCTATGTGCTCTTTTGTTGCTCTCCTGTGGACACACTCCAATCAATACACATCTTTTGTGAATTGTGTTACTCAGAATTGGATACAAGAGGCCAGTTGTGGCCTTACCAGTTCTGAGCAGACGTTCAAATCCACTGGTGGAAACTTGGGCAGGCAGGATGAGGTATCTTTTATTAGACCAACTAAATGGTTGGAAAAAAGTTCTTTGCAAAATTTCAGGCACATCTACCCAAAGAAAGTTGCCTGCCTATGTCCTTAGAACAACACGGCTACAACCAACAATCCTGGTGGAAACTTAGCGTTTTAGTTTTCATGGTTGAAACTGCCACAAGTAGTACAATGGACAAGCATTTGATGTTCATGGCAGGAGCTTCCCAGATAGCCTGGACTGTCCTGCTTCTCAGTGGTTGGGACCCTCCTGTTCAGCAATAGGTCAAGGAAGCTGAGATCCAGTTCCAGCTGCCACATGGGCTCTGGTTCACCTCTCTTCTGAGAGAGATGCTTTTGTGCTTCTGCTTTCCCTGTGTCTCAGGGGCCCTTACACATCACTTTCTCTTGGGTGGCTTCTGCTAGCTGCTGCTCTGCATGCCCCATAGCAGCACAGCTGTGAAGTAGATGCTTTTGTCTTTCATAAGGATGTAGCTCTTCATAGATGAGTATACTGTGCCTCTTGGCCCTGGGGCCTTTGTTAGCATCAATTGCCCTTCTGAAGCAGGTCTGGGTCTTAGGGGTCTGGAGGCCTAGGTCCTATGCGGGAAGCACGGCTGCTTTCTCACTGCTATGTTTCCCTGGAGCACAGTGTGGGGCTCTGGAGAGGGGCTGGATGTTCCTATTCCTGAAGCTGACAGGGGGCAGAGTTTGCTCTACACTTGGCTGGAGTAGTGAAGTGCATCACAAGGCATGTCTACACTAGACACTGATTGCACAGTTGTTACTGCACAGTCATTTAGTACTTCATATCCAAGTACTAAGTGCTGGTGTTACTGGGCAGTAGCTCGTTACTGCTGTACACTAGTGTTGTGTCACAGTTCGTGCCCTGTGATGCTACTGTGCAGTAGTATCAAGCATTTTGTGTAGACGCAGCCTTTCTGGAGAGGCAGGAGCAATGCACTCTGAGGTATTGGAGGAAAGCATGGCTCCTAGTAATAGCATTTGTTTCTCTGGTAGATCTATTGGACGCAATTTATATCTCTTGTGAAGCAGTGGAGATGTCTACTGTGTGCACCAATTTTACTCCGGGAGAAGCATTGTAAACACATGTATACCTAGGATGTTTATAGATATGCTCCGGGAGGTGGGAGGTGGTGGGAGAAGTGCTTTAATTAGTGAGCCGCACTAATTAAAAGTGCTTGAGCATCACATGTATCAGCATCTCCACCATGAAAAATGGCATCAAATGAGCTTTACTTTAAATTGCCCTACCACTGTTTTTCAGCAGTAAAACACTGGGGGACACTGACACATATGACATTGGAGGGTGCTAGAGTGTGTTAATTTCTGCACTCCAGCAGACTTGATTAATTGATTCTGCTCAAATATGCTAGATTTACAGCATGTTGGAACAGCCTTACTGCATATCTCTAGGAGCCCCTAGTGTTTCTACCAGAGGTACTGTGATGCTACCAGTGGGAACACTTATATGCACCCTGAAGTAGGCAAATCCCGTAACATATATCTTGCATTCCACACACCTATTAATGCACCAGTGTACAGGTTTGCTGTCTCTGCCACTCAGTGACATTGTTAACTCATGTTCAGCTTGTGATCAATGCTTTGCAATTCCTACAACTTTATCTGAAGAACTGCAATCTAATCAGTCATTCATGATTTTGTATTTATGCTGTTGATTATTCCTACTTCAGTGCAGTATTCTGCACTTGTACTTACTGGATTTCATGCTATATTTCAGACCACCTCTCTAATTTGTCGAGATTATTTTAAGTTCTATCCTGTTCCCCAAAGTGCTTGCAGCCTTTTCCAGCAAAGTAGTGTCTACAAATGTAGTAGTAAGTGTCTTCTTCATTAATCATCCAAGTCATAAATGAAAATATTGAGTAGTATTTTTATGCAAGAGGCAAGTCATATCATGACTTAGTAGTATAAGTATTTATCCTTTCCATTTCCTTTCCTCCTCCTGTGAGGCTGCCTTCCTACTGGGCATATGAAGAATGCAAGCTACATTGGCAGATGTTGATCTAGGTAGATATGATAGAAAGAGACCTCTTTCCTTTCTTCTGCATGTTCTTCCTGGCATCTCTATTTGAGCTCAAAGTGAAGATGTGGGCAGAACCTAAATTTCTCAAGTTGGGCAACCAATAATTGGTCACCTAGAGCTAGTGGACACTTTAAAAGAGAAAATAGTTGTACAGCTATGGGTGTTAGACCACAGTTGGGTTCCCAAGATAGATGCTCACCAGGCACCTCATTTAGATCTACCCTCTGGTTTCCACTTACTTCTAGGTTGTGAACACACTCTAGATACTGGCTCTGGGCCTGTAGGCATACCCTTACAGAACAGGTTTTCTCTCCAGCGCTCTTTCATGAGATCTCAGAACCTGCAGACCAAACACTTGGGTCTCAAAGCTAATGCCAACTTTCCTAAGCCTTGACAGTAATTATTTCATATCTCTCAGAGTTATTTCATATTCTCAAAGTACTATTAATGTAGTTCACTACTGTTTTCTCTGCAAACTTGGCAAACATTTCTATGCAAAGCACTCTTAATTGACTGACAGGCTTGAGATACGCATATTTTTGAAAAAACAATAAAAACCTGCAAGTAGAACCTTTATTTTAGGGTCTTTCCCACTCTGAGATCCATTTGCATTTTGGCTTAGAGAATTCTAGAAAGTCTTATCAGGATAGAAAACCTCACCCCAACATGTATGGCCTACAGTTTCTAGTCTCAAGTCTTTGATTTCTCCATTGGACTGTATTTCAACTCACACAATTTGATTGTTTCCAGCTTAGTAGGAGATGCAGATTGCTCTGATGCTTTGATCCATCTTTTTCATTATTTACAACTGTATCATCTGTAAACTAGATCAGTAATGATTTTTTTCTTCCAGGTTATTAAGACAAATGTTATATATAGCATAATGATAGTAATAGGTTATTCCCGAGTGCCACTGACAGCATATACTTGATGATGATTAACATATACATTTTGAGATCTATCAGTTAGTCAGTTTCTGATGCATTCAATATGTGCTATTGATTTTTATCCTTCTAGTTTCTAAATCAAAGTGTCATATCATGACAAGTTAAATGCCTTACAAAAGTATAAGTATGTTATATCAGTGCTAAAACTTTATAAATGTTATAACTTCATCAAAACATGGAAAATAGACAGTTGAAATAAGCTGACATGAAGGCAGGTTGACTGGCATTCATTATATTATCCCTCTTCAATTTTTTATGAGTTCTTTACAACTTTCTCATCCTCTTGCCAAGGATCTATGTCAGGCTAACAGACATAGTTTGTAAAGTCCTTTCATTTACCCATCTTAGATAGTGTCAGAATACTAACTTCAAGTCCTCTTGAACTTCCCCAGTGTTTCAAGAATTATTGAAAGTGTTTATGAGCATAGATATAAAAATACTCCATCATAATAGGACTCTTTTCCTTCCTGGAGGACACATCTACATGTGCCTGTTTTGAGAAGGCTTAGCCTAAAATTGACATTTTTAAGGTGCATTAAGGGTATGTATCTACATGTACTTGCCCTTAATGTGCCTTAAAATTGCGATTTAAGGTTGTGAGCCTTAATTTGATACCTGTATAAAGCAAATAGTTAACTCGCATTAGTACCCCTGTAGATGTGCTAATGCACATTAAGCAAAGGCACATTAAGTTTAGGCGTGCGTAAATACAAATGTAGACAAGCCTGTAGAGTATATCAGTTGAGTTATCATGTCCCTTTCAACTTTCAGCTTGAAAATGTGCCTGTTTGAATTGACAGATATGCAGCTATATTCCTTTGGGAGAATAAATCAAATACTACTTTGGTTGGTTGTCCAGTTTTTCTAGTCAGTCTTGCACAGTAGGATGTGGTCTTTTCAGTCTCTGTTTTAGTGGTCTGGACATATAGAGCATAAATATAGCAACAGTTGCTGGCCAATACATAGAGGGCCAAGAAGTATTTTTTTCACAAGGAATAGAAAATTTATTTTTCAAATTATGAAAAACCTTTACATTTTCAATTGGATAGATCTCATTATCAAAATTATTGGGCGTTTCCCATCTGAATTGGTCTCAATAAGTAGATTAAGTACTGCATTTACTTGCATACCACATGTATTTTCCCCCCTAAAATTAGCCTTCCGAAATAGAGGTGTGTGGCTTAAATGGACTTAAATGATGTTGTGAAAACACACGCAGAGTACTTTTGGGTCAGGTCAGCAGAAGCGTTTATTCAAAAGAAACTACAGCTGTAGGGGGGGATTCCAAAGTGACATGGATTTCCCAAACACTTGAAAGGGGTCTCCCCCCAAGAGCAAAATCAGGAGGTTTATATACTTTTTAACAGTTGCTTACAACTCACGTGATCATATAGAGAAATTAGCATGAAAAGCGGTTATAACATTACTTCATCATTTCTTTGCTTTAA
>JAGPOW010003316.1:125215348-125225617 GCA_030014935.1 Caiman crocodilus
ACACTTTCTCTTAACTGTTCTACTGTACAGAGCCAGCAATTCTTCACAAAGTGGTTATGTCATCTTATAACTCAAATAATCAAAATTTAAGGCATTCATTTATATGTATTTTTACTCCACAATGAGGAAACTGATTTTTTTTCTGCCCAGAAAAGAAGCATGGAGATGCTGTAAAATGACTACTTCTTTTTCCAGGGATGGCCTCTAGAAGCCACAGCGAGAGAGGGGCAGAGTTCAGCAAGGGTAGAATTAAAGGGGTGGGGTGGGCAGTGGTTTGAATTTTTGCTCCACCCGCAGTTTAAAACCAACAGCCATGGCATTTCTATTCAGGCAGTATTGAAAAAAAAAATCAACTGACTTCATGGCTAATTTACAATCTACCTGATTCCTGCTAATTATTTTTCAGTCCATATGTGTTAGTGACCCTCTCTTCTTTTTAATCATGAAGCCATCCTTTGTTCAGCAACTTTGCTGCCCATTAGCTCTTTCTGGTCTCTCTTATCCCATTTCATAGCCCTGCAGACTCTTTTTTTTAGCTCTTTCCAAAATCTTAGCTCTGCCTCTGGACACCAGTTTCAGAAGCTGCTAGAGTTGCTTTCAGCTTTTGGCTGAGCAGCCTAGAGCTGCTGACAATTCAGCTGTGAAAGGGTTAAAACTCTGGCTTTTTTCCAGGTAGGAAATGGAGAGTGGGTGAGCTGAAGATTATGCTCTGTTCCTGCCCTATGTGGTCTTAACTCTGGGGAAATCTTTATTATTATTATTTTATTTTATTTTATACATATTAGTGGTGATTATATATTAGTGGTGTTTCATGGAAAAACGTGGATTTTGGGTTACTCTTTTAAATCTGAAAATTGGGGATTTTTTTAAATTCAGAGAAAACCAGGATCCCTGGTAATAAGAAATAGGCACATGACCAGCTTCTCCAAGCCAGAAGTCTGTACTATTTTCAGTACAGCACCTGGTTGGTAGGAGGTGGGGAAGCCAGTTTGCACTGAGCATAATGCTGCTATAGAGTAAAGCTATCTAAGGGGATGATCATACAAGTGGAATACCAACATAACTTATTCTATGTACCTCTATGCCAGAGAGGTATGTGCTACTGGTATATGGCTGCATGATAACGTTTGCTCTACTTTTCTGCTGGAGTAAAATCAAATTACTTCAGACTGAATAAGTTCTGTTTCTGGATCCTGAGTGGAAGTGAAGCAAGGTAGAGTCTGACTGCTTTGCATTTTTGTAGTCCTAAAGTGAGGTTAGTTTATCCTGGCAGATCCACGTTCGAAATGGATCTCCTATGTGATCTTCATCCAAAATCTGTCTCTCTGAGGTGAAAGTTAATTGGTTAGCATTCCTGCTGCTTGTTCCCTGCTTAAAACAATGAAATGTTATAGCAAACATTTGTGAAGTATATCTGTGAGCAGCAGTTCTGGAAAGTCAGCATTTAAAATTGCTACAATTTAGCTAAAATTTAGAAAGAACTGACTGACAGTCTCATGAATGAAATGAAAAGCTTCCCACAGTCCTGGTTGTGATTCTTCTACAATTAGATCCCTGTCTGTTCTTATGCAGCTATATTAAGAATTGTCTATGCTGCAACTTTCGAGACAACCATTTTTAACTGTCAATTATATATGGAAGCAGTTAGAAAACAGTTCAGATGCTGCATTTTTTTTTAATTTTGTTTTGAAACTAAATGTTTTTTCTGTTACTGTTGTTCCACAAAGCATGGCTGGGTGGAGTGCATGGGTTTCTTGTCCTGAGCCTGAGGGAGGTTTGAGAATTGCTCTCTCTTCCATGGTGGAACTACTCTTAATTGCCAGCCTCTCTGACTGAATGGGCAGTCCATGAAAAGAGGCATTTCCTCCTCTCTATCTCCATGGATACGAATGCTGTCCGTAAAAAAAAATAAAAAAAAATAAAAAAATTATACGAGGCTAAGACAGCATCCCCTCCACACTATGACAACCAGCTGCTGAGGCCTCTGTACATTGTGTTGTGTAGTGGAGTGGGGATGATGGGTCCGCTGCAGTGGGCCCCCATTAGCCCTTCTCCAGGGGAAAACAGATGCCTAATGACGTGGCATTAGGCTGGAGTTGATGGCTGTTGAATAGGCCCGCTGTTTGGTAGGAAGGATTCTTTGCTTCCGGACCCTGAAGAGATCCAATCGCACAGCTTGGCTACCCAAACGACAAGCTAAAGAGAAGATTTATAGCTAGGACAGAATAATTTGCCCTTACCTGCACCTTACTTTTTAACTAACTTATCTTAAACACATAGTTATTAGTCAGTAGGTGCCACCAGCAGCATGCAACAGTGCAGAGGCCTTGCTGATCCTGGCTTTTCTTCTTTTAGTATTTGCCTTTTTAATCCCAAAAGATCCTCACATTCTTTCTCGCACAATCATCTGCTTACATTTGGAAATTAGAGCAGGGTGTGAGTATAAAATTCCCCTGAAATTTGGGCTGTTAAACGCTCTGATATTTTTCTTAAGCCCTAGATTAAAAGCAGAAATCGGGCCGCCAAAGTTCAGTTTGAAGCAGCATTTCCCCAAGGTATGGAGCCAGGATTTATGCTTGCCCCCATTTGAAACAGGAACCACTTCATACACCACAAAATTGGAGCTATTTCTTGGTGAAGTTTGGCAACATTTTAATGCAATGTGTAGTCAAACATTGGGAAACAGTATAGGCCAGTGAGTGAAGAATCCAGCTGAACACAGTGGTTCAAGTTCACAAGATCAGGGTCTGTAACACACCTGCAAAGAGTTTCATAACGTCTTTCTCAGACACTAGTAGCCAGAAACTCTCTCATACAAAAGACAGTGGCTCTAGCACAGCGGTGCGTAAAATGGTGGATCCAGCTGGCAGCTGGTCTCCTTTTCACAGCATCCCCTATTGCTGTGACCAGTTTCCATAGAGCTGGCAGTGCCTTAACAGCATGGGACCAGGGTTTCCATGCAGACTGGCCAGAGCAGCACTGGCAGGGCGTGTACCTGGGCAGGAGCTGCTCCAAGGCCAGGGCTGGGATCTTGCAGTTCTACCATTCTAATGTAGTACCTGCACATTTCTTTTCTGCAGGGTGAAATGACACCTCGTGGGCAAGAGGGCTGGAGAGGGTGGCCCCTTAGGGCATTTATGCACATCCTCTTTTTCCAGCGATGCACCAGAGATCTGCAGCTATGGACCAGACTCAATGAACTGAGCCTGCTCTGCATGTGAGCTGAGACGAACTGCACCACTCCGTATGCAGTTGTGTAAGTGGTGAAATGCATATCAGTGCACGGAAAATAGTGGTGGGGTGCTTTTGAGCTAAAGCACCTCAGAACTGACACTCATTTCACCACTTACACAACTGCATGTGTTGCAGCACTGGGTGCTTTTCAAAGTGCCCAGTGCTGCGATGCATGCATGTGTAGTAATGCCCCTAGAGACTAGCTCCTTCAGAGGCATGAGATTTCATAGGAGATAGCCTACTTCATCAAGGTGTACATGAAAAGTTAGATCCCAAAGCAGTGAGCATATGTGGGTCTGACTCATTGAATCATAAAAAGTTAGGGTTAGAAGGGCCCCAGGAGGTCATCCTCTTCAACCCCTTGCTCAAAAGGAGGGCAACCCCCAACTGGATCATCCCAGCCAAAGCTTTGTCTAGCCAGGTTTTGAAAACTTTCAAGGATGGAGCTTCCACCACCTCTCTGGGTAACCTGTTCCAGTGTTTTACTACCCTCCTAGTGAGAAAATGATTCCTCATCTCTAACCTAAACGTCCCTTGCTGCAGCTTGAGATCATTACTCCTTGTTCTGCCATCACTGAGAACAGTCTAATTTTGAACCCCACTCCACTTCACCATTGCAGTGCTGGTGACCTAAACCACTGGAGGGGTTAATCTTTTTGAGTCACGCCACAAATTAGCTCTGCACCCTCCCTGAAGGTGAATCTGATCCCTTTCCTTAAGTGATCTGCTGCTCTGTTTTCTGCTCTTTGCCCTATCTGTCACGTACTTCCTGATCCTTGCCCAATCTGCTGTGCCCCTGCATGTGCCATGTGTGCCACAGGTTGGCCACCCCTGATCTGAAACAAGAAATCTGGTTATCTTTTGTAATCCTGCAGTATTTTACGTGTTAAGATACACTTTAAAAAAGAAACTTTTTTTCTAAAAATAACCAAGGTCATAAATTCAAGGTTTTATAGAAGTAAAGAGCTCTTATGTACCATAGAGACTGTATCATTGTAAATGTGACTTTAATTGATGTTTTGTTTAAATTCCCTTTTTTTCTTAATTGAGAGTCATAAAATTTGCGTGTAGTTTATGTTCAAGGGTACCTTGAAGGAATGTGGTGGTTTCTGTTACAATTTGGAAAGGCATTCTTCAACATAAAATCTCAGAGATTATGCCTTTATATCCTTGGAGAGTTGTATGTGTTTATAGTACATTATTAAGTATTTACCATCTATGTTAACTTAGAAAAAAATATCAAAAATAAAGAGCAAAATTGACTTTTCTCTTCTTTTTTTCCTTTCATCACAAACAACATGCCTGAAATTTTTTACTGATACCAGCTCATTACATAAAGATTCCATTTAAATTAAGGTTTATTGAGAACTCATATTTTAAAGACTCATTTAATGGCATTTGGAAGCCTTCCAGGCATTTTATATTCTTATAAAAATATAAAGTGAGGTTACATCTTAGAAATACTTGCAATTCATTGTCATTTCTTGCTTAAAATTGGTTGGGAATGAGTCAACATTGTATTATGTCATGAGATAGAAGTGTGGTGTATCTTGAGGAAGGTGGTTCTTTTCTTTCCCTTTTTCTGGTGGACAGGATCTTCCATGTCCAGCTGTCAAAGAATACAGGACCTTTCATTGTAAGGAAATATACTTTTTTTTCACAAATCCATGTGTTTTCAAAATTACTTTGAGGACTACAACAGGCCTGGAAAGACAACACCCTGTTTCCAACAACCTCTTAATTTCAGAAGAAATCATGGAAGCACCAAAGGGGTCATATTCACTTTCCTCTGAGAGTAACTCATCCATGTATTGAAATGGAGATTGCTGCAGGGATGAAAGTGGGAGGAAGGTTCATTAGGGCTTCTGGGGGACATCTGGATCTTCAGTACTATTGAGATCAAAATTACATGCGTGCTGCAGTAGCCACTGGGGGCTCTCATTCATCCCAGAATACTCCTGGCACATTGACTACAAATAGGGTGTCTATTGAAGCAGAACGCAGTAAAAACAATTCTCTGTAGAAAACAGTGAAGTGTTTCACAGTGATAATGGGTGGCGTGAAGCTGCTTTGTTTCATCTATGCTTCTCTTGCTATGTCAGATGTTTGGATTACTAGGTCTAGCTCCTTGAAGCATTTTTACTTCCTGCCTCAATATGATGGCATTTCTGCTAGTGGTTGCTTGCTTGGAAGCACTAGTCCTTGTATGTTTGAGTGATAAGCCTCTGTTTAAGCTGCAGCATGCTGAATGTCCATTTTCTATAATTTTGACTTTCATAGATTGATTGCTATCAGTACACATGGGTTGTGGATTTATACTCCTACACTTTTTGGAAGGTTATTTGGTATAAAAAATTATGTGAAAAAAAGACAACAAAACCCAAAAGTTATTCAGTGGAAAGTCTCCTTTGAAAAAGAGAGAATGCTCTGGGCATCTTTGATACAACTAAAATACTATGAGCATGGTGGTATAATTTAATACAACTCATCTCTAGAAGAGCAAAGCAAATTAAAAACTCAACCCTTCTTCCAGTACTGCTTATCTTTATTGTTTGTTTCCAAATGTCTGAACAGAAGAAAAAGAGCCTTACAGCATGCCTGGAGTGTCTTTTGGGTTGTGCTATTTCAGACCAAAGTAGGAGGCTTCTTTAGTTCTTGGAGGCAATAGTGTGCAAGAGTCCCTTCCTGCATATGCTAGAAGGGTACACTACTCACCTCTTTAGTTCTGGGTTGGGAAAAGATGTTAAGTCAGGAGAGAAAGGCTGTCTGTCTGGCAGACCAGTAGTGAGCTGGATTTAAGGTGTAAATCCATGCAGAGTTGACTTCAGTAGTATAATCTTGAGGCAACAATCACTGGGTCTGTGGCTGAGAGCAATGCCATAAACTGTTTTATATAAACATTTTATCTAATCTTCTAGCAGCAGATGAGAAGCCAACCAGTTTGGACCCTGATCTTTCAGTGGTGAGCAGGCAGCCTTCACTGATAGCACAGGCTGTGTTCATACAGGGATAGAACGGACTCTGGAGATCCTCTAATCCAACTCCATACTCAAAGCAGAATCATCCTAGTCTAAACTGTTCCAGACAAATGTTCTCACTTTACTTGTTTGGCTCCTAAACTCAAATGATTTTTCTCTGATTTAAAAAAAACACATCCGGTTTTTGGATTAAAAAAAGTAACATAAAAGTCACATTTTTCCATGCTTACAGTGAAACACATCTATCTATCTATCTATCTATCTATCTATCTATCTATCTATGTCAGTAACACACCTGCAAAGAGGAATATGTGTATGTATGTGTGTGTATGTGTCTTTTTATGAGAGAAAACCAGGATACCAGCTTGTCATTTTACAATGTATAATGAACATTCACCAAGAACAAGTTTGAACAAGCTGATTTTATACTTAGTAGTTCTTACTTTACTAGAGATTTGGGTTTTGCATTTGATAGGGAAAGGTATCTTTCCTGAAAGAGACCTGAACATTTTTCATGCTAGGCAAGCTGTATTCTTGGACATCCCACGCAGTGAAAATGAAGCCATTCCTTCAAATAAATGTGGTAAACAATGAAAAATTGACATGACATCAGTAGCGTGGGGATAGAGGTTGTAGTTTGGAGACATTCCTTTACTTAAGCAGAGGTGAGAATTAGGAAGTAGTCCCCGAGTTAAATTAGTTAGTTAGAAAAACTGAAGTATGGGTGAGGCATGTCTACAGGTTTCACAGTTAGTTTGTTCTTCTCATTCATGCATACCTGTGTTTATTGAACACGGTGATCAATAAAATTGTAATATTTTACCAGGCATGATCTGTAGCTTTTATGTTAGAACAAAGATGTAGATTGAAAGAGATGGTATTTGGTATGAGATTTCCACCACCATTATTCTAATGTGTGAAGTATTTTTAATCTGCTTTCTTTCTGTATTCTCAGCATCAGTGTCATAACTTAAGTCATAGGGGCTTTCCATATCCCACACAGTCTGATTTTTCACTTTGAAAAATAGACAGTTAGTTAAGTTTATAGGCAGTTGTTTATTAGGGTGATTGCAGTGAGTGAATAATGCAGATCAGTGCACACCCTTGCTATAAAGTGGATTTTTCTTTTTTTCCTTCTACCAACATATGTGACTCTTGGCCCAGATGATTGTGGCTTTATTAATATCCATGACAGGATCTTGTTAACTACAACAGATCATCCATTGTGAAACATTTATAGTAGTCCAAGTTGAACTCAACTGAATAAATGAATGTAAGTTGAACAGCTTTAGAAATTAAGTAAGTGAAGCATGGGAGGGCATGAGAATCATGGGGCAGAATAGCATTGTAAATAATGAAGACAAAAGACTTTCCACTCTTCTCGTGTTAAATATTTGAATCACTGTAGACAAAATAATGTATTTCTTTGCTGCCTTTATCTCATGAAGCCCCATCCATTCTCTGGGTAGGATTACAACTGTTAAAAGGGTACATAACGGCTGACTCGACTGTATGATGGTTGATCATATGTAGGTGCGTTACAGAAAGGCAAGGATACAAAATATTTTTAATGCCTAGCACCCTGGTGGTTGGCTGTACTCAAGAGCTCAAGGAGGAGCCGACTAGTAGTCACTTATCTAGTGATGTAGGTCCATTATGTAGGTAAACTATCTACTTTAATTACTTTCAGGACGCACCTACATTTGCTTAAAGGTAATTTTCCTAATGCACATTAAATTTAGTACCTCCAGTGTGAGGTACTAAACAAATGCTCATTAGGCTGACTTAATGCGCAGTGATGATTGTGCATGTTTTTTAGGTGGCACTTAATGCACAGTAGCCTATTTTCCTACAGTTTAGTGTGATAGCATGCTTTTTTCTGTGATACTTTAATGCACAGTAAAATAGGCTACTGCACATTAAAGCTCATGTAGACACACCCTCAGAGCATTAAAGATGCCCCCTTCATTCCCAGCATTCCAGAGGCCATCACTCTTCCCCTAGATCCTCCCTGCTCCCTCATGTTATGATTACTATGGAAAATGTCACCATCCTTCCTCCTGTGTTTCAACTGAAACTTTTTCTAAACCTGCACATCTGGTACAGCTACATCTTAAAATTCTTTCTGTGTTATCTTTATGAAACTGCCTTTCTTATCTACACAGTTAAAATTCTTGTCCAGGCTCTCACAATTTCATGACTCAATTACTGTAACATCTTTTTCTCTGGTGCTGTCAACTGCAGTCTTCTGCCACTGCTATTCATGGTTCTACAAAGGTCATTTTCTTACTTGACCACTTTGACCATGTCACCCCTCAACCTTCTTTCAAAGGCTCAGGCTCAACTCTGTATCATGCACCAAATACATAATCTGTTTTTCAGAGACCTTCACATCTTATTGCCTCACTACCTACCATTTCTCATTTACTATCAGAAAGGTCAACCCTGGACTTCGAGCAGTGATGCCAACACCTTTATGCTTTCTCCTGTGGTGATACCCATGTTTGGAAGGCCCTCTTGATAAACATCCACAAAGCCACTTAGCTATCTTTTAAACACCTCCTTAAAGCTCTGTTTTGCAATGTGCTGTGGCTATTGGTGATCATGTAACTAATCACTTATTTATGCTTCCCTATTTCTCTGTTTCTTGTTTTGTATTTAGACTGTAATCTCTTTGGGCCAGGGACTGCCTTTTTGTGTTGTTTGAACAGTACCTACTGCAGAAGAACCCTGATTGATGGCAGGATAATGATAATTTTAGGCTTTTCAGATCATTAAAGGTACTTAGTATTGTGAGTAGCTGGATAGGCCTCAGTTTTACATAGTTAATCTTTGTCTGATTTATTGCACAAGATTTTTAAGCTTAAGAGATGACCCAGTCTGTATAATTAGAGAACCTTTAATCCCTGTCATCCAGCTGACCAGACTGGCTGGCAGAGAGGAAATGTGCAGAGTTTACACATCTAAGGTGTGATAGGACCATTATATCTTTTACACTTTTATTATACATTGAATAGCTATAGAAACTAATCAGATTTTATTTCTTGCATAAGAAAACCGGTCACCAGTTACCACACAGACATCCATGCAGGTGTACCCTATTTCACCTTTTTGCTATATGCACCAATTAGTTGTTCCCTTATTGTTGAACTGTCTTTAAGACTTCCCTATCTCCCTGGAAGATGTTCCACTTATTATCTTCTAAGTATGATTTTCACAGTCCTTGAAACTCTTGATTATTATTTTTTTGGCAGCCTAACCAAGACTGGTACTATTTTTCAGAAAAAGAGGGAGAAGGGAAAACTTAAACTAAAGGTAAAGGGCGATAAAAGGTAAGGGAGGTCTGACAGAAGCTGAAGCCTTGTTGAGTCAAAGTTTTGCTCAAGCCTTAGCAAGACAATGGCAGGGGCACAATGCCTGTAGTCCGTCTGACCATTAGAATACCTAAAGATGCAAATGAACACACATGAATTGAAATATTTCTGAAAATTCTACTAAGAGTAGTATATAGGCTCTCTGCCCTTCAATGCAAATGTGACAGGTGGGCGGGACTTCTGGTCCTGCTCCCTTCGCACTGCCCCCTTTCCCCTTTTATGGCGTGTGTCATCACCAACTCCACCTCCTGACCCCGGTCACATGGTGCGTGACATCAGCAACTCTGCTCCTGATCCCGGTAACGTGGTGCGTGCCATAAGCAACTCCTCCCCTGCCCCCAGTCACGTGGTGTGTGACATCAGCAACTCCACCCCTGACCCCAGTCATGTGGTGCGTGACATCAGCAACTCTGCCCCGACCCCGGTCATGTGGTGTGTGACACCAGCACCACATGGTTCATGACATCAGAAGGACAACCCAGGCCGACCCTCAAAGCCCAACCCCTCATGCTGCAGGGTGGTGGTGTGACCCCTCTAACAACCTGCCCCAACACCCCCGACCAATTGACAGGGGTTTCAGAGGACTCAGACCTCCCAAGAACAATGCTGAACCAATTGGAATGAATACAGTGGGGGTGGGATTTAGGCGGCAAGCCCACCAGGTCTATCTGCTTTCCCAAACG